>CM072220.1:74416786-74511730 GCA_036851935.1 Coregonus suidteri
GTTAAAAAAAATGGGAAACAGAAAGCTTGATCCTCTCATTTCCAAAAGGAAAGGTAATACAATGGGTTTTTAAAACCCCGACCAAACGGGTGGGGAAAATGCTTACCCCAATGCCCTGTTTTTTCTTCCCGTGGAAAAATCCATAAACCCCTCGCCCCCCAGTAAAACCCCTCTGCATCAGCCTTAACAACTAAACAAATGGAAAACAGTCAGGTGAAACAACTTTTTAAAAAGCAAAACCTGTTTTTCAAACAAAAAAGCTGGAAGGTACAGTATAAATTGAATCCCTTTTAAAAGTTTCCAAAAGTATTGGGAAAAACTTTAAAGAGCCCCTTTTTAAAAATAGAATCCTTAATTGGGAAAAAATAACAAAGCGGGGGCCCCCCCCCTTTTCTTTTGGGAAAAACTAAAGGGGGGGCCCGGGTAAATATAACCACTCTCAAATTCAGACAGAGTGGCCATCCATGGGTATTTAAAATTACAGTTTTTAAAACCCTGTTTTAAAAGGGTTTTACCGTGTTTTTTCATTACATTTACATTGTTTACAAAACATTGCAGTAAAAAAACTTCCCATTTTTTTGGGGGTGATGGGGGACATATGAAAGTTGAATTTAAAATCATGAGGGTTTATAATTATATTTTTTCAAGAACAATGGGGGTTTTACATGGGAAAAAAAAAATTTAAAGGGGAAACCAATTTTTCCTTTTCCCCTTTAAAAATGAAAACCCTTAAAATTTTACTAGGGACCAAAAAGGCAAGGGAAAAAATTTTGGGAAAAACCCTTTAAGGGAAACACTTTGGGGTTTTTTGAAAATGGGAAATTTTAAAAAAGTAGGAAAACAAAACTTTTAATTTGGAAAATTTTTTAATACAAAACAAAAAATTTTTGTGGTTTCCAATTTTAACCCTTTTTGGTTTTTCCCCATCCCCCAATTTTTTGAAATTTTGGGGGTTGGGGGAACCAATTAATTAAAGTTTTTAGGGTTTTAGATTTTGGGACACTTAGGATAGGATTTAAAGTTGCCAAATTTCGTTTTAACCCCCCGGGGGCGGGGTTTTTTTGGGCTTGTCGCTAAATGGTTTTTCTTAAAAGCCCCGCTAAAAGGGGAATGGAGGGGTTTTTAAAAAACCCCCGTAAGGCCCCCCATTTTTTTTTTCAACAAAAATCATCTCCCGTTTTGGCAGCCCAAAACTGGGTTTTCCCCCCAAGGTAATTTTGGTGTTTTTATGAACTAAATTCTTTTTCCCCCGGGAAATGAATTTTTTTTTACCAAAAATTTATTTTTGGGCCTCTTACCATTTACATTTAAGTCATTTAGCAGACCTCTTATCCAGGGCTTACGTTAGTGAGTGCATCATTTTATTTTTTTATCTGATCAAACCCCAACCTGGCATTACAATGCCATGCTCTACCACTGAGCTACTCCCTCCCGGGCCCATTCCCTCCCCTACCTGGACGACGCGGGGCCCAAATTGTGCCCGCCCCAGGGGCCCTCCCGGTCGGGGCCGGCAAAACGACAGAGCCTGGATTCCCGAACGGGGGCCACTGGGAGGCTTAAAATTTGGGACATTCCCCTTTAGCCCGTGGATAACCACTTTACAATTTATTTATTTTATTTTTTTTTTTTTTAGGGGGGGGGGGGGGGGGTAGAAGGGTTACTTTATCCTATCCCAGTATTCCCCTTTAAAAAGGTGGGGGTTTTAATTTCCAAGGGGGTGAGCACTTTTCCCCGTCCTGGCGCGTGAGGGAGCTTGTTCCCCTTAGGTGCCAGAGCAGGAACAGTTTTTTTACTGGGGTGAGTGGAAATAGCTTCCGCAGAGGGAAAGGGGGGCCAGCAGGCCCAAGGGGGATGAACGCAAGCCTCGTTTGGGGGTTTGGACTGATCGACCCGAAGGTACGGAGGGCCGTTCCCCTCACAGCTCCTAGGCAAGCACCAGGTCTTGTAACAATGCGGCTTCAACTGAAACCAGGGGGTGTGCGGAGGGGCGGGTACGTAGAGAACTTGGAAAAGGGTTTAACCCAGAGGGGGGCGGCATTTTGGATGAGTTTAGGGTTTAATGGCCAGGCAGGGGCCCCCCCCCAAAAGCGAGTTTTGGGATCCGGGGAATACAAGTGCCTGGGTTAGGACCTTTTCCCTTCCTGTGTAAGGCGGGCGACTCTCCGAAAGTTGTAGAGCTGACCTCAGGTCGGGTCCCCCGCCTTGTTTAGGGAGATCGCAGGGGTGTTGTCCGGGTCCGCCAGGCTCTTTCGACTCTGGGGGGAGGACACAAAGAGTTTAACCATGATGGCGGACATGGGAAAGGGCTCCTTCCCCCGGGGGGAAGAGCAGCTCCGTCTTCCCAAGGTTCAGTTTTGAGGGGTGTTTCCGTCACCCAAATACGGGATATGTCTACCAGACATGCAGAGTGCGTTTTCGCCCCGGGTTTCAAAGGGGAAAGGAGAAGTTTTTATTTTTGGGGTTCGTCAGCGTAGCAATGATAGGAAGGCCATGTGAGGAATGACAACCCCAGTGACTTGGTGTATAGCGAAAAATAGGAGGGGGCCCTAGAACTGACCCGGGGGGACACCAGTGGTGAGAACGTGGTGCGGAGCCCAGTTTTCTCGCCACGCCACTTGGTAGGAGCGCCGGGTCAGGTAGGACCCAATCCAAGAGTGAGCCGCCCCCGGAAAAAGGCCCAGCTGGGAGAGGGGGGGAAGGAGGATCGGGAGGGTTTTTCACAGTATAAAAGGGCACCCAACAGGCTAAAAGGCAAGACAGAGGAGAGAGAGTTAGCTTTCAGTGGGGAGAGCCTCCGTGACCAGAGAAAAAGCATCTCAGTTAAATGACCATTCCTAAAAACCTGACGGGGTTTGGGGTAAAGAAGGTCTTCTGAGAGAGATGGGAAAGAGAGTTGGCTAAAGAGGGCACGCTAAAAATTTTTTTGGAAAGAAAAGAAAAAAGGGGGATGGGGGGTCTGATTTTGTTGACACAGAGGATAAAGTTTTGGGTTTTTTTGAGAAGGGGTCCCAACTCTCGCTCTCTTGAAGAGGGAAGGGGAAATAGCCGGGCGGTAAAGGATGTTTTGATCAGCGAGGTGAGGTAGGGGAGAAGGTAAACCGGAGATGGTCTGGAAAGAAGGAGGGAAATGGGGTAAAGGGGGGGCAGGTTTTTGGGGGGGGGCCGGCGTCCAAGCCCGGGAGTTTTTTATCGGGAAAGAGAGGGGGAGAAAGAATTAAAGCATGGGGTAGGGCTGGGGGGGGCAGGACCCGGGGCTTTAAAGACTTAAAAAACGAGATCGGGTCGTAAACCCTTTTTCAAAGGGGTTTGACAAGTCATCCACAGAGGGGGAGGGGGGGGGGTTGGGGGGGGGGGGGGGGGGGGGGGGTGGGGGGGGGGGGGGGGGGGGGTGGGGGGGGGGGGGGGGGGGGGGGATTTAAAAACCCCAATGGGGGGGAAAGGGGGGTC
Organism: Coregonus suidteri; assembly: GCA_036851935.1. Lineage (NCBI taxonomy): Eukaryota > Metazoa > Chordata > Actinopteri > Salmoniformes > Salmonidae > Coregonus > Coregonus suidteri. The sequence continues at coordinate 74,420,234 of CM072220.1, forward strand.
AAAGAGCTTCCAAAGGGGGGGGTTAGGAGGCAGATGGGTTGGAAAATTTGGGGGGGTGGAAAATAAGGGGGGTTGGGGGAAGAGAAAACCCTTTAATTGGGGGGAGAATTTTGGGGGAAGGGGAAGGGGAAAAAGGGAAAAAGGGGGGAAAAAAAATTCCGGGGGTTGAGGGGTCCTTAGTTTTTTCCTTTTTTTTGGGGGGGGGGGGTTTTTCGGGGGGTGGGGGGGGGCCGGAAAAGGGGGCTTTCCCCTTTTTGGGGGTGAGCTCCCAAAAAAAAGGGTCATCAAGCCCCGGAACCCTGGGGGGGAAAGGCCCAAAAAAGGGCCCGGGGGCCCGGGGTAGGATGGGGGAAAAACAAACAGGAAAATTCCCCAAAACCCCCCCAAAAGGGGACCCCGGGGTTTGGGAAAAAGGCAAAACAAGAGAGGAGGGAGGGGGGTTTTTTGGGCCAGGGGCCCAAAAGTAGGGGGGAAAAGAGGGCCCGTGGGTGGGAAAAGGGGGAACCCGGTTGGGCGGCTCATTCCAAACCTTGGGGGAGATTGATAGGGTTGGGGGGCAGGGAAAAGGAAAAAGAGAGGCGGAGCCATGGAGGGGGTTCCCCGGGGGAAAGAGAACAGGGTTTAGGCCGGGGCTATTGGGGGCCCTTGTGAAGAAAAAGGGGGGGACGGTGAAATAAATAAAGGGAAGGGGGAAAAAGGGGGCCCAAAAAATACCAAATAATTCTTAAATTCCCCCAAAACTTAATTTTTCCACCTAAAAAGGAAAAAACTTTCCCAACCCCACTTTAAAAATTAGGGGAACTAAAGGGCTTTTTAGGGGAAAGGGATTTAACTTTTTTTGGGCTAGTGCCTGTACAGCTTTGGTTTAAATTTTGGGAGTACGGGAGGGTTTTAAGGAAAATTTGGGATGCCCCAATTTTTTGGGGGAGATGAAGGACCTGGGGGCCCCCTTAACCAGATCTTTTTGGTTTTCCCCGGAAAACCTTGGTCAAAAACAAAAAACGGGGGAGTAGCATTTTTTCCCTGGTAAATCCAAAATTTTCCTCAAGCCCAGGAAACGAAACTTTTTTTTTATACCTTTTTAACAGTTTTAAAAAGGCCAGGGGAAAATTCCCAGGGCTCCTTTTAAATTTTTGAACCCCCATTTTGTGGGGTTTTTGGGTGAAAAAAGAAAACCCCCAAAAATTAAAAAGAAGGCCCAACCCAAAACCGGTTTTTGAGGGTTTTTTTTTGTAGATTTGGGAAAGTAAAAAAACATAGGGGGGCCCCTAATTTAACCCCCCTGAGAAATTTTATAAAAATTTTTTGGGGGGAGGAAAAGAAGGGGAAATTTTTGAAAACCAAAACTTGGGTTAAGGAAAAGAGAAAAACCCCTTCCCTTTCAACCCAACAAACCCCAAATAAAATTTCCCCCATTTCCCATCGAAATAAAATTTTTTAAAACCTGAACAAAAAATAAAACCCTCCAAAAAAACCTTTTAAGAAATTAAAAATTTTGGGGTTTTGGCAAAACTAAAAAAAGGGTTCCCAATGAAAAAGGAAATAAGGAACCAATTACTTTTTAACCGTCCAAAAAAACCCAAAAGAAAAAAAAGTTTCAAGCATCCAATTAACAAACCCTTTTTTTAATCCCAAAATTTAAAAAACAAAAAATTTTTGATTTTGGGTGGCCGTTTTGCCTTTTTTGGGGTTTTGGCGGGCTTTTACCCCAAAGGAGGGGGACCCTCTTTTTAACTCGGGGAACCCTTGGGGAAGGTTTTCTTTCCCTTTTGGGGCCCCCGGGCAGGAAAAAAAAACAACTTAATTTGTTTTTCTTTTTTTTCCCTGAAATCAAAAATTGGAACCAAATTCCCCCCTTAGTCCCCCCTCACTTAATTTCAAAAAATTTTTTTTAAAATTTAAAAAAAACCCCCAAAAAAAGTTTTAAAAAGAAAGTGGAAAATCAGGGTTTTTCTCGGCAAAATTTTTGTAAATTTAAAATTTTTTTCCTGTGAAGGGTAAAATTTGGAAAATTCCAAAAAAAAAAAATTAAAAAATAAAATTCCCTCTAAAAATTCTAAAACAAAATGGTACGGGTGTTTTTTTTTTTAAACCCAAACCCCATGTTTTTTGGGTGGAAAACTTTTGGGGGGGTTTCAAAGGAATTTGTTTAAAGACACCAAGAAAACAATCTGCTTACCCTAAAATTTTTCCCCCCACTGTTTTTTTCTTTTTTCATTTAATAAAACCTTTTATTGGGGGTCCAGGGAAAAATTTTTAAACATGGGAATAATTTTTTTTCCCAAAAAAAACCCACCACATTGAAATTTATTGGGTACCCAAATGGGCTTTTTTGGATTAAAATGACTGCGGGTTCCCCTTTGCTTTGATGAATTCATACTTATTTCTTTAATAAACAAAAAGGTTGGGTAAAAACCCCGTCCCCACGGTTTCCTTTGGATTTTTAAAAACCCTTTTTTTCCCACATTGGGGGCCAAATTTACCCGGGGACGCCAATCCCCCCGAGCCGCCCCCAGAGGGGGAAAATATATTTTTTTTTACGGCCCCCCCGTTGGGAAATCAACCCACAACCCGGGGGCCCTTTGGGCAACTCCCTGTTTTCTTAATTTAAACCCCAAAGCTAAATCCCTTTTTTTGCCCGGCCCTTCCTCCCCCCCGGACAAAACCCGGGGCCAATTGTGTTTTTCCGTGGCCGTTTTGGCCCCCCTTTTTTTCCGGCCCCAACTGCGACAGTTTTTTTTTTTATTCAAAATTTCCCCCCAAAAATTTTTGGCAAAATTAGAAATGGGTGCATTTTCCCTTAAAAGCCCATCCATGGGCGGAATAAAAATTTTTTTTCAGACCGAACAGCACCTTTTTTTCCGTTCCCCCTTGTTTGTTTTTTTGGTTCGGAGAAGACTAAACAAGGGAAGTTCCAGGGAACAGGAAACAAAACAAAGGGGTTTCCCCTTTAAATTCCCATTTAAAAAATTTTCTTGGAAAACCTATTGCTCCTTTTTTTTTGAAAAAATTGGGGGAATACCAAAAAGCACAAATTTAAAAAAACCCTTTAGGGAAAAAAAAATGTTTTCCCATTTTATCTTTCCCCCGTAAAATTTTTCCTTTTTAAAATTGGTTTGGTAATATCAATTAAACGGGTTTTTTTTAAAAATTAATTTTTTTTATTAAAAAAAATTTAAAAAAAATATTTTTTTTTTTTCACGGGGCCAAAAGGGTTATTTTTAACCCCCTCAAAATTGTTTGTCAATTTCCTTTTCAAAGTTTGCAGATGGAATTTTTAAAATCCCGTAAAATTGGAAACCCCCTTGGTCTCTCTCTCGGGCCATTGCTCTATAAAATGTGCTAACCCCCTTAAAAATCACTTTCCATTCTTATCAGTAAAATAAATATTTGGGCCCAGTGAATTAATTGAGGGGAACTCAAAATGAACCAAAAAACAAGCAATAACGGGGAATACAAACCAAAAAAACAGGAATTTTTCTAAACCATATATTTTAAAAAAACCCAAATCTTGTCATTGTAACTATGCCCTGGTAAAAGTGACAAAATTTTCAATATAATGTTTGATAATTTCCCTTAAATTTAAAAAGGGGAAACTAAATTTCCCCTGAGGGGCAGGGGGGGGCGAGGAGGACCCGCTGAGGGGGGCAGACTGGGGTTTGGAATTGAACTGGGAATGACCATTTGGAGAGTACCTGGGACGTGTCATACTGGAACGGCCTGAATGTGACGGCCCCCTCCACCTTCCCATTGGCTGGAACCCACTCCAAAGAACCACACAAAAAAAGGATTTCCCGGGTCTTAAAGGGTAAGCTTTTTGGAAAAGGAAAAAAATACGTACCTACCTAAACCCCAAAATTTCCCAAAAACCCTAAAACCCATGGGAAACTAAAGGATACTTTTTCCGACATCTCTACCCAGTCTGGGTACTAGGCTTTTTCCCGAAACCCCGGGAAAATCCTCATCACGCATTGCCGGGGAAAAGCTCCCCATCCAGGGCCAGAGAAAAAACAAAACAGCCCCCCCCCTTTTCTGGGAGGGCACTGAGTCCCTGACTCCCTTTTGTGTCAAGGTGGCATTTTCAGACTATGACATCTTCCACAGTAATTCAGACCCCAAACATGAGGGTGATTTTTTGGGGGAAATCACGGGTTCGGGGGCTAGGAAATCAGCTAATAATTTACGTAGTTTAAAACAGGTGGGGCGGGGTCTTTTGGGAGCCAGAAAAAAATGTTTTATGGGTTTCCAAATTTTTAAAACCCAAAATTAAAACCCTTTCAATAAAACAAAACACAAAACATGCGGGGAACCTTATTGTGAACCAAAAATTATCCTACCATAAATAAAAAAAAAATTAATTGATAATATTGGCAAATAGACTCACGGGAATTAATACTTTTAATCAAAATATAAAACCCTGGGGGAGATAGAAAAATACAGGGGGGTTTTCCCCTGTCTGCCCCTGAGTGAGCGGGTTTAGGTTGTTTTTTTCTTTTAAGGCTGTGTTTTTATACTTTATTCATTGGCCAAATTTAAAGTGTTTCCAAGTCTGCTGATTGGGTTACCTGACAGGGCTGGACCGAGAAGGCCCTTGTGTGCCTGGATAATGTAAAACCGGAACTAAAAGGGCCCAAGGGGGACAGCTCCCGCTCAGAGGGATACAGGGCTGACACTGGAAGGTAAAAACCAGGCCCAAGGGGTCAAAGATAAAGCATATCCCCCACCAGTCAAAGTTTGACACACCTACTCATTAAAGGGGTTTTTTCCCTTTTAAATTTTTTAAAACTTGTGGAATAATAGTGAAGCCCTAAAAACATAAAAATCCACTTTGGGAAAACCTGAAAGAACCAAAGAAGTGTTAAACAAATCAAAATATAAATTTTTTTTTTTTGGGGGAATTTTCTTCAATTCCTTTTTTTTTGCCTTATGACAGTTTTGGGCACACTTTTGGAAATTTTTTTCAACCACTTAAAGGGATTCCCCCTTTAATGCTTTTAATTAAAAAGGTGTGCCTTTTTAAAATTTTAATTTGTGGAATTTATTTCCTTTTTAAATGAGTTTACCCAAATCAGTTTGTTTTGGGTGACAAGGTGGGGGGAAGTATACAAAAATCCCATTTATGGCCAAAGAAACAGCTAAAAATTAAGAAAGAAAAACGACAGTCCTATTACTTTGACAGGGAAGGTCAGTAAATACGGAACATTTAAAGAACGTTAAAACGGGTTTCTCATGAGGACCCCCACAGGAATAGAAGACCCAGATTTTTCCCTCTGCTGAAAGGGGATAAGTTCTTTTATTTTTTACCACCTCAAAATTTGGGCAACCCAAATAAATGATTCACAGAGTTAAAGAAACAGACACATCTAAACTCAACTGTTCAGAGGAGCTGTGTGAATCGGGCCCTTCATGGTCAAATTTTTCTGCAAAAAAACCACTAAAAAGGCCACCAATAATAATAAGAGACCTGTTTGGGGCCCAAAGAAACACGAAAATGACATTAAACCGGTGGAAATCTCCCCTTTGATCGGGGCCCAAAATTTGGAGTTTTTTGGTTTTCAAACCCCGCCGTGTTTTTTGGGAAAAACGCGGTTTTTGGTGAACGGATGATCTCCGAAATTGTAGTTCCCCCCGAAAAGGCATGGGGGAGGGGGTTTTAGGGTGTTTTGGGCTGGTGACCCTTTTCGGGGGTTTATTTAAAAATTCAAGGCAAAATTTAAAAACCAGCATGGCAAACCAAACCGCTTTCAAAAAGCATCCCCCAATCCCATCTTTTTTGGGGCTTAGTGGGACTATCATTTTTTTTTTAAACCCAGGACAAGGGACCCAACCCACCTCCGGGTGTGAAAAGGGCTATTTTACCAAAAAGGGAAAGGGGGGGGTGGAGTGCGCATCAGGATGCCCCTGGCCTCCAAAATCCCCGACCTCAACCCAAATTAAAGATGGTTTGGGATAAATCGGACGGAAAGGGAAGGAAAACAGCCAAAAAGGGGCTCACATTGGGGGAATTTCTTTAAAAGACTTTTGGGAAAAAGCTTTTCCGGTGAAGCTGGTTAGAAAAGCCAAGAGTGTAAAAAGCTGCCCATCAAGGAAAAGGGTGGCTTTTTTAAGAATTTTAAAATAAAAAAATATTTTTAAATTTTTTATCATTTTTTTGGTTTTACAACTTATTCCATATGTGTTTTTTTTCATATTTTTTGATGTCTTCACTATTATTCTAAAATGAAATTTTTTTTTTTTAACAAAAAAAGAAAAACCCTTAAAATGAGTAGGTGTGTCCACATTTTGGGCCCCTTTACTGTTTTCCAAAACGGGCCCCCGGAAAAAGGACAACAGCCTACAGGGTTCTTTGAGCCCTAAAAAAAAAGGGAAAGCTAAATCAAATTCAGCCCCCACTCATTTTAAAAAGAAAAATCTTTTTTATCAAGAGAAAATGCCCTCCTAAAAAAAAATTGGGGAAAGTGGATTGTTTCAAAATCTGTAAAATGTAAAAAATTATTATATTTATCCTAGGCCTTACATATGTTTATATTTGGATTTTTTTTTAAGTATTCTTTTTCCAATTATTTTTTGACTGAAGATTTTTTAAAACATGAAAGACAAATACATGACCCTAGCATATACCCCAGCATACAGCTTACTTAGAGAACTACAATTGCTTCTCCTTTTGCAAATGACTCAAATTTATTTTGACTGCTCCCCGGGCATCGTTAGTGTAAACAAGATTTTTAAAACCCAAATGTTTATGAGGGCGTTACATGCCATAATAACACACGATTTTAATTCCTAAAACCAACCTTTTTTTGCCACTCATCTTTGTTTACTGGCGGCAAATTCAAAAAACTGGGGGCACTTAGCAACTCCCTTAGGCAACTGGGCTGTAGCTGTAGCCTATCCCTTAGGGAAAAGGGAACATTTAATTTCACATTTTAAGTGTTCCAAAAACACATGTTTTCATGTGATCATATGTAAATTTTATGTAAATTTAAATGTGATAACTTGCGACAACTTTTAAAGTAAATTTGATAAATTTAAAAACTACACGGTGGAAAGTTTTTCATATGTAAAGTTTTCCCAAAAACCCCTTGTTTTCACAGTAAAATGATGTTTTTTTCTGAAGGGATTTGAGGGGCCATGAAAACTCATGTACAATCCTTTTTATGAAGGTTCTTGGGGGGTTTTAAAAAGACTTTTCCCAAAGGGCAAAGATTCAAGTGACACGTTTCCCTTAAACCTCCCCTTTTTTGGCCCCGTGGGACACTGGATGGTGTGTGTTTTGGGGATTGAAAGGGTCTTTCGATGATGGGGTGGCATGGACGGGTCCCTGTAAATTTTTTTCCCCCGGAGAGAGTTTGAGAGAGAATAAAATGTTTCCCTGAGGCTTTCTTTTTCCTGGAGTTCAAAGGCCCGGGGGGAAAACCCCTAGCAGAAAGTAACGGGTTTTCCAGCCCAATTTTTGCCAGGGGATTGACAATGACCTTAGAATTTGCAAGACAGCAAAAACAGATCTGGGACCAGGCTTACCATGCAGAAACTATGGAAAAACTTTTGACAAAAACACATTTTATGCAAAAACACAGAAAATCCCTCTTTTGAGGGACAGTTGAATAGTTTTAAATAAAGTTTGAAGAGATCACTGTGGCATGACGGCATGCGAACTTATTAGAAATTAACATAGCACGGGTTTTCCCAAACCTTTTCCCAATGAACCCAATCAGTCGTGAATAGCGCCTTTTCTTTAGGACAGAATGTCCCTTTCATTTGGTAGGCCCCCCCGGGGAAAAACCCATGCTGCATAGAATACAAAAGGGAAAATTTAAACCCATCAACACTGACACGCATACAAAATCAAAGATCATAAGGGAATGCTAACATGACATCAAAAGAAAAAACCCAAACACCTTTTTTAAAATTTTTTTCTGAGGAAGTTTAAAACAAAGAGGGAATTACATGCCCTTGTATAAGAATTACGGGTACATAAGTGCATATATCGGAAAAACCCCCATCTAAAGCCCAGTGCTTTGTTTTTTTGGTTCCCCTTGGGACCAGTCAACCTCTTTGCTTCCCCTTTTTCCCAAGGTCCTCTGTAACCCTTCCCCATTTTTAAACCCCCACGGGGAAAAGGGAAGTGCTGAGGGTTTTTGCAGGGATTCCCCCTTTTGCTCGGGAGTTTGGTAAAAGGTTTTCGGGAAAAAGTAAAATATATGAGATTCTTCCCACTCCCTTTTTCCCGTGGGGCTAAATTTGGGTAGAGCTTGAGGGCTTGCAATGCCGGGGGTTGGGGGTTTTTTTCCCAGGGGGGACCATCCCGGGGGGAAATTTAAAATGTATGCCTCACTACTTTTAAGTCCCCTTTGGATAAGGGGTTTTTTGGCTTAAATGAATAAATATTAAACCAAAAAAAGGGGAAAATATTATAAAACGCCTGAGGAACCACACACTGCAAAATTTGGGGGCAAAGGTAACTCAGATGCATCATGACTGCATTTATGTTCAAACCCCGCGTTTTAACTCAATAAACATATTATTTTTTGACTAAATATACCTTTTAAAATAAAATTGACTGAAAAGGTTAAAATTTTTTAAAAGTGAAAGGGTCCTACGGGTCCTAGTAGGTGATGGGGGACTTAGAGGGACTTTTTTTTGGGGGGGGGTCCCCCTTTTTTTGGGCACGGGGGAAAAGGGGCCCTTTTTCCCTTTTTACTGTCTGTAAGTCCCCTGATCGATGTCCCACTTCCATCACTTCCCCTTTAAAAAACAGGCTGAAGAAGATACAAAAAATATCAAAATTCATATCACATCAAAATTTTAAACTTTAAACGTTTTGCATTTCAAAGATGAAATGTTGTCCATATGAAAAATAAAAAAACCCCCAAAATTACAAAAGCTAGAAACCAACTTTGTGAATGGCAGCTACTGGGGGTTGACAAAAGGAAAAGAAAGCAAACTAGCTGGGGGGAGGGGTTAGCAAGAAAGAGTGGAAGCTAGCAGCTACAAAAAAAACGTTTTAAACGTCGTTGGGCTAGCTTGTTACCCAAATTCATAAAACATTTTTGTTTTAGTTTCATTTGGTAACTTAGCTCATAAACAACACCGTTTTTATTCGTTGCTTTATGGGGGTGTTTTTAAAAGGTTGAAAACTGACGTACCTTTTTTGTTTCACTGATAGAACATCCCCCAAACACTTTTCGTAAACCTTTAGTGTTTTTTTCCCCGGGATTTTTTTTTAAAGGGTTAGAAATTAGCAAAGATTTTCAAACCCCAGGGGCCCAAAACATTTTTGGGAACGCTTGGAAACGGGCCCAAAGCAGACAAGACCGGGTTGGGTTTTTAAAAGAAGTCAATGAGAAAGTAAAAATTATTCATTTTTTTGTACTTTTCTCAAATTTCAAAAGGAAAACCGGAGTCAAGACTCGTCTTAAGAAATTAAACTTTGGTTTTACTAAAAACCTCGTGAAATTTACAACCTCGTTACAAAACCCCCGACACACTTACACGTTTAAAATTTTTTGTCAAAAAATTTTTAATTCAAAAATTTCCCTTTGACATGCCCGGCCCCTGCACATGTCCCAGAAAGCGTGAGAAGCCCATTAGACCCAAGGACGTATTTTTTTCCCCATGGTAAAGCGAGCCAACGTTGCCATGCCCTTCGCCTACATGCTTTTCGGGGATTTAAATTGGAAAACCCGTTTCTGCCTTTTCTTAAATACTGTACTTTTCTTTGGTACTAGCCCTATTAAAAAACCCTGGTCGGTGTAAAAAACCCTGCTCAAAAACAAAACAATGCAGTTGGTTTGGACAAACCGTGGATGCTGTTTTATGACTTGCTGGTTTAAAATTGGGAATTTTTCCCAGCCCTTTAGTCCCGAAAGTCCGTTTGCAGTTTTTTAAAAGTCTATAATTGGTTCCAGTTTTCGGGAAATTGTCCTTTTTGACTGAAAAAATCACTTGGAATTTTGAATCCTCCCTGGGCAGTACTTAAAGGGCCCATGGCCCCTCCGGGAAAAAAATTCCAGGGGGGGCAATTTTTTTGAGATTTAGGTAAACCTACAAAACTTTTTAAAAAAAGATATGTCCAGCAAAAACAAAAGACAGGGGTAAAATATAAGTCAATACCAGAAGCTTTTATTGACGGGTCCCCAAAGTTTTGGGTTTCAAAATCAAAAAAAAGTTATCACATTAAAAAAAATTTAAAGGGGAGTTTTTTTCCTTTTCCTCAAACTGCAAAAACAATATGCATTTCAAAAAAATTTAAATAAAATGAAAACAGAATTTAAAAAAGAAAATTTCTAGAAAAGGAAAACACAGCATCTTTTTGGGCTTTGTAAAATAAACAATCAATTCTGGCCAATTGTTAGATTTTTAAATATAAACAACCATATTCGGGCCAAATTTGTATAGTTTGAAAAAATAAACATGAAGTTTTTTAAATTTTTAAAAATTTTTTTTTTTAAAATGAAAAAAAAAATTTTTAAAAAACAACATCAACTGTAAAATGTTTTTGGGGCGTGTGTGTTTTAAAAGGGGAAAACCAGGGGGGGGAACAAGAGAGTAGGGGCTACATTACTTGTACTGAAACTGTTCTCTTCTCTGTTTAAATACGAAAAGCGTTAAATGTTTTCCCTCATTGAAATCAGGCTCCCTGAGACTGTTCCCTCTCCATGGAAAGCATGGCCAGTGCATTAAAGACTTCCGGGCCCTTTAAAAATTTCGCAGGAATGTTTAACTCGGGGGGTAAAATTTTGAGAACATCTCTAAAGCTTCAGCTTTTTGTCAGGGGAGTAGTTTGGGATTTAAAAACAGACCCAAACCCCTCAAAAACGTCTCCTGGGGGTTTTGTAGCCCCCGAGAACCGGGTTACGTCCCCATGCCCACCCCTCCCTTAAATTTCGGGGATTCCCCATAATCAGAGATATTTCTGTTTTGATTTTGGGCCTTGCTCAGCAGGGGGTTTTCCCTTCACATTGGCTTTCCCAGAGCCTAAATCGGGAAAATTTAATGGCAGTACCTTTCAAAATGTCTGCTTCCCGAAAAAGGGAAAGCACCACAAGGGGGCCCAAAGAAAAGAAAACCCTTTCTTTGGTGTGACCAGGATGGTTTTTTGCAGAACCTCTTCAAACAGCCTCTCCTTCCCTTTTTTCCCTAAAAGCGTTCGGGGTTTTTTGGCCCTTTTGCTTTTTCAGCTTGCTGTTGAGAGGAGTCCCTGAAGGCAAAAAGACCAATGTGTTTGTTTGGGTTTGTACAGTTTTTTTGTCTATGTGATGCCAGGTATATGGGAATGTATCCATGTATAGACAAATAAAATTAAGTTCCACTTAAAATGGGGAAGGAGCTAAAATCTTTAGTGGTTTTAAATTTCCTTTTTTGTCTCACATGCCCGGATGTTTAGCAAGTATACAGTGGTGGGTCATAACTTAAAATCCCCTTTCTAAGTTGACTAAAAAAAGGGGAAAAAAAAAGAAAAGAAAATTGGTGTCCCTTAAAAGGGTTTGGGTTTTTCCCAAATTTTTTTTTTTTTTTAAATCATTAAAATCAATTTCCCCCAAAAATAATTTTTTTTTTTTTTTTATTCCTCTTTTTTTGTCAACTTTAGCATGGATCATAACCCTTTTGAACCACCACTGCACAGTACCCATATAAAAAATAAAATAGATTACACCACCCGGCCATATATAATGAAAAAATGTGATTTCCCACAAATGCCGTCTCCTTTCATTCAACTTTTCAAAAAAAGCTCTGCTTTGGGGAAAAATCAATGATTGTTTAAAACTTACCTTTTTGGCCTGCACCTGCTTTGAAGCGGTTTGAGGGCACGTTTTTAAGACAGCATCGATGTCCTTCTTCTGTAAAAACTTCTTGGGACAGAATTTCGACGTGGGGCATGATTTTGTGAAAAAAACCGCAGGGAAAAAAAAAAATCTTTATCATGTAAACATCCTCACGTAACCAGATGCCCCTCTCAAAAGTAACTGGTCAAAAGAACCCCAAAGAACCCGTCCGGATGGCTTCCCAAAAAATTCTATGAAAGGGCGTCTCGGTTCTCGTAGACAGTTTTCACGACCGGGTTAGTAGAAACCCGTTGAAAATTTTAAATTTTTGGGCCCGAGAGGTCCTAATTGTTTCCCTTGCCAAATTTTCTTGGTTTTTCGCCGACAAAAAAGGGAAATTCCCTTTTAAAGAGACAATCAGTTGGACTGAAGCCTTTGCATTTTGATAGTAGTAGTGAAAATTGGTTGAGGCTCCCTACCTGGTCTTTTTTAGGGTTTGTTCATTTCGTTTTTAGTTATGTATGACGAAAAACGCTAAATGCAAGCCCCAGACACCCATTTGAGAATGTAAATTTAAAACTTTGAAAAATTTTAACAAATAGATTTTACATGACAGGCTATAGGGGACTTCTGGGCGATTTTTTTAACCTGACTGAATCGCCCAAAAAACGGGGGGGGCCATTTGAAGCACGAGTTTTGCCTGATTTGACATTTTTGTGGGGTGGCAGATCAGACCCTGGAAAACTGATCTGCTGTTGCCGTGATATAATTTTTTAAATTTATTTAAAAAAAAAAATTATTTTTTTTTTTTTAAATTTTTTTTTTATAATTGATTGAAAAAATCCCTTTTCCCTTTTCCCCCTTTGGGGAATGCGTCGCCATATCGCCCCCAAATTTTTCAAGCCGTCCCTTCTTGAAAGGGGAAGATGAACGCGCGGTTTTTAAAAAGCTGGGGATGTTTGGCAAAAAGGGAATACATATACCCCCGGGGTGTACGAAAAATTTGGAACACCTTCATAATAATGAGTTTTTTAAACCCCCCCTTTGGGCCCCTTTAAACACCTCAATTGGTCCGGGGGAAAAGGACTACAAAAGGGGTCAAGCGTCCACAGGGATGCTGGGCCCCAAAATTAATCCAATGCTTTCCCCCAAATTTTTTCAAAATTAGCGGTTTTGGGGGACCCTTATTTATACACACTGGAAAAATGTTGAGCGTGGGGAAACCCAGCGTGTTTTTCAGTTCTTGACACCCCTCAAAATTTTGCCCTTTCACCCCACTACTACCCTACCCCCTTCAAAAACACTTAAAATTTTTTTTCTTGCCCCTTTCCCTTTTTAAAATTTACGCAAAAACAATCCATTTCTCAAAAGGGTTCAAAATCCATATTTAAACCCGTCTCCTCCTCTTTATCTATATGATTTTTTAAATGGAAATTTAAAAAGGTTTACATCAACCGGATCTACTTTTCCCCCTGGGTTCACCTGGTCAGTCCCCTATGTCCTTTGGGAAAAAAAATCTAGGTTTAAGGTTTTTGCCCTTTGTTTTGAGAAACTTTGGGAACTAAGGATCTTTTTTTAAAGTTTTGGACACTCAGTGCCTTTGAATTTTTCCCCCCCTTTTAACCCTTTTTCCCAAAAGTTGTTTTACCCCCGAGGGTTAAAAATTTTGGGCAACGATCTACCCCAAAAAAATTTTCCCTTTCAAAATGGGGGGAAAAAGCTAACACATTTAGGGAAAGGGGTTTCCCCAATGTTTGGGATACTCATGTATATTAGAATCAAACCCTTTGGGGAGAAATTTTTTACAGAGCCCACCGCTTTAGTCTTTTCTGGGGAAGTCTCTCTAAAAGCTTTTCCCCACAGGGTTTTTTCAACATTTGCCCATTTCCCTTTTCAAAATTCTTCAAGCTCCCGTCAAAAATTGGGTTTTTTGATCATTGCAAAACCAAACCATTTTTAGATTTTCCATAAAAATTTAAAGCAGATTTAAATAAAAATGTAACTCGGGAAATCAGGAAAACTCCATGTAGATGTGGGCTTTTGTTTTGTCCTGCTGAAAGGGGAATTAATCTCCCGTGTCTGGTGGAAAGCAACTGAAGCAGGTTTTTTTTTTAGGATTTGCCCCCTGGCCCATTCCAAGATTACCGCATACCCATAACATGATGCAGCCCCCCATATGCCCTTTAACATTGGAAGTGCTACTCAGTAAAAGTGTTGTATTGAATTTTCCCCCCAAAAATAAAACTGTGTAAATTTAGGACAAAAAATACATTTTTTGTGAATGTTTTTTCCCTATTACTTTAGTGCCCCGTTTTCCAAAAAAAGGGGAGGCAAAGTTTTGGAATATTTTTGTTCTGTAAAGGCTTCCTTTTTTCCCTTCAATTAAGTTAGTTTGTGGATTAAATACAAAGGTTTTATTTTCCCTCCCTTTGTTTTCTCTTAAACACGCCATTAAAACCCTTAAAATGTTTTAAAGTCACTTTTGGCCCCAAAGGCCAAAACGCTTGGGGTGGTTTTTTTCCCTCCAGAACTAGTTAGGAAGGGCACCACCATCTTTTTAGTCCCTGGTGTATTTATACACCATCCAAATGTGTTATAAAAAATTTCACCATGCTCCCCAAAAGGGGGTTTTAAAAGGGCTGCTTTTTTTTTTTTTTACCCATCTACCAAAAGGGGCCCTTTTTTATTAGGCATTGGAAAAAACCCCTTTTGGGCTTTGTGGGTTTTAATATGTGTGTAAAGTTGGGCTGCTCGGGCTGAGGGACCTTTCAGATTTGTTTTGTGGGGTTTCAGGGGAGGGTAGTCATAAAAAAAAAAAAATATTAATTTTACGTTTTAAATTTTACTCCTGAACTTATTAGGCTTGCAAAAACAAAAGGGGTTTTTAAAAATTTTTTGATAAAGACTTTAGCCTTTCATTTTTTAAATTTTTTTGTAAACCCTTTTTAAAAAAAATAATTCCACTTTAATTTCCAGTGACAAAAAACTCAATTGAATCCATTTTTAAATTCCGTCCGTTACAACAAAATTTGGAAAAAGTCAAGGGGGGTGAATACCTTCTGAAGGCACTGTGGCTATGGGGGGTGAAACCTTCACACATTATTTTTTCTTTTTAAATATTTAAAAGGTTTTAAGCGACTGTGAGCCGACATCATTTTTTATTTGAGAGGGGAGAGGTGCCCTTTATGAGTTGCGGCTGCAAATTTTTCCAAAAATCCCCAAAAAGGTGAGATGGAAATGGGTTTTTATATTTTCACCTTAAATTTTATACCCACCTGGTTTGTCATGTATTCCTAAGGGTAAACAAAAAATAGTTTAACATGTTCCCTTTTCTATTTTCCCTAATAGTCAATGTTTTAGAAAATTTTCTGTTGTTTTTTTAAAGTTTTCTCGAAAAGGCATTATATATATCCTACAACATTAAAAGGAAAATCATTTCCAATTCCCCAGGTAAACAAAAACTGAAACTGCCCCATCAGCACTCCGGGGGCCCGGCCAGTTTTGGGCAGTGGACTAGGTTTCCCTCTAGTGGCCGTAAGAGTAAAGGTTTCAGCTCAACATACTGTTTTTGTTTTTTAGTTAGTTCCCCCCCTTTTTAGTTCAAAATTACGTCATGTTGGTTTAGGAGCCGTTTTATCAGGTTATCAGAGCTTTTTTGTCTTGCTTTCCCCTTGTTTTTTACTGTACTTGTTTATTACTGTACTATGGGCGGCAGGGACCGAAGAGCATTTGGCCAGTAAACCAAAGGGCGCCCGGTTTTTAATCCCCCAGCCGCTAGGTGAAAAAACTTTTCAATTTTGCCCTTGAGCCCGGGTTTAACCCAAATTCTCCTGTTTAAATCACTTTTGGATAAGAGCATCTGCCCAAAAGACTAAAATGTAAAAATTCACCAAAGATCAAACAAGGACTGTCATTGTTTCTGTTTTGCCATATAATGCATGACAATAAAACCACCAAAAAACATGTATCCCCCCCCCCTTTCAGTGGGGTGTTAAACCCCCCCCCACCCTGGGTTTTATGATGTCCTTTAACCCCCACCCCACTCCTGACTGTTTTTTTTTAGAACCCCCCCCCACCCCTGGCTGTTAAAAATGTGTTTGACCCCCCCCCCCCCCCCCCTGTTTTCGATGTGTGTGTTAGCCCCCACCCCCCCCCTGGCTGTTTGTGTTTGAAACCCCCCCCCCCCCCCTGGCTTTATGTGTTAGAAACCCCCCCCCCCCCCCCCTTTGGGTGTTATGTGTTAGAAAACCCCCCCCCACCCCCGGCTGTTACAATGCGTTGGCCCCCCCCCCAGCCCTGGCTTTTTATGTGTTAGGGCCCCCCCCCTCCACCCCCGCTGTTATGTGTTTTTAAACCCCCCCCCCCCCCCCCTGGCTGTTATGATGTCAACCCCCCCCCCACCCCTGGGTGTTTTTGATGTGTGTTAGACCCCCCCCCACCCCTGGCTTTTGATGGGGTGTTAACCCCCCCCACCCCTTCTTTATGATGTGTATTAGCCCCCCCCCCCACCCCCGGCTGTTATTATGTGTGGGTTTGACCCCCACCCCCCCCCTGGCTGTTATGTATTTTTTAGTTTTAAAGCCACCACTAAGATCATTTTTTTTCCATTCAAAACAAAATTTTTTTCTTTCACCCTAAACGTTGATTTTTGCTCATATAGGGGGTAGACTAAAAGAACCCGAGAGGGTTTAAAGAAATTCAAAAAAAGGGCTGGCCCCTTTTGGAAAAAGCGGCATCAGAAGTGATTTATGACAAAACCTTTACATAACACAAAAGAAGCCTGCAAAAAATACTGCCTGCACTAAAAATACCAGAGAGATTGAACCTGCGTACTATGTAGGTCCCTTTTTTTCTTAAAAATATTTTTGGGCTGTTCCACCCTTGCTCTGCATGGGCCAAAATTTTTTTACTCTGATGCCGACTATTTTTTTATGGCCCTAATTCATTTTTTTGAACAGAACAGTAAGTGTATTATAGACTGTAATTTTTTCCCGGTAAAATGTACGGGGAAATGCACAGACACGGCTGGGCCCACCCTTCCCTCCTTAAAGAGCATTCATGTTTTTAACGAAACCTTACCTTTCTTGGGAGGTGGGTCCCTGTGTAATCTTAGTAAAAGTGGGGGGGGGGAAAAAAAATTTTTCAGCCACCAAATTTGGGAAGTTTTTCCCACTTAAAAAGATGGGGAGGGCCCCTTTTAAATTTTTATCATGGGCCCCGTCAACTATGACAGACATATTGAGAAAAAAATTCCAGAAAAACACAAATTTTAGGATTTTTTTTAAAGAAATTTTTTTGCCCAAAATTAAAAGGTGGGGAAAAAAAGTATTTGGTTTACCCAAAAAACCGCAAAATTTTTGGCTTTTCCCCGCCCGTAAATTCTTTTTTAAGAGGGGTCCTCTTTCCCCCACCGTTAACCTATATTAAAGGCACCTGTTTGAACTTGTTACAGTATAAAAGGGCCCTGTCCACCAAAATCAAACAGTCACACTCCAAACTCCCTATTGGGGCCCAAAACCAAAAAGCTGGGCCAAAGGGCACCAGAAACAAAATTGTAAACCTTTCACCAGGCTGGGAAACTGAATCTGCAAAAGGTGGGAGCTTGGTTTTAAGAAATCAAAAGGGGAGCAATTTTTAGGAAAAAGGAAGACATACAAACCACTGTAATCTCCCTCGATCTGGGGGTCCACCAAGATTTTCAAACCCCCGTGGGGTCAAAATGATCACAAGAACGGTGGGGCCCAAAAAACCCAGAACAACCCCGGGGGGGACCTAGTGAAAAGCCCCCAGAGGAAACTGGGACCAAAATAAAAAAGCCCACCATCAGTAACCCAAAAATATGGCCGCCAGGACTCAAATCCTGCAGTGGGAAAAACGTGTCCCCCCCGCTTAAGCCAGTTCTGGGCCAGGCCCCTCTGAAGTTTGCTAGAGTGCATTTGGATGTCCAAGAGGTTTTTGGGGAAAGTCATGTGGTCAAAAGAAAACCCAAAAAAGAACTTTTTGGGGGAAAAACTCAAATTGTCGTGTTTGGAGGACAAAGAATGCTTTAGTTTCATCCAAAGAACCCTACCTCTGTGAAGCATTGGGGGGGGAAAAATCATGCTTTGGGGCTGTTTTTTTTGCAAAAGGACCAGGACGACTGATCCGTGTAAAAAGAATGAATGGGGCCATGTATCGGGGAGATTTTGAGTGAAACCTCCTTCCATCAGCAAGGGGGATTGAAGATGAAAAATTTGGGTGGGTCTTTCAGCATGACCAAAATCCCCAAAAAAAACCCCCCCGGGCAACGAAGGAGTGGCTTCGTAGAAGCTTTCCAAAGGGCCCCCCCGGGGGTGGCCCCAAACCAGTCTCCAGATCTCAACCCCCAAAAAAAATCTTTTGGGGGGAGTTTTAAAGTCCTTTTTTTGCCCCCGCAAAAGCCCAAAAAAATCACTGCTCTAGAGGAGATCTGCAAAGGAGGAAAAGGGCCAAAATCCAGCAACCCGGGGGTGTGAAAAAACCCTTTTGAAGCCCTTTCAAAAACCCTTTGACCTGTGTCATTGGCCAAAAAAGGGGGATATAACAAAGGGATTGGGAAAAATTTTGTTAAATTTACCAAATACTTATTTTCCCCCATAATTTTTCAAATAAAATTCCCAAAAAATCCTACAAAAGTGATTTTTATGGAAAAAAAATTTTCATTTTTTTCTGTCCCTAAATTTGACGTGTACCTATGTTAAAATTACAGGGCCCCTCTCATCTTTTTAAGTGGGAGAACTTGCACAATTGGTTGGGTGACTAAATACTTTTTTCCCCCACTGTATATTCTACCTCATGGTTTTGTCTTTTATTCAGGGCAAAAACCCTAAAAAAAGGGAAAGCCATAGATGGATGTGCCGGGAGATCACCCATGTTCCTGCAAAATCTGTCTGACATTGAACTGTGTCCAAGTTTTCTCCTGGCTCCCCCAGCTACACCACCGAAAAAAGGGGGAGGGGATGGCAAAATGGGAATTTTGCCCTTGGGCAGAGTTTACCTCTGTGTGCCACAAGGGGGCGTTTTTTCACCATACTGTTTCCCCCTTTAAAAAAATGTCCCCAAAACCCAAAAGTTTTCTTCAGTGACACTCTGGGCACTGGGGAAAGCAGACGATTTGGGCTTTTCCCGAGCCAACCATTTTACCACAACCAGAGGCACTTCCATGGGGTTTGGGGATAAAGCAGCTGGAAGATTTGGGGCCCCATCCAACAAAATGGTCCTGAAAGGGAATCGTCCGTGGAAATTCGATATTTTTTTAAAGACCATTCCCCAAAACCCGCACCACTAATTTTCCTAGGGGGACGAAAGTACCAGTGGTAACAAACCAAGTGTCTTGGGTTTTTATCTAGGCCTAAACCCGTATGACCGTGGAGTAGTCATTTTTAAAGGCCCAAAACGCCTTTTTGGGCATTTTTTTTGCCATAATGTCCCAAATGAAATCTGGTCCCCAGTCCCAACTATAACGGCCAGGGGCCCTTTTCCTTGGGAAAACGGTGGGTGCTGTTTTGTTGGAGGGCCTTTTAGGATCTCTCCAGAAAGGGGGAGCAGTCCAACCACAGTCCCGTCACTGCAGAGGGAGGAGGAACAGGCTGCAGTGCCCTGGTTTAAGGCATGCCACTTTTTTTGACCATCCACTTTAATGACCTGCTCCCTCCAAGAAGAGGGGAAATGGGCCCCCCCCGGCCCCTGAGAAAAAGCCCCCAAACTGTCCTGTTAAATGCCCCCCTCAAACCGCCTGCGAAACGCCCCCCTAAACCCCTGCTATCAGACTGCCTAATAACTCCCCAAATCTTTTTTTTAAATCACATTTTTTAAAATTTCAATTTTTCCCCCCAAACATTCTGGTTTCTATTATGTCAAGTATTGTGGGTTTTGTTAAATTTTAAAAAGGTGTTTTTTTGTTATTGTCGGGGAAAAACTGCCCTTTATTCCCCTTTTAAAACGGTGACAAGAAAAATCAACTTTAAAACTCAAAGGGGGTTTTCAACTCAATATTAGGAAGGTGGTTTTCCCAATGTTTTGAAAAACTCAGTGTACATCCTAAAAGATTTTTGTGATGAAACAGTTTTTTTAGCATTATTTTTGGGGGGATTATTTTTTATTACTAAACCAAATTTTGTTTAATTAAAAACAGGGTATGAATCGCCCACTTTGTTTTTTGAATTGGGCTTTTTTAAAACCCGATTAATTTTTTAGTAATTTTATGAAAGAAGGGATTTTAATAACTGTATTTTAAGTTTTAAATTTATCTGGCGGCCCGGTAGCCTAGCGGTTAAGAGTTTTTGGGCCCCTAACTGAAAGGTGCTGGTTTTAATCCCAGCCACTATGTCAAAAAACTGTCCCTTGTTGGGCCCTTTAGCAAAGGGAATTAAACCCCCCCTTTGGGCCTAAAAATCGCTCTGGTAAGAGCTCTGCTAAATTAAAAATATGTAAGGAAAAACTGTTTTTTTGCTGGAAAAATCTTTTTCTTTTGCATAATATAACAAAATGTTTTAAAGGGGAAATAGTTAGTGTCTTACAGTGCATTCTGAAAGTATTCCCAAACCCCCTTTACTTTTTCAAAAAGAAAAAACGTTCCCGCCTTTTTAAAAAATTTAAATTTAAAAAAAAAAAAATTCCCTCCCCTTAATCTACACACAATACCCCCAAAGACAAAAAAGAAAACAAGGGTTTTGGAAAAATTTTTCAAAAGTAATTAGAAAAAAAAAACAGATACCTGTTATATATTCCCGACCCTTTGCTAAAAATCTCAAACTTTTCTCATGTCCATCCTGTTTCCATTGATTTTTTTTAGATGTTTCTACAACTTGATTGGTTACCCCCCCCCCCCGAGATAAATTCAATTTTATTGGACAAGGGTTTTTAAAGGCAACACCTGTCCCATATAACATCCCCCCATGGGTTTTGCATGTCAAGCAAAAACCAAGCCATGGGTCGAAGGAAATTGGGCCGTAAAATTCTCCGAGACAGGATTGTATTTGAGACACAGATCTGGGGAAAGGGGACCAAAAAATGTCTGCCATTGAAAGGGCCCCAAGAACAAGTGGCCTCCATCCCTTCTTAAATTTGGGAAAAGTTTTGGGCCACCAAGACCTTTCCTTGAGCTTTTCCGCCCCGGGGCCAAAAATGAGCAAAACGGGGGGAAGGGCCCTTGGGGCAGGAAAGGGGACCAAGACCCGAATCACTTTTACAAGCTCCAAGTTTTAGCCCCGCTTGGAGTTTTTCCAAGAGGCACCTAAAGGATCTGACCATGGAAAAAAGAATCTTTTGGTCTGATGTTACCAAGATTGAACTCTTTGGGGCCCGAATTGGGAAACGTCACGCCCGGGGGAACCTGGCACCATCCTTTCGGTGAAGCTGGTGGGGGCCGTATCCTTTCTGGGGGCGGGTGGTTTTTTTTAAGGCCCGGGAACTGTGGAAATTTAGGGAATAATGAACGGAGCAAAATACAGAGAGTTTCCCTTTATGAACGTCAGGCTTTAGACTGAAAATTTCATTATTAATAAATTGGGAAAAAATCTAAAAAACCCGTATTTTGCCCTTTTACATTTTGGGGTATTTTGTGTAATTGAGAGGGGAAAAAACGGTTTTTAAACCATTTTAGAATATGGGGGTAAAGTAATAAAAAGTTGGGAAAAAATTTAAAGGGGGCTGAATATTTTCAAAGCCCCCCGCTATCATTGACTAGGTTTTTGGCACCCCATTATTAGCCAAGCTATCATTGACTAGGTATTTGGCACCCCATTTTATATAGCCAAGCTATCATTGACTAGGTTTTTGGGCCCCCTGGTTTTATAGCCAAGCTATCATTTAAATAGGTAATTTGGAAACCCATGTATATACATTTTTACATTTTTTGTCATTTGGGAACGCTCTTTCCAGAGCGACTTACAGGGTTTTGAGTGCATCATTATTTTTTTTCATAATTTTTCATACCCCCCTTTGGGGAAAAGAACCCCCCAAACCCCGGGGTTTTAAAAACCCCCTGTCTCTACCAACTGAGCTACTCCCTGCCCCCATTCCCTCCCCTAACCCCGGGCGACCTGGGCCCAAATTTTGCGGGGGCCCCTGGGTCTCCCGGTCCGGGCCCGGGTACACAAGCCTGGATTCGGGAAACCCGATCTCTAGTTGGGACAAAACTACCTTAGACCACGGCGCCACTCGGGGGGTTATAGCCCAAACTACCCCTTGACTTGGTTTTTGGGAAACCCCCTGTATTAGCCAAGCTACCTTGGGCTAGGGATTTGGGGACCCCAAAAGGACAGTGGGGAAAAAAGTAATTTTGTCAGCCCCAATTGTGCAAATTCTCCCAATTAAAAAATGAGGGGAAAGGCCCCCCTCTTTTTTATCATAAATACACTCAACTTGACAAAAAAATTGGGAAAGAAAAATCCGAAATTCACTTTTAAGGGTTTTTTTAATTTATTTTTTTTTGCCAAAAGAAAAGGGGAAAATAATATTTGGTCCCTAAAACAAGCAAGGGGTTTTGGCCCCTCACAGAAACCCGTTAACTTCTTCTTTAAGAGCTCCTTTTGTCCCCCCTCGGTTTTCCCGTATTTTAAAGGCACCTTTTTTAACTTTTTATCATTTTAACAGACACCTGTTTCCCCAACCTCAAACAGTCACACTCCAAAATCCACTATGGCCAAAACCAAAGGAGCTGTCAAAGGGCCCAGAAACAAAAATTTTTAGACCTGCACCAGGTGGGGAAAACTGATTTTTTGCAAAAGGGAAAGGGGCCCTTGGGTTTTGAAAAAATCAACAGCGGGGCAATTATTAGGAAATGGAAAAACATACAAGACCCCTGAAACTCCCCCGATCTGGGGGGTTCCACGCAAGATCTCAAACCCCCCGGGGGCAAAAAGATCACAAGAACATTAGCAAAAACCCCCAAACCCCACGGGGGACCTAGTGAATGCCCGCCGAGAGTGGGACCAAAGTAACAAAGCCTAAAACCCTCAGTAAAACCTACGCCCCCAGGGACTCAAATCATTCATGGGAAAATTGTCCCCCTGCTTTAAACCTACATGTCCAGGGCCCCTCTGAAGTTTTCTAGAGTGCATTTTTGGGTATTTCCAGAAGAGGATTAGGAGAATGCTAAAGGTCAAGAAAACCCAAAAAAATTAAACCTTTTTTTTTAAAACTCAACTCATCGTGTTTGGGGACCAAAAAAGCTGAGTTGCAAACCAAAAAACAACCCTACCTACTGTGAAGCCTGGGGGTGGAAACTTCATGCTTTGGGGGTGTTTTTCCCGCAAAAAGGGGAAAACCCCGGGAAAAGGGCTGTCCGTTTAAAAAGGAAAAAATTAATGGGGCCAGTTTCCCTGAGATTTTGAGTGAAAAAACCCCCTTCCCTCAGCAAGGGGGGTTGAAGATGAAACGTGGCTGGGGGCCTTTTGCATAAAAATATCCCCAAAAAACCGCCCGGAACCGAAGGAGGGGGCTTCGTATAAGCTTTCAAGGTCCGGAGTTGGCCCCAGCCCGTTTTTTCCCCATCTCAACCCCATTTAAAAATTTTTTGGGGGAGTTTAAAATCCGTTGCCCAGCGCAGCCCCCAAAAAATCACTGCTCTAGAGGAGATCCCGCATTGGGGAAGGGGCCCCAAAAAACCACAACATTGGGGAAAACCTTGTGAACGCTTACAAAAAAGTTTGACCTGTGTCCCTTGCCAACAAAAGGGGATTACAAAGTATTGGGGAAAATTTGTTTTGACCAAATACTTTTTTTCCCCCCATCATTTGCAAATAAATTCATTTAAAAAAATTGTGGCAGGTGGAGAAAAGATCTAGGAAGATAGAAATCATTGTGGTTGCGGCAGAACGGTTCCTGGGGCTGAAAGATTTATTGGCAAAAGAGTTACATGGAATATTGTCAAAAGCCGTACCACCATCTCAGGTCCTAGAGACTGAGAAGGGAGATATGGAGATTTAAAGGAAGGAAGAAATGGGAGTTTTGTTTGTTTTGGCAATGTACTATTTTTATTAGGGTGGAGTAAGTTAGTATCACTATTAAGTATGGATGTATTTTTTATTTAATTTATTTTGTGGTTTCAAACCGTCCAGTTGGTGGCGGCAATACAACTTTTGGAAGTAGTCTGCCATAAAACCCACAGAAGAAGAAGAAGATGTCGCTGTTGCATTGTGGTAGTTGGGGAACAGGAACTTCCGGTGAGGCGCGCAACATTCTTCAGAACAAAGAAAACGACAGGACTGTGCTTTCCGTTTCTCTTTATTACTACAGGTATGTAATAGCACTTTTAAACTGTCTAATATCGAAATAACGTCATAACATGTTAGATAACAAATCAGTCAAGGTATTATCACGTTTGGCAAAGGTTTTGTGTAATTTTTGTGTCAATCCGAGTGATTGAAGAACGTGATAAAAATATTTTACAATCACACGGCGCGGGGTCCATTACATGTTTTCATTTGTGAGGCTTTCCAGGTTCGTATATAGGTCAGTGCGTTTCGCCTGGGCATGTTCAGTACAAAAACGTTTAGGAAAGTTGCAGATAGAAATACCCTGAATAGAAGTGACATGATTCAATAGAATCAGAGGCATGTTTGTTCTACATAATACATTTGTATCTGATCGTGGCCAACGTCTCCGTCCTCCTGCTGGACGCAGCCCTGGTACCCGCTTGTCCCTATGTATGTGAAGCTAGTCATAATAATGATTAGCCACAATAGTGGAATTTGCGGTTTGCCCTCAAAATAAAAGGCCTTCATTGAAAGTGATGCAAACTGATATAAAATATTGGAATCATGTCAAATGTTGTTACTTAATTTAAAATGAATTACAAAAACTAATTATTTTGAAAATAAACAGAAAGAAACGGTTGAAATCCCACTGTGGAGGTATTAGACCACATAATTGCATTGGGGGCATTCTTATATGCACTTATGAAACGGGTTGGATTGTGCTCCCATGGAACGGGTGACACCCACAGAAAACAATTCTCAAGAGTTTATACAAATATTAGCATGTTAGTTGTTATTGCAGGACTTTGACTGTGAAAAAGCACCTTCCCAGTCAGTCTATTGCAGGGGTACTCCAGTACTATTTGAGAAGGTCCGGTCAAACACATTTCCTAGGTGGCAAAGGTCCGGATGGATATTGTCATTTATTGGCGTAGTAACAAACCCCCAACTTGCGACCCCAAACTGTTCACAACCCTCTTGTTGGCGGAGAGAACATTTAGCAGTTTTAAAGCTAATATCCTGTAATTCTACACATTTTACGACAGGGCTGAGATTTTAGTTTGTTGCTATTTTTAACCAATTCTACATGTTTCCATGTATTATGTGTGTTTATATGATACCAGGGGTTGAAGCCCAACCAAAACAGTATTATTATATAATTATTTTGTGACCCGTGGTCCATATCGACCCCGTTCTTGGTCCTTACCGCGTTACGCCAGTTGAGTATGCTGTTTCTTTTGTTTGTATTGGACATTCATATTGCACTGTACAGCCCTACCTATGTATTGTTCAGCCTACTCAGTGACACCCACAGAACACAACTATGTAGAGTTTACACACAATATTAGCGTCTTCACTCTATTGCAGGACTCTGAAACCACTGTTGTCCGGGAGTTTAACCCCGTCAGCTAAATTGTCATGATAATCAGTGGTTTCAAGTTTGTCTCTGTACATTTTTGACGAGATGATCATAGCAAAATATATATATATATAATTCTGCATTTCCCGCTGTGCAAATGCATTGTTTCTCATTGCAAATAGGCTCAGGATAACTCCTGATAAGGTTGGGTAGCTGATAGGCCTTTTCAGAGCTTAAATAGCCAAAATGATTAGTCACAGGGCTCCCGAGTGGCGCAGCGGTCTAAGGCACTGCATCTGGCACTACAGAGCCTGGTTTGATTCCAGGCTGTATCATTATCCGGCTGTGATTGGAGTCCCAATCAATTGGCCCAGCTTCGTCCGGGATAGGCCGTCATTGTAAATAAGAATTTGTTCTTAACTGACTTGGGTCAAACATTAGACCAGACCAAATCTGAACCAATCACTCAGACATTAGGCAGGTTTCCATTGACCCAGCTGCATTCGACAAAAGCAATGTTGCTAAAATAATCTTTGCGATGTGTGTAATGGAGACGGCAGATATAGGAGAAATGTTCTAAAGCTCAAAAACATTTTTAATCGTTGGACGGGTGGATTTTTCTTTTGTCAAAGTTTCTTTATTCTGACAAGTGAGGATTGAAACAGTGTTTTTTAAATAAATGATTGCCAAATCATTTTGACGGTACAGGGTGAGTCATTACGTCCAGCTGTTTTTATCGACACAGGATAGTTACATGGAAACACACCCTAGATGGCAATTGTCGTATCTATTTTCTATGCAAACTTTTTCTTAATGTCGAGAAACAAAGCACTGGACAAGTTATTGGAAACATAGCTACTGTTTCACAAGATTGGAAAGTACAGTACAGCAGAGTACAGGAAAGAGAAGTTTAGTTCAGTACAGTACAACAGTACAGATTATAGTACAGTATAACGTACTGTATTGTATTTTACTCTAATGTACTCTGTTAGGGCTGGGCTATATGGACTATATCATACAGCTGTATCTTGAGTTTTTTCAAACGTATGGGTGATTCAAGATTTCTTAATTTTGTTTTTCTCTAAGTAAGTGTTGTACAGTTAAAGGTCAAATACATTGCATTTCAAACAGTCAGCTATAATCTAATGAATTCAGGGCTTGTGAAGTTATACCTATGAATAAATACTATTGTTTTTTGATTGAAATAATACAGTGAAGACAACGTTATTCAGGAAAATAGTACATAGTGCTGCCTAAAGCAAACTGCAAACTTGTTCTAAATGGTTTTTCAGTCATTTATGTGAATTTCTGAAATCTACTATAGGTTAAGTGCACTTACATGGTTTAATTTAAAGTGTGCAATTTGTGTCTAATGTGAAATTAATAAATGGTTTGTTG
The DNA here is from genome assembly GCA_036851935.1 of Coregonus suidteri. Classification (NCBI taxonomy): domain Eukaryota; kingdom Metazoa; phylum Chordata; class Actinopteri; order Salmoniformes; family Salmonidae; genus Coregonus; species Coregonus suidteri. The sequence continues at coordinate 74,446,975 of CM072220.1, forward strand.
TCAATGCTTAGCTACCTGATCTAATATATTTTTATAGAATAATGAAAGTGGCAGAACTGTCAAGACTAACTTTTGTGTCCGTTTCTCTTTATTACTACTGGACGACTCAGATTAAGTCTGAGGCCGGTAACATCAACAGTGAGGACAAACCCAGCCTGCCTCTCTCCTTCCACACTGAGTCTAAACCTACAGTCACTGGGTCCTGATTGACAGTGGAGGCCAGTTTGCACTGCAGGATCCAGAGATGGCATCAGTGAAGCTGGAAGACTGCAGTCAAACATTGGAGCTGAATGTCAACATTAAAGATGAAGAAAAGGAGGAGAAGATTGGGAAATCTCTGTTTCTCATGGTAAGAGCAGGTTCTATCTAACTATAAGTATATATTTTTTTTGTCAAGCAGTGGCAAATATACAGCACCAGTCAAACGTTTGGACACACCTACTAATTAAGGGTTTTTCTTAATTTTTACCATTTTCTACATTGTAGAATAATAGTGAAGACATCTAAACTATAAAATAACACATATGGAATCATGTAGTAACCAAAAAAAGTGTTAAACAAATCAAAATATATTTTAGATTTTTGCCTTGATGACAGATTTGCACACTCTTGGCATTCTCTCAACCAACTTCATCTGGAATGCTTTTCCAACAGTCTTGAAGAAGTTCACAGCATAGCACTTGTTGGCTGCTTTTCCTTCACTCTGTGGTCCAACTCATCCCAAACCATCTCAATTGGGTTGAGGTCGGTTGATTGTGGAGGCCAGGTCATCTGATGCAGCACTCCATCACTCTCCTTCTTGGTCAAATAGCCCTTACACAGTCTGGAGGTGTGTTGGGTCATTGTCCTGTTGAAAAACAAATGATAATCCCACTAAGCGCAAACCAGATGGGATGGTGTATCGCTGCAGAATGCTGTGGTAGCCATGCTGGTTAAGTGTGCCTTGAATTCTAAATAAATCACCAGCAAAGCACCATCACACCTCCTCCTCCATGCTTCACGGTGGGAACCACACATGTAGAGATCATCCGTTCACACTACTCTGCATCTCACAAAGGCACTGCGATTGGAACCAAAAATCTCAAATTTGGACACATCAGACCAAAGGACAGATTTCCACCGGTCTAATGTCCATTGCTCATGTTTTTTGGCCCAAGCAAGTCTCTTCTTCTTGTTGGTGTCCTTTAGTAGTGGTTTCCTTGCAGCAATTCCACCATGAAGGCCTGATTCACGCAGTCTCCTCTGAACAGTTGATGTTGAGATGTGTCTGTTACTTGAACTCTGAAGCAATTATTTGGGCTGCAATTTCTGAGGCTGGTAACTCTAATGAACTTATCCTCTGTAGCAGAGGTAACTCGGTCCTTCCTTTCCTGTGGCGGTTCTCATGAGAGCCAGTTTCATCAATGCGCTTGATGGTTTTTGCGACTGCACTTGAAGAATCTTAAAGTAATGATGGACTGTTGTTTCTCTTTGCTTATTTAAGCTGTTCTTGCAATAATATGGACTTGGTCTTTTACCAAATAGGCCTATCTTCTGGATACCACCCCTACCTTGTCACAACACAACTGATTGGCTCAAGCGCATTAAGACATTCCACAAATTAACTTTTAACAAGGCACACCTGTTGATTGAAATGCATTACAGGTGAACACCTCATGAAGTTGGTAGAGATAATGCCAAGAGTGTGCAAAGCTGTCATCAAGCAAAGGTTGCTTACTTTAAAGAATCTCAACTATAAAATATATATTTTGATTTGTTTAACACTTTGTTGGTTACTACATGATTCCATATGTAATTTCATAGTTGTGATGTTTTCACTATTATTATACAATGTAGAAAATAGTAAAAATAAAGAACCCCTGGAATGAGTAGGTGTTCTAAAACTTTTGACTAGTACTGTATGTGAATTTAGGAATATCTACTATAGGTTAAGTACCGGCACCTCAAATATCTAGTGCTTGAGCTCCTGTTCCTCTTATAGAATGTTAGCTCAACAGTATTGTGGAACTCCTGCACCTAGATATAAACAGTACCGACACCTATTTCAGTCCAAGTCAAGCACTGAAGTAGATAATTTAACAAGAATAAATATAATATATTTTTAGAGAATAAAGAAAGTGCCAGAACTGTCAAGACAATAACTTTTTGTGTCCGTTTCTCATTGTTACTACAGGACGACTAAAATTAAATCTGAGGCCGGTAACATCAATAGTGAGGACAAACCCAACCTGCCTCTCTCCTTCCACACTGAGTCCAAACCTACAGTCACTGGGTCCTGATTGTGACAGTGGAGCCCAGTTTGCTAAGCAGGATCCAGAGATGGCATCAGTGAAGCTGGAAGACTGCAGTCAAACACTGGAGCTGAATGTCAACATTAAAGATGAAGAAGAGGAGGAGAAGATTGGGAAATATGTTTCTCATGGTAAGAGCAGGTTCTATCTAACTAAGTTTGTGTTATTCATTCCAACTTCCAAATGTGCATGAAAAGTTGCAGTAGAACTGTTTCATGATTAACTGTTTCAATGAGAAGGTAGATATTATTTCATGCTACTGACCCTTGCATGGTTTTACACCAGTATTGCCAGCATGTGTTTTATTCACTGGGCTATCTGGAGTGATCAGAGAGTAGACTAAAGAAGTGAAGTAGACAAACTGCCAATGTTTTAAAGTTCTATTAAATGAGTCTGTGTAGTTACTAACCCTTGTGATAGTGAGTGGAGGAAGACACTAACCCTTGTGATAGTGACTGGAGGATGACACTAACCCTTGTGATAGTGAGTGGAGGATGATATGGCTTCTACATCTGCATTGCTTGCTCTTTGGGGTTTTAGGCTGGGTTTCTATAAAGCACTTTGTGACAACTGCTGATGTAAAAAGGGCTTCATAAAATACATTTGATTGACATGTATATCACACCAACTGACTGGTTCTTCTGTTGTTGTTCACACAGGAGACCATGTTGAGACATTCTCTACATTCAGCGAGCAACAGCAGGAAGATCACAGAGCTAAGAGTCTCACCACTGCCCACATTGTGAGGCGAGTTTCTCAATTCTATCAAAGTTAAAAATACACCTACAAATACACACAGGAGAGAATCTGAAATTTCTGTACTGACTGAGTGCACATAGGAAGAATTCACAACATCAAATTTTCTCTGACAGTTCATCAGAGAGTGCACATAGGAGAGAAGCCTTACTCCTGCTCTGACTGTGGGGCAAGTTTCTCTCACCTGTGCAGCTTAAAAAAAACATGAACGTATACATACAGGAGAGAAGCCTTATTCCTGCTCAGACTGTGTAAAATGCTTCACAACATCAGCTGAGCGAAAACGTCATCAGAGAACACACACAGGAGAGAAGCCTTACTCCTGCTCTGACTGTGGGAAGAATTTCTCTCGACAGGAAAGCTTAAAAAAACATTGCACACAGGAGATGCCACACAGGAGAGAAGCCTTACTCCTGCTCTGACTGTGGAAAGATTTTCTCTCGACTGTGTAAAACTTAAAATCGCACATCAAGGATACACACAGGAGAGAAGCCTTACTCCTGCTCTGACTGTGGGAAGAGTTTTCTCTGTGGGGCTTAAAAGAACATGAACGTATACATGCAGGAGAGAAGCCTTACCCCTGCTCTGACTGTGGGAAGAGTTTCTCTCAACTGGGAAACTTAAAAAAACATGAACGTATACATGCAGGAGAGAAGCCTTATTCCTGCTCAGACTGTGTAAAATGCTTCACAACATCATTTGAGCTAAAAGTTCATCAGAGAACACACACCGGAGAGAAGCCTTACTCCTGCTCTGACTGTGGGAAGAGTTTCTCTCAACTGGGCTGCTTAAAAAAACATGAACGTATACATACAGGAGAGAAGCCTTACCCCTGCTCTGACTGTGGGAAGAGTTTCTCTCAACTGGGCAGCTTAAAAAAACATGAACGTATACATACAGGAGAGAAGCCTTACTCATGCTCTGACTGTGGAAAGATTTTCTCTCAAATAGGCCATTTAAAAAGACACCAAGGTAAACATAAAACGAGAGAAGGCTTACCACTGATCTAAAAACAACAGCTAATCTGCAAGGTTATCAGAGAACACACACAGGAGAGAATCCTTACTTCTGCTCTTAATATGGCAAGAGTTTCTCCCGATTGGCAACATAAAAACACCAAAATTACACACTGGAGAGAAGACTTATTACTGCACTGACTGTGAGACGAGATTCTACAGATTGGTTAATTTAAAAGACACTAACGTATACATAAGAAGTGGTAGTGGTCAAAGACAAGACCACAGAGGGAAGTCAATCCTAGATCTGATCAACACAACCCACTGTACTTGCTCCTCTCAGATCCAGTGATCACAAATGTCTGCTGTTCTCTCCAAACACAACATCAGGAGGGAGAAGAGAGGTGCAGCGGAAAAAAGGACATCTGGTAACCCAGAACAGAAAGGAGACCTTTGCACGATGTAAGGCCAGTACTGACTGGTCTGGCATATATGAGGTGGAGAGCATCGATGCAAAGGTGGAGATGTTCAACTCCTGCATTCAAACTGCACTTGATGTATGCATGTCAATAAGAAATAAGAAAACAACAACACTGGACAAGCCCTGGATGACTGAAAGAATAAAGGCTGCCATCAGGAAAATACAGAATATTTTCAACAGATGGAGAGAAACAATGACATGGAGAAAATACAGAAACACAGTGCAAATGCTTATCAAGGAAGCAAAGACAAGCTACTACAAAACTGAAATCCAGGACCTAAAGAAGAAAAACCCTAGGAATGTGGGACTTCATTAACAAAGGACAGGGACCAAAGAAAACATCAGGAGGGAGAATACAGGTCGAGGGAATTGAAGACGACGACGTGGCTGATGTTTTGAATGGCTTCTTTGCTGAGGCATGGACAAGCACCACACCTCTTGCCATCTTCCCCCCTGCCAATGCCTACAAGGCAGGTTGAGCTGTGCAGCATTGGCCAGTTAAAGCAAGCTCTGACCAGACTCAGCCCACGTAAAGCATGTGGGCCTGATGGCATTCCAGCCTGGCTACTAAAAGAGCATGCAGAAGATCTAGCCCCTGTCATCAAACACATTGTTAACACCTCCTACTGGCAGGGGACAGTTTTATCTGAGTGCACGAGTCAGTATGACTACCTCCCAAAGTCTAGCACTACTACCGCCCTTGTGAAAAACCACACTTCTGCTGACAGCTACAGACTGCTGACAGCTACAGTCCCTTGGTCAGAGAGGACCATCCACAACCTGCACCACTAATCCTAGGAGGACAGGAAGTACCAGTGGTAACAACAACCAAGTATATTGGTTTTCATCTAGACTCTAACCTCAGTGGTGACAAGTGGAGCAGCCAGTGAGAAAGGCCTCGATACGCCTATTTGACATTTCTTGCCAGTAATGTCCTACTGAAGATCTGGTCACAGTCTATACTACACTGGCCGGTGGAGTGCTGTTAGTTGGATGCAGTAAAAAGCAGCAGGCCCAACTAGACAGGGTGCAGAGGAGGGCCTTGAGGATCATCTCCAGAGTTGGAACAGTCCAACCACAGCTCCCGTCACTGCAGAGCAGGCGAGAACAGGCTGCAGTGCACCTGGTGAAGGACATGCACACTCTTGACCATCCACTGAATGACCTGCTCCCTCCAAAAAGAGGTAACTGCACCACCAGGCTCCTGAGAAACAGCCACAAACTGTCCTGTCTAACTGCCTGTACAAACCGCCTGCGAAACGCGACTCTACCCACTGCTATCAGACTGCATAATAACTCCAGCTCTTAAATGGTTTTCCCAAAAACTCTTTTTTTTAAATCACATTTTAATATTTCAATTTCCATCATGAAAAATGTCCTGTAATGTTTCAAGTGTTCTGTATTCTACTTATGTCACGTATTGTGTTATGTATTTAACAGGTAGCCTAGTGGTTAAGAGTGTTGGGCCAGTAACTGAAAGGTCACTGGTTTGAATCCTGAGCCAACTAGGTCCAAAATCTGTCATTGGGCCCTTGAGCAAGGCAATTAACCCCAATTGGTCCTATAAGTCGCTCTAGATAAGAGCATCTGCTAAATTACAAATATGTAATGAAAAAAATGATGTTTGTACATGAGTTTGTGCTGGGCAACCTCTTCTTATCTTGTGCATAAATATAACAAAGTGTTTAAAGTAAAATAGTTAGTCTATACAGTGCATTCTGAAAGTATTTAGACCCCTTGACTTTTCAACAAGAAAATACGTTGCAGCGTTATTGTAAAATTAATTCAAAATGTGTATATATAATCCCTCAATCTACACACAATACCACATAATGACAAAGCGAAAACAGGTTTAGACATTTTTGCAAATTTATGAGAAATTAAAAACAGATACCTTATTTAAATAAGTATTCCAGACACTTTTCTATGAATCTCGAAATTTAGCTCAGGTGCATCCTGTTTCCATTGATCTTCCTTGTGAACTTGATTGGAGTCCACCTGAGATCAATTAAATTGATTGGACATGGTTTGGAAAGGTACACACCTTTCTATATAACATCCGACAGTTGACATTGCATGTCAGAGCAAAAACCAAGCCATGAGGTCAAAGGAATTGTCCGTAGAACTCCGAGACAGGATTGTGTCGAGGCACAGATCTGGGGAAGGGTACCAAAAAATGTCTGCAGCATTGAAGGTCCCCAAGAACACAGTGGTCATTCTTAAATGGAAGAAGTTTGGAACCACCAAGACTCTTCCTAGAGCTGTCCGCCCGGCCAAACTGAGCAATCGGGGGAGAAGGGCCTTGGTCAGGGAGGTGACCAAGAACCCGATGATCACTTTGACAGAGCTCCAGAGTTCAGCCTGCTTGGAGTTTGCCAAGAGGCACCTAAAGGACTCTGACCATGAGAAACAAGATTATTTTCTGATGTTACCAAGATTGAACTCTTTGACCTGAATGCCAAGCGTCACGTCTGGAGGAAACCTGGCACCATGCCTACGGTGAAGCATGGATGTTTTTCAGAGGCAGGGACTGGGAGACTAGTCCAGATCGAGGGAATAATGAACGGAGCAAAGTACAGAGAGATCCTTGATGAAAACCTGCTCCAAAGCGCTCAGGACTTCAGACTGGGGCGAAGGTTCACCTGGCCCAGCCCAGAGCCCAGACTTGAACCCGATTGAACATCTCTGGAGAGACCAGAAAATAGCTGTGCTGCAACGCTCCCCATCCAACCTGACAGAGCTTGAATGGATGAAACTCCCCAAATACAGGTGTGCCAAGCTTGTAGTGTCATACCCAAGAAGACTCGATGCTGTAATCGCTGCCAAAGGTGCTTCAAGAAAGTACTGAGGAAAGGGTCTGAATACTTATGTAAATTTGATATTTCCCTTTTTTTATTAATAAATTAGGAAAAACTTATAAAAACCTGTCTTTTGCTTTGACATTATGGGGTATTGTGTGTAGATTGATGAGGGGAAAAACTATTTAATCAATTTTAGAATATGGCTGTAACATAATCAAATTTGGGAAAAGTCAAGGGGTCTGAATACTTTCAGAATGCACTGTATATATCTAAGCTATCATTGACTAGGTATTGGCACCCAATGTAATTTGCCAAGCTACCATTGACGTACTCCTGAGTGGCGCAGTGGTCTAAGGCACTGCATCCCATGTATACTAGCCACTAGAGATCCTCGAACCAGGCTCTGTCGCAGCCGGCCGTGACCGGGAGACTCATTGGCACAATTGGCCCAGCGTCGTCCATAGGGGAGGGAATGGCCCATGTAGCTCAGTTGATACCGTTTGCAACTAGGTTATCCCACAGGGGGCCAGTATAAAAAAAATATATATATGTATTCACTAACTGTAAGTCGCTAATGGATAAGAGCGTCTGCTAAATGACTAAAATGTAAAATGTAATTGACCCTAGGTATTGGCACCCCATGTACCATTGATATATTGGCACCCCATGTAAGTCGCTCTGGAGCCAAGCTATCATTGACTAGGTATTGGCACCCCATGTATATAACCAAGCTACCATTGACCATTGACTAGGTATTGGCAAGCCCCATGTATTATATAGCCAAGCTATCATTGACTAGGTATTGGCACCCCATGTATATAGCCAAGCTACCATTGACTAGGTATTGGCACCCCATGTATATAGCCAAGCTACCATTGCTACCATTGCTACCATTGCTGTATTAATTCCTTGTGCTACAATCTTTTTTCCTGTTATTATAATTGTTGTATTGTGTTCTCCATTGTTGGTCAACATTTCACTGTTAGTCTACACCTGTTGTTTACCAAACATGTGACAATTAAAATGAAATGACTACGTGTTTAGTAAATTGTCTTATAGAATTATACTGAAAAAATATATAAACTTGACATGTAAAGTGTTGGTCCCATGTTTCATGAGCTGAAATAAAAGATCCCAGAAATGTTCCATACGCACAAAAAGCTTATTTTTCTCAAATTTAGTGCACAAATTTGGTTCCATCTCTATTAGTGAGCATTTCTCCTTTGCCAAGATAATCAATCCACCTGACAGTTGTGGCATATCAAGAAGCTGATTAAACAGTTCTTCCATATTAGATCTGACAGTATGAATGGTTCTTATGGGCTGAGTGCCTGGAGGGTTTTGGTAGTGTTTTGGTATGACCACAGTCAGGAGTTTTCTCTGACCCTGTGATCTCACCAGGACAGAACCACATTCTCTATCACACTCCAGCCCAGAAGGTGGCAGTGATGTACCTTTAACGTTGGTCTGAACACCACCAATAAACACCATAGAAGAAGAATGCATGCTTAGCAACAACCAAGGGGCCATGCAACTTTCCACTGTTCCAAAGACTGTCTATTATATGGAACAGATTGGCATGTGACCACTCTAACAATGTAGACACGTCCTCAAAGATTGGACATGAATCTGTGTTGGTCAAACTCTTCTCTTCTCTATCATTAAATACAACAAAACTATGTTTTAAGTGAAATATTTAGTGTTTGTCTAGCTGGAAAAAATACCTGAAATGAGTATCACAAAGATACATCTGACCTATGCACTAACAAGCTTTTTCAATATACGCAGCTTTGTCACCGGCTGCAGTACTGTAGCTTTATAATCTACTGTACTTCAATCAACATGTGCTCACATTGGATGGATTGATTAGGATTCAAACCATGTCTTAAACTGCTACCTAGCTAGTTACAAGCCACAACACACATGTAAAGTTGCTGTAGAACTGTTTCATGGGGTGTGAAAATATATGTAATCAAAACTACAGGATATCTTTAGAAGGAAAATTGTTCTACAATTTTCTTACACTTTGAAAATGTGGGATAGTTTTTGTAGGTCGGCAGGATAAAAACAATATTTAATCTCTATTAAGATTTAAGCTTGCAAAATGTAAAGGGGTGTGTAGACTTTCACTGTGACTGTATACAGTGGGGGAAAAAAGTATTTAGTCAGCCACCAATTGTGCAAGTTCTCCCACTTAAAATGATGAGAGAGGCCTGTAATTTTCATCATAGGTACACGTCAACTATGACAGACAAAATGAGAAAAAATATCCAGACAATCACATTGTAGGATTTTTAATATATTTATTTGCAAATTATGGTGGAAAATAAGTATTTGGTCAATAACAAACGTTTCTCAATACTTTGTTATATACCCTTTGTTGGCAATGACACAGGTCAAACGTTTTCTGTAAGTCTTCACAAGGTTTTCACACACTGTTGCTGGTATTTTGGCCCATTCCTCCATGCAGATCTCCTCTAGAGCAGTGATGTTTTGGGGCTGTCGCTGGGCAACACAGACGTTCAACTCCCTCCAAAGATTTTCTATGGGGTTGAGATCTGGAGACTGGCTAGGCCACTCCAGGACCTTGAAATGCTTCTTACGAAGCCACTCCTTCGTTGCCCGGGCGGTGTGTTTGGGATCATTGTCATGCTGAAAGACCCAGCCACATTTCATCTTCAAAGCCCTTGCCGATGGAAGGAGGTTTTCACTCAAAATCTCACGATAAATGGCCCCATTCATTCTTTCCTTTACACGGATCAGTCGTCCTGGTCCCTTTGCAGAAAAACAGCCCCAAAGCACGATGTTTCCACCCCCATGCTTCACAGTAGGTATGGTGTTCTTTGAATGCAACTCAACATTCTTTGTCCTCCAATCACGACAAGTTGAGTTTTTACCAAAAAGTTATATTTTGGTTTCATCTGACCATATGACATTCTCCCAATCCTCTTCTGGATCATCCAAATGCACTCTAGCAAACTTCAGACGGGCCTGGACATGTACTGGCTTAAGCAGGGGGACACGTCTGGCACTGCAGGATTTGAGTCCCTGGCGGCGTAGTGTGTTACTGATGGTAGGCTTTGTTACTTTGGTCCCAGCTCTCTGCAGGTCATTCACTAGGTGATGTGTGGTTCTGGGATTTTTAATAATAAAATAATAATATGCCATTTAGCAGACGCTTTTATCCAAAGCGACTTACAGTCATGCGTGCATACATTTTTGTGTATGGGTGGTCCCGGGGATCGAACCCACTACCTTGGCGTTACAAGTGCTGTGCTCTACCAGCTGAGCTACAGAGGACCACAGGATTTTTGCTCACCGTTCTTGTGATCATTTTGACCCCATGGGGTGAGATCTTGCGTGGAGCCCCAGATCGAGGTAGATTATCAGTGGTCTTGTATGTCTTCCATTTCCTAATAATTGCTCCCACAGTTGATTTCTTCAAACCAAGCTGCTTACCTATTGCAGATTCAGTCTTCCCAGCCTGGTGCAGGTCTACAATTGTGTTTCTGGTGTCCTTTGACAGCTCTTTGGTCTTGGCCATAGTGGAGTTTGGAGTGTGACTGTTTGAGGTTGTGGACAGGTGTCTTTTATACTGATAACAAGTTCAAACAGGTGCCATTAATACAGGTAACGAGTGGAAGACAGAGGAGCCTCTTAAAGAAGAAGTTACAGGTCCGTGAGAGCCAGAAATCATGCTTTGTAGGTGACCAAATACTTATTTTCCACCATAATTTACAAATAAATTCATTAAAAATCCTACAATGTGATTTTCTGGATTTTTTTTTCTCTCAATTTGTCTGTCATAGTTGATGTGTACCAATGATGAAAATTACAGGCCTCTCTCATCTTTTTAAGTGGGAGAACTTGCACAATTGGTGGCTGACTAAATACCCCCCCCCCCCCCCCCCCCCCCCCCCCCCCCCCCACTGTACGTACCATTGACTTGCAATGGATTTGTGCCACAAATGCTAAAAAGTTAGCAGTTATAACAATAGTAAGATAAACAATATATGACCAGGACTATATTGAGGGACAGGCTGTTGTAATGTCCAGTTGATTATGTAAATAGTATTGTAGAACTCTGGTATTGATGGTCCATTTGAGGGTGAGTCATTGATATGAATGCTCAGAGTGAAAGACCTGAGTACTCACATGTGATGGCCCACATCAACCACAACCTTTCCTATTGTGTTAGTAAGGACCACAGCATATTAGTCAGCCATTGTTCAAAATGTGTTCATACATACGGTACAATGGGAGGGGGTGTGGCATTCACAGGGGACCAGGAAGTTGATCTCAGACTTCTATTTAGGACTGGGATCCTATCCAGAGTTGACAGACAGTGAGGACAAACCCAGCCTGCCTCTCTCCTTCCACACTGATTCTAAACCTACAGTCACCTAGTCCTGATTGTGACAGTGGAGCCTAGTTTGCATTGCAGGATCTAGAGATGGCATCAGTAGACAGGTTTCCATTGGCCTAGGTTTATTTGACAAAAAAACATTTAGCAAAGAAATCATTGCAACATGATGGAAACGGCAGATACAGGAGACATTTTCTAAAGATCCACAAATGTTTTATCTTTTCAACAGGGGCAGGAAAACATTGAAGAACCACAGTGCAATGCCGCGAAGGTGTAAAAAATGGCACTGCTAAAATCAGAGATTCTTCTCCTGAGTACATACCTTCGAATCTTGGGTACACACCGACGTCCCCTGTATATAAACCTTACATATAGGACTTCAAGTTGTAAAATAGTGAACTACTCCTTTAATGGAGTGGTAGGTGCTATGAAAGGGATGTTAAAAAAAAAAAAAAACGATAATGTTGTATTTTGTTCATTAGTCCACTGTTAATACACGGCAAAAATGTTGCATATTAGCAATTACGTTTTCAAGATAGAGCACTTTCAGTACAGAGAAACAAGTGTGATGATGCAAATGAATGTTTATTATAGCACAATGAGCAAATGCATGATCTGACCAAGTGTTGCTACAATTTGAACTCTAATTCCAATGTACTACAGTGTTTCCCAATCCTGGTCCAGGGGACACAAAGGGGTGAGCTTTTTAGTTTTTGCCCTAACACTCACACAGTGGACTCAACTAAGCAACTCCAGCCTTTGAATGGAATAAGGTATGTGAGGGCTGAGGGCAAAAACAAACAAGTCCACCCCTTTGGGACCAGGATTGGGGAACACTGCTGTACTGAAAGTCCTCCATCTTGAGAACTTCACTGCTGACGTGCGCATTTTTGGGGATTGTATACAGGGTGAGGAAACCAATGTGTACATTTGTAATTTGATTGAACTATCCCTTTAATTAGAGTTCTTTTGGAGTTACACTTGGTCAGAGGTGCATTTGCTCTAAGTATGTGCTATAAATAAACATTCATTTATTTTATAAAGAAAACTTATTTTGTCATCTCTTAAGGATAGGCCAACTGAACGAGTGTGCTCGCATACTCCCTTAAAGACCTTTGCTTGAAAAACGAGAAAAAAGTGGCAGTAGTAGGGTTTGTCCATTTTGAGACGCCATAGACCCCTTTCTGTGTTTACAAACATAGCTGCAAGTTTTAAGGCTCGTATGAATGGGCCCTGCTTAATATAATGTTTGTGTCATTGTCGTATATGATGAATGGTGATCATTATGCTGTCAACAAAAAGAAGTCTGCTCATACTGAACATTGATCATAATGTTTATTCAGATCACAAGCTTTCCAGCCATGATTTACAGACACGCGTTGTCCGGAGAGCAGTAGTGTCGTCCAATTCTAATGTCTGCTCTGTCCTATCTTCTTCGTGTACCCCTATTTATAACATGCAACAAGATGGCTCCCTCTGCTGGCCAGTTTACAATACACTTCCTGTTTGTCTATTATATGTTTACATTATACTAACATAACCAACATTCCATTTCGTCATGAAAAACATTTAACAAAGCATAATCTTCAGATACGATATTCCCCCCTTTCGAGACGAATAAACGTCTCGAAAAAACAAACCGAATAAGATTATGAACTAATACCCATTTATCTCATTGAATATCTTAGCCTTAACCCCAAAACATTCTCCTCTAGAGTGTTAAATACCTTTCTATGAAATACCTGTTTATGAAGTGTTTGTGAATACATTACTATGAACCGATGAAGAAATCTCTATGGAGTGTAAATACATTACTTCCTATGACATATGAACAACTATTTATGAAGTATGAACACATTACTATGAATTATGAATAATCTCTATGGATGTGAGAGCGAAAAACCTTGTCCAGCAGCCATCCATCATATCATCAAGACAGTAAAATTCTTCACTACGTCCCTCTGCCCCAGGCAACCACCGTCGGTACTCCAATTATAACCTCATAACTCATGTTAAATGCATTTGAAACTATGATGTAGAATTAAATACCCATGTAAACAAATCCTATCCCTATTAAATATCCACTCTCAGGCTGGTCAACCATAGGAACCTGAAGGGATCCTCCCTGCTTAAACTTCTGTCCCCTAACTCCCATCGAAATAACCAAAACATCTACGAATCCTCATCTGCATTCATAACATCAAACATAATTCTACTTAAATCAATACCTAAGAATATGACCACAATTATGTAATTACACATGTCTATATTTCATTGCAGACACTGGATGTAGTCCACTAACACTTAAACATCTCTCCCTGTAATTTCCTCTTCCAATGGACTTGTTGATGAGTGAGAATCAGCCAGAAAAAAAAAAAAAAAAACACCCTCCTTTTTCATCTCCTCCAGTCATATTGTCTTTGTTTGAGTATTCCAATCTCCCACATTGTTCTCCCCCCCAAAATGAGGCTGTTCTGTATGCTCTGTAATGACAAGAAAATAAACAAACCAAACAGTATCTTTGCAAAACAACATTTCAAATTAAACCTCATATTTCACCTAAGAATTTAAAAAATGATACATAAATGATGCATATAATGAATTATGAATCACATTAACCTATCCCCCCCTTGATTCATAAATCATATACTAAAAATCATACTTAAAAAATAAAATTGTTTTTCCTTGAAACAATAAAAATAAAATGATCAAAATCAAAAAGGATATTTCTCCATTCAGTAGTCCATCTAGACCCCCTCGTGCCGTCTTCGTCCAGATCAGGAACAATCAACTACATCTGGAGTTGGCAGCTGATGTTGTCTCCAGGCATCACAACACCGTATACTTCCATCTTAATATCATAGCTTTTTGCAAAGGTCATACCTAAAGTACAAAAGCAAAACATGACCAACATTGACCAACGCTATCAGAGCTGCGATTAAAATCTGAACCATCACTGCCCCTATTGGACCTAAACTGTGATCTTGCAACCAGACTTCGCTGACCATCCAGCTTTCTCAGATCTCCCAAAGCATCCTTATATTCTTCAAAGCATCTATAACACTCGTGATATTATCGGAACTATCTGGACTCACAGTAATACACTAATATTTATCAATATTATCTTCCCAAATGTTACAACCATACCATGAATGAAGTCCCCCCTTCTCCCCTTAAACTTATTCCTTCAATGAAATAGGCTTGAAGACTTAATGACATGTCGCCATTGTGTCTGCTAAAATGACTGAAATGTAATGTAATGTCACCCTTCTAACCTAATTTAGGGCTGTGTCCAATGCTAGATCGCAACTCTGTATATGTGTTAAAACCTCCATATGGAGGGAGCTTCAAACGTTGTCAGTTTTGTGGAAAAAACATGTACTTATTTGTTAATTCATATATGTAAGAATTATTCTTTTATCATCACAACCCCCCCAAAATATCTCAAATTCCCCATAGTCATAGGCAAAAGCTAATCTTTTAAACCATCAAAGTCCTGCTCTTCTTACTCCCTTGTATTTAAAAAGTAACCTATTATTTGTCATTACTACCCTTAAGGTCATGCTTATTTTCCAAAGTTATCATCTAACATCCCCATCTGATCTTTCCATAACATACCCCTTACCTCATATGTTTTTATTAGAACACACACAACTTTTTAGCCCTCAATATTTCACCTGAATACTTCAGAGTTTGCAATTACCTGACTTTACTCTCCCTCTAACCAATGCTCATAGGGTAATCCCTTCACCCAAGAACACTTAAACCCTACTGTTTTGACAACAACATTATTTTATCTGTCAATGACTGTTGCCAATTCCCACAGTCATGACAAAGCTCAAAACTGACCCACACCTGACAGAGCTGCGCAACCGTCTAACAGGCCCTGGATGGAATTCTCAACAGACATGACTCCTCAAGATTCCCCTCACTGATTCTTACAGAAGAGTTAATCTATCTCTAATTTTCACAACAGAGGAACGAGCAGCACTGATCAGATGCCCCCCCTCTCTGTCATCAAAATCAAAAGACCCCATACTGCAGCTTCCATGATGAATCTCTATTCTCCTTTCAATTATCTATAATTGTTTTCTATCTGCTCTATTTTAACCCTATTCGTATAACCTAACCCCTGAGTCCTCTCTTGCTGCCTCCTTTAATTTCAGAACAATGTTGTCAGTATCATACTCCTATATTTTGCTATTGCCATAGTATCATTAATCCCTTCCAAGTTAACCCTTAAAGTAGTTGATTTTAGCTGCTGTATCAACCCCTAATTACTTCTAGTGCAAAACTACCAACATCCTATTCGATTATTCCTGTTGGAGTGACTACTGTACATAAACTTATTCCTTAACTCCCTCTGTGACTGTGGAAAGTTTTTACAGACTTCAATCTTCCGTTATAAGCATCACCTACAAATTACATAGCCCTTTAACCAATAATTTCTTAACCATAACAAATTCTAATGCTTCCCCTAATAAGTACACATATATTCTCCCTGACCTTTCTCTGTAAACATTACGCACATCAGTGAACAGTCACTCCTAACCCTCTCTAAACTATACCTCCTTTTTGACTCCTGGTCCTAATAACATACTTATTCTCCATAATTATCTCTCCACATGAGAAACATCCCCAGCCTAAACCCTAATAAGTTTTTTCCCCTCAAATTGGTGCTGTATTGGTTCCCTTATATCAAATGTGATATATTTATGACTTTAATACCTTCAATGTTGAAAGAGTTAAATTGCTTCTCCCTGTTGTTCTAATAAACTGAAGTGTTAATGTCCTTATTTACTCCTAGTTTCCCATAAGACTTTTCAACAAACTCCTTCTTGTACTTCCATCCATTCCCCACTTAGTGGTCACTTTTTCTCCCCCTTTCAGTTCTCTACCTCTAAAACTTTAAACCTCCTGATTATAAACAATACACCTATAATGTGACCTTGATCTCCCTACTGGAAACTGTAAATATAGATACTCAATCACCCTCAAATCATTCAGCACACTACTTTCTCAATGCATCTGCTCCTAACCGATTTAAACTCCTACCATATCTTCCCTAAACTTTAAAATGTCCTTCCTCACTGTTCTTCTCTCTGTCTTACTACTAACTTTGAAACTTAGCTTACTGTCTCAGAGTCCTTCAACCTAGCCTACCCCTAACTTATTTTAATCTAATATCTTTTCTCTCATAACATTTAAAACCTTTTCCCCTGATCTCTATTGACAAAATCTCTTACCACCAAATTTTTAAAATATGTGATTGGTAAGTTCCCCTCCTGCTTCTGACTCATTACAACACACAGACTTGGCAAAACCCGACTAAACACCTTTTAGCCCTAACCTCAATCTCTTAGTGTAAGAATGTTAACCCAAAATAACAGTCCACCCGTATTAAGTTTTTATACCAGACAGATTGTCTAACATGCAATCTAATACATTATCATCCTTCCTATGATATTTATCTTTTAAGCAAATGATTCCCCAAAACCCTACTTCTTAAAATAGTCTACCAGACAGTCAGTCGTCTATTGTGCCTCTTGATTGAATACTTCAATTTACACCATGCATCTCTTCCCACTCATGTCATTGTTTATATTGTCTCTTTTAATTCCTATTTGACTTCTACTAGCAGAGCTCAATTGATTCCCTAAAGTATTTAACTGTTTTTACTACCTCAAATCCTACCCTAAACCTAATTAGTTTATTTTACAGAGTGATATGTTTAACCTCTTAGACTGAACCCAGATAAGTTTTCCCCTATTCACTATCACTTCTAATGGTCGGTTGTTTTTACTTCAATTGTTGGATATCTTTGTTTCTTCTCTAATCGGATGCTCTCAGCAATGCACCCCTTCCGGATATTCTCGGCACTCTAGAATATTTAGTGTTCACCTGAAGCACAGGTGATTCTTCACTTGCTCGTATGATCTCCTCTGTTTCTTTTCTCCCATTCTGTGTCTGTCCAGAAACTGACAGTCGATATGGAACATTCTGGTCCCCCCTTGGCGGTACAATTGCCTTTGATATTGGTTTCAGTTAAAGCTGTAACAGTGATTGTTGATTTGATTCACTCTGATTCTTCATAACCAACACTTCTTTTTTCGTCTTCTCCACCACCATTTATAAGTTTTATTTGATAGAGTTTTCTTTCGTCCGTTTCTTCTTCGTGTGTGGACCTATCAGTTATTCTTCAAAAGGTTATCTTCTACGTTCTGTTCTTGAAATATCATCTTCCATCATCTTCTTAACTTTCTTCATCAGAACATTTCTTCGAATATCTTGTCTCCTTCTGCGTTCAACCTTTCATCATGAGATCAAGTCTCCAGTATCCTTCTTTCCTCTCTTGCCACTTCCCTTCTGATCACAGAGTCATCTCCCATGCATGCCTCACCTCTCATCATCATCATTCCTCTTCTCTTAAGTTCCCAGACTCTCGTTTTTCTTCCGTCTTCTGATTCATCTTCATCGTTGTTTCTGCTCGGTATTCGTCTTCATCTCTGATGCCATAATCACCCTGCTGGATGATGTCTTTCTGCTGAATCCATATGTAGAAAGGTGTACTACTTCTGCCATTAGTCTCTCCTAACACTACTCTAACCCTACTTTGATTAAAAAAATGACTATTATAATCATTTTCCCCCTATATCAAGCCTTTTATATTCCTTTATTGTGAACTATCATTATTCTAGACTGTATAAGTTATATAGACTTCCCCCTGTAATTATTATATACCCTAACAACTCCAAATAAAATCCTGAATAATTAAACCCAATTTTTATTCCATATATCCTATGTTCACCACCTTATCCATTAGTGTTGAGTATATTAACACAGCCCATCAACTGCCAGTAAATGCAAGTTAGTCAATCTTCAGACTAAAAAATACCCCTAAACAAAGCCTTTAACCCTTGCTCTATAACCCCTAATTATCAATAAATTTAAAGAATAATGTCAGTACCTGATTTTCCATCGAACTGGCAATCCAGCCCATTGATGCACATAGCTTTCCAAATGTAACTTTTATTGAAATAGAATTGCCAAGCCCCTTGTAAAATCGTCATAACATCACATATCCTGTTAGGGAAAGATTTTGTAACCATAATCAAATACCAAAACCTTTTTTTTTGACTTGATCCTCTGCCACGTGACGTGATCACTTCCTGTATCTCCTCGCTCCTCTCGCTTAGCGTTCCTCTCATATGACAGAAGAACAAAGACACAACATAACATTTTAGTCGTTAATGCAGTCCACTGAGTATTTCCAACCATTCAATATTCGTTTGTTCATACATGATTCACTGTAAGACTTTAACTCAGGACTAATTATAGATCGCCCAAAAACCTTTTGCTTTCAATCCGTCATTTAATTATTAATTCAATCTATTATAATCCGTTATCCTATATTTAATTTATAAATTCAATAGGCTACAAAACAAAGTTTAATCTTTAACCAATATTCGTGTTAAACTCTCCCTGTTGCTATTTTGTTCCGTCGTCTGTGTTCCTCTCCCTGCAGTTTTAACCAATGTGTTGTTTTGCAGAATCCCACGCATGCGCAAATATCATTTACTAAATAGATCGCTCCAAAACTTTCGATTTAATTTTAATAGTCTTATTTTAATTAATTATACTCCGTCAACATATATTTGATCTATAAAATGTACTACATCTCGCCAAATAGTTTAACGTTCACATACAGTTACTTTAACGATTTTTAAAAGAGTCGTGTTCACCTCTCTCTTCCGGTAGCTCTTAAACCCCTGAAAAAGAACCCCAAACAAACATATGACCTTACGCCACCATTTTGTTTCGTCGACCGCATGTCGTAGATTTAGTGCCATAAACCAAAGCGTGTCCTAATCTAATCGTGTCCTAAACTCCCCTTTCTGTATGTAGTGTCGCGCAAAATTAAACGCATGCGCACACCATTCAAAAATACTTTTTACCGTGGAAGAAGATTCTCTCTTCTCTCTCCCCAAACAGAAAGAATAACAGCCAGCTGTAACTTCCCATTTCCCCCTTATAGTCAAACAACATTTAACAGCGCTCACAAAACATACAACCTGACTTACAGACAGTGACAAATTTAAGAGACTTTTAATCCCATCGCAATGGAATCTCTAAGGATATCCGTTAGCATTAGCACGCAACACAATTAGCCTTTTAGCCTAGCCTAAGGTACACCGTGACACAAAACACATT
Source organism: Coregonus suidteri (assembly GCA_036851935.1). NCBI lineage: Eukaryota > Metazoa > Chordata > Actinopteri > Salmoniformes > Salmonidae > Coregonus > Coregonus suidteri. Next base: position 74,466,837 of record CM072220.1, read on the forward strand.
TAGCACTAGCATCCACCTCAGGCCACCATAATGTAGCATGATTCACACTTTACCTTACAAAAATTAGCCTTTAGCCTCAAGCCTTAGCATTTTAGCATTTCGCCACAATGTACCACGTGACCCGAACCATACAATCAAGCCTTAGCTTCAGCCTCTAGCCAACTGTGGCCTACTAGCTATACCAATGAACACCCCGCACCGCGGCCCAATCATTTTTCCATGATTATCAATAATATCTCCTTCTAACTTTTTGTTGCCTTGAAAGATGAATCTCATATCAAGCGGTTATTCCCCAAACCAATTTCCCGTCGGCAGAGGCGGAGTATAACATAAATACACCAATTCACTTCATAATTCCCCGCTTAGAAATCAACCTGACCCAATACTAACTAGGTCTGGATTTGTAGGCCCATTCATAAAGAATCGCCTCCTCGAGGTCTTTTCCAGATTCCCAGTGCTCTAATTATGCATAACGTATTCCAACATTATTCTCTACCCATCCATTTGTACAATCCATTGTTTGTAAACAGCGTTTACACATCAACCAATGTTAGAATATTTTCGTTCAGACTCCAGTTTTAACAGCCATAACGCCACCCGAAACACGGTCGTAAGGGTACATTCCCTCCAGTGTACATAAGCAGTAACAAACCAACACACTTAGCTGTGTCTAGTCGGGTCATGACTCCAAATCACAGTCAGCTTGATTAGCTTGTCGACTCCAAATGCAGCAAAGAAGGATTGCATCATCCCTCCTGGCTAGCTCGCCATTCTGTCGTATATGATGAATGGTGATCATTATGCTGTCAACAAAGAAGTCTGCTCATACTGAACATTGATCATAAGGTTTATTCAGATCACAAGCTTCAGCATGAGTTTTACAGACAACGCGTTGTCCGGAGAGCAAGTAGTGTCGTCCAATTCTAATGTCTGCTCTGTCCTATCTTCTTCGTGTACCCCTATTTATAAACCAATGCAACAGATGGCTCCTCTGCTGGCCAGTTTACAATACACTTCCTGTCTATTATATGTTTACATTATACTAACATACCAAACTTCCATTTCGTCATGAAAAACATTTAACAAAAGGCATAATCTTCAGATACTATATCATCATCACAAATCAACTGCATTATACTTAAAAAAACACTTCAACCAGTAAAATGGCTCTTTGGCTAGCTTTTGCTATAGCCTATATCAATCATCGTTAGCATTGTAGCTAACAACTGCTGCATCCAAAAATTTTATTTTGCAAAGATCACAACCAATATATAGTTTTTAGCGATTGTTCAAGCAATTATCAACACTAATTCTAAGCCTATGAGAACCCCAAAAAGTTATTTTGTTTTAGAAGTAATAAAATGGAAATCTAGACTACTGTCGCGCCAAGAGTCGCACGCATCTGTTTGTGTGACGTCAGTGTGTCATGTACTGGAAAAGGGTCTATAACCACTTCCTCAAAATAGTCAGAAAAACTCAAGAAATCCGTCTTTAATGTTGACGTTTTTGGGGGCAGAGGAAATCTTAGTCGTGCAATTTTACATCTAACTAACATGTTGGTTCAGTATTTCTCAATGAAAAAACCTGCATGAAAACGAGTCTTCTCAAGTTTAATGACAACAGAGACTTTAATGAAGAATCCCTACTGTTGACCAATCACCAACGCAGGGCGTAGACTTCGGCTACCGACTTGCCTCGAGGAAAACATTTTTTGTGTGCCCGAAAGTCCAAAACGAAAAACCTCGACAAAATGTTGTCATAATATATGCACAAACTCTTCCGAACTGTTTCGGCTGGGAAACATGCTGACGCCTTAAAGGCTAACAAAAGTCTGTTTTACAATGGTTTCAGTAGTCCTACATTGTCACAAGGTAATAGATTATACCCCTATTTAGACCTGAAGTAGCAGACAGTCTAATCCAGATTAGTGACAATATCGGAACACTTAAACCATTTGTAACATATTATTGTTAGTCCAACATAAAGTTTTGAGCTTTTCCTTTCAACACCATGGAGTGAATCCTTACCACTGCTACACCTGGCTAGCTATCAGCCACCGGAGCAAAGTCTGGCAGCGAAAAAGTTTATTCAGCCTCATTTACTGCCTTAAAAAAACATAGCTGATATGGCTGAAACTTGCTTAAACAAATATGTTTTCTACTGACTCCTTCTGGATTTGTGTAAGTCAATAGGAACTGCCGAGTTAAATAAAGGTTCAATAATATTAATAAAATATATACATATTAAATGGCTACTGTAAAACACATAGGTGTTCACTCCTAGGCCTACCTTCCTTTCTGCGTCGGACTTCGGCCTCATGTCTGGGGTGGAAAATCTACTTCTGAAAGTACCATGCTTAGATGCATAATAACATCTCAGATTTGAACTCTTCGCAAACAGCGACAGTTTTTCGTTGCAAACAAGACCACACACTGGTTTGATATTGTAGAAATACGATGAATATTTTTAATAGAACAGGTATGACTATTATATCTCTCCGAGTGGCGCAGTGGTCTAAGGCACTGCAAATCGCATTGTTTAGCTGTGGCCACAGCCGGCCGCGAACAGGAGACCCATGGGCGGCGTACAATTGGTCCAGCGTCGTCCAAGGTAGGGGAGGGTTGGCCGGCAGGGATGTGGGTTTTGTTTACCACGGGGGCCAGTATAAAAAAAAAAAACAAAAAAAAAACCATGTATGCATTCACTAACTGTAAGTCGCTCTGGATAAGAGCGTCTGCTAAATGACTAAAATGTAATTAATATAGACTTGGTGATTTTAACCACTGTAACCAGATTTTTATTTTATTTTATTTCACCTTTATTTAACCAGGTAAGCCAGTTGAGAACAGGTTTCTCATTTACAACTGCGACCCTGGCCAAGATAAAGCAAAGTAGTGCAATAACAAACAACACAGAGTTACATATGGGTAAAAACATAAAGTCAGAAATACAACAGAAATATATATACAGTGTGTGCAAATGTAGCAAGTTTATGGAGGTAAGGCAATAAATAGGCTATAGTGCAGAATAATTACAATAGTATTAACACTGGAATGCTAGATGTGCAAGAGATGATGTGCAAATAGAGATACTGGGGTGCCAAAAGAGCAAAATAAAAGCAATATAGGGATGAGGTAGTTGGGTGGGCTAATTTCAGATGGGCTGTGTACAGGTCAGTGATCGGTAAAGGTGCTCTGACAACTGATGCTTAAAGTTATTGAGGAGATAAGAGTCTCCAGCTTCAGAGATTTTTGCAATTCGTTCCAGTCATTGGCAGCAGAGAACTGGAAGGAATGGCGGCCAAAGGGGTGTTGGCTTTGGGAATGAACCAGTGAGATATACCTGCTGGAGCGCAGACTACGGGTGGGTGCTGCTATGTGACCAATGAGCTAAGATAGGCGGGGATTTGCCTAGCAGTGATTTATAGATGGCCTGGAGCCAGTGGGTTTGACGACGAACATGTAGTGAGGACCAGCCAACAGATTGGACATCATTGTGTTATGGTCATTGAATTGATTAGGCCCACTAACCACGTGTTAAATGTGTAGTGTAGCTACACTGTGTAGGACTATGAATTGGGCAGCTATAGGCTATTTGTTAATAGCTAATTATGTTCTGTCCCGCAGACTAGCTACAAACTCAGCAACACATTGACTGGAGGCCAAACCTAGTTGCCACCCCCCTATATTGTAAATTCAATCTGGTTGGTATAAGATTGAAATGGGAAAATAATGTACCTGTGAACACCCTATGAAATAGCTCCCCAATACCGTCTGATGTATATTTTTAATGTATTACATGAATGGTGGACCACAGCCCTTCCGACAATACCATTTAAAACGGTGTTTTCTGTGTTTTTTTCCACCCTGCCTGAATGTATCCAATGTTCCATATCAAATGGGTGTCCTATTATGACACATCTGGCAGTTTCTTCTCTCCATGTTTTCTTGGCCCAGTATCATTTTTTACAAAAATCTGTGTTTTTTTTGTTCAGTACCATTGCAGGAAAATACCATGGTACTAGTGCCTACCATGGTATTTCCCTGACATGGTAGTGACCCCAAAAAACATTATAGTACCTTGAATTTTGTTTTTGTTCATTGTACTACGATGTACAATTTTTGTAAGAGCTGTCCTTTCACATCGGAGCGCTAATGCTGGCTCTTGCGTCGTCTCTCTCGATCATGTCGCGCGGACCGGGCACAAAGCTCAAGGAGCGCTCTCCACTTTATTCCCTCCGGTAGTTTATTTAGCAAGCCTGATAACACATCACTCCTGACAGACACAAGCACAAACTCTTGCATGTAGAAGCCTATACCCTAAACACTAGCGATCTGACATACTGTATTGCATGGAAACTGCAGGCTACTACAACAGCAGCTACATAGTCTAGCTTACTATGGCCCTGTCCCTCTGGCCAGGGTAAACAAAGAGGTAATGTTGTGTCTTGTAATATACAGTATAGGCCATTTGTTTGGGAGAATGTGAATGGGGATAACAATTTGGTTCATATATAGACACTACTATTTGATTTAAATCAGTTTTGTTTCATTTAATTATACACAAAAAGATGTTGCCCAGATCAAATTAATGTACAAACAGTATTTTTTCATTACATTTGAGTCATTTAGCAGATGCTCTTATCCAGAGCAACTTACAGAACCAATTAGGGTTAATTGCCTTGATCAAGGGCACAACAATAATTTTTTAACCTATTCGCTCAGGATTGAAAACCCAGCGACCTTTCAGTTACTGGCCCCAACACTCTTAACCGCTAGGCTTACATGCCGCCAGATCAATTAACCTTCAATACAGTTATCCAAATACATTCATAATCAATGAATAAATAATGAATCTAATTTTAAAAGAAGATTTAAAAAACACAAGTAGTCGTTCAATAGCTTTTTTATAATTAATAAAAAGTTGTTTAGTAATATAAAATAATCCACCCAAACTAATGCTGAAAACTGATCATCACACCATCTTTATCTGATATACACTGAGTGTACAAACATTTAGGAACACCTTCCTAATATTGAGTTTGCACCCCCCCCCTTGTCCTCAGAATAGCCTCAATTCGTCGGGCATGGACTCTCCAAAGGTGTTGAGAGCGTTCCACAGGGATGCTGGCCCTTGTTGACTGCAATGCTTCCCACAGTTGTGTCAGGTTGGCTGGGAGTGATCTCTACTCCTAATAGCTCGTTCCATCTCCTCCCACAGATGCCAATTGGATTGAGATCTGGTGACTCGGCAGGCCACTGCAGTAAGCTGAATTCACTGTCATGTTCTTAGGAACCATTCCTGGACTAGGCTTGTTGCATGGGCATAATCTGCTGAAAAAATCTACACTGCTCGAAAAAAATTAAGGGAACACTAAAACACACAACTGTAACTCCAAGTCAATCACACATCTGTGAAATCAAACTGTCCAACTTAGGAGCAACACTGATTGACAATACATTTCACATGCTGTTTGTGCAAATGGAATACACAACAGGTGGAAATTATTAGTAGGCAATTAGCAAACACCCCCAATAAAGAAGTGGTTCTGCAGGTGGTGACCACAGACCACTTCTCAGTTCCTATGCTTCCTGGCTGATGTTTTGGTCACTTTTTGAATGCTGGCGGTGCTTTCACTCTAGTGGTAGCATGAGACGGAGTCTACAACCCACACAAGTGGCTCAGGTAGTGCAGCTCATCCAGGATGGCACATCAATTCGAGCTGTGGCAAGAAGGTTTGCTGTGTCCTGTCAGCGTAGTGTCCAGAGCATGGAGGCGCTACCAGGAGACAGGCCAGTACATCAGGAGACGTGGAGGAGGCCGTAGGAAGGGCAACAACCCAGCAGCAGGACCGCTACCCCTCCGCCTTTTTTGCAAGGAGGAGCAGGAGGAGCACTGCCAGAGCCCTGCAAAATGACCTCCAGCAGGCACAAATGTGCATGTGTCTGCTCAAACTGTCAGAAACAGACTCCATGAGGGTGGTATGAGGGCCCGACGTCCCACAGGTGGGGGTTGTGCTTACAGCCCAACACCGTTGCAGGACGTTTGGCATTTGCCAGAGAACACCAATATTGGCAAATTCGCCACTGGCGCCCTGTGGCTCCTTCACAGATGAAAGCAGGTTCACACTGAACATGTGACAGACGTGACAGAGTCTGGAGACGCCGTGGAGAACGTGCTGCTGCCTGCAACATCCTCACCACCATGACCGGTTTGGCGTGGGCATGTCATGGTGTGGGGTGGCATTTCTTTGGGGGGGCCGCACAGCCCTCCATGTGCTCGCCAGAGGTAGCCTGACTGCCATTAGGTAACGAGATAGATCCTCAGACCCCTTTGTGAGACCATATGCTGTTGCGGTTGGCCCTGGGTTCCTCCTAATGCAAGACAATGCTAGACCTCATGTGGCTGTAGTGTGTCAGCAGTTCCTGCAAGAGGAAGGCATTGATGCTAATGGACTGGCCCGCCCGTTTCCCCAGACCTGAATCCAATTGAGCACATCTGGGAATCATGTCTCCGCTCCATCCACCAACGCCACGTTGCACCACAGACCTGTCCAGGAGTTGGCGGATGCTTTAGTCCAGGTCTGGGAGGAGAATCCCTCAGGAGACCATCCGCCACCTCATCAGGAGCATGCCAAGGCGTTGTAGGGAGGTCATACAGGCACGTGGAGGCCACACACACTACTGAGCCTCATTTTGACTTGTTTTAAGGACATTACATCAAAGTTGGATCAGCCTGTAGTGTGGTTTTCCACTTTAACTTTGAGGGTGACTCCAAATCCAGACCTCCTGGGTTGATACATTTGATTTCCATTCATAATTTGTGTGATTTTGTTGTCAGCACATTCAACTATGTAAAGAAAAAAGTATTTAATAAATTATTTCATTCATTCAGATCTAGGATGGGTTGTTTAAGTGTTTCCCTTTATTTTTTTGAGCAGTGTATTTTTGCAGATGGATACACTGCTGCCATGAAGGGATGCACCTGATTGGTAACGATGTTTTAGATATCCTGTGGGCATTCAAACTTTTGCTCCACTTGTTTTATCAAGGGGCCAATGTGTGCCATGAAATCCCCCACCCCACACCACCACCACCAGCCTGCAATGCTGACACACGCATGGATGCATGGACTCGTGGTTTTCTCCATACCTTAGTCCTCCCATCAGCATGAAACAGCAGGAACCGGGATTCATCAGACCAGGCAATGTTTTTCAAATTCTCCAGTGTCCAGTGTTTTCATTCCTTAGCCCACTGCAAACTGCAGTTTCTTGTTTTCTGCGGAAAGCTAATGGGTATCCATAATAATACACCACAACTACATGTTTAAGGATCACACAGAGCTTTCACCTGGGTTTCACCTGGTCAGTCTATGTCATGGAAAGAGCAGGTGTCCTTAATGTTTTGTACACTCAGTGTATGTTGTGTCTACTAGTTCACTCCCACAGAAAACTGCAGATGTGACCTTGAGCAAGGCACTTAACCCTAATTGTTCATGTAAGTCGCTCTGGATAAGAGCGTCTGCTAAATTACTAAAATGTAAATGTAATGTACCCACCCAGTCAACCATCAGACTCCATTGTGAGACGCCTCAAAATAGGATATTCAACCTTAAAGGCAAATCCAAGGTCCTCTCAATATCTATACAGTAGAAGCTAACAAAACACACCAAAAACTGACAAGGTGAACACTGATCAGTAAAGTAAAGAGAGGCTAACATTCTATAAACGTTCCCTTTGATTTTGAATTTTAGGAACCCTTTAGTTATAAAATATATATATTTAAAAAATGAATTTGGCCTTTACTACTATATCCAATAGAAACACATTGAAATAACACATTCATAAATGGCCCAAAAACAGACTAATGGTGAAAACTGATCATCACATCATCTCTATCTGATACATTCAGTACAATGAGTATTTTATTAGGATCCCCAGCAGCTACTCTTCCTGGGTACAAAACAGAAAACAAAAAATACATCATCATGCACTACATTTACAATTTAGTCATGTGCAGATGCTCCCCATCCAGAGAGACCCACAGCTAGTGCATTCATCTTATGATAGCCAGGAGAGACAAACATAGGGCTACTACAAACTCCCTATAAAAGCAGGAACCCAGGGAGAAACATAGAGAGGAACCCAGGCTCAAAGGGGTGGGCCAGTCCTCTTCTGGCTGTACCAGGTGACATATTTTTTACATATCAGTAGGCTGTACAATACAAAAAGGGGGGGGGGAACCTATTCTAAAAGTTTGGTAAGAAGTCGAAAGCTAAAAGGGACAAAAGTCATGCAATTATGAGCCATATCATCCTCAACAGCAACACAGGTTCTTAGAATGGGGGGTTTTCACATTTATTAAAAACAATAATACCTTATTTACATACACCTTAGCCAAATACATTTAAACTCAGTTTTTTTCAACATTCCTGACATTTAATCCTAGTAAAAAATTCCCTGTCTTAGGTCATTAGGATCACCACTTTATTTTAAAGAATGTGAAATGTCAGAATAATAGTAGAGACAATGATTTATTTCAGCTTTTATTTATTTAATCACATTCGCAGTGGGGTCAGAAGTTTACATACTCTCAATTAGTATTTGGTAGCATTGCCTTTAAATTGTTTTACTTGGGTCAAACGTGTCGGGTAGGGCCCCGCCGCGCCTTCCACAAGCTTCCCACAATAAGTTGGGTGAATTTTTGCCCATTCCTCCTGACAGGGTTGGTGTTAACGGAGTCAGGTTTGTAGGCCTCCTTGCTCGCCACACACTTTTCAGTTCAGTCTGCCCACAAATGTTCTATAGGATTGAGGTCAGGGGCTTTGTGATGGCGACTCCAATACCTTGACTTTTGTTGTCCTTAAGCCATTTTGCCACAACTTGGAAGTATGCTTGGGGTCATTGTCCATTTGGAAGACCCCCATTTGCGACCAGCTTTAACTTCCTGACTGATGTCTTGAGATGTTGCTTCAATTATATCCACATAATGTTCCTTCCTCATGATGCCATCTATTTTGTGAAGTGCCCAATCCCTCCTGCAGCAAAGCACCCCGACAGCATGATGCTGCCACCCCCGTGCTTCACGGTTGGGATGGTGTTCTTCTGCTTGCAAACATAACATTATTTTCCTCCAAACATAACAATGGTCATTATGGCCAAACAGTTCTATTTTTGTTTCATCAGACAGAGGACATTTCTCAAAAAGTACGATCTTTGGTCCCCATGATGTGCAATTGCAAACCGTAGTCCTGGCTTTTTTTTATGGCGGTTTTGGAGCAGTGGCTTCTTCCTTGCTGAGCGGCCTTTCAGGTTATGTCGATATAAGCCTCATTTTAACTGTGGATATAGACACTTTTGTACCCGTTTCCTCCAGCATCTTCACAATTGTCCTTTGCTGTTGTTCTAGGATTGATTTGCACAAAGTACGTTCATCTCTATGAGACAGAACGCATCTCCTTCCTGAGCGGTATGACTGCTGCGTGGTCCCATGGTGTTTATGCTTGCATACTATTGTTTGCACAGATGAACGTGGTACCTTCAGGCGTTTGGAAATTGCTCCCAAGGATGAACCAGACTTGTAGAGGTCTACACATTTTCTTCTGAGGTCTTGGCTGATTTCTTTTCATTTTCCCATGATGTCAAGCAAAAAGGCATTGAGTTTGAAGGTAGGCCTTGAAATACATCCACAGGTACACCTCCTATTGACTCAAATTATGTCAATTAGAATATCAGAAGCTTCTAAAGCCATGACATCATTTTCTGGAATTTTCCAAGCTGTTTAAAGGCACAGTCAACTTAGTGTATGTAAACTTTTGACCCACTGGAATTGTGATACAGTGAATCATAAGTGAAATAATCTGTTTGTAAACAATTGTTGGAAAAATGACTTGTGTCATGCACAAAGTAGATGTCCTAACCGACTTGCAAAACTATAGTTTGTTAAAAATAAATTTGTGAGTGGTTGAAAAACAAGTTTTAATGACTCCAACCTAAGTGTATGTAAACTTCCGACTTCAACTGAATATGGACAAGCAATGACAGAGCGGCATATACAATAGAATATTATAGAATACAGTATATACATATGAGATGTGTAAAATAATTCACAACATCAGCTGAGCTAAAAGTTCCTGTTGTTATTTTTTTAAATGTGCCATAAGGTTTATTTTATTTTATGTTTTTTTGAATCTGGTTTTATTGCTAGTTTGAGTTACCTGGCAGAGAGTTCCATGTAGTCATGGCTCTATTTAATACTGTGTGTTTCCCAGCGTCTGTTCTGGACCTGGGGACTGTGAAGAAACCTCTTGCTGCATGTCTTGTGTTGTACCGATGAGTGTCCGAACTAGCTCATTCCCACAAAACATTGCAGAGGAAAGCAGTACCACCCAGTCATCTATCAGACCTCACTGAGTGTATTCAACCCTAAGGGCAAATCCATGGTCATCTCAATATCTTTACAGTAGAACCTAACAAAACACACTAAAATTGTGTCACAATTCTCTCACAGTGAGAAACAATAGGATTACAATTGAGTGTGTTAATGTTATCAAATTCACTGTTACCACTTCCTTTATGAGGTGAGAATTAAGTGATGGAGTGACTTTAATTTTAGCTTGTCTGAGACAACTGAGGCTTCTCTCCTTTATGTATACGTTGATGTGTTTTTAAAGTTAATGTGTTGAGAGAACTCTCTCCCACAGTCAGAGCAGTAGTAAGGTTTCTCTCCTGTGTGCACCCTCTGATGAATTTTTAGATTGGTTGATGTTGTGAAGCATTTTACACAATCCGAGCAGGAGTAAGGCTTCTCTCCTGTATGCATACGTTCATGTAGTTTTAAGTCGCCCAGTCGAGAACACTCTTTCCACAGTAAGAGCAGGAGTAAGGCTTCTCTCCTGTGTGTGTTCTCCGATGAACTTTTAGCTCAGCTGATGATTTAAAACCATTTCCACAGTCAGAGCAGAAGTAAGGCTTCTCTCCTGTGTGTGTGTTTTCTGATGAACTTTTAGCTCTGCTGATGATTTAAAACATTTTCCACACCCAGAGCAGGAGTAAGGCTTTCTCTCCCTTATGTATAGCTTGGTGTCTTTTAAAGTGGCTAAGTTGAGAGAAAGTCTTCCTACAGTCAGAGCAGCAGTAAGGCTTCTCTCCTGTGTGTATACGTTCATGTTGTTTTAAGTTGCCCGGTTGAGAGAAACTCGCCCCCAGTCAGAGCAGGAGTAAGGCTTCTCTCCTGTGTGTATACGTTCATGTTGTCTTAAGTTGCCCAGTTGAGAGAAACTCTTCCCACACACAGAGCAGAAGTAAGGCTTCTCTCCTGTGTGTGTTCTCTGATGAACTTTTAGCTCAGCTGATGTTGTGAAGCATTTTACACAATTAGAGCAGGAGTAAGGCTTCCCTCCTGTATGTATACGTTCATGCTGTTTTAGGTGGCTCGGTTGAGAGAAACTCTTTCCACAGTCTGAGCAGGAGTAAGACTTCTCTCCTGTGTGTATACGTTCATGTGTTTTTTAAGTGGCCCAGTTGAGAGAAACTCTTCCCACACAGAGAGCAGGAGTAAGGCTTCTCTCCTGTATGTATACGATCATGTATTTTTAGGTCGCCCAGTCGAGAGAAACATTTTCCACAGTAAGAGCAGGTGTAAGGCTTCTCTCCTGTGTGTATACGTTCATGTATTTTTAAGTCCGCCAGTCGAGAGGAACTCTTTCCACAGTCAGAGCAGGCGTAAGACTTCTCTCCTGTGTGCACTCTCTGATGAACTGTCAGAGCCTTTGATGTTGTGAAATTCTTCCCACAGTCAGTACAGGAATTCAGATTCTCTCCTGTGTGTATTTGTAGGTGTACTTTTAACTTTGATAGAATTGAGAAACTCTCCTCACAATGTGGGCAGTGGTGAGACCTCTTAGCTCTGTGATCTTCCTGCTGTTGCTCTCTGGATGTAGAGAATGTCTCAATACGGTCTCCTGTGTGAACATCATCAGAAGAACCAGTCAATTGGTGTAATATACAGGACCAGTCAAAGGCTGACACACCTACTCATTCAAGGTTTTTTTTTATTTTTTTTACTATTTTCTACCTTGTAGAATAATAGTGAAGACATCAGACCTATTCTATAACACATATGGAATCATGTAGTAAACCCAAAAAAGTGTTAAACATCTGTTGTTATTTTATATTCTTCAATGTAGCCACCCTTTGCCTTGACAGCTTTCCAAACTCTTGGCATTTCTCAACCAACTTCACCTGGAATACTTTTCCAACAGTCTTGAAGGAGTTCCCACATATGCTTAGCACTTGTTGGCTGCTTTTCCTTCACTCTGCGGTCCAACTCATCCCAAATCTCAATTGGGTTGAGGTCGGGTGATTGTGGAGGCCAGGTAATCTGATGCACCACTCCATCACTCTCCTTCTTGGTCAAATAGCCCTTACACAGCCTGTAGGTGTGTTGGGTCATTGTCCTGTTGAAAACAAATGATAGTCCCACTAAGCGCAAACCAGATGGGATGGCGTATCACTGCAGAATGATGTGGAGCCATGCTGGTTAAGTGTGCCTTGAATTCTAAATAGATCACAGACAGTGTCACCAGCAAAGCACCCCCACACCATCACACATCCTCCTCCATGCTTCACGGTGGGATCTACACATGCAGAGATCTTCCGTTCACCTACTCTGTGTCTCACAAAGACACGGCTGTTGGAACCAAAAATCGGACATTTGGACTCAGACCAATGGACAGATTTCCACCGGTCCTAATGTCCATTGCTCGTGTTTTTTTTGCCCAAGAAAGTATCTTCTTCTTATTGGTGTCCTTTAGTAGTGGTTTCTTTGCAGCAATTCGACCTTGAAGGCCTGATTCACGCAGTCTCCTCTGAACAGTTGATGTTGAGATTTGTCTGTTACTTGAACTCTGAATAATTTATTTTGGGCTGCAATTTCTGAGGCTGATAACTATAATGAACTTGCCATAATATGGACTTGGTCTTTTAGCAAATAGGGTTATCTTCTGCATACCACCCCTACTTGTCACAACACAACTGATTGGCTCAAATGCATTAAGAAGGAAAGAAATTCCACAAATTAACTGTTAACAAGGCACACCTGTTAATTGAAATGCATTCCAGGTGTGCCAAGAGTGTGCAAAGCTGTCATCAAGGCAAAGGGTGGCTACTTAGAAGAACTTAAAATATAACATATATTTTTTGATTTGATTAACACTTTTTTTGTTACTAAACGATTCCATATGTGTTGTTGAATAGCTTTGATGTCTTCACTACTATTACACAATGTAGGATGTAGGAAATAGTAAAAATAAAGATAAACCCTTGAATGAGTAGGTGTGTCCAAACCTTTGACTGGTAATGTACATGTCAATCACATTTATTTTTTGAAGCCCTTTTTACATCCGCAAAGTCAAAGTGCTTTACAGAAACACTTCCTAAAATCACGAAAGATCAAGCAATGTAGATGTAGAAGCACAGTGGCTACTAAAAACTCAGTATAAAGCAGGAACCTAGGGAGAAACATAGAGAGGAACCAGGCTTAAAGGGGTGGCCAGTCGGTCCTCTCTGGCTGTACTCAGTGCATATATTTTCATATCAGTAGGCTGTACAATACAAAAGGGGGGGGGGAACAATTCTAAAAGTGGGTTGGAGTCAAAAGCTAAAAAGCGGGGCAAAAGTCATTAAATGATGATCCATATCATCCTCCACTCACTATCACAAGGGTTAGTAACTACACAGACTCATTTCATAGAACATTAAAACATTGGCAGTTTGTCTACTTCACTTACTTAGACTAGTCTCTGATCACTCCAGATAGCCCAGTGAATAAAACACATGCTGGCAATACTGGTGTCAAACCATGCAAGTCTCTGTAGCACGAAATAACATCTACCTTTTCATACAAACAGATCATCATGAAACAGTTCTACTGCAACTTTTCATGCACAGTGGGAAGTTGGAACAAACACAAACTTAATTAGATTGAACCTGCTCTTACCATGAGAAACACATTTCCCAATCTTCTCCTCCTCTTCTTCATCTTTAATGTTGACATTCAGCTCCAGTGTTTGACTGCAGTCTTCCAGCTTCACTGATGCCATCTCTGGATCCTGCAGTGCAAACTGGGCTCCACTGTCACAATCAGGACCCAGTGACTGTAGGTTTGGACTTAGTGTGGATGGAGAGGGGCAGGCTGGGTTTGTCCTCACTGTTGATGTTACCGGACTCATACCTGAGTTGGCAAGTAGTAATAAAGAGAAACGGAAACAAAAGTTATTGTCTTGACAATTCAGGGACATTCTTTATTCTCAAAAAATATTTTGTATTTTTCAATCATCTAATTCAGTGTTTGACTGAAAAAGTACTAATTTTGGGTGCCGGTACGGTATATATTTCGGTGCAGGAGCCCCACAATACCTTTGAGCTAATATTCTATAAGAGGAACATGAGCTCAAGCAGTAGACATTTCAGGTGCTGATATTCAGCTCTGTTGAGCTTCTGTCCAAATCAAACACTGATCTCATTTTAATAGATCAGGTAGCTAAGAATTGACAACAAATAATTAACATTACAAAGTACACACTACACAATGTACAGTTGAAGACGGAAGTGTACATACACCTTAGCCAAATACATTTAAACTCAGTATTACACAATTCCTGACATTTAATCTTAGTAAAAATTCCCAGTCTTACGTCAGTTAGGATCACCACTATTTTAAGAATGTGAAATGTCAGAATATAGTAGAGATAATGATTTATTTAAGCTTTTATTTCTTTCATCAGATTCCCAGTGGGTCAGAAGTTTACATACACTCAATTAGTATTTGGTAGCATTAACTTTGGTCAAACATGTCGGGTAGCCTTCCACAAGCTTCCCACAATAAGTTGGGTGAATTTTGGCCCATTTCCTCCTGACAGAGCTGGTGTAACTGAGTCAGGTTTGTAGGCCTCCTTGTTCTCGCACACACTTTTTCAGTTCTGCCCACACATTTTCTATAGGATTGAGGTCAGGGCTTTGTGATGGCCACTCCAATACCTTGACTTGTTGTCCTTAAGCCATTTTGCCATAACTTTGGATGTATGCTTGGGATCATTGTCCATTTGGAAGACCTATTTGCGACCAAGCTTTATCTTCCTGACTGATATCTTGAGATGTTGCTTCAATATATCCACATCATTTCCCTTCCTCATGATGCCATCTATTTTGTGAAGTGCACCAGTCTCTCCTGCAGCAAAGCACCCCCACAGCATGATGCTGCCACCCCTGTGCTTCGCGGTTGGCATGGAGTTCTTCGGCTTGCAAGCATCCCCCTTTTTCCTCCAAACATAACGATGGTCATTATGGCCAAACAGTTATATTTTTTGTTTCATCAGACCAGAGGACATTTCTCCAAAAAGTACAATATTTGTCCCCATGTGCAGTTGCAAACCATAGTCTGGCTTTTTTATGGCGGTTTTGGAGCAGTTGCTTCTTCCTTGCTGAGTGGCCTTTCAGGTTATGTCGATATAGGACACGGTTTACTGTGGATATAGATACTTTTGTACCCGTTTCCTCCAGCATCTTCACAAGGTCCTTTGCTGTTGTTCTGGGATTGATTTGCACCAAAGTACGTTCATCTCTAGGAGACAGAACGCGTCTCCTTCCTGAGCGGGATGACGGCTGTGTGTGTTCCCATGGTGTTTATACTTGCATACTATTGTTTGTACAGATGAAACGTGTACCTTCAGGCATTTGAAAATTGCTCCCAAGGATGAACCAGACTTGTGGAGGGTCTACCATTCTTTTCCTGAGGTCTTGGCTGATTTATTTTGATTTTCCCATGGTCAAGCAAAGAGGCACTGAGTTTGAAGGTAGGCCTTGAAATACATTCAGAGGTACACCTCCAATTGACTCAAATGATGTCAATTAGAATATCAGAAGCTTCTAAAGCCATGACATCATTTTCTGGAATTTTCCAGGCTGTTTAAAGGCACAGTCAACTTAGTGGATGTAAACTTCTGACCCACTGGAATTGTGATACAGTGAATTATAAGTGAAATAATCTGTCTGTAAACAATTGTTGGAAAAATTACTTGTCAAAACTATAGTTTGTTAACAAAAAATGTGTGGAGTGGTTGAAAAAAATTTTTTTAATGACTTAACTTGACTTCAACTGAACACACACACCAAGACTCTTCCTAGAGCTGGCCGAAGTGAGCAATCGGGTGAGAAGGGCGTTAAAAGCAATTGTATTTCCTGTTCACACCATAGCAACATTTATTGATAAAGACAGAAACAACTGAATGTGTCTGAATATTAGTACACATGTAGAAAACCGATAATCATTATATTCAGCTTCAAAACAGTAGTGCAACCGTGAAATTGTCGCTCTCTGATGGACCCGCACTGTCCGCACTGTAGTCCGTTGACGCTGACCGAGAGGGCGCCGCCATTTTTCCCAGCTTGTGAATTTTGACAAAAAACCAATAACATGCAAAATGAACTCAGAAATCTCAAATAAATTAATTATTTATGAAATGACCTTGACAAAATGATGTACATCCACTCAGACAAACCCAAAGTCTCTAGCTATGTGACTTGTAAAATAGTTTTTATCACGTTCTTCACTCGGTTTGAAACAAAAACAACACATAGCAACCTTCACCAAACGTGGTAATATCTTAATGAATTTGTTACCTAGCATGGTACAGTGGGGAAAAAAAGTATTTAGTCAGCCACCAATTGTGCAAGTTTCTCCCACTTAAAAAGATGAGAGAGGCCTGTAATTTGCATCATAGGTACATGTCAACTATGACAGACAAATTGAGAAAACATTTACCAGAAAATCACATTGTAGGATTTTTAATGAATTTATTTGCAAATTATGGTGGAAAATAAGTATTTGGTCACCTACAAACAAGCAAGATTTCTGGCTCTCACAGACATTTACATTTACATTTTAGTCATTTAGCAGACGCTCTTATCCAGAGCGACTTACAGTTAGTGAATACATATTTATTTTATACTGGCCCCCCGTGGGAATAGAACCCACAACCCTGGCGTTGCAAACGCCATGCTCTATCAACTGAGCTACATCCCTGCCGGCCATTCCCTCCCCTACCCTGGACGACGCTGGGCCAATTGTGCGCCGCCCATGAGTCTCCCGGGTCGCGGCCGGCTGCGACAGAGCCTGGATTCGAACCAGGATCTCTAGTGGCACAGTTAGCACTGCGATGCAGTGCCTTAGACCACTGCGCCACTCAGGAGACAGACCTGTAACTTCTTCTTTAAGAGGCTCCTCTGTCCTCCACTCGTTACCTGTATTAATGGCACCTGTTTGAACTTGTTATAAGTATAAAAGACACCTGTCCACAACCTCAAACAGTCACACTCCAAACTCCACTATGGCCAAGACCAAAGTGCTGTCAAAGGACACCAGAAACAAAATTGTAGACCTGCACCAGGCTGGGAATACTGAATCTGCAATAGGTAAGCTTGGTTTGAAGAAATCAACTGTGGGAGCAATTATTAGGAAATGGAAGACATACAAGACCACTGATAATCTCCCTCGATCTGGGGCTCCATGCAAGATCTCACCCCGTGGGGTCAAAATGATCACAAGAACAGTGAGCAAAAATCCCAGAACCACACGGGGGGACCTAGTGAATGACCTGCAGAGAGCTGGGACCAAAGTAACAAAGCCTACCATCAGTAACACACTACGCTGTCAGGGACTCAAATCCTGCAGTGCCAGACGTGTCCCCCTGCTTAAGCCAGTACATGTCCAGGCCCGTCTGAAGTTTGCTAGAGTGCATTTGGATGATCCAGAAGAGGATTGGGAGAATGTCATATGGTCAGATGAAACTAAAATAGAACTTTTTGGTAAAAACTCAACTCGTCGTGTTTGGAGGACAAAGAATGCTGAGTTGCATCCAAAGAACAACATACCTACTGTGAAGCATGGGGGTGGAAACATCATGCTTTGGGGCTGTTTTTCTGCAAAGGGACCAGGATGACTGATCCGTGTAAAGGAAAGAATGAATGGGGCCATGTATCGTGAGATTTTGAGTGAAAACCTCCTTCCATCAGCAAGGGCATTGAAGATGAAACGTGGCTGGGTCTTTCAGCATGACAATGATCCCAAACACACCGCCCAGGCACCGAAGGAGTGGCTTCGTAAGAAGCATTTCAAGGTCCTGGAGTGGCCTAGCCAGTCTCCAGATCTCAACCCCATAGAAAATCTTTGGAGGGAGTTGAAAGTCTGTGTTGCCCAGCGACAGCCCCCAAAACATCACTGCTCTAGAGGAGATCTGCATGGAGGAATGGGCCAAAATACCAGCAACATTGTGTGAAAACCTTGTGAAGACTTACAGAAAACGTTTGACCTGTGTCATTGCCAACAAAGGGTATATAAAAAGTATTGAGAAACTTTTGTTATTGACCAAATACTTATTTTCCACCATAATTTGCAAACAAATTCCTTAAAAATTCTACAATGTGATTTTCAGGATTTTTTTCCCCATTTTGTCTGTCATAGTTGACGTGTACCTATGATGAAAATTACAGGCCTCTCTCATCTTTTTAAGTGGGAGAACTTGCACAATTGGTGGCTGACTAAATACTTTTTTCCCCCACTGTATGCATGTTCTTTCGACATTGGAAAGTTTAACCGTGCTATTACATACCTGTAGTAATGAATTGAAACGGGAGAGGTTGTGTTTTTCTCTAGCAGGAGGTAAGCTTGGCTTCTCATATGGTGTTGAGTAAAGCTTAAACCATGTATTTAGATCGTAGGTAGGTAGTTTATTTACGTAGTTATTTAGGTTGTTATTGTAGGTTTCCGTAGGCAATTATTGTAGGTAAGTATTGTATTGTTTACGGCGAAGCACGAGGCTAGCTAGCTAGCTAGCTAGCGGGTAGCTACTGGTAACGTTTATTGGTAATTATCTGTTTAGTGCAACGGTGAAGAGTTGTTTCCAGTCTTAATGTGCTAGCTAGCCAACGTTTAATCTTTGCTGCGTTATGAAAGGAACTAGACACGGACATGAATTATCTGTTTAGTGTGTTAACACACTCTTGGTATGCTAGCTAGCTAGCGGGTAGCTACTGGTAACGTTTATTGGTAATTATCTGTTTAGTGCAACGGTGGAGAGTTGATTCCAGTGTTAATGTGCTAGCTAGCCAACGTTTAATTTTTGCTGCGTTATGAAAGGAACTAGACACGGACATGAATTATCTGTTTAGTGTGTTAACACACTCTTGATAGTTTGTTGTAACCAAGTATTGGTGCTAAACTGTGTGTTATTGGATGCTAGCATGCTAGTTAGCTATGGCGTCATAGCTAGGCATTGTGGGCTGTTGTGGGTAGTTACTGTAGGTTGGCATTGTTTTTCGGTGGTGCCGGGGGTTGCACGAAGCTAGTTAGCTAGCTAGCCGTTCTTCAAACAAGGTCAACACAGTGGCCATTGCTAGCTAGCCAACATGACCAGCTAACTGTACTCTGTAGTAGCTAAATACAATATAGTTGTGCTACATAGCCGAATTATCTGCTTAGTGTGTTAACACACTATTGGTGGTTTGTTGTGACCAAGTGTTGGTGCTAAACTGTGTGTTATTGGATGCTAGCATGCTAGTTAGCTATGGTGTCATAGTTAGCTAGCTGAATAAAGTGGGTTGAGTCTATTCCTTTAAACATTGAACCGCTGTGGTTCACAACAATTCTGATTTCTAAAGGTGGAAGTTGGTAGAGTTTTTGTTCGGGTGGTTCAGTGAAACAATTATAGTTTCTGAGGTAGAAGTTTTTGGTGAGGGAGGCCCTGCTCTCTACTCTCCCAGATGTTTGGTTCATTTCATTCCGATCTCCTCTGCATTATTGTAGCCATTTGCTACAGCCTGTCAACTATGCCTCTGCCTATCCCTGTTCTCTCCTCTCTGCACAGGCTACACAAACGCCCCACACCGCGTGGCTGCTGCCTCTCTAACCTGGTGGTCCCTGCACGCACCCCACACCTGGGAGTTCCAGGTCTCAGGCAGCCTCTGGAACTGCCGTTCTGCTGCCAACAAAGCTGACTTCATCCCAGCCTATGCTAATCTCCAGTCCCTCGACTTCCTGGCGCTGACGGAAACATGGATTACCACTGAAAACACTGCTACTCCTACTGCTCTCTCCTCGTCTGACCATGTGTTCTCGCATACCCCGAGAGCATCTGGTCAGAGGGGTGGTGGCACAGGAATCCTCATCTCTCCCAGTGGACATTCTCAATTTTTTCCCCTAACCCATCTGTCTATCTCCTCATTTGAATTCCATGCTGTCACAGTCACTAGCCCATTTAAGCTTAATATCCTTGTCATCTATCGCCCTCCAGGTTCCCTTGGAGAGTTCATCAATGAGCTTGACGCCTTGATAAGTTCCTTTCCTGAGGATGGCTCACCCCTCACAGTTTTGGGGGATTTCAACCTCCCTATGTCCACATTTGACTCATTTCTCTCTGCCTCCTTCTTTCCACTCCTCTCCTCTTTTGACCTCACCCTCTCACCGTCCCCCCCCTACTCACAAGGCAGGCAATACCCTTGACCTCATCTTTACTAGATGCTGCTCTTCTACTAATCTCACTGCAACTCCCCTCCATGTCTCCGACCACTACTTTGTTTCCTTTTCTCTCTCGCTCTCCTCCCACACTACTCACTCTGCCCCTACACAGATGGTAATGCGCCGCCGCAACCTTCGCTCTCTCTCTCCCACTACTCTCTCCTCTTCCATCCTATCATCTCTTCCCTCTGCTCAATCCTTCTCCCTCCAATCTCCTGATTCTGCCTCCTCAACCCTCCTCTCCTCCCTTTCTGCATCCTTTGACTCTCTGTGTCCCCCTATCCTCCCGGCCGGCTCGGTCCTCCCCTCCAGCTCCGTGGCTTGATGACTCATTGCGAGCTCACAGAACAGAGCTCCGGGCAGCGGGAGCGGAAATGAAGAAAGAAAAAAAACTCCCTGCCGACCTGGCATCTTTTCACTCCCTCCTCTCTACATTTTCTTCATCTGTTTCTGCTGCTAAGGCCACTTTCTACCACTCTAAATTCCAAGCATCTGCCTCTAACCCTAGGAAGCTATTTGCCACATTTTCCTCACTGCTGAATGAATCCCCCCCCCCCCCCCCCCCCTCTCTCTCTGTGGATGACTTCGTCAACCACTTTGAAAAGAAGGTTGACGACATCCGATCCTCGTTTGTTAAGTCTAATGACACTGCTGGTCCTACTCACACTGCCCTACCCTATGCTTTGACTTCTTTCTCCCCTCTCTCTCCAGATAAAATCCTGCGACTTGTGACTGCAGGCCGCCCAAACCTGCCCGCTTGACCCCATCCCCTCCTCTCTTCTCCAGACCATCTCCGGTGACCTTCTCCCCTACCTCACCTCGCTGATCAACTCATCCTTGACCGCTGGCCATGTCCCTTCCGTCTTCAAGAGAGTGAGAGTTGCTCCCCTTCTCAAAAAAACAACACTCGATCCCACTGATGTCAACAACTACAGACCAGTATCCCTTCTTTCTTTTCTTTCCAAAACTATTGAGCGTGCCGTCTTTAGCCAACTCTCTTGCTATCTCTCTCAGAATGACCTTCTTGATCCAAACCAGTCAGGTTTCAGGACTGGTCATTCAACTGAGACTGCTCTTCTCTGTGTCACGGAGGCTCTCCGCACTGCTAAAGCTAACTCTCTCTCCTCTGCTCTTGTCCTTCTAGACCTGTCTGCTGCCTTTGATACTGTGAACCATCAGATCCTCCTCTCCACCCTCTCCGAGCTGGGCATCTCCGGCGCGGCTCACTCCTGGATTGCGTCCTACCTGACCGGTCGCTCCTACCAAGTGGCGTGGCGAGAAGCTGTCTCCGCACCACGTGCTCTCACCACTGGTGTCCCCCAGGGCTCAGTTCTAGGCCCTCTCCTTTTCTCCCTATACACCAAGTCACTTGGCTCTGTCATATCCTCACATGGCCTCTCCTATCATTGCTACGCTGACGATACACAACTAATCTTCTCCTTTCCCCCTTCTGATAACCAGGTGGCGAATCGCATCTCTGCATGTCTGGCAGACATATCAGTATGGATGACGGATCACCACCTAAAGCTGAACCCTGGCAAGACGGAGCTGCTCTTCCTCCCGGGGAAGGACTGCCCGTTCCATGATCTCGCCATCACGGTTTGACAACTCCGTTGTGTCCTCCTCCCAGAGTGCGAAGAGCCTTGGCGTGACCCTGGACAACACCCTGTCGTTCTCCGCTAACATCAAGGCGGTGACCCGCTCCTGCAGGTTCATGCTCTACAACATTCGGAGAGTACGACCCTGCCTTACACAGGAAGCGGCACAGGTCCTAATCCAGGCACTTGTCATCTCCCGTCTGGACTACTGCAACTCGCTGTTGGCTGGCCTCCCTGCCTGTGCCATTAAACCCCTACAACTCATCCAGAATGCCGCAGCCCGTCTGGTGTTCAACCTTCCCAAGTTTTCTCACGTCACCCCCCTCCTCCACACACTCCACTGGCTTCCAGTTGAAGCTCGCATCCGCTACAAGACCATGGTGCTTGCCTATGGAGCAGTGAGGGGAACGGCACCTCTGTACCTTCGGGCTTTGATTAGTCCCTACACCCAAACGAGGGCATTGCGTTCATCCACCTCTGGCCTGCTGGCTCCCCTTCCTCTGCGGAAGCATAGTTCCCGCTCAGCCCAGTCAAAACTGTTCGCTGCTCTGGCACCCCAATGGTGGAACAAGCTCCCTCACGACGCCAGGACAGCGGAGTCACTCACCACCTTCCGGAGACATTTGAAACCCCACCTCTTTAAGGAATACCTGGGATAGGATAAAGTAATCCTTCTACCCCCCCCCCCCCCCCCCCCCCCCCAAAATTGTAAAGTGGTTATCCCACTGCCTATAGGGTGAATGCACCAATTTGTGAGTCGCTCTGTTTAAGAGCGTCTCTGCTAAATGACGTAAATGTGCCTTGAGCAGGCACTTAACCCTAATTGCTCCTGTAAGTCGCTCTGGATAAGAGCGTCTGCTAAATGACTAAAATGTAAAATGTAAACGGACACAAAAATTATCTTCTTGACATCGCAGTTCTGGCGCTTTCTTTATTCTGAAGAATGGCGGAACTTCCTGTTCCCCCACTAGCATAGTATTTTTTAGATAGATAGATAAGATAGATAAGATAGTGAGGGGAAAAAAGTATTTGATCCCCTGCTGATTTTCTACGTTTGCCCACTGACAAATAAATTATCAGTCTATAATTTTAATGGTAGGTTTATTTGAACAGTGAGAGACAGAATAACAACAAAATAATCCAGAAAAAACGCATGTAAAAAATGTTATACATTGATTTGCATTTTAATGAGGGAAATAAGTATTTGACCCCCTCTCAATCAGAAAGATGTCTGGCTCCCAGGTGTCTTTTATACTGGTAACGAACTGAGATTAGGAGCACACTCTTAAAGGGAATGCTCCTAATCTCAGCTTGTTACCTGTATAAAAGCCACCTTTTGCAATCAATCAGATTCCAAACTCTCCACCATGGCCAAGACCAAAGAGAGCTCTCCAAGGATGTCAGGGACAAGATTGTAGCGCTACACAAGGC
The DNA here is from genome assembly GCA_036851935.1 of Coregonus suidteri. Taxonomy (NCBI): domain Eukaryota; kingdom Metazoa; phylum Chordata; class Actinopteri; order Salmoniformes; family Salmonidae; genus Coregonus; species Coregonus suidteri. The sequence goes on from CM072220.1 coordinate 74,490,436, forward strand.
TGGAATGGGCTACAAGACCATCGCCAAACAGCTTGGTGAGAAGGTGACAACAGTTGGTGCGATTATTCGCAAATGGAAGAAACACAAAAGACCTGTCAATCTCCCTCGGCCTGGGGCTCCATGCAAGATCTCACCTCGTGGAGTTGCAATGATCATAAGAACGGTGAGAATCAGCCCAGAACTACACGGGAGGATCTTGTCAATGATCTCAAGACAGCTGGGACCATAGTCACCAAGAAAACAATTGGTAACACACTACGCCGTGAAGGACTGAAATCCTGCAGCGCCCGCAAGGTCCCCCTGCTCAAGAAAGCACATATACAGGCCCGTCTGAAGTTTGCCAATGAACATCTGAATGAACATCTGAATGATTCAAAAGGAGAACTGGGTGAAAGTGGTCAGATGAGACCAAAATCGAACTCTTTGGCATCAACTCAACTCGCCGTGTTTGGAGGAGGAGGAATGCTGCCTATGACCCCAACAACACCATCCCCACCGTCAAACACGGAGGTGAAAACATTATGCTTTGGGGTGTTTTTCTGCTAAGGGGACAGGACAACTTCACCGCATCAAAGAGACGATGGACGGGGCCATGTACTGTCAAATCTTGGGTGAGAACCTCCTTCCCTCAGCCAGGGCATTGAAAATGGGTCATGGATGGGTATTCCAGCATGACATTGACCCAAAACACACAGCCAAGGCAACAAAGGAGTAGCTCAACAAGAAGCACATCAAAGGTCCTGGAGTGGCCTAGCCAGTTTCCAGACCTTAATCCCATAGAAAATCTGTGGAGGGAGCTGAAGGTTCGAGTTGCCAAACGTCAGCCTCAAAACCTTAATGACTTGGAGAAGATCTGCAAAGAGGACTGGGACAAAATCCCTCCTGAGATGTGTGCAAACCTGGTGGCCAACTACAAGAAATGTCTGACCTCTGGGATTGCCAACAAGGGTTTTGCCACAAAGTACTAAGTCATGTTTTGCAGAGGGGTCAAATACTTATTTCCCTCATTAAAATGCAAATCCATTTATAACATTTTTGACATGAGTTTTTCTGGATTTTTAAAAATGTTATTCTGTCTCTCACTGTTCAAAAAAACCTACCATTAAAATGATAGACTGATCATGTCTTTGTCAGTGGGCAAACGTAAAAAATCAGCAGGGGATCAAATACTTATTTCCCTCACTGTACATACACACACACCACCAAGACTCTTCCTAGAGCTGGCCGCCTGGCCAAAGTGAGCAATCGGGGGTGAAGGACGTTAGTCAAGAAGGTGACCAAGAAGCCGATGGTCACTCTGACACAGCTCCAGAGTTCCTCGGTAGAGATAGGAGAAACTTCCAAAAGGACAACCATCTCTGCAGCACACTCCACCAATCAGGCCATTATGGTAGAGTGGCCAGACGGAAGCCACTCCTCAGTAATTTTATTTAACCTGGTAAGCCAGTTGAGAACAAGTTCTCATTTACAACTGCGACCTGGCTAAGATAAAGCAAAGCAGTGCGATAAAAACAACAACACAGAGTTACATATGGGGTAAACAAAACATAAAGTAAAAAATACAACAGAAAATATATATACAGTGTGTGCAAATGTAGTAAGTTATGGAGATAAGGCAATAAATAGGCCATAGTGCAAAATAGTTCGTATTAACACTGGAATGATAGATGTGCAAAAGATGATGTGCAAATAGAGATACTGGGGTGCAAATTAGCAAAATAAATAACAATATGGGGATGAGGTAGTTGGGTGCTAATTTCAGAATGGCTGTGTACAGGTGCAGTGATCGGTAAGCTGCTCTGACAACTGACGCTTAAAGTTAGTAAGGGAGATATGTCTCCAGCTTCAGAGATTTTTTGCAGGTCGTTCTAGTCATTGGCAGCAGAGAACTGGAAGGAATGGCGGCCAAAGGAGGTGTTGGCTTGGGGATGACCAGTGAGATATACCTGCTGGAGCGCAGACTACGGGTGGGTGTTGCTATGGTGACCAGTGAGCTAAGATAAGATGGGGATTTGCCTAGCAGTGATTTATAGATGACCTGGAGCCAGGGGGTTTGGCGACGAATATGTAGTGAGGGCCAGCCAACAAGAGCGTACAGGTCACAATGTTGGGTAGTATATGGGGCTTTGGTGACAAAACGGATGGCACTGTGATAGACTACATCCAATTTGCTGAGTAGAGTGTTGGAGGCTAATTTGTAAATGACATCGCCAAAGTCAAGGATCGGTAGGATAGTCAGTTTTACGAGGGCATGTTTGGCAGCATGAGTGAAGGAGGCTTTGTTGCGAAATAGGAAGCCGATTCTAGATCTAACTTTTGATTGGAGATGCTTAATGTGAGTCTGGAAGGAGAGTTTACAGTCTAACCAGACACCTAGGTATTTGTAGTTGTCCACATACTCTAGGTCAGACCCGCCGAGAGTAGTGATTCTAGTCGGGTGGGGGCGGGTGCAAGCAGCGTTCGGTTGAAGAGCATGCATTTAGTATTACTAGTGTTTAAGAGCAGTTGGAGGCTACGGAAGGAGTGTTGTATGCATTGAAGCTCGTTTGGAGTTTTGTTAACACAGTGTCCAATGAAGGGCCAGATGTATACAAAATGGTGTCGTGCGCATAGAGGTGGATCCGAGCGTCACCAGCAGCAAGAGGGACATCATTGATATACACAGAGAATAGAGTCGGCCCGAGAATTGAACCCTGTGGCACCCCCATCCCACCTTGAGCGTGGCTGAGGTGCACCCATGACCAGCTCGGAAACCGGATTGCATAGCGGAGAAGGTACGGTGGGATTCGAAATGGACGGTGATCTGTTTGTAAACTTGGCTTTCAAATACTTTCGAAAGGCAGGGCAGGATGGATATAGGTGTGTAACAGTTTGGATCTAGAGTGTCACCCCCCTTTGAAGAGGGGGATGACCGCGGCAGCTGTCCAATCTCTGGGGATCTCAGACGTTACGAAAGAGAGGTTGAACAGGCTAGTAATAGGGGTTGTGACAATTTCGGCGGCTAATTTTAGAAAGGGTCCAGATTGTCTAGCCCAGCTGATTTGTAGGGGTCCAGATTTTTTTGTTGTTGAAATTCTGGATTATTGTAGATTTATCTGTGGTGACACATCAGACGATTTCAGCAGAGCTGATTTCGTCGGCAGACCAGTCGTGTTGGATCGGCGGGGCTCCGTGTAATCACTAGGAGATCCCGTCCGGTTGACAGAGAGGTAGATAGCCGGGTGATGGGCTTTAGGCTAGCTCAAGGCTGATTACCCACAACAACGTCCATTTGGTTGCAGCTAGCTGCGATGATCTGGTGTTAAAAGTCCAGCGATTCAGTGATTCAGGCAGAAAAACCGATGTTCTGGGTCGATAACACGCTGTGCAGACAGTGCAGACTGGCTGATAATAGTCCAGGCTAGAGCTGGCTGGTAGGTAGTGCAGGCCACAGACAATGGTGAAAAACCGATGATGGGGGCTAATAGCAAGTAGCTAGTTAGCTGGCTACTCCCGTCCGGTAGACAGAGAGGTAGATAGCCGGTATATGGGCCTGGCTCGAGGCTAGCTCACGGCTAACTGGTGCTTGCTTCTGGGGCAGTGGTGATCAGCCAAACGGCAACATCCAATCGGTTGCGGCTAGCTAGTTGTGATCCGGTGTTAAATGTCCAGTGAATCAGTTATTCCGGAAGTAGAATCCGATGTTCTGGGTGAAAACCGCTAACAATGGCTAATAGCAAGTAGCTAGTTAGCTGGCTAGCTAGTTTCAACTGGAGATTCCAGATAAAGGTAAGTCAATAATAGAATCCGTTCCACATTGAGTGAGGCGGGTTGCAGGAAAGTATATGTTGTAGAAGGATGAAAAGTGTGATAGGAAAATATGTATGAAAAATACAAAAAACTGGCTATTTACACAGACACACAACAAAGAATGCGACCGCACTGCTACGCCATCTTGGAATAGGAAAGGGCACATGACAGCCCACTTGGAGTTTGCCAAAAGGCACCTGCCACCTCAAGACTCTCAGACCATGAGAAGGAAGATTCTCTGGTCTGATGAAACCAATATTGAACTCTTTGGCCTGAATCCCAAGCATCACATCTGGAGGAAACCTGGCACCATCCCTACGGTGAAGTGTGGTGGTGTCAGCATCATGCTGTGGGGATGTTTTTCAGCGGCAGGGACTAGGACACTAGTCAAGATCGAGGGAAAGATGAACGGAGCAAAGTACAGAGAGATCCTTGATGAAACCTGCTCCAGAATACTCAGGACCTCAGACTGGGGCGCAGGTTCACCTTTCAACAGGACAACTACCCTAAGCACACAGCCAAGACAACGCAGGAGTGGCTTTGGGACAAGTCTCTGAACGTCCTTGAGTGACCCAGCCAGAGCCCGGACTTCAACCCGATCTAACATCTCCGGAGAGACCAGAAAATAGCTGTGCAGCGACGCTCTCCATCCAATCTGACAGAGCTTGAGAGGATCTGCAGAGAAGAATGGGAGGAACTCTCCAAATACAGGTGTGCCAAGCTTGTAGCGTCATACCAATGAAGACTCGAGGCTGTAATCGATGCCAAAGGTGCTTAAACAAAGTACTGAGTAAAGGGTCTGAATACTTATGTAAATGTGATATTTCCGTATTTTTTATTATATTTGGTAAAAAAATGTTAGCAACAATTGATAAAAACACGTTTTTGCTTTGTCATTATGGGGTATTGTGTGTAGATTAATGAGGGAAACAAACAACTTAATCTATTTTAGAATAAGGCTGTAACATACCTAAATGTGGAAAAAGTCAAGGGGTCTGAATAATTTCCCAATGAACTGTATATACAGTGGGGAGAACAAGTATTTGATACACTGCCGATTTTGCAGGTTTTCCTACTTACAAAGCATTCAGAGGTCTGTAATTTGTATCATAGGTACACTTCAACTGTGAGAGACGGAATCTAAAACAAAAATCCAGAAAATCACATTGTATGATTTTTAAGTAATTAATTTGCATTTTATTGCATGACATAAGTATTTGATACATCAGAAAAGCAGAACTTAATATTTGGTACAGAAACCTTTGTTTGCAATTACATTTCACCTTTATTTAACCAGGTAAGCCAGTTGAGAACAGGTTCTCATTTACAACTGCGACCTGGCCAAGATAAAGCAAAGTAGTGCAATAAAAACAACACATAGTTACATATGGGGTAAAAAAAACATAAAGTCAGAAATACAACAGAAAATATATATACAGTGTGTGCAAATGTAGCAAAGTTATGGAGGTAAGGCAATAAATAGGCTATAGTGCAGAATAATTACAATAGTATTAACACTGGAATGCTAGATGTGCAAGAGATTATGTGCAAATAGAGATACTGGGGTGCAAAAGAGCAAAATAAATAACAATATAGGGATGAGGTAGTTGGGTGGGCTAATTTCGGATGGGCTGTGTACAGGTGCAGTGATCGGTAAGGTGCTCTGACAACTGATGCTTAAAGTTATTGAGGGAGATAAGAGTCTCCAGCTTCAGAGATTTTTGCAATTCGTTCCAGTCATTGGCAGCAGAGAACTGGAAGGAATGGCGGCCAAAGGAGGTGTTGGCTTTGGGAATGACCAGTGAGATATACCTGCTGGAGCGCAGACTACGGGTGGGTGCTGCTATGGTGACCAATGAGCTAAGATAAGGCGGGGATTTGCCTAGCAGTGATTTATAGATGGCCTGGAGCCAGTGGGTTTGACGACGAACATGTAGTGAGGACCAGCCAACAAGAGCGTACAGGTCACAGTGGTGGGTAGTGTATGGGGCTTTGGAGACAAAACGGATGGCACTGTGATAGACTACATCCAATTTGCTGAGTAGAGTGTTGGAGGCTATTTTGTAAATTACATCGCCGAAGTCAAGGATCGGTAGGATAGTCAGTTTTACGAGGGCATGTTTGGCAGCATGAGTGAAGGAGGCTTTGTTGCGAAATAGGAAGCCGATTCTAGATTTAACTTTGGATTGGAGATTCTTTATGTGAGTCTGGAAGTTAAGTTTACAGTCTAACCAGACACCTAGGTATTTGTAGTTGTCCACATACTCTAGGTCAGACCCGTCGAGAGTGGTGATTCTAGTCGGGTGGGCGGGTGCCAGCAGCGTTCGATTGAAAAGCATGCATTTAGTTTTACTAGTGTTTAAGAGCAATTGGAGGCTACTGAAGGATTGTTGTATGGCATTGAAGCTCGTTTGGAGGTTTGTTAACACAGTGTCCAATGAAGGGCCAGATGTATACAAAATGGTGTCGTCTGCGTAGAGGTGGATCTGAGAGTCACCAGCAGCAAGAGCGACATCATTGATATACACGGAGAAAAGTGTCGGCCCAAGAATTGAACCCTGTGGCACCCCCATAGAGACTGCCATAGGTCCAGACAACAGGCCCTCCGATTTGACACACTGAACTCTATCTGAGAAGTAGTTGGTGAACCAGGCGAGGCAGTCATTTGAGAAACCAAGGCTATTTAGTCTGCCAATAAGAATGCGGTGGTTGACAGAGTCGAAAGCCTTGGCCAGGTCGATGAAGACGGCTGCACAGTACTGTCTATTATCAATCGCGGTTATAATATCGTTTAGGACCTTGAGCGTGGCTGAAGTGCACCCGTGACCAGCTCGGAAACCGGATTGCATAGCGGAGAAGGTACGGTGGTATTCGAAATGGTCGATGATCTGTTTGTTAACTTGGCTTTCGAATACTTTCGAAAGGCAGGGCAGGATGGATATAGGTCTGTAGCAGTTTGGATCTAGAGTGTCACCCCCTTTGAAGAGGGGGATGACCGCGGCAGCTTTCCAATCTCTGGGGATCTCAGACGTTTATGAAAGAGAGGTTGAACAGACTAGTAATAGGGGTAGCGACAATTTCAGCGGCTAGTTTTAGAAAGAAAGGGTCCAGATTGTCTAGCCAGCTGATTTGTAGGGGTCCAGATTTTGCAGCGCTTTCAAAACATCAGCTGTCTGAATTTGTGTGAAGGAGAAGCGGGGGGGGCATGGGCAAAGTTGCAGCAGAGGGTGCAGAGTTTGGTGGCCGGGTTAGTGGTAGCCAGATGGAATGCATGGCCAGCTGTAGCAAAATGCTTGTTGAAATTCTCGATTATTGTAGATTTATCGGTGGTGATAGTGTTTCCTAGCCTCAGTGCATGTGGGCAGCTGGGAGGAAGTGCTCTTATTCTCCATGGACTTTACAGTGTCCCAAAACTTTTTGGAGTTAGTGCTACAGGATGCAAATTTCTGTTTGAAAAAGTTAGCCTTTGCTTTCCTGACTGCTTGTGTATATTGGTTCCTAACTTCCCTGAAAAGTTGCATATCGCGGGGGCTATTTGATGCTAATGCTGTATGCCACAGGATGTTTTTGTGCTGGTCAAGGGCAGTCAAGTCTGAGGAAACCAGGGCTATATCGGTTTCTTAGTTCTGTATTTTTTTGAATGGGGCATGTTTATTTAAGATTGAGAGGAAATTACTTTTAAAGGAACAACCAGGCATCCTCTACTGACGGAATGAGATCTATATCATCCAGGATACCTGGGCCAGGTCCAATTAGGAAGGCCTGCCTCGCTAAAGTGTTTTAGGGAGCGTTTTTGACAGTGATGAGGGGTGTGTCGTTTTAAACCGCGGACCCGTTACGGACGCAGGCAATAAGGCAGTGATCGCTGAGATCCTGGTTTGAAGACAGCTGAGGTGTATTTAGAGGGTATGTTAGTCAGGATGATTCTATGAGGGTACCCATGTTTAGGATTTAGGGTTGTACCTGGTAGGTTCGTTGATAATTTGCGTGAGGTTGAGGGCATCTAGCTTGGATTGTAGGATGGCTGGGGTATTAAGCATATCCCAATTTTAGGTCACCAAGCAGTACAAACTCTGAGGATAAATGGGGGGCAATCAATTCAACATATGGTTGTCCAGGGCACAGCTGGGGGCTGAGGGGGGGTCTGTAGCAAGCGGCAACAGTGAGAGACTTATTTCTGGAAAGGTGGATTTTTTAGAAGTAGAAGCTCAACTGTTTGGGCACAGACCTGGATAGTATGATAGAGCTCTGCAGGCTATCTCTACAGTAATTGCAACTCCACCCCCTTTGGCAGTTCTATCTATACGGACCAATGTTATAGTTTGGGGATGGAAATTTCAGAATTTTTGGTGGCCTTCCTGAGCCAGGATTCAGACACTGCTAGAACATCGGGTTTGGCAGAGTGTGCTAACGCAGTGAATAACTCAAACTTAGGAAGTAAACTTCTGATATTTTTATGTGCAAGAAACCAAGACTTTTTGCGATTACAGAAGTCATCAAATGATAGCCGCCTGGGGAGTTAGGAGTGATACTGAGGGCTGCAGGGCCCTGTGTTAGCCTCGTACATCACCAGAGGAACAGAGGAGGACAGAATAAGGATACTGCTAAAGGCTTTAAGAACTGGTCTTCTAGTGCGTTGGGTACATAGAATAAAAGGGGCAGATTTCCCGGGTTGTTATACGGAAAAGATTAGAAAAGATTCAGGCATTATGTACGACAAGGATATGGAAGTATATGAGTAAGTGGAGGTAAACCCTAAGCGTTGGGTAACGATGAAAGAGATAGCATCGCTGGAGCAAATCAATTGAGTCGGTCCCTCCGCGTGTGATTGGGGGAGGTGCAAAAGGAGCTATCTAAGGCAGGTTTAGCTAGGCTTGGGGGGTCTACAGTGACTATAGTACAATTAGAAATAACCGAAACAACAATAAACTAACCATGTTTGGGCTGAGAGGCTAAACATAAACAGGATGTAGTACCGTAAAAAGGAACAAGTACCACGCAGATATCAGCTGTATAGCTGAGTTTATCATAAGGTCCGGTGGTGAAAGTACTAGTGAGTAAGAGGCCACAGCTAGCGGGCCAGGGCTAGCAGATGGATGGAATCCTTCGTGGTTAACGTCGTAACCACATCAGAACGATTTCGTCGGCAGACCAGTCTGTGGTAAGGATCGGCGGGCTCCGTGTCAACACTAGGTGGTCCCGTCCGGTTGACAGAGAGGTAGATAGCCGGGAGATTGGGCCTAGCTCAGGATATTAGCCGAAACCACCAGCGTCCGTTTTGTTGTAGCTAGCTGTAGCGACGAATCCTGAGTTAATGGTCAGTGATTCAGTGATTCCGCGGAAAACTGATATGTTCTGGGTCGATAACGCGCTGTGCAGAGGACTGGCCGAATATCCGGTGATCGATGTCCCAGTGATTAAAATTAATCCCGCCGCAGAAAAAATCCAATGTTCTGGGTGAAACACCGCTAGCTATGGCTAATAGCAACAGTAGCTAGTTAGCTGGCTAGCTAGTTTTCACTGGAGATTCTAGACTAAAGGTAAGTCAATAATAGAATCCGTTCCACATTGAGTGGCCGGGTTGCAGGAAAGTATATTTTGTAGAAGGGGTGGAAAAGTCTGATAGGGAATAGGTAACGAAAAAATCATACGTTTCCTGTAGGTCTTGACCAGGTTTTGCACACAAACTGCAGCAGGGATTTGGGTCCCACTCCTCCATACAGACCTTCTCCAGAGCCTTCAGGTTTCGGGGCTGTCGCTGGGCATACGACTTTTCAGCTCCCCTCCAAAGGATTTTCTATTGGGTTCAGGTCTGGAGACTGCTAGGCCACGTCCTGACCTTGAGATGCTTCTTACGGAGCCACTCCTTAGTTTGCCCTGGCTGTGTGTTTCGGGTCGTTGTCATGCTGGAAGACCCAGCCACGATCCATCTTCAATGCTCTTACTGAGGGAAGGAGGTTGTTGGCCAAGATTCTCGCGATACATGGCCCCATCTCATCCTCCCCTCAATACGGTGCAGTCGTCCTGTCCCCCCTTTGCAGAAAAGCATGCCCCAAAGAATGATGTTTCCACCTCCATGCACATCACGGTTGGGATGTTTTCTTGAGTTTGTACTCATCCTTCTTCTTCTTCAAACACGGCGAGTGTAGTTTTAGACCAAAAGCTTCTATTTTTTGTCTCATCTCCAGCCACATGAACCTTCTCCCATTCCTCCTCTGGATCATCCAGATGGTCATTGGCAAACTTCAGACAGGGCCTGGGACATGCGCTGGCTTGAGCAGGGGGGACCTTGCGTGCGCTGCAGGATTTTAATCCATGAGACGGCGTAGTGTGTTACTAATGGTTTTCTTTGAGACTGTGGTCCCAGCTCTCTTCAGTCATTGACCCAGGTCCTGCCGGGCTTGTAGTTTCTGGGCTGATCCCTCACCTTCCTCATGATCATTGATGCCCCCACGAGATGATATCTTGCATGGAGCTCCAGACCGAGGGTGATTGACCGTCATCTTGAACTTCTTCCATTTTCTAATATTGCGCCCAACAGTTGTTGCCTTCTCACCAGGCTGACCTTGCCTATTGTCCATCCCTGTCCAGCCGGCAGGGATGTAGCTCAGTTTGGTAGAGCATGGCGTTTGCAACGCCAGGGTTGTGGGTTCGATTCCCACGGGGGGCTAATATGATAACTAAATAAAAATGTAATGCACTCACTAACTGTAAGTCGCCTCTGGATAAGAGCGTCTGCTAATGACAAAATGTAAATGTAAATGTAATGTCCTGTAGCCCATCCCACCTTGTGCAGTCTACAATTTTATCCCTGATGTCCTTACAACAGCTCTCTGGTCTTGCCATTGTGGAGAGGTTGGAGTTCTGTTTGATTGAGTGTGTGGACAGGTGTCTTTTATACAGGTAACGAGTTCAAACAGGTGCAGTTTAATACAGGTAATGATTGGGAGAACAGGAGGGCTTCTTAAGAAAACCTAACAGGTCTGTGAGAAGCCGGAATTCTTACTGGTTGGGTAGTGATCAAATACTTATGTCCATGCAATAAAATGCCAATTAATTACTTACAGAATCATACAATGTGATTTCTGGATTTTTGTTTTAGATTCCGTCTCTCACAGTTGAAGTGTCCCTATGATAAAAAATTACAGACCTCTACATGCTTTGTAGAGTAGTAAAACCTGCAAATCATCAGTATATCAAATACTTGTTCTCCCCACTGTATTTCACGGCCTACCTTCAACTCAGTGCCTCTTTGCTTGACATCATGGGAAAGTCAAAAGAAAATCAGCCAAGACCTCAGAAAAAAAATCGTAGACCTCCACAATCTGGTTCATCCTTGGAGCAATTTCACAATGCCTGAAGGTAACCCCACGTTTCATCTGTACAAACAATATTACGCAAGTACACACCATTGGGACCATGCAGCCGTCATATACTCGCTCAGGAAGGAAGAGGCGTTCTGTCTCCTACAGAATAACCGTACTTTGGTGTGGAAAGGTGCAAGTCACTCCCAGACCACAGCAAGGGACCTTGTGAAGATGCTGGAGGAAACAGGTACAAAAGTATCTATATCCACAGTAAAACAAGTCCCCTATTATTGACATAACCGTGAAAGGCTGCTCAGCAAGGAAAGAAGCCACTGCTCCAAAACCGCCATAAAAAAGGCAGACTAGTTACAGTGCATACTGCACCATGGGACCAAGATTCGTACTTTTTAGAGAAATGTCCTTGTCTGATGAAACTAAAATAGAACTGTTTTTGGCCATAATGACCATTGTTATGTTTGGAGAGAAAGGGGGGTCTTGGAAGCATGAGGAACTGGTGCACATTCACATATTAGATGGCATCATGAGTAATAATATTATGTGGCATATATTGAAAGCGACATCTCAAGACATCAGTCAGGAAGTTAAAAGCTTGGTCGCAAATGGGTTCTTCCAAAATGGACAATGACCCCACGCCTACTTCCAAGTTGTGGCAAAATGGGCTTAAGGACAACAAAGTCCAGGTATTTGGAGTGGCCATCACAAAGCCCTGACCGTCAATCCTGTAGAAAGTGTTGGTGGGCAGCACTGAAAAAGTGTGTGCAAGCAAGGAGGCCTACAAAACCTGACTCATGTTACACCCGGTTCCTGTCAGGAGTAATGGGCCCCAAACTTCACCCAACTTATTTGTGGGAAGCTTGTTGGAAGTCTACCCGAATGTTTGATCCAAGTTAAACAATTTAAAGGCAATGCTACCAAATACTAAATTGAAGTGTATGCTCATCATTACAGAAAATTATATATTTACATTTACATTTACGTCATTTAGGCATACACTCTTATCTCAGAGCAAACTACAGTGAGTGAGTCCCCATAAGGGGACATTTTTGTCATACTGGCCCCCTGTGGAACGATCCCCACAACCCTGGCGTTGCAAGCGCTATGCTCTACCAACTGACTACATCATCCATACTATAACAGGGGTTTAGACCTACACAGACCATTTCAGAACTTTAAATACTGGCCAGTTTGTCACGTCACTTCTTAGTCTACTCTCTGATCACGTCCAGATAGCCCAGTAAATAAAACAATGCTGACAAAATTGGTGTCAAACCATGCAGTCTGGAGTAGCATGGAATAACATACCATCTTATTGCAACAGTCACATGAAACCGTTCTACTGGCAACTTTTCATGCACAGTGGAAGTTGGACGAACAACTAAACTTAGTTATTGACCTTCTCTTACCAGAAAACAACATTTCCAATTCTTCTTTCCTCCTCTCTTCTTCTTCTCTTTAATGTTGACATTCAGCTCCAGTGTTTGACTGCAGTCTTCCAGCTTCACTGATGCAATCTTCGGGATCCGGGTTTAGAAAAACTGGGCTCCATGTAAAAATCAAAACCCACTGCCTGTAGGTTTGGACTCATGTGGAAGGAGAGGGCTCGCTGGGTTTGCCCTCACTGTTGAGGGTTCCCCGGCCCCTCAGTTTTTAATTCTAGTCGCCTTTGTAGAAAACAATGAAAAAACAAACAAAAAAAGTTTTGGCCCTTGAAGTTTTTGGCATTTCTTTTTTTTCTTAAAAATTTAATTATCTTTCTTCTTTTTAAAAATAATCTAATTCAGTGCTTGCCCTTGGGACTGAAATAGGTCCCAAATTTTTTTTCCTTTTTGGGGTTGGGGGTCCCTTTTTATATTTAGGTGCAGGAGTCCACAATCCCGTTGAGAACATTCTAAAAGGAGGAACAGGAGCTAAAGCACTAGATATTGGGCCCCCGGTACTTTAACCAAATAGAAATTATTTTCCCCCTTTCCAAAAATTTTCGTCCCGGGCAAAGGTTTTAGGACACCCCACTCATTCCAGGGGTTTTTTCTTTTCATAGGATAATAATAAAATAACAAATATGGAATATGTAGTAACCAAAAAATTGTTAAAAAAATCAAAATATTTTTTTATGTGAGATTCTTTAAAAATAGGGAAAAACCTTTTTCCTTGATGACAGCTTTTCAACTCTTGGGTTTCCCTTTAAAAGGTGTGCCTTTTTTAAAAGTTAAAATTTGTGGGAAAGTTTTTAATGTGCTTTAGCCCCAAACAGTTGAAATAGGACAAGGTAGGGGTGGTATCCAGAAGATGGCCCCATTTGGTAAAAAAAAAAAAATCCATTATTGCAAGAAAAAGCTCAAATAAGCAAAGGGGAACAAAAATCCCCCCATTACTTTTTAAAATTCTCAAATGCAGTCGCAAAAAAACCCTCAAACGCTATGAAGAAAATGGCTCTAAAGGGGAGCCAAAGGAAAGGGAAAAGCCCGAGTTACCTTGGGTGAGAGGGGTAAGGGTTTAATTTGAGTTAAAACCTCAAAATTGCAGCCCCCAAAAAAATGCTTCACATAGTTCAAAATAAAAAGACACCCCCTCAACATCAAAATGTTCCCGAAAGGGGACTGCATGAATCAGGCCTTCCCTGGCGAATTTCTGCAAGGGGGAAAACCCCAAATAAACGACACCAACATGAAGAAGGACTTTCTTTTGGGCCCAAAAAAAAACAATGGACATTAGACCAAAAGGGAAATCCCTTTTCCTTTTTGTCTGGAAATTTTTTTTTTTGGGTTAAAATTTTTTTCATTTATTTTTTTTCCAAAAGTTTTTTTTTTTATAGTTTAGATGTCTTCACTATTTTTCTCCCAAAGGGAGAAAAAAAGAAAAATTTTAAAAAAACCCTTGAAAGAGTAGGGGTTTCCTAAAATTTGGCTGGTGTGTATATTTGCCACTGCTTGACTAAAAAAAAATTATAGTTAGATAGAACCCGCTCTTACCCTGAGAAAAAGATTTCCCAAACTTCTCCTCCCCTTTTCACTTTAATGTTGACATTCAGTCAGGTTTTTTGACTGCAGTCCTTTTCCGCTTCACCCATGTAAACTTTTTGGGTCCTGCAGTGCAAAAAGGGCCAATGTCTCAATAAGGGCCATTTCCTTTTAGGTTTTTGGGCTCATTTTGGAAGGGGAGAGGCAGGCTGATTTGTCCTCATGTTTTAGGTTTCCCGGGCCCCAGACTTTTAAACTGAGTTTGTCCAGTGTAAAAATAGAGAAAAGGACACCAAAAATTTTGTCTTTAAAATTTTTTGGCACTTTTTTAATTTTTCTAAAAATTATTAGATCAGGTAGTAAGTTGACAACAAACCATTTTTTTTCACATTAGACACAAATTTTTTTCCTATAGTAGTTTCAAAATTCCCCCATAAATGACTCAAAACCATTTGTAAAGGTTGCAGGTTTTTTTTGGCCCGCACTTGTCATATTTTTTCCCGAATAAAACCTTTTCTTCACCCGTTATTTTTTAATCAAAAAAACCCCCGGGATTTCCCTTTTACAACCCTAATAACAATTATAGAAAAAAGACAGAAACAAACTGAAGTGTCCCGAATAAGGAAAAAAAGGGGGGTTGAATACTTTTTAAAACCACTGTAAGGAATTGAAAATTGTTTTTCCCTTTGGAAATAAGGTAGAACCCCCTTTATTTTAACATCTGAAAAAAAGTGGGGCAGGTTTCCCTGCTTTTCCAAAAAGTTTTGGGGACAGACGAATGGTGTGGTTTATAAAAAACTCAAAGTTCAAACCTTTTTTAGCAAAAAAGATCCCAAGTTGGGTAAAATTGAAACTAAAGTTAGCTTTTTTAATCCCAACACTTGAGAGATTGTTGATGAGACCTGTGTTAAAATTTTTTGCCAAATGCCCCCCTTTCTACAAAAATTTTTCAATTTGTAACAAAAAAAAGCATTTTCATAGACCAAATTGAAAGCCGATCAGTGACTAATGCCAAAAAAAACAGGTTAAACCCATTTGTAAAAAAAATAAAACTTTAATTCGTGGGGGTTTTTTGGGTGTGGAGGCTTAAAATTTAGCCTTGGTAAAAACTCCAAGCCCTGACTTCATTTGATTATAGCTGACGTTTGAAATGCATGTATTTTACCCTTTTAAATTTTACAAAAGTTATTTTGAGAAAAACAAAAATTTAGAAATCTTTAATACCCATACGTTTGAAAAACTCCCCAAAATACAGCTTAATTTGTGCCCCTATCGCCCCGCCCAACAGAGTACATTACGGTTTTTACTGTACTATTGACCTTTAACTTTAAAAAATTTTATTTCCTGTACTTGCTTACTTTTTCTTTCCTATCTTTTGAAACAGTCGCTATTTTTTCCAATAACTGGGCCCGTGATTCCTTTTTTTGGAAAAATTTTTGAAAAATTTTTCATAGAAAAAAAGGGTACCCACAAAAGCCCTCTAGGGTGTGTTTCCCCTGAACTACCTGGTCGATAAAAACAACCCGGAGTAATGACTCACCCCGTAACGTCCAAAAAGTTTGGCCCAAACATTTATTTATTTAAAAAAAAAGGTTTTTAATCCTCACTTGTCAAATAAAAAAACTTTGCCAAAAGGGAAAAAACCCCCCCATCCCCCCCCAAAAAAAAATGTTTTTTCGAGCTTTTGAACCCTTTCTCCTATATTGCCCCTTTTCCCTTACACACGTCGCAAAATTTTTTGTTGGGAACATTCTTTTTTCGAATGGCCCAAAGGGGCAATGGGAAACCTGCCTTAATGATGTTGGTGATTGGTTCAGATTTGGTCCCCCCGTCTAATGTTTTTGGGGGAAATCCATTTTAAAAACAAATTCTTATTTTTCAATAATGGGTTACCCCGGCCAAAACCGGAAAGGGCACTGGGCCAATTTTGCCCCCGCCCTATGCACTCCCCCTCACGGGCCCGGGTTTTTAAAACAGCCCCGGGAAACCAACCCGGGTCTGTAGTGCCCGATGAAATGCCTTTTGACCGCCCGCGCCACTTGGGACCCGGGGACTAATAATTTTTTTTATTTTTTTTAAACCCCTGAAAAGGCCTAAACAGTACCAAAATTTATAAGGAGTTACCGGGGCCTATTTGGGAATGAGAAAAATGCCCTTTGCACAGCGGGGGAAAACAGAAGTATTTAATTTTTTTTCATGATCAACTCGTCAAAAATGTACAGAGGGCAAAATTGAAACCCCGGGGTTTTGAGGGCAAAATTTTGCCAGGGTTAATCTCCCGGACAACAGGGTTTCAGAGTTTCCCCAAAAGAGTGAAGACCTAATATTTGGGGAACTCTACATAGTTGTGTTTTTGTGGGTGTCCCCTGAGTAGGCTTTAAAAAACATAGGTAGGGCCCGTACAGTGCAAATGAAAAATCCCCAAAACAAAAAAAAAAACAGATACTCAACTGGGAAAGCGGGAAGGAAAGAAAGGGGTCGATAGGGACCCCGGGCACAATAAAAAATTTTTTAATAATCTGTTTTTGGGTTTGGGGGTTCCCCTGGTTTTCAATAAACCCCACATAAGTCATGGAAATTAAAAACAGCAAAAAACAAAAATTTTCAAACCCCGTCGTAAAAAGGGGTAGAATTACGGGATTTAGCTTTAAAATTTCAAATTTTTTTCTCCGCCAAAAAGTTTTTGTGAACAGTTTTGGGGGGGGCAAGTTGGGGGGTTTTTTACTGTGCCAATAAAAACAATAAACCATCCGGGCCTTTTCCACATAGAAATGTGTTTTGGGGCCGGGCCCTTTTCCCAAAAGTTGGAGTACCCTGCAATAGACTGACGGGGAAAGGTGAAATTTTTTACCAAATCAAAATTCCGCAAAAGGGGCTAAGACGCAATTTTTTGTAAAAAAATCTTGAGAAAATTTTTTTTTGTGGGGGCCCCCCGTTCCATGGGAGCCCAAACCAAAAACCCCTTTCATAAGTGCATATAAGAATGCCCCCAAGCAATTTTGGGTTTTAAAACCCCCACAGTGGGGGTTTCAACCGTTTTTTTTGTTTTTTTTCAAAAAAATTAGTTTTTTTTAATTTTTTTTAAATTAAGTAAAAAAGGGTTTTACAAAGATTTCCCAATTTTTTTGTAAACCCTTTTTCTCACTTTCAATTTGGGGCCCTTTTTTTTTTGAGGGGGAAAACCCCAAAATTTCCCTATTGTTGGGTTAAACGGTTTTTATTACAGCTTCAAAATCGTAGGGACAAACCCGGGTTTCCCGGGCTTGGGGCCACAGGAGGGGCGGAGAAATTTTGGGCCCCATTCAGATAGAAACGTATTAATTTAAACGAAAATGCCTCTGATTCTAAGGAATCATGTTTAGTTTATCAAAGGGGATTTCTTCTGCAACTTTTCCCAAAAAGTGTTTTTTACTGGGAAAATCCCAGGCGAAACGCCTGACCTATATACGAACCTGGGAAAACCTCACAAATTTAAAACTTCTTTAAACACTCAGATTGACACAAAAAATTCACAAAAAACCCTTTCCCCTTTAAAGGATAATACCCTTTCTGATTTGTTCTAACAGGGTTTACGTTATTTCGATATTAGGGCAAATATGTTTTCTGAAAAAATTAAGCCTTTGTTAAATGGTTTTTTCAAAGGAAATGGAATTTTGGTTGTTTTAGGCCAAGGGGGGGGTGTTTTTTGATGTTATTTTAAAAGTGCCCTTTGGGGGGGACGCCCCAAAGGGAGACGGTGTTGGCCCCGAAGAGGGGGAAACCCCCTTTTTTTTGGTTTGGGCTAATAAGAGGGTTTTTGACAAAAAAAACCCCAGAGCGGGGTTTTTATAATTCGAGGGAAGGGTCTCCCGAAAAAACGCGGTCGGGAAAATCATCTGAAGCCTTGTGGTCTGAAAAAACCTTAAAATCAATGTTCAGTATGAGAAAACTCCTTTTTTTTGACAGCCCAAAGATGACCACCATTCCCCCCCTATAAGGCAAAAAGTTTAAACCCTGCTATTACTACCTGTTTGTTTTAAAAAAAAAAAAACGAAAAACACAGTCCTTCGTTTTTTTTGTTTGAAGAATGTTGCGCGCCTCCCCCCCGGAAAATTTTCCCTTCCCCAACTACCACCCAAAGCAACCCGCGAACTTTTTCTTTTTTCTTCTGTGGGGTTTTTTTGGCAGATCCCTCCAAAAAAATTGTATTGCCCCACCAAAAATGGACTTGGGGTTTTAAACCACAAAAAAAATTAAAAAAAAAATACATCCATACTTTAAAAAAATGATACTAACTTCTCCACCCCAAAAAAATAGTACATTGCCAAAACAAAAAAAACTCCCATTCTTCTTCCTTTAAATTTTCCTATCTTCCCCTTTTCATTCCCCTAGGACCTGAGATGGTTTTTACGGCTTTTGACAATATTCCATTTACCTTTTTTGCCAATAAAACTTTCAGCCCCAGGAAAACCCTTTTGCCGCAAAACCCCAATGATTTTTATTTCCTAGATCTTTTTTCCCCTTGGCAGTGCCGTTTTAATTTACCAATTTCGAAAAAAAGGCCAAAAAAGTCCCCCCTTTTTAAAACCTTTTTAAAATTTTCAGGATCAAATTTTTTTGAAAAGGCAACCCCGGCAGCTTTTCTGGAAAGGGTTTACCCCAACCCTTATATTTACTTGTTTAAAAATAAAACCCCCCAAAAACTACAAAGATTCAGTAGCTCAGTAATTTTTACAGTACTCTTTTGCAGGGCTCCCGGGTTTTTTGCTGACAAAAATGTTTGTGAATAGGTCGATTTAGCTTTGTGATGGGTCATTTTTTAAAATTTCCCGTTTTTTGTTCAGCTTCAGAAAACAGTAAATTTTGTACTTGAAACATAGTTTTTTTGGGAATTCATTAAAACAAAAGGGAAAAGCCCTTTACCCAGTACACATTCGTATACAGGGGGAAAAAAATTTTTATCAGCCACCAATTTTGCCCGTTTCCCCCCTTAAAAAGATGAGAGAGGTCTGTAATTTTCATCAAGGTACACGTCAACTATGACAGACAAATTTAGGAAATAAAATTTCCCGAAAATCACAATTGTAGGTTTTTAATGAAATTTAATTTTCCCAATTTTTTGGGGGAAAATAATACGTTTTTCTGACAAATACTTTTTTCCCCCACTGTACATTAAAAGGGCTTGTGAAAGATAACTTAAGTTAATGCATTTTTTAAATAAAAAAACAATATACTGCGATAATTGCCCTTGTTGTTTAGGGCCCATGTCATACTCTTTTTGGGCCGACCGCATCCCGATTTCATGGGTTTTAAACCCCTAAAAAAGTTAGACAGAGGGGGGCTGTTTCGGGGCCTTGGGTGCTTTTTCCTCCTTGAGATAGTTTTAGCCCTTGTTAAAATTAAAAAAAAAGTTGGGAGGGGGCACAGGCAAGGTTTTGGATATTTTGGATGAAGGTGAGAAGGTAATTAAATTTTTGTAGTGATTTGTTTGACAATCAGATGAAAAACATCAGAAGGGGTTTTGTTCGTGGCACTTAAAAAGGGAAATTTTTACAAATTTTAGTTTTTTAGCCCCTAGCTTTTATCCCGAGTAAATTTCGGAGCCCCCTTTTTGGGTTAAGTGCGTTTTTCAAGGGGGACCTCGACAGATTTTTTTACCCATTTAGCTCGGGGGGTTCCAACCCCGCAAAACCCTTTCGGTTTCCGGCCCCCCAAGTTTTTTTTTTTGATAAAAAAAAACTTTAATGTTTTATTTTAAAGAAAAAGCATTTCAGGGCTACTACGAACCTTTTCCCGAAAGGAAAGAATAGGTTAAGAGTTAAAAAATTCCCCCCTGATTGAAAGGGTTATAGTAACAATACAGAAAAACCTTTCAAAAATAATACAGAAAAAGGGTTTACCCCCTTGGCATTTTTCTTATTTTTTTTGCCTTACAAACCCCGGAATTAAAAAAATTTTTTTGGGGGGGGGGGGTTTTTAAAACCCCCCCATTTTTTCACAACATCCTACCCCCTTTTGAAGATTCATAATTGGTTTTTTTTTGTGAAACAAAGCACCCTTTAGCGTGGGAATTTAACCCATTTTCCTTTACCAATTTGGACTATTTTGTTTTTTCCCTTACATGAAAACCCAAAAAAGATTCCCCTTTAAATTAAAAGGGTTGTAATGCCAAAAAAAAATCGGAAAAAAAAAACCCCAAAGGGGGAAAAGAATACTTTTGAAGGTACAGTCAAAAGTGAAAGTCTCACACCCCTGTAAAATTTGCAAACTTAAATATTAAAAGGGGATTAAATATTTTTTTTTACCTGCCGACCCCAAAAAAAACTTTTCCCACATTTTCGTGTAAGGAAAATTTTAGAACAATTTTCCCTTTTAAAGGGCATCCAGTAGTTTTTTTATTACATATATTTTCCCCCACCCCATGGAAAAAAGTTTCTACCGCAACTTTACATGTTTTGTTTTTGGCTTGTAAGGAAATTTAACCAAAGTTTATAAACCCCCGGATCTAATAAAGGAAAAAAAATGAATACAAAACCATAAAACCATTTATACTGTCAGATCAAAATTTGGAAAAAAATGAATACAAAACCCTAAGAAAAAATTCCCTACTGGTCAATCTAATTGGAAAAACGAATACAAAAAGAAAGGGGAGGGTTTACCAGGAAAAAAATTCCAAAGTACTAATGTAATTTTTCCCTTGCCCCTTTAATGCATTTTTCCCCCCCTAATCAAACACAGTTGTTTTGTAAGATTTTAATAACTAACAAAAAAATAAAAACAAACATTCCAAAAATTTTAATTTGGGGGAAAAAGTTCATATAAGGAAATCAGTCAATTTAAATACATTTTTTAGAACCCCAATCTATGGTTTTTCCCTGAAAAGGGCCCACCCATCAGCCAATAAGAATGATTTTTCCCCACAGGGGACCACGGTTTCCCCCAAAAATAATATAATAATACTGTTTTTGGGTTTGGGGTTCAAACCCTGGGATCATATAAAAAAAAACATAAGACATGGTACTGTAAATTTCTTGAAAACGCAACAACAAAAAACCCAGCCCTGTCCCTAAAAAGGGGTAAATTACAGGATTTTTAGCTTTAAAAAATGGGTAAATTTTTCTCCTCCGCCAACAAAAGGGTTTGGGAACAATTTGGGGTCAAAAAGTTTCGGGTTTGTTTTCTACACCAATAAATGACCTTTAAAAGGGCCATTGCCAAACCCAGGAAATTTGTTTGACCGGA
>CM072220.1:74512230-74529742 GCA_036851935.1 Coregonus suidteri
TAGCACACGCTAGCCATGGCCTCTTGCTCGCCAGTGCTATAGCAGCCTCCGAACTACCTCCGAACTCTCCTATTGCTGTTCACCGGACCTTATGATAACTCAGCTATACAGCTGATGCCTGCTGGACTGTTCCTTTATACGGTACCGCATCCTGTTTATGTTTAGCCTCAGCCCAAACTTTGTCGCCATTACCAGCTGTTGCCTTAGCTCTCTCGAATAACACCTGTGATTGCTTTATGCCTCTCTCCCATGTCAATATGCTTTGCTTATTGCTGTTTCGGTTATTTCTTATTGTACTATTTCACTGTAGATCCCCCAGCCCAGCTCAACCTACCTTTTAGATAGCTCCTTTGTCCCACCCCAATACACGCGGAGACCGACTCAATCGGTGCCTCCAGTGATGCTATCTCTTTCATCGTTACCCAACGTTTAGATTTACCTCCACTGTACTCATATCCTTCCATATCCTTGTCTGTACATAATGCCCTGAATCTATTCTACAACGCACAGAAATCTGCCCCTTTTTTTCCTCTGTACTCAACGCACTAGAAGACCAGTACTTAAAGCCTTTAGCCGTATTCTTATTCTACTCCTCCTCTGTTCCTCTGGTGATGTAGAGGTTAACCCAGGCCCTGTAGCCCCCAGTATCACTCCTACTCCCCAGGCGTTATCATTTGTTGACTTCTGTAACTGTAAAAGCCTTGGCTTCTTGCACGTTAACATCCAAAGCCTCCTCCCTAAGTTTGAGTTATTCACTGCGTTAGCACACTCCGCCAACCCTGATGTTCTAGCAGTGTCTGAATCCTGGCTTAGGAAGGCCACCAGAATGTCCATCTCCAACTACAACATTTTCCGTCTCGATAGAACTGCCAAAGGGGGGTGGGGTTGCAATCTACTGTAGAGAGAGCCTGCAGAGCTCTATTGTACTATCCAGGTCTGTGCCCAAACAGTTTGAGCTTCTACTTCTAAAAATCAACCTTTCCAGAAATAAGTCTCCCACTGTTGCCGCTTGCTACAGACCCCCCTCAGCCCAGAGCTGTGCCCTGGACACCATATGTGAACTGATCGCCCCCCATCTATCCTCAGAGTTCGTACTGCTTGGTGACCTAACTGGGATATGCTTAACACCCCGGCCAACCTACAATCTAAACTAGATGCCCTTAATCTCACACAAATTATCAACGAACCTACCAGGTACAGCCCCAAATCTGTAAACATGGGCACCCTCATAGATATCATCCTGACAAATATACCCTCTAAATAGACCTCTGCTGTCTTCAACCAGAATCTCAGCGATTATTGCCTGCGTCCGTAATGGGTCCGCGGTCAAACGACCACTCCTCATCACTGTCAAACGCTCCCTAAAACACTTCAGCGAGCAGGCCTTTCTAATTGACCTGGCCCGGGTATCCTGGATGGATATTGACCTCATTCCGTCAGTAGAGGATGCCTGGTTGTTCTTTAAAAGTGCTTTCCTCTCAATCTTAATTTTTTGAATGGGGCATGCTTATTTATCCTCAGACTTGACTGCCCTTGACTAGCACAAAAACATCCTGTGGCGTACTGCATTAGCATCGAACAGCCCCCGCGATATGCCACTTTTTAGGGAAGTCAGGAACCAATATACACAATCAGTTAGGAAAGCAAAGGCTAGCTTTTTCAAACAGAAATGTGCATCCTGTAGCACTAACTCCAAAAAGTTTTGGGACACTGTAAAGTCCATGGAAAATAAGAGCATCTCCTCCCAACTGCCCACTGCACTGAGGCTAGGAAACACTGTCACCACAGATAAATCTACAATAATCGAGAATTTCAACAAGCATTTTGCTACGGCTGGCCATGCTTTCCACCTGGCTACCACTACCCCGGACACCAGCTCTGCACCCTCCGCTGCAACGTGCCCATCCCCCCCCCCCCCCCCCCCCCCCCCCCCCCCCACCCCCGATTCTCCTTCACACAAATTCAGACAGCTGATGTTCTGAAAGAGCTGCAAAATCTGGATCCCTACAAATCAGCTGGGCTAGACAATCTGGACCCTTTCTTTCTAAAATTAGCCGCCAAAATTGTCACAACCCCTATTACTAGCCTGTTCAAACTCTCTTTCGTAACGTCTGAGATCCCCAGAGATTGGAAAGCTGCCGCGGTCATCCCCCTCTTCAAAGGGGGTGATACTCTAGATCCAGACTGTTAGACCTATATTCATCCTGCCCTGCCTTTCAAAAGTATTTGAAAGCCAAGTTAACAAACAGATCACCGTCCATTTCGAATCCCACCGTACCTTCTCCGCTATGCCATCCGGTTTCCGAGCTGGTCATGGGTGCACATCAGCCACACTCAAGATCCTAAACGATATTATAACCGCGATAGATAAGACAGTACTGCGCAGCCATCTTCATCGACCTGGCCAAGGCTTTCGACTCTGTCAACCACCGCATTCTTATTGGCAGACTAAATAGCCTTGGTTTCTCTAATGACTGCTTCGCCTACTTCACCAACTACTTCTCAGATAGAGTTCAATGTGTCAAATCGGAGGGCCTGTTGTCTGGACCTCTGGCCTTCTCTATGGGGGTGTCACAGGGTTCAATTCTCGGGCCGACTCTATTCTCTGTGTATATCAATGATGTCGCTCTTGCTGCTGGTGACGCTCGGATCCACCTCTATGCGGACGACACCATTTTGTATACATCTGGCCCTTCATTGGACACTGTGTTAACAAACCTCCAAACGAGCTTCAACACCATACAACACTCCTTCAGTAGCCTCCAACTGCTCTTAAACACTAGTAATACTAAATGCATGCTCTTCAACCGAACGCTGCTTGCACCCGACTAGAATCACTACTCTCGGCGGGTCTGACCTAGAGTATGTGGACAACTACAAATACCTAGGTGTCTGGTTAGACTGTAAACTATCCTTCCAGACTCACATTAAGCATCTCCATTCAAAAGTTAGATCTAGAATCGGCTTCCTATTTCGCAACAAAGCCTCCTTCACTCATGCTGCCAAACATGCCCTCGTAAAACTGACTATCCTACCGATCCTTGACTTTGGCGATGTCATTTACAAATTAGCCTCCAACACTCTACTCAGCAAATTGGATGTAGTCTATCACAGTGCCATCCGTTTTGTCACCAAAGCCCCATATACTACCCAACATTGTGACCTGTACGCTCTTGTTGGCTTGCCCTCACTACATATTCGTCACCAAACCCACTGGCTCCAGGTCATTTATAAATCACTGCTAGGCAAATCCCCATCTTATCTTAGCTCACTGGTCACCATAGCAACACCCACCCATAGTCTGCGCTCCAGCAGGTATATCTCACTGGTCATCCCCAAAGCCAACACCTCCTTTGGCCGCCATTCCTTCCAGTTCTCTGCTGCCAATGACTGGAAAGACCTGCAAAAATCTCTGAAGCTGGAGACTCTTATCTCCCTTACTAACTTTAAGCGTCAGTTGTCAGAGCAGCTTACCGATCACTGCACCTGTACACAGACATTCTGAAATTAGCCCACCCAACTACCTCATCCCCATATTGTTATTTATTTTGCTAATTTGCACCCCAGTATCTCTATTTGCACTTCATCTTTTGCACATCTATCATTCCAGTGTTAATACGAAATTGTAACTATTTTGCACTATGGCCTATTTATTGCCTTATCTCCATAACTTACTACATTTGCACACACTGTATATATATTTTTTCTGTTGTATTTTTGACTTTATGTTTTGTTTACCCCATATGTAACTCTGTGTGTTGTTGTTTTATCGCACTGCTTTGCTTTATCTTGGCCAGGTCGCAGTTGTAAATGAGAACTTGTTCTCAACTGGCTTACCTGGTTAAATAAAATTACTGAGGAGTGGCTTCCGTCTGGCCACTCTACCATAATGGCCTGATTGGTGGAGTGCTGCAGAGATGGTTGTCCTTTTGGAAGTTTCTCCTATCTCTACCGAGGAACTCTGGAGCTCTGTCAGAGTGACCATCGGCTTCTTGGTCACCTTCTTGACTAACGTCCTTCACCCCCGATTGCTCACTTTGTCCAGGCGGCCAGCTCTAGGAAGAGTCTTGGTGGTGTGTGTGTATGTACAGTGAGGGGAAAAAAGTATTTGATCCCCTGCTGATTTTTTACGTTTGCCCACTGACAAAGACATGATCAGTCTATAATGTTAATGGTAGGTTTTTTTTAACAGTGAGAGACAGAATAACATTAAAAAAATCAAATCCAGAAAAACTCATGTCAAAAATGTTATAAATTGATTTGCATTTTAATGAGGGAAATAAGTATTTGACCCCTCTGCAAAACATGACTTAGTACTTGGTGGCAAAACCCTTGTTGGCAATCCCAGAGGTCAGATGTTTATTGTAGGTGGCCACCAGGTTTGCACACATCTCAGGAGGGATTTTGTCCCAGTCCTCTTTGCAGATCTTCTCCAAGTCATTAAGGTTTTGAGGCTGACGTTTGGCAACTCAAACCTTCAGCTCCCTCCACAGATTTTCTATGGGATTAAGGTCTGGAAACTGGCTAGGCCACTCCAGGACCTTGATGTGCTTCTTCTTGAGCCACTCCTTTGTTGCCTTGGCTGTGTGTTTTGGGTCAATGTCATGCTGGAATACCCATCCACGACCCATTTTCAATGCCCTGGCTGAGGGAAGGAGGTTCTCACCCAAGATTTGACGGTACATGGCCCCGTCCATCGTCTCTTTGATGCGGTGAAGTTGTCCTGTCCCCTTAGCAGAAAACCACCCCCAAAGCATAATGTTTTCACCTCCGTGTTTGACGGTGGGGATGGTGTTCTTGGGGTTATAGGCAGCATTCCTCCTCCTCCTCCAAACACGCGAGTTGAGTTGATGCCAAAGAGCTCCATTTTGGTCTCATCTGACCACAACACTTTCACCCAGTTCTCCTCTGAATCATTCAGATGTGCATTGGCAAACTTCAGACGGGCCTGTATATGTGCTTTCTTGAGCAGGGGGACCTTGCGGGCGCTGCAGGATTTCAGTCCTTCACGGCGTAGTGTGTTACCAATTGTTTTCTTGGTGACTCTGGTCCCAGCTGCCTTGAGATCATTGACAAGATCCTCCCATGTAGTTCTGGGCTGATTCCTCACCGTTCTTATGATCATTGCAACTCCACGAGGTGAGATCTTGCATGGAGCCCCAGGCCGAGGGAGATTGACAGGTCTTTTGTGTTTCTTCCATTTGCGAATAATCGCACCAACTGTTGTCACCTTCTCACCAAGCTGCTTGGCGATGGTCTTGTAGCCCATTCCAGCCTTGTGTAGCTCTACAATCTTGTCCCTGACATCTTTGGAGAGCTCTTTGGTCTTGGCCATGGTGGAGAGCTTGGAATCTGATTGATTGATTGCTTCTGTGGACAGGTGTCTTTTATACAGGTAACAAGCTGAGATTAGGAGCACTCCCTTTAAGAGCGTGCTCCTAATCTCAGCTCGTTACCTGTATAAAAGACACCTGGGAGCCAGACATCTTTCTGATTGAGAGGGGGTCAAATACTTATTTCCCTCATTAAAATGCAAATCAATTTATAACATATTTGACATGCGTTTTTTCTGGACTATTTTGTTGTTATTCTGTCTCTCACTGTTCAAATAAACCTACCATTAAAATTATAGACTGATAATTTCTTTGTCAGTGGGCAAACGTAGAAAATCAGCAGGGGATCAAATACTTTTTCCCCCTCTATCTATCGATCCGATCGATCGGTAGTGGGGAAACAGGAAGTTCCGCCATTCTTCAGAATAAAGAAAGCGCCAGAACTGCGATGTCAAGAACATAACTTTTGTGTCAGTTTCAATTCATTACTACAGGTATGTAATAGCACGTTTAAACTTTCCAATGTCGAAAGAACATGCATACCATGCTAGGTAATAAATCTATTAAGATATTACCACGTTTGGTGAAGGTTGCTATGTGTTGTTTTTGTTTCAAAACGATTTGAAGAATGTGATTAAAAACTATTTTACAAGTCACATAGCTAGAGACTTTGGGTTTGTCTGAGTGCATGTACATCATTTTGTCAAGGTAATTTAATAAATAATCAATTTATTTGAGATTTCTGAGTTCATTTAGCATGTTATTGGTTTTTTGTCAAAATTCACAAGCTGGGAAAAATGGCGGCGCCCTCTCGGTCAGCGTCAACGGACTACAGTGCGGACAGTGCGGGTCCATCAGAGAGCGACAATTTCACGGTTGCACTACTGTTTTGAAGCTGAATATAATGATTATCGGTTTTCTACATGTGTACTAATATTCAGACACATTCAGTTGTTTCTGTCTTTATCAATAAATGTTGCTATGGTGTGAACAGGAAATACAATTGCTTTTAACGCCCTTCTCCCCGATTGCTCACTTCAGCCAGCTCTAGGAAGAGTCTTGGTGTGTGTGTTCAGTTGAAGTCAGAAGTTAAGTCATTAAAACTTGTTTTTCAACCACTCCACAAATGTTTTGTTAACAAACTATAGTTTTGACAAGTAATTTTTCCAACAATTGTTTACAGACAGATTATTTCACTTATAATTCACTGTATCACAATTCCAGTGGGTCAGAAGTTTACATCCACTAAGTTGACTGTGCCTTTAAACAGCCTGGAAAATTCCAGAAAATGATGTCATGGCTTTAGAAGCTTCTGATATTCTAATTGACATCATTTGAGTCAATTGGAGGTGTACCTCTGAATGTATTTCAAGGCCTACCTTCAAACTCAGTGCCTCCTTGCTTGACCATGGGAAAATCAAAATAAATCAGCCAAGACCTCAGGAAAAGAATGGTAGACCTCCACAAGTCTGGTTCATCCTTGGGAGCAATTTTCAAATGCCTGAAGGTACCACGTTCATCTGTACAAACAATAGTATGCAAGTATAAACACCATGGGAACACACAGCCGTCATCCCGCTCAGGAAGGAGACGCGTTCTGTCTCCTAGAGATGAACGTACTTTGGTGCAAATCAATCCCAGAACAACAGCAAAGGACCTTGTGAAGATGCTGGAGGAAACGGGTACAAAAGTATCTATATCCACAGTAAACCGTGTCCTATATCGACATAACCTGAAAGGCCACTCAGCAAGGAAGAAGCAACTGCTCCAAAACCGCCATAAAAAATCAGACTATGGTTTGCAACTGCACATGGGGACAAATATCGTACTTTTTGGAGAAATGTCCTCTGGTCTGATGAAACAAAAATATAACTGTTTGGCCATAATGACCATCGTTATGTTTGGAGGAAAAAGGGGGGTGCTTGCAAGCCGAAGAACTCCATGCCAACCGCGAAGCACAGGGGTGGCAGCATCATGCTGTGGGGGTGCTTTGCTGCAGGAGAGACTGGTGCACTTCACAAAATAGATGGCATCATGAGGAAGGGAAATGATGTGGATATATTGAAGCAACATCTCAAGATATCAGTCAGGAAGATAATGCTTGGTCGCAAATAGGTCTTCCAAATGGACAATGATCCCAAGCATACATCCAAAGTTATGGCAAAATGGCTTAAGGACAACAAGTCAAGGTATTGGAGTGGCCATCACAAAGCCCTGACCTCAATCCTATAGAAAATGTGTGGGCAGAACTGAAAAAGTGTGTGCGAACAAGGAGGCCTACAAACCTGACTCAGTTACACCAGCTCTGTCAGGAGGAATGGGCCAAAATTCACCCAACTTATTGTGGGAAGCTTGTGGAAGGCTACCCGACATGTTTGACCCAAGTTAATGCTACCAAATACTAATTGAGTGTATGTAAACTTCTGACCCACTGGGAATCTGATGAAAGAAATAAAAGCTGAAATAAATCATTATCTCTACTATTATTCTGACATTTCACATTCTTAAAATAGTGGTGATCCTAACTGACGTAAGACTGGGAATTTTTACTAAGATTAAATGTCAGGAATTGTGTAATACTGAGTTTTAAATGTATTTGGCTAAGGTGTATGTACACTTCCGACTTCAACTGTACATTGTGTAGTGTGTACTTTGTAATGTTAATTATTTGTTGTCAATTCTTAGCTACCTTGATCTATTAAAATGAGATCAGTGTTTGATTTGGACAGAAGCTCAACAGAGCTGAATATCAGCACCTGAAATGTCTACTGCTTGAGCTCATGTTCCTCTTATAGAATATTAGCTCAAAGGTATTGTGGGGCTCCTGCACCGAAATATATACCGTACCGGCACCCAAAATTAGTACTTTTTCAGTCAAACACTGAATTAGATGATTGAAAAATACAAAATATTTTTAGAGAATAAAGAATGTCCCTGAATTGTCAAGACAATAACTTTTGTTTCCGTTTCTCTTTATTACTACTTGCCAACTCAGGTATAAGTCCGGTAACATCAACAGTGAGGACAAACCCAACCTGCCTCTCTCCTTCCACACTAAGTCCAAACCTACAGTCACTGGGTCCTGATTGTGACAGTGGAGCCCAGTTTGCACTGCATGATCCAGAGATGGCATCAGTGAAGCTGGAAGACTGCAGTCAAACACTGGAGCTGAATGTCAACATTAAAGGTGAAGAAGAGGAGGAGAAGATTGGGAAATGTGTTTCTCATGGTAAGAGCAGGTTCTATCTAATTTAAGTTTGTGTTTGTTCCAACTTCTCACTGTGCATGAAAAGTTGCAGTAGAACTGTTTCATGATGATCTGTTTGTATGAAAATGTAGATGTTATTTTGTGCTACTGAGACTTGCATGGTTTGACACCAGTATTGCCAGCATGTGTTTTATTCACTATCTGGAGTGATCAGAGACTAGACTAAGTAAGTGAAGTAGACATACTGCCAGTGTTTTAAAGTTCTATGAAATGAGTCTGTGTAGTTACTAACCCTTGTGATAGTGAGTGGAGGATGATATGGCTCATCATTTTAATGACTTTTGTCCCTTTTTAGCTTTTGACTCTTACCAACTTTTAGAATAGTTTCCCCCCCCCCCTTTTGTATTGTACAGCCTACTGATATGAAAACATATGTCACCCGGTACAGCCAGAAGAGGACTGGCCACCCCTTTAAGCCTGGTTCCTCTCCATGTTTCTCCCTGGGTTCCTGCTTTATACTGAGTTTTTAGTAGCCACTGTGCTTCTACATCTGCATTGCTTTATCTTTCGTGATTTTAGGAAGTGTTTCTGTAAAGCACTTTGTGACTTTGCGAATGTAAAAAGGGCTTCAAAAAATAAATGTGATTGACATGTACATTACCAGTCAAAGGTTTGGACACACCTACTCATTCAAGGGTTTATCTTTATTTTTACTATTTCCTACATCCTACATTGTGTAATAGTAGTGAAGACATCAAAGCTATTCAACAACACATATGGAATCGTTTAGTAACCAAAAAAGTGTTAAACATATCAAAATATATTTTATACTTTAAGTTCTTCTAAGTAGCCACCCTTTGCCTTGATTACAGCTTTGCACACTCTTGGCACACCTGGAATGCATTTCAATTAACAGGTGTGCCTTGTTAAAAGTTAATTTGTGGAATTTCTTTCCTTCTTAATGCATTTGAGCCAATCAGTTGTGTTGTGACAAGGTAGGGGTGGTATGCAGAAGATAACCCTATTTGCTAAAAGACCAAGTCCATATTATGGCAAGTTCATTATAGTTATCAGCCTCAGAAATTGCAGCCCAAATAAATTATTCAGAGTTCAAGTAACAGACAAATCTCAACATCAACTGTTCAGAGGAGACTGCGTGAATCAGGCCTTCAAGGTCGAATTGCTGCAAAGAAACCACTACTAAAGGACACCAATAAGAAGAAGATACTTTCTTGGGCAAAAAAACACGAGCAATGGACATTAGACCGGTGGAAATCTGTCCATTTGGTCTGAGTCCAAATGTCCGATTTCTGGTTCCAACAGCCATGTCTTTGTGAGACACAGAGTAGGTGAACGGAAGATCTCTGCATGTGTAGATCCCACCGTGAAGCATGGAGGAGGATATGTGATGGTGTGGGGGTGCTTTGCTGGTGACACTGTCGGTGATCTATTTAGAATTCAAGGCACACTTAACCAGCATGGCTCCACATCATTCTGCAGTGATACGCCATCCCATCTGGTTTGCGCTTAGTGGGACTATCATTTGTTTTTCAACAGGACAATGACCCAACACACCTACAGGCTGTGTAAGGGCTATTTGACCAAGAAGGAGAGTGATGGAGTGCTGCATCAGATGACCTGGCCTCCACAATCACCCGACCTCAACCCAATTGAGATTTGGGATGAGTTGGACCGCAGAGTGAAGGAAAAGCAGCCAACAAGTGCTAAGCATATGTGGGAACTCCTTCAAGACTGTTGGAAAAGTATTCCAGGTGAAGTTGGTTGAGAGAATGCCAAGAGTTTGGAAAGCTGTCAAGGCAAATGGTGGCTACATTGAAGAATCTAAAATACAACATATGTTTAACACTTTTTTGGGTTACTACATGATTCCATATGTGTTATAGAATAGGTCTGATGTCTTCACTATTATTCTACAAGGTAGAAAATAGTAAAAAAATAAAGAAAAACCCTTGAATGAGTAGGTGTGTCAGCCTTTGACTGGTACTGTATATTACACCAACTGACTGGTTCTTCTGATGTTGTTCACACAGGAGACCTTGTTGAGACATTCTCTACATCCAGAGAGCAACAGCAGGAAGATCACAGAGCTAAGAGGTCTCACCACTGCCCACATTGTGAGGAGATTTTCCCAATTCTATCAAAGTTAAAAATACACCTACAAATACACACAGGCGAGAATCTGTATTTCTGCACTGACTGTGGGAAGAATTTCACAACATCAAAGGCTCTGACAGTTCATCAGAGAGTGCACACAGGAGAGAAGTCTTACGCCTGCTCTGACTGTGGAAAGAGTTTCTCTCGACTGGCGGACTTAAAAATACATGAACGTATACACACAGGAGAGAAGCCTTACGCCTGCTCTTACTGTGGAAAATGTTTCTCTCGACTGGGCGACCTAAAAATACATGATCGTATACATACAGGAGAGAAGGCTTACTCCTGCTCTAATTGTGTAAAATGCTTCACAACATCAGCTGAGCTAAAAGTTCATCAGAGAACACACACAGGAGAGAAGCCTTACTTCTGCTCTGTGTGTGGGAAGAGTTTCTCTCAACTGGGGGCAACTTAAGACAAACATGAACGTATACACACACAGGAGAGAAGCCTTACTCCTGCTCTCTGACTGTGGGGCGAGTTTCTCTCAACCAGGCAACTTAAAACAACATGAACGTATACACACAGGAGAGAAGCCTTACCGCTGCTCTGACTGTAGGAAGACTTTCTCTCAACTTAGCCACTTTAAAAGACACCAAGCTATACATAAGGGAGAGAAGCCTTACTCCTGCTCTGGCTGTGGAAAATGTTTTAAATCATCAGCGGAGCTAAAAGTTCATCAGAGAACACACACAGGAGAGAAGCCTTACTTCTGCTCTGACTGTGGAAAATGTTTTAAATCATCAGCTGAGCTAAAAGTTCATCGGAGAACACACACAGGAGAGAAGCCTTACTCCTGCTCTTACTGTGGAAAGAGTTGCTCTCGACTGGGCGACTTAAAACTACATGAACGTATGCATACAGGAGAGAAGCCTTACTCCTGCTCGGATTGTGTAAAATGCTTCACCACATCAACCAATCTAAAAATTCATCAGAGGGTGCACACAGGAGAGAAACCTTACTACTGCTCTGACTGTGGGAAGAGTTTCTCTCAACACATTAACTTAAAAACACATCAACGTATACATAAAGGAGAGAAGCCTCAGTTTTCTCAGACAAGTTAAGATTAAAGTCACTCCATCACTTAATTCTCACCTCATAAAGGAAGTGGTAACAGTGAATTTGATAACATTAACACTCAATTGTAATCCTATTGTTTCTCACTGTGAAAGAATTGTGACACAATTTTGGTGTTGTTTTGTTAGCTTCTACTGTAAAGATACTGAGATGACCTTGGATTTGCCCTTAGGATTGAATACACTCAGTGAGGTCTGATAGATGACTGGGTGGTACTGCTTTCCTCTGCAGTTTTCTGTGGGAATGAGCTAGTTCGGACACTCATCGGTACAACACAAGACATGCAGCAAGAGGTTTCTTCACAGTCCCCAGGTCCAGAACAGACGCTGGGAAACTCACAGTATTAAGTAGAGTCATGACTACATGGAACTCTCTGCCAGGTAACTCAAACTAGCAATAAAACCAGATTCAAAAAAACATAAAATAAAATAAACCTTATGGCACATTACAAAAATAACAACAGGAACTTTTAGCTCAGCTGATGTTGTGAAGCATTTTACACATCTCATATGTATATACTGTATTCTATAATATTCTACTGTATCTTAGTCCGTGTCGCTCTGTCATTGGTTTGGTCCATATATGTTATATACTGTATTCTATAATATTCTACTGTATATGCCGCTCTGTCATTGCTTGTCCATATTAGTTGAAGTCTTTGGAAGTTTACATACACTTAGGTTGGAGTCATTAAAACTTGTTTTTCAACCACTCCACCAAAAATTTCTTTTTTAAACAAAACTATAGTTTTTTTGCAAGTCGGGTTAGGACATCTACTAACTTGTGCATGACACAAGTTATTTTCCCAACAATTGTTTACAGCCAGATTATTTCACTTATAATTCACTGTATCACAATTCCAGTGGGTCAAAAGTTTTTACATACACTAAGTTGACTGTGCCTTTTAAACAGCTTGGATTGGAAATTCCAGAAAAATGATGTTGTGTCATGGCTTTAGAAGCTTCTGATAGGCTAATTTACATAATTCAGTCAATAGGAGGTGTACCTGTGGATGTATTTCAAGGCCTACCTTCAAACTCAATGCCTTTTTTGCTTGACATCATGGGGAAAATGAAAAGAATCAGCCCAAGACCTCAGAATAAATTTTGTTAGACCTTTACAAGTACTGATTCATCCTTGGAGCAATTTCCAAACACCCTGAAGGTACCACGTTCATCTGTGCAAACAATAGTACGCAAGTATAAACACCATGGGACCACGCAGCCGTCCATAACCGCTCGGAAGGAGATGCGTTCTGTCTCCTAGAGACGAACGTACTTTGGTGCAAATCAAATCCCAGAACAACAACAGCAAAGGACCTTGTGAAGATGCTGGAGGAAAACTGGGTACAAAAAGTGTCTATATCACAGTAAAATAAGTCTTTATATCGACATAACCTGAAAGGCCGTCTTCAGCAAGGAAGAAGCCACTGCTCCAAAACCGCCAATAAAAAAGGCAGACTACGGTTTTGCAATTGCACATGGGAACAAAGATCGTAATTTTTTGAGAAATGTCCTCTGGTCTGATGAAAACAAAAAATAGAACTGTTTTTGGCCAATAATGGACACATGTGTTATGTTTGGAGTAAAAATAATGTTATGTTTGCAAGCAGAAGAACACCATCCCAACCGTGAAGCACGCACGGGGGTGGCAGCATCATGCTGTCGGTGGTGGCCGTGCTTTGCTTTGCAGGAGGGATTGGGTGCACTTCACAAAATAGATGGCATCATGAGGAAAGGAACATTAATGTGGATATATGAAGCAACATCTCAAGACATCAGTCAGGAAGTTTAAAGCTTGGTCGCAAATGGGTCTTCCAAATGGACAAATGACCCCAAGCATACTTCCAAGTTGTGGCAAAATGGCTTAAGGAGTTATTGGAGGTGCCATCACAAAGCCCCTGACCTCAATCTATAGAACATTTGTGGGCAGAATTTGAAAAAGGTGTGTGCTTGAGCAAGGAGGCCTACAAACCTGACTCAGTTACACCAGCCATGTCAGGAGGAATGGGCCCAAAAATTCACCCAACTTATTGTGGGAAGCTTGTGGAAGGCTAACCCCGAACACGTTTGACCCAAGTTAAACAATTTAAAGGCAATGCTACAAAATACTAATTGAGTGTATGTAAACTTCTGACCCACACCTGCGAATGTGATGAAAATATAAATAAAAGCTGCAATAAATCATTGTCTCTACTATTATTTCTGACATTTCACATTCTTAAAATAAAGTGGTGATCCTAGCTGACCTAAGACAGGGAATTTTTACTAGGATTAAATGTCAGGAATTGTGTGAAAAAAAACTTGAGTTTTAAAGTGTAATGTAGCCTTTTGGCTAAGTTGTATGTAAAACTTCTGACTTCAACTGTATGTAAATAAGGTATTATTGTTTTTTAAATAAATGTGGAAAACATTCTAAGAACTGTGTTTGCTGTTGAGGATGATATGGCTCATAATTTTCACGACTTTTGCCCCCTTTTTAGCTTGCGACTCTTACAAAATGTTAGAATAGTTCCCCCCCCCCCACCCCCCCCCCTTTTAGAATAGTTGCCCCCCCCCCCCCCCCCCCCCCTGTATTGTTTATTCCTGATAACAGGAAACTACTACTGATATGAAAAACATATGTCCACCTGGTACAGCCAGAAGAGGACTGGCCACACCCCTTTGATCCCGGTTCCGCTCTATGTTTTCTGGGTTCCCTGCCTTTTATAGGGAAAGTTTTTTTAAGATACCCCACTGATATTGTACAGCCTACTGTCCGAATTTATGCTCCTGGCTATCATAAGAATGAAATGCACTTAGATTGGGTCCTCCTCTATGTTTCGGGAGCAGTTCCTGCCACATACAATGAGTTTTTAAAATGTAGCCACTGATGATGTATTTCTTATGTATTTTTTGTGTTTCCTGTTTGTATACCCCAGGAAGAGAATTCGCTGGGGATCCTAATAAAATACTCAATTGTACTGAATGTATCAGATAGAGATGATGTGATGATCAGTTTTCACCATTAGACTGTTTTTTGGGCCATTTATGAATGTGTATTCAATGTGTTTTCTATTGGATATAGTAGTAAAGGCCAAATTCATTTTAAAGATATATTTTTATAACTAAAGGGGTTCCTCAAATTCAAAATCAAAGGGAACATTATAGAATGTTAGCCTCTCTTTTACTTTACTGATCAGTGTTCACCCTTGGTCAAGGTTTTGGTGTGTTTTTTGTAGCTTTCTACTGTAATGATATTGAGATGACCGTTGGATTGCCTTTAAGGTTGAATATCCTATTTGAGGCGTCTCACAGTGGAGTCTGGTGGTTGACTGGGTGGTACTGCTTCCCTCTGCAGTTTTCTGTGGGAAATGAGCTAGTAGACACAACATACACTGAGTGTACAAAACATTAAGGACACCTGCTCTTTCATGACATAGACTGACCAGGTGAACCCCAGGTGAAAGATATGATGTAGTTGTGGATATTTTTATTATGGATCCCCATTAGCTCTTTCAGCAGAAAAACAAGAAACTGCAGTGGGCTAAGGAATGAAAACACTGGACACTGGAGAATTTGAAAAAACATTGCCTGGTCTGATGAATCCCGGTTCCTGCTGTTTCATGCTGATGGGAGGACTAAAGGTATGGAGTAAAAAAAACCACGAGTACATGCATCCATGCTGTGTGTCAGCATTGCAGGCTGGTGGTGGTGGTGTGGGGTGGGATTTCATGGCACACATTGGGCCCCTTGATAAAAGTGGAGCAATGTTTGAATGCCACAGGATATCTAAACATAGTTACCAATCAGGTGCATCCCTTCATGGCAGCAGTGTATCCATTTGCAAAATAGATTTTTTTCAGCAGGATTATGCCCCATGCAACAAGCCTTGTCCAGGAATGGTTCCAAGAACATGACAGTGAATTCAGCTTACTGCAGTGGCCTGCCGAGTCACCAGATCTCAATCCAATTGTGCATCTGTGGGAGGAGATGGAAAGAGCTATTCAGAGTAGAGATCCACTCCCAGCCAACCTGACACAACTGTGGAAGCATTGCAGTCAACATGGGCCAGCATCCCTGTGGAACGCTCTCAACACCTTGGAGAGGTCCATGCCCCGATGAATTGAGAGACTGTTCTGAGGACCACAACTGGGGGGGTTGCAACTCAATATTAGGCAGGTGTTTTCCTAATGTTTTGTGGACTCAGTGTACATCAGATAAAGATGGTGTGATGATGAGTTTTCCAAGCATTAGTTTGGGTGGATTATTTTATATTACTAAATCAACTTTGGTTTAATGATAAAACAGGCTATGAAGTTGACTACTTGTGTTTTATAAATTGTCTTTTAAAACTAGAATTCATTTATTTAGTAATTGATTATGAATGTATTTGAATATAACTGTATTGAAGTTAAATTGATTCTGGCGTGTTGGGCCAGTAACTGAAAGGTCTCTGGTTTGAATCCCGAGCCAACGAGGTGAAAAATCTTGTCGTTGTGCCCTTGATCAAGGCAATTAACCTCTATTGGTCCTGTAAGTATGGCTCTGGATAAGAGCATCTGCTAAATGACTCAAATGTAATGAAAAATACTGTTTGTACATTCATTTGTTCTGGGCAACCTCTTCTTCTTCTTGTGCATAAATATAACAAAGTGTTAAAAGTGAAATAGTTAGTGTCTATTTCAATCTTCTACCAACCATCCCTATGCCTGGTGTAGGCCTAGAACCATAGGAGAGAAGATAAGGCCTAGATCTGTCATTAACAGCCTGGAAGTAAAAGCTGCACTGGGAGACACATTTTTTCGGAAATGGGAATGCATTGAAAACATGCAGCAAGGTGGGAAAAAATCACAGGAAAACACGATTTTTAAATGTATTGTCGGAAGGGCTGTGGTCACCATTCATGAAATACGTTAATCTTCTACATCAGAGCGGTATTGGGGAGCTATTTTAATATGGTTTTTCACTAGGAACAATTATTTTCCCCCATTTCAATCTTATACCAACCGGATTGAATTTACAATATAGGGGGGGGTTTGTAACTAGGTTTTACTTTTGAAACTTAAGTATATTTTTAAAACCAAATACTTTTAGGACTTTTACTCAAGTACTTTTTTAACTCTGGTTGACTTTCACTTTTACTTGAGTCATTTTTCTAATTTCTTTACTTTTAACTCACGATATGACAATTGGGTTAACTTTTTCCACCCCTGCCTACTTGTTCTATAAAAAATATATTCATCCTATTTCTCCAATGGCCAAAACCAGTGTGTTCCTTGTTTGCATCGAAGCTGTGGGCGTGTGTATGAATCTAAGCAATGGTACTGTTCGTCGAGAAGTAGATTTTCCACCCAAGACTTGAGGGACGGAAGTCCCTACACAGAAAGGAAAGGTAGGTCTAAGGAGTTGAACACCCTGTGTGTTCTACCTCAAGTGGAGATTTTAGCATGTACATATTTTTATTATTATTATTATTTAACCTTTATTTAACTCGGCAGACTAGCTTAAATTCTGTTCCACATGGTTTTTAGTAGTCCGACATTGTCATCATCTGGGTTTAGACTGTCCCGCTATTCAGGTCTAAATAGGGGGAAATTTTATCCCTTTTACAATGTGGGGCTACTGAAACCCCTTTTAAGACAGACTTTTTTTTTAGCCCTTTAAGCGTCACATGCTTTCCAGCCGAAACGGGGGGGTTTTCGGGGGGGGAAATTTTTTGGATATAATGAAAATTTTTT
>CM072220.1:74530242-74593669 GCA_036851935.1 Coregonus suidteri
GGCATAAATGACTGCGGGAAAATGTCCACCAGGGCTGTTGCCAAAATTTTTTTAATGGTCATTTCTCTCCCTTTAAGCCGCCCCCAAACCTTTGATTTAAAAAATTTTGGCAGTATCCCCCAACCACCCTCACAACTGCGCCCAAAGTTTTGGGGGTTTGGTTGTGTGGGCGAGCGGTTTTGTGATGTAAAATGTCTAAACAATCCCCATGTTTAGGGGTCGGGGTTTTTGGTAGGGACAGGCATAAGCTCAGAGAAGAACAAAATTGCATTTTTTTTAATGGAAAATTTTAATGCACAGGGGATACCATGACAAGTTTCCTGGGGCCCCATTGTCCTCCCGCACACGTCATTTTTTCAGCTTTGATAATGCATGGCCCAATGTCGAAAGGGGATCGGGACAAAATTTCCCAAAGGAAGCTAAAAATTTCCCATTTTTTCTTCCATGTTTTTCAACCCAAAAAGACATGTAAAACCTTGAGCATTTTTGGGGGGGCTGGATTGACGGGAAACCACTTTTTTCCCATTTCCCCCCAATTCAGAAAACTTCAAAAACCCTACTAAAGGGAAAAGGGGAAAAAATATTCCACGGGCCACAATCAACAGATTGATCAACTCTATCAAAGTAGGAGTGTCCTGGAGGAGGGGGAAAGGCCCAGTGGCAAAATACCCCGTTCTCATGAAATGGGGTGGGGCCCCAATTTAGTCCCAACTTAGCTATTTTGTTGCTGATTTAGAAAACTTTTCGGGACAAACCCGGCAACTTTTTTTAAAACAGACCTAGCAAAAAATTTTAGCTACTTTAAAAAACTTTTTTGGGAACTTTTGCAATTTTTGAAAAGGGCCCCCAAACACAAAAAATGAAACACATTTTCCCTCTAAAGGGAACAAAAAAACGTTTTTCCTGTCACACCTCAGCAAACCCAAAAAGGCTGGCTGAAAAAGTGCTTGGGGGTTTCAGAGCAGGCGCTCACCCTTCTTTGCACGGCGCAGCAGGCCAGCCAACACCAACAACCGGGAGGGGGGCTGGAGAGAGTTTGGCCCTACCCGCACCCCATCATTTTTTTGAGTTAATTGTTTGTTCAATAAATAGAAATATATACCTTTTTATTAGTTTTGTACCTAAAATTGTTGATCAGTTGGTTAGGCAGGGTTAACAAACTACTTTGATGATCACAAGTTTACTGGAGAAGGGAGACCAAGTAGAGACGTTCGGACAAGGTGGATATTGTATAATATGGGGCCAGTTTTAAATTCGAGGAAAAGATATCTGTAAATACCCGTGCCCCGGACCCGTTCGTAAAACCTCGTGGGGAGATATTGAGGCGGGGCCCCAAAACATTGTGGGGAAATTTTTATACAAAAAAAATAAAGTAGGTTTTGATTTATTTTTTTCCGATCTTCCGTTGGTCCTGATGAGTTGGTCGAGGCCTCTCCATTGCTTTGGGCTCAAAGGGGTTTCCCTGTTTTCAAAAGGTTCACCCTAAGAGAAGGGTTTTGGGTTTGGTGTGTGTGTTTAAAAAAAATTTGATGTGTGTTGTATGTGTGTGTATTGTGTGTTTTTGGGTTTTTTGTGGTGTGTTTGTGTGGGGTGTATTTTGGGGGGTTTTTGGGGGTATGTGTGTTTGTGTGGTTTGTGCTGTGTTTTTATGTGTATTTTGTGTTGGGGGTTGGTGTATTTTGGGGTTATTTTTAACAATTGATGATGTGGGGTGGGGGTTTGTGTATGTTTTGTGTGTGGGGGGGGGTGGGTGTATGTCCTCAGACCCAAAAACTCGCGGAGTTTGGGGAACTTGAACCCCTTTTGGGGGGGGGGTTGTCCATAGCCACCGCTGAAAAGGGCCCGACAAATAGAAGTTTTTGGTGCATTGTTTTTAAGCCCCAAAGGGCCCCAACAAAAGGATGGTTTATGCACAAGTTTTTAGTCAGCCCAAAGCTATAACAAAAATATATTTACCCGACAAATCCCTCTTTTTCACGTCCCCCAAGACTGACCGGGGTTTAACGGGTTAAAAAAGGAAAAATTTAAAGACGGGGACAAAAGGGAAACGGGGTTTTAATTTGGGAAAAAATAGGGGAAAAACTTTATCAGAAGATAAATTTTGATCCCCCTCTTCAGGGCTCACAAGGGGACGGACAAAAAAGTTTAAAATTGCTCCCATTTGGCAAAATGGGGGAAAACTTTATCAGAAGATAAATTTTTTTAAAATTCCCCCTTTTCCCACGTCTCACAAGGACGTGACAAAAAGTTTAAAATTTGTATTCATCCCCCCGTACCCTTTTGGTTTCAGCTCTTTCAATACAAGAAAAAGGAAAACATCGACCGTTTTTCCTGCGGATGTGGATAAATAGCGGGGGTTTAAAACCGGTTGTCAGGGCCCGTATGCATGGAATGAAAACAGCATCCACAAGAACTAGAATTGCAGAAAAAAAAACAGGATGGATACAAGTATGGGAAGAAACAAGCGTTTATATTTCCCAAAAACCGCACCCCACCAAGAGCCCACATTAAAGTACCAAACCCCTAAAGTGACTTTTCATTTTGCCATTAAGAGTTCGTAACCCTTCCAGGGGGGGGGGAAGGGGGGGGGGGGGGGGGGGGTCAAGGGGGGGGGGGGGGGGGGGGGGGGGGGGGGGGGGGGGGGGGGGGGGGGGGGCCTCCTGGGGGGGGGGGGGGGGGGGGGGGGGGGGGCTTTTTAGGGGGGGGTTGGGGGGGGGGGGGGGCAATAAAGGGAAAAAACAACATTGTTCCCCAAACATAGCCCCATCCCCCCCCTTTTTTTCACCGGGAAACTTTTGTCGACAGCAATCCCGTTTGGGGGAAAACCCCCATGAGAGAGGTCGCACCCCAACGGGCCCTTTGCACCCCCCAAAAAACCCTTGTTTTCCCCCAATTTCCCAATTTTTTAAAATTTAAAAATGGCAAAATTTAATTGATTCTGCCCAAACTTTTTTTATTAATGGGTGCACCACCAAAAAAATGAAGATTAAAAAACCTGGCTATTTGGTAAAATCTTTTTTTTATCTCATCGGGTACCCCCCTGGGGGCCCCCAATTGGGCCACCCAATGTAGGTTGGGGGCCCCCAATGATTTAGGGCCCACAAGCGCGCCGGGGCCCTGGTGGGGGGAAAAAAGTCGGGGACACATGGGTCCCCAAGCTCCGAACCCCTTTTGGGTTCCACAAAAAATTGGGTAAAAAAGAGAGACTAGTGAAAAGGGTGCCTGTGGCATTTCCAGGCAGTCCATCAAAAGATAAAACGCCTCCCACCCCACCAGACTTAACCCCTGGAAACGGGTTTAAAAACTCAGCAAAAAGGCGTAAATAAAAACCGACCCCATCCAACAGGTACCATCCCCAAACCAATGGTAACCCTTCGTGGGGTTTAAACAAAAGGAAAAGTTAGCCTAGCCCCAAAAGGGGAAAAAAATTGGTTTCTTAGTTGCTTTATAACCCAAAAGGGATAAAACTACGTCCCATAGTTTTACAATTGGGGAAAGGGGTTTTGTCATTTTTCTTTGACAGACAGGAACCCTTCCGGGTAATGGGGGCGGGGATAAGGGAAAAAAAAGGCCCGTGCCCCCATCCCAAACCAAAAAACTTTTTGATGGGGTCCCCTTTTTGCCGCCCCCTCTTCAAAAAAAAGCCGGTTTTTAGAAAGGCCGGGAGACCCCCTTTGTTACCCGGTCGGTTTGCACCCACCCAAAAGGGAGGGGGAGTGGTAAGTAAAATAATAAAATTTATTCTTTTTAAACCATTTTCTTAAAAAAGCGTGTTTTTTGTTTTTAATATAAAAAATTTCCCGAACCCTTCCCAAAATAGACGGGTGAAAGTGGACGGGCTTCCCAAAAGGAGCAATTTTCTAAAGCCCTTGGGGGCCTTTAATGCAATCCCCGGGAAGAAAATTTAAATTTGAGTCCTTTAGATTTTTTTGTCAAAGTACGATTTTCCCCTTTTTTGGGTTTTTCCAAATGTAGTGGGGTTTGGGCCAACTGGACCAGTCAAAATTTTAGTCTCACATCCCAAGTTTGCCCAAGCCCAAGGGCTAGGGGTTTTGGTCCCCCACTGTAATTCCCAAATCCCAGCCCGGGTTTTTAGGTCCATTTTTTCTGAAGTCTACCCAGGGCCCAATGTCGCAGAAATTTGGAAACATTAAAGGGAAACAAAATGGGGGTGTTTTATACAATTGCGGGGCCCATACGGGAAAGGGGTGTTAGAGACAATTTGTCTTTTATTTAGGGGTTTTGGCTTTTTTCCCATTCTGTTTGGGGCTAAAGTGTCGGAGTCCCGGTTGGTCGAACGAGGGTTTGTGGAAATTGATGGGGTCTTTGGGTTTAAACTAGTGGGGAATGGGTTTTTCTGTGTCAGTGCTGTTGACCAGAGAAATGATTCCTAGAGAAACCCCAATAGTTAAAATAAGCAAAAAAAAGGAGTGGAGCAGAGCACCCCAGTCTTTTCCCCTGGTGGTCTTTTTCCCTCCTCTGTTTTTCCCCCCTCCGAATCTGAGATGGGATCCCCTTCCACATTTCAGATAGTGTTGGGGGGTCAAAAATTTAAATCCAAATTTTAGTGTTTTTAAATCACTTTGATTTCAGTCAGGGTCGGGAAGGGAGTTGGTGGGGTGTAAAAATGTGTAAAAGTGGTGAAAAGGGGGGCGCCTAAATTTCCCTTTGACCCTGATTGAGTGTGAAAAACCTCCCCATTTTCGAGGTCACCCCAACCGGGATCTTGCCACTTCTCTTGGAACCTTGACCCTTTACCCGGGTCGCCAATTTTTAAACCTTCAGCGGGCCCCGGGAAATTCCCGTCAGCTCCCCCCCCTTGGACCTTGTGAACCCTGTTTTGGAGAGGGGCTGCAGAGTTTTTCCGTTTTTTTTCTAAACATATTCAGCATTACATTTGTTGAAACATCAAGGGGGGGCATATCCCTTTCCACCCCCTTGGTGGACCAGGCATGACTCTCCCAGTCATAATCTCATGTGGGAGAGGGGGTGGTGCCTGCCCCTGGAAGGCTTCATGGCCATAAACCGCCGGGGCGAGCTTTCAACCCACGTCAATTTTTAAAAATTTCACATCCCTTGGGCTATCTTACCCTTTTAAAATTTTGATTGGCGCGTTTCCACGGGGCCCCTTGGAGATTGCGGGGGGTACAAAAGCCCCCAAACTTGTCCCAACCAATGCCAAACCTCTCCCCCAAACCTTTCCCTCAGGGGGGGGGGTTACTGAAATGGGCCCCTTTGTCGGATCAATTTTGGTTTTGGGAACCCCAACCTTGGTAGGAGTTCAGTCTGCACCCATTAAAAACTGCCCCTTAGCATCCTCACGTGCTGTTGGATTCCCCCAACCCTTTTGGGGAAAACCCTTCAAACCTTTACCAAAAATTTAAATTTTTTCCCATTAGTTAAAATTACAGCCCCCATGTCAGGGTAATCTATGCTAATGTCCTAAAAACAGCATTGGGTACTGGGTATAAACCCATGGGTTTTTGGAAAAGGGTTTTTTTGGGTTTTTGTGGCTGCCAAAAAATGTTTGACTCATCACAAAAAAAATTCTGCCCAATGTCCTTAATGTGGGGTGCCCCCCAAATTTATGGGAAACCTTCTGAAAAGTTTTGGGGTTTTTCCTTCATGGGTGGGCCCATGAGGCCTCACGTACAGCTGGGGCCCAGAGTTTTACTGGGGCCCCCCAAACCTGCCGTCAGGGAAATCCCCAAATTTATCAGGTTTTTTTGGTGGCCCCATCTGTCCCCCAATACCGATTTGCCATACGGGCCCGTTGTAAATTGGGTATTTCCCCTTTTATGTTTTTGGGTCTGGAGTTTTTTCTAGCTGGTTGAGTTTTTGCGGGAAACCCTCTGTTTTTGGAGGGTACCCCCCAGCTTTTTTGGCTGTTTTTTGGTCACTGGTCATTTCCCTCGCTGATTTTGGGTTTTTTGAGTTGCTGATGTCCTTTGCAT
The DNA here is from genome assembly GCA_036851935.1 of Coregonus suidteri. NCBI lineage: Eukaryota > Metazoa > Chordata > Actinopteri > Salmoniformes > Salmonidae > Coregonus > Coregonus suidteri. Next base: position 74,536,197 of record CM072220.1, read on the forward strand.
TTCATGATGGCCCCTGTTTAGGTAGTGAGACTGCTTTTTATCAGTCTCCCATTTGTGCCTTGTTTTTGAGGGGAAAAGGTTTCCTGTTTGGTAAAGGGTTAAGGTCTGACCATTGTGGCCCATCTGTAGGGACGTCCATGAGCATAGGGTGAGCCCATTTAAATTTTCAAATTTTTCCTTTCAGTTTTTTCCCAGGGTTTTGAGTAAAAACCAATGATCTCAGCTATTTGGGCTGGGCGGTTGTGGGAGAGGCTGATTCCCAGGGTCACGTGGGGCCCGTCGGGAAGCGCTGACCACTGCAAAATGTGCATGTTCCCTTCTTCTCCTCTATAGCACATCCTCGGGTAAAACCCATAAAAAGGGTTTGGGTTTTAAGGGGGTTCTTTTCCCCAAATCGGTTTCCGCAGTTTCGGGGTTCCTGTCCCCCTTCTTCGCAGGGTGTCCCAACCCTTTTTTCCCGCTTTTGAGTGCGTCTGCCAGGGTTTTTGTCGGTGTTGAAAAAAATAATGTTGATTGGGGCTTTTAATTCTGGTTTTTGTTCTTTTTTTTCAGCGCTAAAACCGTAAAATCCTTGTCACCGTATGCTGCAACCCCAGGGGGCTTTAGGGTTTTTCCCAATTTGTGGCACTTTCCCGGGGTGGGGGGTTTTTTTTTCAAAGTTTTTCCCCCACGCAGCCCAAGTCCCGGAACAGTTGTTGACCTGTTTTAAATTTTTGGTCCAATTAGGGGAATAAACCCTCAGACTTTCTTCCCCTTTTGTTTCTAAAAAAGGAGGGGAAAAAATAAAACCCCCCCTTTTTTCAAAACATAAAGTTTGAAATTTGTTTTTTAGTCGGGTGTTTGTCGAGCTGCTGCCACCGAAAAGTTTCGGTTTTGGGAGGGGCAAACCCCGTTGTGCTTCAGGTGTCCAGGTAAGTGAGGGGGGGAAAGGGTTTTCTTGGCCCTTTGCTTCTTTTCACTATTTTCTCAGTTTTCCCGTCCTGGATGTTTTAGTCGGGGATGGGGGTTACCCCCGTACCCTGTAAACCCCCCAGGAAAAAAACCCTGCCTGACACTGTGAGGGACGTGGATGTGGATTTAAAAAATTTCTCGGGGGGGTTTTCGAGAGACCACACCTTCTCCTGAGTTTCTCTCCCAAAGGGAAAAAGGACATTTCCCTGCGACAGGACGGGACTTTGCCATTTTGACCTTTTGCCTTTTGACAGCCAAAAAAAAATAAAGTAGGGTTTTTGCCCATTTGTGGGCCCAGAGATCAGAGGGGGGACCCCCCAGAAAAAAGGGGGTTACATATTGGATGAGTACACTCCTTCGGGGTTTTCAATTCGTAAGGTGGGTTTTTCAAGATATTTTAAAGTTTCGGGGAAACCTGAAAACCCCTGGGGAAGAACCGAATCCCGTATACTGTTGATTTTCATAGTAAAGGCAAAGGGGAGGGTGTAAACCCCAAATCCAGGGGAAATGCTGAAGAAGGCATTAGCCCCCGATCCCCCAAAAGGTAAGTATTGGGGTTTTGGTGGGGAGGGTTACTCAGTGTAATGTGAGGGTCAGGGACAGGTAGGTATGGGTCAGGGGGGGTTTACGTCGTTTACTGCTCGGGAAATCTTGGGAACCCTCCGGTATGTTTTTTCCTCCTGTTTTTTTAAGGGCTGGTTTAAAAATTGGTGTGTTCCATGGAGACACGGCGAATTTTGACACGAGCTCCCAAAAAAACCCACCCATGGTTGGTTTGCCCCCCCCTTGGGGGCTGTTTAGGTTTCCCGCCCGGGACTTGGGGTTTGGTTTGATAAAGGAAATTTTATCAGGGTTTTAGAAAAGGTTTATGGTATGGTTCCACCCCCGTGGGTCCCCCCATCAAAAGGGGGGGTGTGCCCCCTATTTCCCTTTAAACAATGGTGGAAAGCAGTGCTTGGATGAGGGGTGGTCTGTGTAAAGGGTTTTCCCGGTGTTTGGGAGAGTTTAAACGTTTAGGAAAAAGGGAAAAGTTCCTCTGTTAAACTGTCTAAACCTTCCACAAAGGGTTTTCATTTGGGGGCTTTGGTTATTCCTGGAGTTTGGGTGGGTTCCCCCTGGAGTTTGGATGCTCTTCTGTCAAGCCCAAGGCTTTCCCTTCTTCAAAACCATTTCCAACGGGCCCGTTTTAACAAAGGGGAGCAGATTCTTGGGCCCCGTAGGTTTCCCGGATTTTAAATGGGAAGGTAAAGGGTAACCGGAGGGAGCCCTCCCTTTCCGTCCCCACCTATGGTACAACATTTTGATTTTTTTGGGTCAGGTTGGGATCCCTTTTTCATCCAGGCATCGGTATATGGGGGGGACATCATTATCAGTCACATTTTAATTTTACGGGTTTCCCGCTTTAGGAGTCCCTTTTATGGGGGGGAAAAGGAAATGAGTTGTCCAGCTGGTTTAAACCCTTTAAATTTAAAACCCCAGGGGTTCCTTGGCCGGGGTTCGATGCACTTTTAAACCAGATTTTTTTGGGTCAGGGGGGAAACCTGGGGTTGGGATGATTTGGGGAGCATCAGCACCCTAACTGGATGGGAAAATTTGGGGGGAGGTAATGGGGGTCAATGGGAAAACCCCCACCCCCCTTTTTTGGGAAGGTGAGATTGAACTTTCAGTTTGCACAATAGGTCCCCTTTCCCCAAAAGGTTGGGGTTGGACAGTTGGGGGCAAATATAGGAAATTTATGCTTCAAATTGGAAGGGGCCCCCTTGGGAAGGGGCCCAAAGGTAGGTTTCCCTTTTTTTGGGGCTTGGGGGTTCCTGATACCCCCCCACCTGTTTGATTTTCCCAAGAGAGTGGTTTTACAATCTTATGGCAGGGGTACGTACATCCTGTATCTACCAAAAATTGGTTGGGGGAACTCCCCCCCAAATTTTACACATGACAGTTGTTTAGTTTTGGGGTGGAAAATGGGGTGGGCCCCCATTCCCGTTTTTGTGGGGGTTGGGGCCGCTTCAGGGCCAGGGAGGATATTCCCTCTGACTGCCCTGGAAGGTGGACCCGGTGCTGGTTAGGGGGGTTTGGGTTTTGGGGCTTTTTTTGGGTGGTTATTGGGTGGTTTCCCGCAAAGTGGCTGGTTTAAACGGTCTTTGGGGCCCCCTCTTGATCTGAAGGGAAACTCACCCCCGTTTGCCAGCCAGTGTTGCTGTTTTTTTTACTAGGTGGTAAGGGAAACCATCTGACAGAGTGGCCAAAATTGATGACAATTGTAACAGGCCCCCCCATTACCCTTTGGCCTTTTGGGTGTCCCCATTTTAGTCTGGGGATGGGGCCAAAGGGGGGTGAATGGGGGAGTTGGTGCTTGATAGTTTTGGCTGAGGCACCCTTGCGATCGTTGGGAGTGTTTTTTGGAGGCGGCCGGGTTTTGGTTTTTATCATTTTGAGGGCAGTTTTTTTTAATTTTAATTTAGAAATGTGGGTTTGGGCTTTTAGCCAACCCTCTGTTTCTTTGGCTTATCTCCCCTTTTGGCCCCTTTCAGTTTTAGTTTGGCAGCGGCCCCCTGCAGGGATTGGACATGTTTTTCCCCCCCCTCCCTTGGGGGCTTTTTTTTTTTTTATTGGGGATGTGATGATGGACATGGGGGGGTTAAACTCGCCCTAGGGAATGCTTAATCCCACAGTTCCCCCGTTTTGGTTTGAAGCCTTTGGGCCCCCTCACCACCATCTTTTCCACATGTGAAAGTGGTGTCGGGCGTGATCTATGGTTTTGTCATGGAAACCCTTCCCAAGGGGGGTTTTTTCCCCCTCCAGGTACAAACGGCGGTTTTCCGGGCCATGGTAAAAAAAGGTCAGTGTTTTCATGGTTTTGTTCCCGTAGGATATTCCCCCCTCAGAACTTCCCCCCAACCCCAGTTTTTATAGACTTTGGTGGCCCTTCCCCCTCCCCTCCTTTTTCCCGAAACCCGCCCTCTTGTCATACCCGTCCCTGGTGGTTTTGATCTGTGGCCTGGCCCAAAAAAGTGCCTTCCAAGTCTGCCAGGCAAGCCCAAACCCCGATTTTAAAGGGGTTTTAATTTTCAAAAAGCCCAAACAGGCCCCCACCATGGGGCTGGGAAACTAAACCTCAGGCTGTCAGGTCAGTAAAATTTTCCCGGGTTTTGGGATTCTTCATTTGTTGGTCCCGGGGTTGGGCTAAGTGGATTTGGGGGTTCAAACCCCTTTCTCTAAAATCTGGCCAAAATTTTTTTTGATGGGTTCATTCAATTTAAAAAATTCCCCAAACCCTCACCCCTTTCCCAAAGGGCCCCGGTTTCCCTTTTTCCCGCTTCTTCTATTATGGTTGGGGTTTTTTTACCCTGTCCCCCGACACGCATCCCCCTCCTCCTCATAGGTTTTTTTTTTCCCTTCCCTTTTTTCCCCCTTCCCTAAAACCTCACTTGGTTGGTTTCCCCGGGTTGAGACCCCCCCCCTGAGGGGTTTTTTAATGAGCCAGACCCTATCGAACCCCCCAAAACTCATGTCCCCTGCACCCCCTTCTGTCATGGGTTGGGTTTCTTTCCCCCTTTCCCCTTTTTTGACAAAAAACCCTTCTTGAGAGTCTGGGTTTAGGGTGATTGGGGGAAACTGTTTTCTTAGGGGCCCGAGCCCCCTTTTCCCGTATAGATCTGATGGTTTGGGTTTTGGGGTCATCATTTCCAGGGGGCTCTGGGTTGGAACCCCCCCTTGGGGACTGGGTTTTGGGTTGGGGGTTTTGCCGGGGGGGGGTGTGGCTTCCCCTCGTCCCCTTTTGGCCGCTGTTGGGGTCGGACTTCCCCCCAGTGAATTTCTCCTTGCCCACGGGTTAGTGCCATGTTCCCCCCCGGGGGTCCTCCTTGCAACCAAAAGAACCCAGGCGCTTGTACCACTGCAAGGGCTTAGGAATGGGGTTTTTAAGGGTTAGTTTGGGGGATTGTGGTTTTGTATGCGGGGGTTTTGCTTTCGCTTCCCGTGGCAGGGTCGGATTTCAGTGGTGCTGAGGGCGCTGGTATGTCCCCTCATGGATGTGTCCCCCCCTATTGGTGTTTTTCAAATTTTTGGGTTCAAACACCACACCCCATCATGCTGGTTTCTTTTATGGGGTGGGTCGGCCCTGTTTTCCCCAATTTCCCCCTACCATCCTTAGTCAAACCTCTGCTCTCTCTATGTGTTTAGCCCTTCCCTTTTTGAAAAAGTGAGACTTATTCCTTTCCCAAATTTACTTTCCGTTTTCCTTTTTCCCCCCACTGCCCCCCCTAGTCTTTCTCCATAGAGGTGAGTTTTCCCTTTAACCCGGGGGACCCCCGCTAAAATAACCTGCATGGTCCATTTGGGGGTTTCACTCCCCCCAAAACTTTCTTTTTCTGTCTTATACTGTTCTTTCCCTCCCCCTCTATCCTGTTTTTTTTTCTTAAAATATTCATTAAACTTGAAATTTTTTGGCGGGAGTGGTTTCCATGGTTTTACAGTTTTTTTTTTTTTACTATCTTGGTGCACTTTGCCCGTCAATTTTGGGCCCAAACCAGCAATGTATTTTTGGGGCTGACTCAGGGCTTACTCTGAATTCCCCCTCTTTCCAAAAAAAAATTTTTCAATTTAATTTTTTATTAGGAATTATTTTGCCCAAAAAATTTTCTATTTTTTTTTTCAGTTTTTTCGAGTTATTAAAATTCTTTTCCCCAAAAAGGGATCAGAATCGCCCTTTTTTGGGAAAAAATATTTTAAAAAACTCGAGCGTTCCCAAAAAAATTACAAAATTTTTTTTTTAAAGGGAATTTTTTTTAGCAAAAGTTTTTTTGTTTTTCAATTTTTCGAATTTTTATATAATTTTTCCCCAAAGGGATCAAAAACCCGCCTTTTTGGGAAAAAATTTAACAAAATCAAACGCTCCCAAAATAAATTTTCCCTTTTTAATTTTTTGGGGAAATTTTTTAGCCCAAAAATTAAATTTTTTTTCCAGTATTCGAGCTATTTTATATTTTCCCAAAAAAGGGATCAGAATCGCCCTTTTGGAAGAAAAACATTAACAAACCCAACGCTCCTTTTAAAAAAAATTTTCAAACTAATTCTAGGAAATTTTTTTAGGGAAAAGTTATTTTTGTTTTTTTAGGTTTTTCGAGTTTTTATTTTTTCCCAAAAGGGTTTAGAACCCCCCTTTTGGAAAAAATTATTAGGAAAAAATTGGCGCTCCTAAAATAAATTTCCAATTTAAAATTTTGGGGAAATTTTTTTGCAAAAGTTATTATTGTTTTTTTAGGTATTTGAGTTATTTATATTTTCCCAAAAAGGGATCAAATTTGCCCTTTTGGAAAAATATTTTAAAAAACTCGAGCGCTTCCCAAAAAAATTACCAATCTAATTTTAGGAAAATAAGGAAAAAAACCAAATTCCACAAGAGGGGAAAAAAAATTTTAAGTCAGCTTTTTGGGGCAGCGGCTACATAACAACAAAATAGGACTCCCGGGCCCCCCCTTTAAAAATTAATTTAACTAGTTATCCATGAAACGGGGCCAAATTTTTTCACAAAACATTAGGTTATTTATTTTTAACAATTACATTTTTTTATTAATATCAGCATAAAAAAACGAATTCAGTTTTAAATTCCTCACAGTACCCTATAGTTGAGTGCCCCCGTCAACCAAATTGCCCGACTATCTGAACTTGTATTTTTATTTTTATTTTTTTTTTTATTTCCTAAGGAGACTCCCCGTCGTTTAAACCATTCAACTGGCGTCTAGTCGGGGAACCTTTTTTGGACTTGGGGTTCTCACGGATTAACTCAAACCCACTATCCCGAATTTTTTTTCAAAATCACCAGATCCTTTTCTTTTGGGGTCAAAAAAAAAGAGTCCATCGCTTGTGGACCAAAAACCTTTTGTAATAGGCTCCTCACTAAAAGCCCATTTTAACAGGAAAAAAAAAAAAAAATTAAAATAGACTTCTTCCCCTTGAGTCACATTTCAACAGTAAAAACCTAAGATTTCCAAAATTCAACAGCAAAAAATAAAAGGGCCCCTTTTCTCGTGAACCACAAAACCCGTAACTAGATCCTCCCCTAGAGAGTCACATTTCCCAAAAGTAAAAACCTAAAAATTTTAGATATCTTTACCAATTGCCTTTTTTTTCTAATAAAATATTTTAAATTTTTTCAGTAAAACCATACTCACGCCCAGACTAATGATCAAAATTTGGGTTTTTCCTTTCAATACAATATTTCAGATTTTTTTTTTAACAGGTTTTGCTTTCCTTTTTATTGGAAAGGCCGTTCTAGATCAATTTCCTGAGGCGAGCTGGATTTTTCCCCGGGTTTTCCTGCGGACAGGTCACCCTCCTTTCAGTCCGGCTCTTTTTGTCTCCTGCTCCCATCAACTTTTATGGGCCGAAAAATTTAAAAATTTGGGAAAAACCCCCCTCTTACCAAGGGGTTTTTGGGGTGATCAAAAAATTTTCTGGAGAACGGAGACCAAGTAGAGCCCTTTTGGCAAGGGGATGATTGTATAAAATTTAGGGAGTTTATTCAAGGAAAGATTTTCTGGAAATAGGGCAAAGGACCCGTTGTCAACCCCCGTAGGGAGATATCTGAGAGCGCGCCCCAAAACATTGTGTGCTGACCTTTTATACAATAAAAAAAAGTAGGTTGATTCTAGTAGTTCCGATCTTCCCATTGGTCCCCGGGGGATTGGTCGAGGTCATCTCCATTTCATTGGCTCTGAGTCGGGTTTTTCTGTCTTCAGATGTTCAGCCTAAGAGAAGGGTTTTTGTTTGGGTGTGCAAAAAATATGATGTGTGTTTTATGTGTGTGTAGGTGTGGGTATGTGTGTGTGTGTGTATGTGTTTTTGTGTATGTGTGGGGGTGTGTATGGGGTTTTGTATGTGGGTGTTTTGTTTTATGTGGTAGGAAATGGGTGGGGGTATGGGGGGTTTTGTGTGAAAGGTGTGGTATTTTTAAACCCGATGAGATGGTGTGTGTGGTGTATTTGTGGGTGGGGGGGGGGGGTGTGTGTATGCCTCAGACCCAAAAACCTCGCGATTTTGGGAAAAATTAGAGCCCTTATGGCGTTTTTTGTTGCCCCATACCCAAACCTCGGGAAAAGGGCCGACAAGATAAAATTTTCTTTGGCATTGTATTAAGCCCCCGGGCCCCCAACACAAGATGGGTTAGGCAAAAATTTTTTATTTCAGACCAAGCTATAACATAAAAATTTTACCCCGACACAAACCAAACCTGTTTTGGAAAACTATAATTGTTAAAATTTGTGTGGGTTTTATATTTTAATAAAAAAATAAACTATAAAATTTTGTTCAATAATGTGAAATGTTTTAATTGTTCAATCATTAAATGTGTTGGGGTTTTAAAAAAAAAAAATATCTGTTTAATTTTTTAAAATTTTTTGTGTTTTTTATTTTATTTTTAAAAACAAAAAATGGGGATAATAAAAAAAAAAAATTTAAACTAAAAAAAGCCCAAACATTTTTGTCGTGGAGGGCCCCCCTTCTTTTTGTAAACCTTTATTGTGTATTAAACGTAATGACGTCATTTTACGTTATTACTTTAATTTTAAATTTTCACACGCGCAAAATTTTTCACTATTAAAAGGGAAAAAAATTCCCAAAGTTTTTTACTTTTTTAAAGTAATTTTAATTTGAAATGTTGTAATTTGATCTCGGAATTGCAGGGAACCTTTTTTATTTTAGTGGGGGGGAACGGGGAAAATTTCCCGGGGCAGGGGGGGCCCCAAATTTCTTCCCCCAAAAAAGAAAGCGCCCGGAAACCCTGTAAAAGTCAAAAGATAACCTTTGGGTTGTTTTTTTTTAAATTACTAGAGGGATGTCATAGCACTTTTAAACTTTCTAATTTTCAAAAGGGAACATACCATGCTAGTTAAAAAACATCCTTTTAAATGTATTATCACTTTTGGGAAAAGGGTTTAGTTTTTATTTTTTGTTTTGGAAAAGGAACGGGAAAAAAAAAAAACTATTTTACAAGTCAAATAGTTTAGATTTTTTTTTTGGGCCCGGAGGAAAATGTCCCTAATTATCTCATGTTTTTTTTACAAATAAAAAATTTTTTTAATTTTAAAATTTCCCTGGGGGGGGTTCTTTTGGCATATTATTTTTTTTTTTTTAAAAAATTCCCCAAAAGCGGGAAAAAAAATTTGGCCCCGGCTACTCTGGGTAAAAAAAACCCGCCAACAGCCCCCAGTGGGGGGAACCCCCCCCAAGGTGCGGGTTCATCAGAAAACAATTTCACGGTGGGAAATTACTTTTTTTGAAGTTTAAATGAAATTTGATTATCAGTTTTCTACATTTTTTACTAATATTCAAAAACCTTCCCACTATTTTTCGTTTTTATCAATAAATGTTGTGTGGGTGAAAAAGGAAACATTTGGGTTTTTTTGGGAATTGAATTTTTTTTTTTTTTAATACAGTGAAAGACAAGGTTATTCGGGGGAAAATTTAGCACAAAAGTGCGGGCTAAAAAAACTGTAACCTTTTTCTAAATGGATTTTGAGTTTTTTTTTTTTTTTTTTTTAATGGGGGTTGATCTACTTTGGGTTTAAAGGAAATTAGCCCCAAAATTTATTGGGGAGCTCCTGCACTTTAATTTTTTTTAAAAGAAAAAAAAAACCGGGCACCAAAAATGGGGATTGGCCCATATTTCATTTCCAAGTAAACCCACTAATTAGAAAAATTTTTTGAAAAAAAAAAAAAGGGGAAAATATTTTTAGAAAAATTAAAGGGAAAGGGGGGGCCAAAAAAACCTTGGTTAAAAAACCAACCTTAAAACTTTTGTGTTTTGGGGCTCTCTATATTACTTTTGGCGATTCGCCCTGGGGGGGCCCGGTAACATCAACAGTAAAAGGGCCCCCCAACCCAAAACCCGCCGTCTTTTTCCCTTCCCCACCCCGAGTCCAAACCTCAGTGGGGCCCCCCTGGGGTCCCTTTGAATTTTTTGGGGGACAGTGGGGGGAAGCCGAAAGTTTTTTTTTTCCAAAAACAACCCCGGAAAGGGCATAAAATTTTTTTTTTGGAATTTGGAAAAAAATGGGGGGGGAAAAACCTGGTAAAAGGGGGGAAAAAAAAATTAAAGGGGAAGGAAAAAAGAGGGGGGGGAGAAGTTTGGGGGAAAAAGTTTGTTTTTTAAAGGGGGGTTTAAGAGGGGGGTTTATTCCAAACCCAAATTTTGGGGGCCCCAATGTTTGGGGGAAAAGGGCCCCCCCCCCCCCCCCCCCCCCCCCCCCCCGTCTATAAAAAGTGCATTCGGGGGGGGAAAAGTTTTAAGACCCCTGGATTTTTTTTAAATATTTTGTTACTTTTAAAACCCCTTACGTAAAATAGATTGATATTTTTTTTTCCCTCATAAATCTACTACAATACCCCATAATGTTTAAAGAAAAAAATTGGGTTTTTTGCCAATTTTTGAAAAAACAAAAAATCTGAACGTCACACCCCCCCCCCCCCCAAAATGTCTTTTATCTGCGAGTGCCCTAAAAACCCTTTGAAAACCTTAAACAAGGACTTTTTTCACCTGGGTTAAGCTTTTTTTCACCCTTTTTGAGGGGGGAAGTTTTCCCTACTGAGCTTTTACCAAAAAATTCATTTTTTTCCCTTCGACTGAGTTATAAAAAAAAGTTTCCCCCTCGCCAATTCTATCATTTTGCTGCCCACGTCCATTTTCTGATTTTTTTTGTTTTTAAACGGGTTTAAAAAACGTAAAATTTTGCCCGCAAAATGTGCTTTGAAAGCCCCCCTCTGGTTTCGCGGGACGTTTACCCGTGTTCAATTTTCAAATAAACTTTATATGCACTCCACGAAATGTAAGAATCGGGGTCCGGGACCATCGGGGATGCAAACCCCATCTAGAGGACCCTTTTACTGGGTTTTGTATCCCTATAGAAAAATCCCCAAAAGGGGAAAGGTTTCCTTAAAAAACAATAGATAATACCCACCCCTGCTACTTTGGGGAAAGGGCAATAAACTAAAGTAGTCTCTTGAGAATATAACCTTAAATGTGGGATGAGTATAACATGAATACTCGCTTTTACTGGGGTTCGGAGTCCTCCCAAGGTTCACATAGATTTAAGTCCTGAATGAAAATGCTGTAAATTTCTTTTACTCTGCGAGTGGGACGTGTATGAACCAGAAGAGCGATCTAGAGAGTATCAACTGAGTGGCAATTAAAGTCCTCCCTGCCATTAAGACTTTACCAGGAATGGAGGCTGAGGCTATCAATAGAAATTAATTCTCAAAGAATTTGGGATTATCATCATTAGGACCATAAACATAAACAGATTAATATGCTCATTCAAAAAGAGTTCCCTGTATCAAAATGTATTCTACCAGCTGTATCAGTATATAAGTATCACACTTACATTTACATTTACATTTTAGTCATTTAGCAGACGCTCTTATCCAGAGCGACTTACAGGAGCAATTAGGGTTAAGTGCCTGCTCAAGGGCACATTAACGTCATTTAGCAGACGCTCTTACGCCAGAGCGACTCACAAATTGGTGCGTTCACCCTATAAGCCAGTGTGGGATACACCACTTGACAATTTGGGGGGGGTGGGGAATACTTTATCCTATCCCAGGTATTCCTTAAAGAGGTGGGTTTCAAATGGTCTCCCAGGAAAAAAAAAGGGTGGTGAGTGACTCCGCTGTCCTGGCGTCGTGAGGGAGCTTGTTCAACCATTGGGGTGCCAGAGCAGCGAACAGTTTTGACGGCGGGCTGAGCGGGAGCTATGCTTCCGCAGAGAAAGGGAGGAGCCAGCAGGCAGAGTTGGATGAACGCAATGGCCCTCGTTTGGGTGTAGGGACTGATCAGAGCCTGAAGGTACAGAGGTGCCGTTCCCCTCACTGCCTCCATAGGCAAGCACCATGGTCTTGTAGCGGATCATGCGCGCTTCCAACTGGAAGCAGTGGAGTGTGCGGAGGAGGGGGGTGACGTGAGAGAACTTGGGAAGGTTGAACACCAGACGGGCTGCGGCATTCTGGATGAGTTGTAGGGGTTTAAATGGCACAAAGGCAGGGCAGGCCAGCCAACAGCGAGTTGCAGTAGTCCAGACGGGAGATGGACAAGTGCCTGACCAGGACCTGCGCACGCTTCCTGTGTAAGGCAGGGTCGCACTCTCCGAATGTTGTAGAGCATGAAACCTGCAGGATGCGGGTCACCGCCTTGATGTTGGCGGAGAACGACAGGGTGTTGTCCAGGGTCCACGCCTAGGCTCTTCGCACTCTGGGAGGAGGACACAGCGGAGTTGTCAACCGTGATGTGCGAGATCATGGAACGGGCAGTCCTTCCCCGGGAGGAAGAGCAGCTCGTCTTGCCAGGGTTCAGCTTGAGGTGTGATCCGTAATCCATACTGATTATGTCTGCCAGAACATGCAGAGATGCGATGGTCGCCACCTGGTTTATCAGAAGGGGGAAAGGAGAAGATTAGTGTGTATCGTCAGCTTAGCAATGATAGGAAAAGGCCATGTGAGGATATGACAGAGCCAAGTGACTTGGTGTATAGGGAGAAAAGGAGAGGGCCTAGAACCGAGCCCTGGGGGACACCAGTGGTGAGAGCACGTGGTGCGGAGACAGCTTCCCGCCACGCCCACTTGGTAGGAGCGACCGGTCAGGTAGGACGCAATCCAGGAGTGAGCCGCGCCGGAGATGCCCAGCTCGGAGAGGGTGGAGAGGAGGATCTGATGGTTCACAGTATCAAAGGCAGCAGACAGGTCTAGAAGGACAAGAGCAGAGGAGAGAGAGTTAGCTTTAGCAGTGCGGAGAGTCTCCGTAACACAGAGAAGAGCAGTGTCAGTTGAATGACCAGTCCTGAAACCTGATTGGTTTGGATCAAGAAGGTCATTCTGAGAGAGATAGCAAGAGAGTTGGCTAAAGACGGCACGCTCAATAGTTTTGGAAAGAAAAATAAAGAAGGGATATACTGGTATGTAGTTGTTGACATCAGTGGGGTCGAGTGTTGGTTTTTTTGAGAAGGGGAGCAACTCTCGGTCTCTTGAAGACGGAAGGGACATGGCCAGCGGTCAAGGATGAGTTGATCAGCAAGGTGAGGTAGGGGAGAAGGTCACCGGAGATGGTCTGGAGAAGGGAGGAGGGGATGCACAGAGAGAGAGGAGGGGGGGGGGGGGGGGGGGGGGGGATTCAGGGAGGAAAAATGTGGCAAAGAGCTTCCTAGGGTTAGAGGCAGATGCTTTGGAATTTAGAGTGGTAGAAGGTGGCCTTAGCAGCAGAAACAGATGAAGAAAATGTAGAGAGGAGGGAGTGAAAAGATGCCAGGTCGGCAGGGAGTTTAGTTTTCTTCCATTTCCGCTCCGCTGCCCGGAGCTCTGTTCTGTGAGCTCGCAATGAGTCATCAAGCCACGGAGCTGGAGGGGAGGACCGAGCCGGCCCGGGAGGATAGGGGACACAGAGAGTCAAAGGATGCAGAAAGGGAGGAGAGGAGGGTTGAGGAGGCAGAATCAGGAGATTGGAGGGAGAAGGATTGAGCAGAGGGAAGAGATGATAGGATGGAAGAGGAGAGAGTAGTGGGGAGAGAGAGAGCGAAGGTTGCGGCGGCGCATTACCATCTGTGTAGGGGCAGAGTGAGTAGTGTGTGGGAGGAGAGTGAGAGAGAAAAGGAAACAAAGTAGTGGGTCGGAGACATGGAGGGGAGTTGCAGTGAGATTAGTAGAGGAGCAGCATCTAGTGAAGATGAGGTCAAGCGTATTGCCTGCCTTGTGAGTAGGGGGGGACGGTGAGAGGGTGAGGTCAAAAGAGGAGAGGGAGTGGAAAGAAGGAGGCAGATAGAAATGAGTCAAATGTGGACATAGGGAGGTTGAAATCCCCCAAAACTGTGAGGGGTGAGCCATCCTCAGGGAAGGAACTTATCAAGGCGTCAAGCTCATTGATGAACTCTCCAAGGGAACCTGGAGGGCGATAGATGACAAGGATATTAAGCTTAAATGGGCTAGTGACTGTGACAGCATGGAATTCAAATGAGGAGATAGACAGATGGGTTAGGGGAAGGGAAAAATTGAGAATGTCCACTTGGGAGAGATGAGGATTCCTGTACCACCACCCCTCTGACCAGATGCTCTCGGGGTATGCGAGAGAACACATGGTCAGACGAGGAGAGAGCAGTAGGAGTAGCAGCAGTTTTTCAGTGGTGATCCATGTTTCCGTCAGCGCCAGGAAGTCGAGGGACTGGAGGTTGGCATAGGCTGGGATGAAGTCAGCTTTTGTTGGCAGCAGAACGGCAGTTCCAGAGGCTGCCTGCGACCTGGAACTCCACGTGGGTGGTGCGTGCAGGGGACCACCAGGTTAGAGAGGCAGCAGCCACGCGGTTGTGGTGCGTTTGTGTAGCCTGTGCAGAGAGGAGAGAAACAGGGATAGGCAGAGGCATAGTTGACAGGCTGTAGCAAATGGCTACAAAAATGCAGAGGAGATCGGAATGAAATGGGCTAAGCATCTGGGAGCGGAGAGAGCAGGGCTTTCCTCACCAAAAACTTCTACCTCAGAAACTAAAATTGTTTTCACTGAACCACCCGAACAAAAACTCTCCCAACTTCCGCCTTTAGAAATCAGAATTGTTGTGAACCACTCTCCCAACTTCCGCCTTTAGAAATCAGAATTGTTGTGAACCACAGCGGTTCAATGTTTAAAGGAATAGACTCAACCCAATTTATTCAGCTAGCCAAAACTATGACACCATAGCCAACTAGCAAGCTAGCATCCAATAACAATAACACACCGTTTAGCACCAACACTTGGTCACAACAAACCACCAATAATGTGATAACACACTAAACAGATCATTCGTGTCTGTGTCAAGTTCCTTTCATGACGCAGCAATGATTAAACGTTGGCTAGCTAGGACAAGTATATTGTAGTTAGCTACTACAGTACAGCTAGCTGGTCGTGTTGGGGAGCTAGCAATGGCCACTGTGTTGACTTTGTTTGAAGAACGGCTAGCTAGCTAGCTCCGTGCTACAGCCGGCACGGCCGAGGACACTGCCAAGACACAGTAACTACCCACAACAACCCACGAAGCCTAGCTATGACGCCGTAGCTAACTTGCAAGCTAGCATCCATTAACACACAATTTAGCATCAATACTTGGTTACAACAAACTGCCAAGAGTGAGTTAGCACACTAAACAGATAATTCAAGTCCGTGTCTAGTTCCTTTCATAACGCATAACGCAGCAAAAAATTAAACGTTGGCTAGGACTACATTAGCATTGGAACCAGCTCTCCAGCGTTGCTAATCGTTACCAGTAGCTACCCGCTAGCTAGCTAGCCTCGTGCTTCGATACTAACCTACAATTACCTACGGAAACCTAAAATAACAACAATACTAAAATATAATAAATGCAATACCTAACTACAGCTAACTACCTACCTACGATCTAATACATGGTTAAGCAAAAAATTAAACGTTGGCTAGGACTACATTAGCATTGGAACCAGCTCTCCAGCGTTGCTAATCGTTACCAGTAGCTACCCGCTAGCTAGCTAGCCTCGTGCTTCGATACTAACCTACAATTACCTCCTGCTTACTTCCAGCTTACCTCCTGCTTACTTCCAGCTTACTTCCACTTGAAACGGAACAGATTAGTGAATTAAAACCATAACACCATGAGAATGAGAGGAGAAACAGGATGCTACTACTTGCCCTTGTCATCTCCTGCATACTTTAAGTAGCTCATCCTTCAAAAAGTGAGTTTCTTGTAGGAACACAATAGATGAATGAAGTTGTTTAAGCCTAGTAATAACCTGTTTTAAGCTTGGATAGTTAATTAACTCCATGGACATTCCACAAAGTATATTTAAGTTTAGCATTTGAAGTCATTTATCCAAAGATGTAAACATGGAATAAGCTATAGCATAAAGGTATATCTAAAATCTGTTTAGTAACCACAAGGACCGCATTAATATTTTGTAGTGAGGAAAATATGTAAAGATCTGTTGAAACAAACATAAATATTTCCTAACAGTAAAACACTGAACCCCATTCCACTGTCTCCCTAACCGAGACACCCAATGCTTCCTCTCCCACCTCCCCTGATCGTAGAGTGTAGCTTGGTGGACGACTGATCCATTAAAGGGAGCAGTCTAACCTAAGCGACGCTAAAACAAAACAAAGTGTCTCCTGCCTTCTCTCGGCCATTACTTCTCACAATCAAAAACAAAAGGCTTATCTTGCAAGATGATATGTGAAATATCACGTAGTATTTGTTTTGAAAAGTAGCAAAGAATATTTCCACCTAAAACAGTAACGCTAGTTAGTGAAGCCTGAGACTAACGTTACAGTATGGACCGTCCAAAATAGTGGTAGATGATCCACAACACAGGGTCTGCTGCTAGTAGCTACCAAGTAACAATATGGCACATACGTATAGCTTTAATGTAGTATACCATGATACATTTATAAACCAAAAAAAGTATCAAAGATCAGAAATGAACAGCCTATGTGAGAAAAAGAGAGAGTTGAATATGTGCTACGTTACCCAAAGGCCCTTTGCACATGATGTTAGGCTTGCACCTGAGTGTCAATCATTTTAGTCCAAGAATATGATTGAAAGGCCTCCATCATTCTTAAATGGAAGAAGTGTAGAACCACCAATACTTTTTCAAGAGCTGGCTGCCCGGACAAACTAAGCTATAGCGGGAGAAGGGCCTTGGTCAGGGAGGTCACCAAGAAGCCGGTGTTCACTGAGTTCCTCTGGTGATGGGAGAACCTTCCAGAAGGACAACCATCTCTGCAGCACTCTACCAATCAGGCCTTTAGGGTAGAGTGGCTCGACGGAAGCCACTCCTCATGAAAAGGCACATGACTGCCCGCTGGGAGTTTGCCAAACAACACCTTAAGGATTTTCAGACAATGAGAAACAAGATTCTCTGGTCTGATGAAACCAAGATTGAACTCTTTGGCCTGAATGCCAAGCGTCACGTCTGGAGGAATCCTGGCACCATCCCAATGGTGAAGCATGGTGGGGACAGCATCATGCTGTGGTGGTGTTTTTCAGTGGCAGGGACTGGGAGACTAGTCAGGATCGAGGGAAAGATGAACGGAGCAAAGTACAGAGAGACCTGAAAATAGCTGTGTGGCTACACTCCGCATCTAACCTGACAAGCTTCAGAGGATCTGCAGAGAAACTCCCCAAATACAGGTATGCCAAGCTTGTAGCGTCATACCCAAGAAGACTTGAGGCTGTAAACTGCCAAAGGTGCTTCAACAAAGTACTGAGTAAAGTCTGAATACAGCTTTTTTATTATTGTTATTTTTCAAAAATGGTGTCATAAAATGTAGCGGTCAAACAGGGAAATGGTTCCAATCATTTTTCCTTTTTATTCATTTTAGAAACAATTAAAATAAGGGCTGTTTTGTGTAGGCTTACCCTGGCGTGACTTTTAGCAATATATTTGGCTCTATTTCCTCTCAGATTATAAAACGCTAATTATCATCAAAGTAGACATCATGCAAAACAACAAATAGCTCAAATCACTGCAATCTCCTGCACGTCATCTCTAGCTGACACCTTTGCTAACAGGTATTGTGTCAATTTAAAACTTGCACAAGACAGTTCACAGAATTGACCATTTAAATAAATGTAGCCTATTTATTAATTACTAAATTTAGCTAACATTAGATAGTTAACCCAGAGATTCAGCAATTTTGTCCAGATCATCATGGCATTTGTAGTTCTTTATGATAGCCACATTAGCAGCTAATTAAATGTCATTTTTGTAGGGGTAAATACAGGCGAAAATATTGATAAGTCACCTTGTCCTAGAGAGATTGACATGGTTATCAAAACGCCACGCCAGGATAAGCCTACATGAAACACAGCCCTTTTTTAAGTGTTTCTAAAATCCCCTATGGGAAAATGAATGGTGGAAAAATGATTGGAACCATTTCCCTGTTATGACTGCTAGGTTTTATGGGTATTATCATTTATACTGTGGTACATAATTCGTGTGCAGCTACATGAAGCTAGTGGGGTGTGGATGAGCTGAGACACGTGGTAAGATGGCGTCATCTCCAGACGGGAGATGCACTTGTCATCTCCCGTCTGGACTACTGCAACTCACTGTTGGCTGGCCTCCCTGCCTGTGCCATTAAACCCCTACAACTCATCCAGAATGCTGCAGCCCGTCTGGTGTTCAAACCTTCCCAAGTTCTCTCACGTCACCCCCCTCCTCCGCACACTCCACTGGCTTCCAGTTGAAGCTCGTATCCGCTACAAGACCATGGTGCTTGCCTATGGAGCAGTGAGGGGAACGGCACCTCTGTACCTTCGGGCTCTGATCAGTCCCTACACCCAAACGAGGGCATTGCGTTCATCCACCTCTGGCCTGCTGGCTCCCCTTCCTCTGCGGAAGCATAGTTCCCGCTCAGCCCAGTCAAAACTGTTCGCTGCTCTGGCACCCCAATGGTGGAACAAGCTCCCTCACGACGCCAGGACAGCAGAGTCACTCACCACCTTCCGGAGACATTTGAAACCCCACCTCTTTAAGGAATACCTGGGATAGGATAAAGTATCCTTCTACCCCCCCCCCCCCCCCCCCCCCCCCCCCCCCCCCCCCCCCCCCCCCCCCCCCCCCCCCCCCCCCCCCCAAATTGTAAAGTGGTTATCCCACTGGCTATAGGGTGAACGCACCAATTGGTGAGTCGCTCTGGATAAGAGCGTCTGCTAAATGACGTAAATGTGCCCTTGAGCAAGGCACTTAACCCTAATTGCTCCTGTAAGTCGCTCTGGATAAGAGCGTCTGCTAAATGACTAAAATGTAAATGTAAATGTAAATGCAAAAATCTTCTGGAAGATCTGATGAAGGAGAAGATGGTGGACAAGGAAAAAGGAGAAAAGTGGAATATGATTTGAGTGACTATGGAATGGAAGATCACACAGAACTTTTAGAAGAGCTACAGGAGCAAAGTGAACGTGACGAGAGTGAGGATGAATTAACTGTGGTGGCAGGTGCAGTGATGACCGCTGAGAAGGAGCTGAGTGTAGAGGGAAGCAGTGTGGTGAGGGAGGTTATCGTCTAGTGTAAAAAGAGGGATACGTCCTCCAGTAGCTCAGAGATGGAACCTGGCGAGAGTGAGGATGAATTACCTGCGGTGAGGAACTCCGAGTTCGGGCCTCGTTCTGAGGATGATAAAGATGATTCTGGCCCAGTGGGACTGAGATTTGTAGAGAGAATGGATCCATATGTGGTGTCAGGTTAGGTGGAGAAGAGGTTGGGGACTGTTGAGTTGGTGAAGGTAACTCGGAGTGGACTCGTGATGATTTATTGTTTCTCCTCTGTCCAGAGGGAGCGGGCGCTGCGGATTACGTGATTAGAGACAGGAATTGTGACTTGAATTGCTCTCCGGAACAGGGTGGCATTGAAAGGAGTGATAACGGGGTTAGGTTTAAGTGTTGAGGATGAGCATTTGAAATGGAAGATTCCAGGTGTCTGTGACGCCCTCCGTTTGGTGAGACGTAGATCCGGTGTAGAGCGTGGGGAAACAGAGAATACATTATCTGCCATGTTGGATTTTGATACATAGTCTCTGCCAGATAAGGTCAAGGTAGGAAGTGTCAGTTATCCCGTGAGCGATTTTGTTCCGTAAATACTACAGTGTTTTAGGGGTGAAGTTTATGGGCCTGTTGCAGCAGTGTGTAGGCGTGAGATGCCTAGATGTGACAAGTGTGCAGGAGGGCATGAGATGAAGAAATGTGTGGTATCGGTGGATAATGTTCTGTGTGTTAGTTGTGGGGGTGCTAACGGGCTGGAGATCTGAGGTGTCAGGTGAGAGAAAGGCAGATTGAGGTTGCCAGGGTTACAGTAGTACAGAAAGTGTTGTATGCAGAAGCAGTGAAGAGAGTGGTAGAGGAAGATGGGTACAGGGTGAGGGATCTTGAGAGGATTCCTATGAGTAGGCAGAGACCAAGAGAGAGTGATGGGAAGAATATGTGCTTCAGTAAGGTGGGCTTTTTAGCATTTATAGCAATGGTTGTCAATTGTACTGCAGAAATTGATCAAAAGTCCCAGAAAATAGAGGCTGTGGTGGCAGCGGCAGAGAAGTACTTGGGATTGCGAGGATTTACTGCAGAACAGCTGCAGGGGGTGTTGAGTGGTAGTGGTCTGGCGTAGGACTAGATGGTGTTAAATAGTGGAATGGGGTGGTTGGTTTTTGTCGTGGAAAATTGCCACGAAGGGACTCAAAGTAAAACTTAAATTAATAATTATTTTTTTATCAGCAAGCTGGAGAGGTTTCAACAAACTTAAAAGCAAAAGGCCAAAATCCCTGCTGCAGTGTGTGCAAACCTGGTCAAGACCTACAGGAAACATATGATCTCTGTAATTGCAAAAAAAGGTTTCTGTACCAAATATTAAGTTCTGCTTTTCTGATGTATAAAATACTTATGTCATGCAATAAAATGCAAATTAATTACTTAAAAATCATACAATGTGATTTTCTGGATTTTCTGAGCTCTATGGAAAATACCTTCGACCTCATGGCTTGGTTTTTGCTCTGACATGCACTGTCAACTGTGGGACCTTATATAGACAGGTGTGTGTCTTTCCAAATAATTTCCAATCAATTGAATTTATCACAGGTGGACTCCAATCAAATTGTAGAAACATCAAGGGTGATCAATGGAAAAAGGATGCACCAGAGATGTCCACATACTTTTGGTCATGTAGTGTATGTTTTCCCGCGATTGTATTTTGAAATAGTGATATACCTGGCTTGGCCTCTACTTGTCACAGACAGGCTCAACTCAACAATAATCTGCCCAAATTGCACACGCTGCCTTTCTTTCCGACTGTAGACAATCCACAACTTATTAATTTTTCAAGAAGCTAATGACCCTGTGGCCAAATCATGCTTTAGTAGCCTATTTTGAATGATTCACTTTCTTTATAGACAGGAGTAGGCTAATTAGGCTATATAATTTTGGCAAGTTAATTCAATTTACGCACGTAACCTCCATTCACTATTCGAGTGCATGCTACGGATGACATGCTTGTTTTGGTGGGCCGTTCTAAATCAAAAATAATTCCACACATATATTAGTGGGCTGTATGTAAAGACCAGATTAAATTGAGAATAGTCTGATGGTTGAGAATATTATCAAGGGGCCTCGTCAAATTGTGAACGAGAGACTGATGAAGTGTGTGCAGCCTGCGAAAGAAACAGAGCAGAGCTCGTGCCTTTAGAGTCGCATCATGCAGCCTTAGAATGTATAAAAAATCTAAACATATAGCCTAATGTTTATATCCCAACTAAAGTTAAACAAATAACTCTAAATTATGCATATAGGAGGACCTGTTTCTTAACGCTGAACACAGAATAGTGCGCACTTCCTCAAATATTTTGGGGAATATTTTTTTTATTTCAGCTATGTTCAATTGTCTTCTTACTATATAGCCAGATCAGGGCCTAACATAAGGACAAATCAGAATATGCTATTCTGTTCTTCTGAAATAGACTACATTTTCTTTATATTGTGATGGTGTAGGCTATATTACATGGATTTATTATACTTTTTAAAATGTATATTGTTTCAAAAGGTCCACATCAGTGGCTTGTTGGCTATGCATGGAAGCCAGGAGATGGTAAACATGTTTAGGTTAATTACCGGTCAGTTACCATGGAGACCGGTAGTTATTTCTTTGACAATCACTGGCTGACATGGACGCCAGAGTAGTAGTAAGGCTTCTCTGTTGTTTGTATACGTTCATGTGTTTTTAAGTGGCCCAGTCGAGAGAAACTCGCCCCACAGTCAGTGCAGAAGTAATGAACCAACTAAAAACAAAGGCTGAATGTACTGCCTATATTTTGAGGGAAACGCACTGTCTATTATTTAATTTGATCAGGGCAGGGCAGGGCAGGGCAGCACATACAATGGGGAGAACAATAATTTGATACACTGCCGATTTTGCAGGTTTTCCTACTGACAAAGCATGTAGAGGTCTGTCATTTTTATCATAGGTACACTTCAACTGTGAGAGACGGAATCTAAAACAAAAATCCAGAAAATCACGTTGTATGATTTTTAAGTAATTAATTTGCATTTTATTGCATGACATAAGTATTTGATACATCAGAAAAGCAGAACTTAATATTTGGTACAGAAACCTGTTTGCAAATACAGAGATCATACGTTTCCTGTAGGTCTTGACCAGGTTTGCACACACTGCAGCAGGGATTTTGGCCCATTCCTCCATACAGACCTTCTCCAGATCCTTCAGGTTTCGGGGCTGTCGCTGGGCAATACAGACTTTCAGCTCCCTCCAAAGATTTTCTATTGGGTTCAGGTCTGGAGACTGGCTAGGCCATTCCAGGACCTTGAGATGCTTCTTACGGAGCCACTCCTTAGTTGCCCTGGCTGTGTGTTTCGGGTCGTTGTCATGCTGGAAGACCCAGCCACGACCCATCTTCAATGCTCTTACTGAGGGAAGGAGGTTGTTGGCCAAGATCTCGCGATACATGGCCCCATCCATCCTCCCCTCAATACGGGGCAGTCGTCCTGTCCCCTTTGCAGAAAAGCATCCTCAAAGAATGATGTTTCCACCTCCATGCTTCACGGTTGGGATGGTGTTCTTGGGGTTGTACTCATCCTTCTTCTTCCTCCAAACACGGCGAGTGGAGTTTAGACCAAAAAGCTCTATTTTTGTCTTCCTCCTCTGGATCATCCAGATAGTCATTGGCAAACTTCAGACGGGCCTGGACATGCGCTGGCTTGAGCAGGGGGACCTTGCGTGCGCTGCAGGATTTTAATCCATGACGGCGTAGTGTGTTACTAATGGTTTTCTTTGAGACTGTGGTCCCAGCTCTCTTCAGGTCATTGACCAGGTCCTGCCGTGTAGTTCTGGGCTGATCCCTCACCTTCCTCATGATCGTTGATGCCCCACGAGGTGAGATCTTGCATGGAGCCCCAGACCGAGGATGATTGACCGTCATCTTGAACTTCTTCCATTTTCTAATAATTGCGCCAACAGTTGTTGCCTTCTCACCAAGCTGCTTGCCTATTGTCCTGTAGCCCATCCCAGCCTTGTGCAGGTCTACAATTGTATCCCTGATGTCCTTACATAGCTCTCTGGTCTTGGCCATTGTGGAGAGGTTGGAGTCTGTTTGAGTGTGTGGACAGGTGTCTTTTATACAGGTAACGAGTTCAAACAGATGCAGTTAATACAGGTAATGAGTGGAGAACAGGAGGGCTTCTTAAAGAAAAACTAACAGGTCTGTGAGAGCCGGAATTCTTACTGGTTGCTGGTGATCCTTTACTTATGTCATGCAATAAAATGCAAATTAATTACTTAAAAATCATACAATGTGTTTTTCTGGATTTTTGTTTTAGATTCCGTCTCTCACAGTTGAAGTGTACCTATGATAAAAATTACAGACCCCTACATGCTTTGTAAGTAGGAAAACCTGCAAAATCGGCAGTGTATCAAATACTTGTTCTCCCCACTGTATATACAGTGTATTGGGAAATTATTCAGACCCCTTGACTTTTTCCACATTTAGGTATGTTACAGCCTTATTCTAAAATAGATTAAGTTGTTTGTTTCCCTCATTCATCTACACACAATACCCCATAATGACAAAGCAAAAACGTGTTTTTATCAATTGTTGCAAATTTTTTTTTAGCAAATATAATAAAAAATACGGAAATATCACATTTACATAAGTATTCAGACCCTTTACTCAGTATTTTGTTTAAGCACCTTTGGCATCGATTACAGCCTTGAGTCTTCATTGGTATGATGCTACAAGCTTGGCACACCTGTATTTGGAGAGTTTCTCCCATTCTTCTCTGCAGATCCTCTCAAGCTCTGTCAGATTGAATGGAGAGCGTCGCTGCACAGCTATTTTCTGGTCTCTCCGGAGATGTTAGATCGGGTTGAAGTCGGGGCTCTGGCTGGGTCACTCAAGGACGTTCAGAGACTTGTCCCAAAGCCACTCCTGCGTTGTCTTGGCTGTGTGCTTAGGCTAGTTGTCCTGTTGAAAGGTGAACCTTTGCCTCAGTCTGAGGTCCTGAACATTCTGGAGCAGGTTTCATCAAGGATCTCTCTGTACTTTGCTCCGTTCATCTTTCCCTCGATCTTGACTAGTGTCCTAGTCCCTGCCGCTGAAAAACATCCCCACAGCATGATGCTGACACCACCACGCTTCACCGTAGGGATGGTGCCAGGTTTCCTCCAGATGTGATGCTTGGGATTCAGGCCAAAGAGTTCAATATTGGTTTCATCAGACCAGAGAATATTCCTTCTCATGGTCTGAGAGTCTTGAGGTGCCTTTTGGCAAACTCCAAGTGGGCTGTCATGTGCCCTTTCCTATTCCAAGATGGCGTAGCAGTGCGGTCGCATTCTTTGTTGTGTGTCTGTGTAAATAGCCTGTTTTTTGTATTTTTCATACATATTTTCCTATCACACTTTTCATCCTTCTACAACATATACTTTCCTGCAACCCGCCTCACTCAATGTGGAACGGATTCTATTATTGACTTACCTTTATCTGGAATCTCCAGTTGAAACTAGCTAGCCAGCTAACTAGCTACTTGCTATTAGCCATTGTTAGCGGTTTTCACCCAGAACATCGGATTCTACTTCCGGAATAACTGATTCACTGGACATTTAACACCGGATCACAACTAGCTAGCCGCAACCGATTGGATGTTGCC
The DNA here is from genome assembly GCA_036851935.1 of Coregonus suidteri. Lineage (NCBI taxonomy): Eukaryota > Metazoa > Chordata > Actinopteri > Salmoniformes > Salmonidae > Coregonus > Coregonus suidteri. The sequence continues at coordinate 74,560,826 of CM072220.1, forward strand.
GTTTGGCTGATCACCACTTCCCCAGAAGCAAGCACCAGTTAGCCGTGAGCTAGCCTCGAGCCAGGCCCATATCCCGGCTATCTACCTCTCTGTCTACCGGACGGGAGTAGCCAGCTAACTAGCTACTTGCTATTAGCCCCCATCAGCGGTTTTTCACCATTGTCTGTGGCCTGCACTACCTACCAGCCAGCTCTAGCCTGGACTATTATCAGCCAGTCTGCACTGTCTGCACAGCGTGTTATCGACCCAGAACATCGGTTTTTCTGCCTGAATCACTGAATCGCTGGACTTTTAACACCAGATCATCGCAGCTAGCTGCAACCAAATGGACGTTGTTGTGGGTAATCAGCCTTGAGCTAGCCTAAAGCCCATCACCCGGCTATCTACCTCTCTGTCAACCGGACGGGATCTCCTATTGTTTACACGGAGCCCCACCGATCCAACACGACTGGTCTGCCGACGAAATCAGCTCTGCTGAAATCGTCTGATGTGTCACCACAGATAAATCTACAATAATCAAGAATTTCAACAAAAAAAAAAATCTGGACCCCTACAAATCAGCTGGGCTAGACAATCTGGACCCTTTCTTTCTAAAATTAGCCGCCGAAATTGTCACAACCCCTATTACTAGCCTGTTCAACCTCTCTTTCGTAACGTCTGAGATCCCCAGAGATTGGACAGCTGCCGCGGTCATCCCCCTCTTCAAAGGGGGTGACACTCTAGATCCAAACTGTTACACACCTATATCCATCCTGCCCTGCCTTTCGAAAGTATTTGAAAGCCAAGTTAACAGATCACCGTCCATTTCGAATCCCACCGTACCTTCTCCGCTATGCAATCCGGTTTCCGAGCTGTTCATGGGTGCACCTCAGCCACGCTCAAGGTGGGATGGGGGTGCCACAGGGTTCAATTCTCGGGCCGACTCTATTCTCTGTGTATATCAATGATGTCCCTCTTGCTGCTGGTGACGCTCGGATCCACCTCTATGCGCACGACACCATTTTGTATACATCTGGCCCTTCATTGGACGCTGTGTTAACAAACCTCCAAACGAGCTTCAATGCCATACAACACTCCTTCCGTAGCCTCCAACTGCTCTTAAACACTAGTAATACTAAATACATGCTCTTCAACCGAACGCTGCTTGCACCCGCCCACGCGACTAGAATCACTACTCTCGGCGGGTCTGACCTCGAGTATGTGGACAACTACAAATACCTAGGTGTCTGGTTAGACTGTAAACTCTCCTTCCAGACTCACATTAAGCATCTCCAATCAAAAGTTAGATCTAGAATCGGCTTCCTATTTCGCAACAAAGCCTCCTTCATTCATGCTGCCAAACATGCCCTCGTAAAACTGACTATCCTACCGATCCTTGACTTTGGCGATGTCATTTACAAATTAGCCTCCAACACTCTACTCAGCAAATTGGATGTAGTCTATCACAGTGCCATCCGTTTTGTCACCAAAGCCCCATATACTACCGAACATTGTGACCTGTACGCTCTTGTTAGCTGGCCCTCACTACATATTCGTCGCCAAACCCACTGGCTCCAGGTCATCTATAAATCACTGCTAGGCAAATCCCCATCTTATCTTAGCTCACTCGTCACCATAGCAACACCCACCCGTAGTCTGCGCTCCAGCAGGTATATCTCACTGGTCATCCCCAAAGCCAACACCTCCTTTGGCCGCCATTCCTTCCAGTTCTCTGCTGCCAATGACTAGAACGACCTGCAAAAATCTCTGAAGCTGGAGACATATCTCCCTTACTAACTTTAAGCGTCAGTTGTCAGAGCAGCTTACCGATCACTGCACCTGTACACAGCCATTCTGAAATTAGCCCACCCAACTACCTCATCCCCATATTGTTATTTATTTTGCTCATTTGCACCCCAGTATCTCTATTTGCACATCATCTTTTGCACATCTATCATTCCAGTGTTAATACAGAATTGTAACTATTTTGCACTATGGCCTATTTATTGCCTTATCTCCATAACTTACTACATTTGCACACACTGTATATATATTTTCTGTTGTATTTTTGACTTTATGTTTTGTTTACCCCATATGTAACTCTGTGTTGTTGTTTTTATCGCACTGCTTTGCTTTATCTTGGCCAGGTCGCAGTTGTAAATGAGAACTTGTTCTCAACTGGCTTACCAGGTTAAATAAAATTACTGAGGAGTGGCTTCAGTCTGGCCACTCTACCATAATGGCCTGATTGGTGGAGTGCTGCAGAAATGGTTGTCCTTTTGGAAGTTTCTCCTATCTCTACCGAGGAACTCTGGAGCTGTGTCAGAGTGACCATCGGCTTCTTGGTCACCTTCTTGACTAACGTCCTCACCCCCGATTGCTCACTTTGGCCAGGCGGCCAGCTCTAGGAAGAGTCTTGGTGGTGTGTGTGTATGTACAGTGAGGGAAATAAGTATTTGATCCCCTGCTGATTTTTTACGTTTGCCCACTGACAAAGACATGATCAGTCTATCATTTTAATGGTAGGTTTTTTGAACAGTGAGAGACAGAATAACATTTTAAAAAATCCAGAAAAACTCATGTCAAAAATGTTATAAATGGATTTGCATTTTAATGAGGGAAATAAGTATTTGACCCCTCTGCAAAACATGACTTAGTACTTGGTGGCAAAACCCTTGTTGGCAATCCCAGAGGTCAGACATTTCTTGTAGTTGGCCACCAGGTTTGCACACATCTCAGGAGGGATTTTGTCCCAGTCCTCTTTGCAGATCTTCTCCAAGTCATTAAGGTTTTGAGGCTGACGTTTGGCAACTCGAACCTTCAGCTCCCTCCACAGATTTTCTATGGGATTAAGGTCTGGAAACTGGCTAGGCCACTCCAGGACCTTTGATGTGCTTCTTGTTGAGCTACTCCTTTGTTGCCTTGGCTGTGTGTTTTGGGTCAATGTCATGCTGGAATACCCATCCATGACCCATTTTCAATGCCCTGGCTGAGGGAAGGAGGTTCTCACCCAAGATTTGACAGTACATGGCCCCGTCCATCGTCTCTTTGATGCGGTGAAGTTGTCCTGTCCCCTTAGCAGAAAAACACCCCAAAGCATAATGTTTTCACCTCCGTGTTTGACGGTGGGGATGGTGTTCTTGGGGTCATAGGCAGCATTCCTCCTCCTCCAAACACGGCGAGTTGAGTTGATGCCAAAGAGTTCGATTTTGGTCTCATCTGACCACAAAACTTTCACCCAGTTCTCCTTTGAATCATTCAGATGTTCATTCAGATGTTCATTGGCAAACTTCAGACGGGCCTGTATATGTGCTTTCTTGAGCAGGGTGACCTTGCGGGCGCTGCAGGATTTCAGTCCTTCACGGCGTAGTGTGTTACCAATTGTTTTCTTGGTGACTATGGTCCCAGCTGTCTTGAGATCATTGACAAGATCCTCCCGTGTAGTTCTGGGCTGATTCCTCACCGTTCTTATGATCATTGCAACTCCACGAGGTGAGATCTTGCATGGAGCCCCAGGCCGAGGGAGATTGACAGGTCTTTTGTGTTTCTTCCATTGCGAATAATCGCACCAACTGTTGTCACCTTCTCACCAAGCTGTTTGGCGATGGTCTTGTAGCCCATTCCAGCCTTGTGTAGCGCTACAATCTTGTCCCTGACATCCTTGGAGAGCTCTTTGTCTTGGCCATGGTGGAGAGTTTGGAATCTGATTGATTGCAAAAGGTGGCTTTTATACAGGTAACAAGCTGAGATTAGGAGCATTCCCTTTAAGAGTGTGCTCCTAATCTCAGTTCGTTACCAGTATAAAAGACACCTGGGAGCCAGACAACTTTATGATTGAGAGGGGGTCAAATACTTATTTCCCTCATTAAAATGCAAATCACTGTATAACATTTTTGACATGCGTTTTTTCTGGATTATTTTGTTGTTGTATTCTGTCTCTCACTGTTCAAATAAACGTACCTTTAAAATTATAGACTGATAATTTCTTTGTCAGTGGGCAAACGTAGAAAATCAGCAGGGGATCAAATACTTTTTTCCCCTCACTATCTTATCTATCTATCTAAAAAATACTATGCTAGTGGGGGAACAGGAAGTTCCGCCATTCTTCAGAATAAAGAAAGCGCCAGAACTGCGATGTCAAGAAGATAATTTTTGTGTCCGTTTCAATTCATTACTACAGGTATGTAATAGCACGGTTAAACTTTCCAATGTCGAAAGAACATACATACAGTGGGGGAAAAAAGTATTTAGTCAGCCACCAATTGTGCAAGTTCTCCCACTTAAAGAGATGAGAGAGGCCTGTAATTTTCATCATAGGTACACGTCAACTATGACAGACAAAATGGGAAAAAAAATCCTGAAAATCACATTGTAGAATTTTTAATGAATTTGTTTGCAAATTATGGTGGAAAATAAGTATTTGGTCAATAACAAAAGTTTCTCAATACTTTTTATATACCCTTTGTTGACAATGACACAGGTCAAACGTTTTCTGTAAGTCTTCACAAGGTTTTCACACAATGTTGCTGGTATTTTGGCCCATTCCTCCATGCAGATCTCCTCTAGAGCAGTGATGTTTTGGGGCTGTCGCTGGGCAACACAGACTTTCAACTCCCTCCAAAGATTTTCTATGGGGTTGAGATCTGGAGACTGGCTAGGCCACTCCAGGACCTTGAAATGCTTCTTACAAAGCCACTCCTTCGTTGCCTGGGCGGTGTGTTTGGATCATTGTCATGCTGAAAGACCCAGCCACGTTTCATCTTCAATGCCCTTGCTGATGGAAGGAGGTTTTCACTCAAAATCTCACGATACATGGCCCCGTTCATTCTTTCCTTTACACGGATCAGTCATCCTGGTCCCTTTGCAGAAAAACAGACCCAAAGCATGATGTTTCCACCCCCATGCTTCACAGTAGGTATGTTGTTCTTTGGATGCAACTCAGCATTCTTTGTCCTCCAAACACGACGAGTTGAGATTTTACCAAAAAGTTCTATTTTGGTTTCATCTGACCATATGACATTCTCCCAATCCTCTTCTGGATCATCCAAATGCACTCTAGCAAACTTCAGACGGGCCTGGACATGTACTGGCTTAAGCAGGGGGACACGTCTGGCACTGCAGGATTTGAGTCCCTGGCAGCGTAGTGTGTTACTGATGGTAGGCTTTGTTACTTTGGTCCCAGCTCTCTGCAGGTCATTCACTAGGTCCCCCCGTGTGGTTCTGGGATTTTTGCTCACTGTTCTTGTGATCATTTTGACCCCACGGGGTGAGATCTTGCATGGAGCCCCAGATCGAGGGAGATTATCAGTGGTCTTGTATGTCTTCCATTTCCTAATAATTGCTCCCACAGTTGATTTCTTCAAACCAAGCTGCTTACCTATTGCAGATTCAGTATTCCCAGCCTGGTGCAGGTCTACAATTTTGTTTCTGGTGTCCTTTGACAGCTCTTTGGTCTTGGCCATAGTGGAGTTTGGAGTGTGACTGTTTGAGGTTGTGGACAGGTGTCTTTTTATACTGATAACAAGTTCAAACAGGTGCCATTAATACAGGTAACGAGTGGAGGACAGAGGAGCCTCTTAAAGAAGAAGTTACAGGTCTGTCTCCTGAGTGGCGCAGTGGTCTAAGGCACTGCATCGCAGTGCTAACTGTGCCACTAGAGATCCTGGTTCGAATCTAGGCTCTGTCGCAGCCGGCCGCGACCGGGAGACTCATGGGCGGCGCACAATTAGCCCAGCGTCGTCCAGGGTAGGGGAGGGAATGGCCGGCAGGGATGTAGCTCAGTTGATAGAGCATGGCGTTTGCAACGCCAGGGTTGTGGGTTCTATTCCCATGGGGGGCCAGTATAAAATAAATATGTATTCACTAACTGTAAGTCGCTCTGGATAAGAGCGTCTGCTAAATGACTAAAATGTTAATGTAAATGTCTGTGAGAGCCAGAAATCTTGCTTTTTTGTAGGTGACCAAATACTTATTTTCCACCATAATTTGCAAATAAATTCATTAAAAATCCTACAATGTGATTTTCTGGTAAATGTTTTCTCAATTTGTCTGTCATAGTTGACATGTACCTATGATGCAAATTACAGGCCTCTGTCATCTTTTTAAGTGGGAGAACTTGCACAATTGGTGGCTGACTAAATACTTTTTTCCCCCCACTGTACCATGCTAGGTAACAAATTCATAAGATATTACCACGTTTGGTGAAGGTTGCTATGTGTTGTTTTTGTTTCAAACCGAGTGAAGAACGTGATAAAAAAAACTATTTTACAAGTCACATAGCTAGAGACTTTGGGTTTGTCTGAGTGGATGTACATCATTTTGTCAAGGTCATTTCATAAATAATTAATTTATTTGAGATTTCTGAGTTCATTTTGCATGTTATTAGTTTTTTTGTCAAAATTCACGAGCTTGTAAAATGCCGGCGCCCTCTCGGTCAGCGTCAACGGACTACAGTGCGGACAGTGCGGGTCCATCAGAGAGCGACAATTTCACGGTTGCACAACTGTTTTGAAACTTAATATAATGATTATCGGTTTTCTACATGTGTAGAACTATTCAGACACATTCCGTTCTTTCTGTCTATCTATAAATGTTAATGGTGTGAACAGGAAATACAATTGCTTTTAACGGCCTTCTCCCCCGATTGCTCACTTCGGCCAGCTCTAGGAAGAGTGTTGGGGTGTGTGTGTGTGTGTGTGTGTATATATATATATATATCAGTTGAAGTCGGAAGTTTAGTCATTAAAACTAGTTTTTCAACCACTCCACAAATTTCTTGTTAACAAACTATAGTTTTGGCAAGTAATGACAAGTAATTTTTCCAACAATTGTTTACAGCCAGATAATTTCACTTATAATTCACTGTATCACAATTCCAGTGGGTCAGAAGTTTACATTCACTAAGTTGACTGTGCCTTTAAACAGCTTGGAAAATTCCAGAAAATGATGTCATGGCTTTAGAAGCTTCTGATATTCTAATTGACATCATTTGAGTCAATTGGAGGTGTACCTCTGAATGTATTTCAAGGCCTACCTTCAAACTCAGTGCCTCTTTGCTTGACCATGGGAAAATCAAAATAAATCAGCCAAGACCTCAGGAAAAAAATGGTAGACATCCACAAGTCTGGTTCATCCTTGGGAGCAATTTTCAAATGCCTGAAGGTACCACGTTCATCTGTACAAACAATAGTACACAAGTATAAACACCATGGGACCACACAGCCGTCATACCGCTCAGGAAGGAGACGCGTTCTGTCTCCTAGAGATGAACGTACTTTGGTGCGAAAAGTGCACATCAATCCCAGAACAAACACAAAGGACCTTGTGAAGATGCTGGAGGAAACGGGTACAAAAGTATCTATATCCACAGTAAACCGTGTCCTATATCGACATAACCTGAAAGGCCACTCAGCAAGGAAGAAGCAACTGCTCCAAAACCACCATAAAAAAGCCAGACTATGGTTTGCAACTGCACATGGGGACAAATATCGTACTTTTTGGAGAAATGTCCTCTGGTCTGATGAAACAAAAATATAACTGTTTGGCCATAATGACCATCGTTATGTTTGGAGGAAAAAGGGGGATGCTTGCAAGCCGAAGAACTCCATGCCAACCGCGAAGCACAGGGGTGGCAGCATCATGCTATGGGGGTGCAGTTGCTGCAGGAGGGTCTGGTGCACTTCACAAAATAGATGGCATCATGAGGAAGGAAAATTATGTGGATATATTGAAGCAACATCTCAAGATATCAGTCAGGAAGTTAAAGCTTGGTCGCAAATAGGGTCTTCCAAATGGACAATGACCCCAAGCATACTTCCAAGTTGTGGCAAAATGGCTTAAGGACAACAAGTCAAGGTATTGGAGTGGCCATCACAAAGCCCTGACCTCAATCCTATAGAAAATGTGTGGGCAGAACTGAAAAAGCGTGTGCGAGCAAGGAGGCCTACAAACCTGACTCAGTTACACCAGCTCTGTCAGGAGGAATGGGCCAAAATTCACCCAACTTATTGTGGGAAGCTTGTGGAAGGCTACCCGACACGTTTGACCCAAGTTAAACAATTTAAAGGCAATGCTACCAAATACTAATTGAGTGTATGTAAACATCTGACCCACTGGGAATCTGATGAAAGAAATAAAAGCTGAAATAAATCATTCTCTCTACTATTATTCTGACATTTCCCATTCTTAAAATAAAGTGGTGATCCTAACTGACGTAAGACTGGGAATTTTTACTAAGATTAAATGTCAGGAATTGTGTAATACTGAGTTTAAATGTATTTGGCTAAGGTGTATGTACACTTCCGTCTTCAACTGTACATTGTGTAGTGTGTACTTTGTAATGTTAATTATTTGTTGTCAATTCTTAGCTACCTGATCTATCTATCTGAGATCAGTGTTTGACTTGGACAGAAGCTCAACAGAGCTGAATATCAGCACCTGAAATGTCTACTGCTTGAGCTCATGTTCCTCTTATAGAATATTAGCTCAAAGGTATTGTGGGGCTCCTGCACCGAAATATATACCGTACCGGCACCCAAAATTAGTACTTTTTCAGTCAAAACACTGAATTAGATGATTGAAAAATACAAAATATTTTTAGAGAATAAAGAATGTGCCTGAATTGTCAAGACAATAACTTTTGTTTTCCGTTTCTCTTTATTACTACTTGCCAACTCAGGTATGAGGCTGGTAACATCAACAGTGAGGACAAACCCAGCCTGCCCCTCTCCATCCACACTAAGTCCAAACCTACAGTCACTGGGTCCTGATTGTGACAGTGGAGCCCAGTTTGCACTGCAGGATCCAGAGATGGCATCAGTGAAGCTGGAAGACTGCAGTCAAACACTGGAGCTGAATGTCAACATTAAAGATGAAGAGGAGGAGAAGATTGGGAAATCTGTTTCTCATGGTAAGAGCAGGTTCTATCTAATTAAGTTTGTGTTTGTTCCAACTTCTCACTGTGCATGAAAAGTTGCAGTTGAACTGTTTCATGATGATCTGTTTGTATGAAAAGGTAGATGTTATTTTGTGCTACTGAGACTTGCATGGTTTGACACCAGTATTGCCAGCATGTGTTTTATTCACTATCTGGAGTGATCAGAGAGTAGACTAAGGAAGTGAAGTAGACAAACTGCCAGTGTTTTAAGTTCTATGAAATTAGTCTGTGTAGTTACTAACCCTTGTGATAGTGAGTGGAGGATGATATGGCTCATAAATTTCAAGACTTTTGCCCCCCGACGCTGGGCCAATTGTGTGCCGCCCTATAGGACTCCCAATCACGGCCGGTTGTGATACAGCCTGGAATCAAACCAGGGGGTCTGTAGTGACGCCTCAAGCACTGAGATGCAGTGCCTTAGACCGCTGCGCCACCCAGTACAGCCAGAAGAGGCCTGGTTCCTCTCCATGTTTATCCCTGGGTTCCTGCTTTATAGGAGTTTTTAGTAGCCACTGTGCTTCTACATCTACATTGCTTGATCTTTCGTGATTTTAGGAAGGGTTTCTGTAAAGCACTTGGTGACTTTGCGGATGTAAAAAGGGCTTCAAAAAATAAATGTGATTGACATGTACATTACCAGTCAAAGGTTTGGACACACCTACTCATTCAAGGGTTTATCTTTATTTTTACTATTTCCTACATCCTACATTGTGTAATAGTAGTGAAGACATCAAAGCTATTCAACAACACATATGGAATCGTTTAGTAACCAAAAAAGTGTTAAACATATCAAAATATATTTTATACTTTTAAGTTCTTCTAAGTAGCCACCCTTTGCCTTGATTACAGCTTTGCACACTCTTGGTATTCTCTCAACCATCTTCATGAGGTAGTCACCTGGAATGCCTTATCAAAAGTTCATTTGTGCAATTTCTTTCATTCTTAATGCATTTGAGCCAATTAGGTGTGTTGTGACAAGGTAGGGGTGGTATACAGAAGATAGCCCTATTTGGTAAAAGACCAAGTCCATATTATGGCAAGAACAGCTCAAATAATCAAAGAGAAACGACAGTCCATTATTACTTTAAGACATGAAGGTCAGTCAATCCGTAAAATTTCAAGAACTTTTCAAGTTTATTCAAGGGCTGTCGCAAAAACCATCAAGCGCTATAATGAAACAGCCTCTCACGAGGACCGCCACTGGAAAGGAAGACCCAGAGTTACCTCTGCTGCAGGGGATAGTTCATTAGAGTTACCAGCCTCAGAAATTGCAGCCCAAATAAATTATTCAGAGTTCAAGTAACAGACACATCTCAACATCAACTTTTCAGAGGAGAACGTGTGAATCAGGCCTTCAAGGTCGAATTGCTGAAAAGAAACCACTACTGAAGGACACCAATAATAAGAAGAGACTTACTTGGGCAAAGAAACATGAGCAATGGACATTAGACTGGTGGAAATCTTTCCATTGGTCTGATGAGTCCAAATGTCAGATTTTTGGTTTCCAACAGCCGTGTCTTTGTGAGAGACAGAGTAGGTGAACGGATGAACTCTGCATGTGTAGTTCCCACAGTGAAGCATGGAGGAGGATGTGTGATGGTGTGTGGGGTGCTTTGCTGGTGACACTGTCTGTGATATTTTTAGAATTCAAGGCACACTTAACCAGCATGGCTACCACATCATTCTGCAGTGATACGCCATCCCATCTGGTTTTGCGCTTAGTGGGACAATGACCCAACACACCTACAGGCTATGTAATGGCTATTTGACCAAGAAGGAGAGTGATGGAGTGCTGCATCAGATGACCTGGCCGCCACAATCATCTGACCTCAACCCAATTGAGATGATTTGGGATGAGTTGGACCACAGAGTGAAGGAAAAGCAGCCAACAAGTGCTCAGTCATACAGTGGGGGAAAAAAAGTGTATTTAGTCAGCCACCAATTGTGCAAGTTCTCCCACTTAAAAAGATGAGAGAGGCCCTGTAATTTTCATCATAGGTACGCGTCAACTATGACAGACAAATTGAGAGAATTTTTTTTCCAGAAAAATCACATTGTAGGATTTTTAATGAATTTATTTGCAAATTATGGTGGAAAATAAGTATTTGGTCACCTACAAACAAGCAAGATTTCTGGCTCTCACAGACCTGTAACAACTTCTTTAAGAGGTTCCTCTATCCTCCACTCGTTACCTGTATTAATGGCACCTGTTTGAACTTGTTATCAGTATAAAAGACACCTGTCCACAACCTCAAACAGTCACACTCTCCAAACTCCACTATGGCCAAGACCAAAAGAGCTGTCAAAGGACACCAGAAACAAAATTGTAGACCTGCACCAGCTGGGAAGACTGAATCCTGCAATAGGTAAGCAGCTTGGTTTAAAGAAATCAACTGTGGGAGCAATTATTAGGAAATGGAAGACATACAACACCACTGATAATCTCGCCGGCGATCCTGGGGCTCCAACGCAAGATCTCACCCCGTGGGGTCAAAATGATCACATGAACGGTGAGCAAAAATCCCAGAACCACACGGGGGGACCTAGTGAATGACCTGCAGAGAGCTGGGACCCAAAGTAACAAAGCCTACCATCAGTAACACACTACGCCGCCAGGGAACTCAAATCCTGCAGTGCCAGACCGTGTCACCCTGCTTAAGCCAGTACATGTCCAGGCCCGTCTGAAGTTTGCTAGAGTGCTTTGGGATGATCCAGAAGAGGATTGGGAGAATGTCATATGGTCAGGAAAAAATTTTTTGTTGGAACCAAAATATAACTTTTTGGTAAAACTCAACTCGCCGTGTTTTGGAGGACAAAGAATGCTGGTTGCATCCAAAAGAACACCATACCTACTGTGAAGCATGGAGGTGGAAACCATCATGCTTTGGGGGCTGTCTTTGCTGCAAAGGGACCAGGACAACTGATCCGTGTAAAGGAAAGAATGAATGGGGCCATGTATCGTGAGATTTTGAGTGAAAACCTCCTTCCATCAGCAAGGGCATTGAAGATGAAACGTGGCTGGGTCTTTTCAGCATGACAATGATCCCGAAACACACCGCCCCGGGGCAACGAAGGAGTGGCTTCGTAAAGAAGCATTTTTCAAGGTCCTGGAAGTGGCCTAGCCAGTCTCCAGATCTCAACCCCATAGAAAATCTTTTGGAGGGAGTTGAAAGTCCTTGTGTTTGCCCAGCGAACAGCCCCAAAACATCACTGATCTAGAGGAGATCTGCATGGAGGAATGGTCCAAAATACCATCAACAGTGTGTGAAAACCTTGTGAAAAGACTTACAGAAAACGTTTGACCTGTGTCATTGCCAACAAAGGGTATATAACAAAGTATTGAGAAATCTTTTGTTATTGACCAAATACTTATTTTCCACCATAATTTGCAAATAAATTAATAAAAATCCTACAAGTTTGTGATTCTCTGGAATTTATTTTCTCATTTTGTCTGTCATAGTTTGACGTGTACCTATGATGAAAATTACAGGCCTCTCTCATCTTTTTAAGTGGGAGAACTTTGACAATTTGGGGGTGGCTGACTAAAGTTACTTTTTCCCCCAACTGTTATGTGGGAACTCCTTCAAGGACTGGAGGAACAAGCATTCAGGTGAAGTTGATTGAGTAGGAATGCCAAGAGTGTGGAAAGCTGTCAAGGCAAAGGGTGGCTACTTTGAAGAAATCTAAAATATAAAATATTTTGAATTTGTTTAACACTTTTTTTGGTTCACTACATGATTCCATATGTGTTATTTTTTATAGTTTAGATGTCTTCAATATTATTCTACAATGTAGGAAAATAGTTATAAAATACATAAAGAAAAACCCTTGAATTAGTAGGTGTTTTCAAACTTATGACTGGATACTGTATATTACACCAACTGCCTGTTCTCTTCTGATGTTGTTCACAAAGGAAGACCATGTTTTGAAGACAGTCTCTCTCATCCAGAGAGCAGACAGCAGGGAAGATAACAGAGCTAAGAGGTCTCACCACTGCCCACCTTGTGAGGATATTTCCCAATTCCTATCAAAGTTAAAATACACCTACAAAATACAACACAGTAGAGAATCTGTATTTCTGCACTGAATGTGGGGAGGAATTTCACAACATCAAACTAAAGCTAAAAACGTCATCAGAGAACACACACAGGAGAGGATACCCTTACTTCTGATTCTGACTGTGGGTGCGGAGTTTCTCTCAACTGGGCAACTTAAAAAAACATGAACGTATACACACATGAGAGAGAAGCTTACTCTCATGCTCTGACCTGTGGAAAATGTTTCTCTAAATGGCGGTCTTAAAAATACATGCAACGTATTACACACAGGAGAGAAGCCTTTACTCCTGCTCTGACTGTGGAAAATGTTGTTTAAATCATCACCTGAGCTAAAAGTTCATCAGAGGAACACAAACACACACAGGTGAGAAGCCTTACTACATGTTCTAATTGTGTAATATGCTTCACAACATCAGCTGAGCTAAAAGTCATCAGAGGAACACACACACAGGAGAGAAGCCTTACTTTCTGCTCTGACTGTGGGGTGAGTTTCTTTCGGATGCGGCCACTTTAAAACAACATTGAACGTATACATACAGAGAGAAGCCTTATTCGTGCTTCTGACTGTGGGGGGGTGAGTTTCTTTCGACTGGGACACTTAAATACAACAACATGAACGTTATTACATACAGGAGAGAAGCCCTTCTCCTGCTCTGACTGTGTCAAAGGCTTTAGACATCAACTGAAGCTAAAAGTCATCAGAGAGAAACACACACAGGAGAGAAAGAAAGCCTTCTCCTGCTCTGATTGTGAAAATGTTTAATCATTCAACTGAGCTAAAAGTTCATCAGAGAACACACACAGGGAGAGAAAGCCTTATTTATGCTCAGACTTGTGGAAAATGTTTTTAAATCATCAAGCGAGCTAAATGGTTCATCAGAGAGTTTCACACAGGAGAGGAATCCTTACTCCTGCTCTGACTGTGGAAAAGAAGTTTCTGCTCAACTGGGCCACTTTAAAACAACATGAACGTATACATACAGGAGCGAGAGAAGCCTTACTCCTGCTCTGACTGTGTTCAAAGGCTTTACTACATCAACTGAGCTAAAAGTTCATCAGAGAACACAACAAGGAGAGAAGCCTTTACTCCTGCTCTGATTGTGGAAAATGTTTTTTAAATCATCATACTGAGCTAATAGTTCATCAGAGAACACACACAGGGAGAGAAGCCTTAATTATGCTCTGGACTGTGGAAAAGTTGTTCTCTCTTACTCAGCAACTTGAGCATAAAAGTTCCTCAGACGAACACACACAGGGAGAGAAGCTTACTTCTGCTCTGACTGGTGGGGCAAGTTTCTCTCAACTTGGTAACATTAAAACAACATGAACTTATACCCACAGGACAGAAGCCTTACTTCTGCTCTGACTGTTGGGGGCGAAGTTTCTCCACCACCGGGCAGCTTAAAAACACATGAAAAACGTATACACACAGGAGAGAAGCCTTACACCTGCTTCTGAATGTGGGGGGGAGTTTCTCACAAACCGGCTGAGCTTAAAAGTTTCATGAACGTACACAAACACAGTGAGAAGAAGCCTTACTTGGCTCTTCTACTGTGTTGGAGAGTTGCTCTACACGGGCAACGGAGCTAAAACAACCTGAACGGATACACACAGAGAGACCAGCTTCCTCCCTGACTCTGGACTGATGGGCAAGTTTCTCTCAACTGGGCAACTTAAAAACGACCTGAACGTATACACACAGGAGAGAAGCCCTTACTTCTGCTCTGACTTGTGGGGCAGTTTTCTCTCAAACTGGGCAACTTAAAACCACAATGAATCGTATACACCACAGGAGAGAACCTTACTTCTTCTCCTGAAATGGGGGCGGGGTTTTTAACCCCCCGGGCAAAAAAAACCCAACATAAAGTATCAAAAGGAAAGAGAAGCCTTATTTCCTGCTCTGACTGGGGGAAAGTTTTCTCACGGGGAAATTTTAAAACAAAAATAAAAGGGTATACACACAGGAGAGAAGCCTTACTTTGCTCTGATTGTGGGGAATTTTCTCCAACTGGGAAACCTTAAAACAACATGAACGTATACACACGGGGGAAAAACCCTTTAATATCCCTCTGTTGTGGAAAATGTTAAAAAATCATTTGAGCAAAAAGGGTCACAAAAGAACACACACAGGAAAAAAAGCCTCATCAGGGCCTAGACCATTCAAAAAGGGCATTTCATTCCCCACCTCAGAAAGGAAGTGGTAACGTAAATTTGTGAAACAAAAAAGAGTAAAACTCTATTGTACTTTATTGTTTCCCCACTGTGAGAAAACTGTGCAGAGGAAGGGGCTTTAAAGGGGAATTTTAAACCCTTGTCTTGATTTTAAACTGATGTGTTCACCTTGTCATTTTTGGGTGGGTTTTTTTTCTTCTACTGAAAAAGGATTTTTGAGAGGACCTTGGTTTTCCCCTTGGGGTTTTAAATACACCAGTGAGTCTGATGGGATGACGGAGTGGTACTTTTTTTCCTCTGCATTTTTTCTGTGGAATGAGTTTTGTTGGAACATCATCGGAAAACACAAGACATGCACCCAAGAGGTTTTTTTTCACACCCCCCGGTCCAAAACAGACGCGGGGAAAACACACAAGTAAAAAGAGCCAGCCTACAGGGAACTCTTGCCGGCAACTCAAACTAGAAATTTAAAACCAGTTAAAAAAACAATCAAAAAAAACCTATGGAAATTTAAAAAAAATAAAACAGGAACTTTTGTCAGCTGGGAAGCTTTTAAACAAAATTTTCCATTTTGTATATCCCGTATTTTTAAAATATTCTACTGTTCTTATTTCCAGGCCCGCTTGTCTTTGGGTTTTGCCATATATTTTAATAAAATTGTATTCTTAATTTTTCACTGTATATCCCGCACTGCTTTTGTTTGTCCTTTTTTTCAGTTAAGTGGGAAATTTTTACTAATTATTTTGGGAGCCCATTAAAACTCTTTTTTTTAAACCCACCCCAAAATTTTCTTTTTAAAAAACTATATTTTTTGGCAAGCCCAGTTAGGACATTTATTTAGTGCATGAACAAGGACTTTTCCAAAAATTATTTACAGACAGAATTTCACTTTCACTGTCTCAAAATTTCCCCGGGGGTTTCAAAAATTTTCTCCCACAAATTTGATTTGGGCCTTTTAAAAACGTTTGGGAAAAATTCCAGAAAAGATGTCTTTGGCTTTAAAGCTTTGTGGTAATTGACATCATTTTGATCCTTTGGAGGGGGTACCTGGGGTTTTTAAAGGCCCTACCTTCAAACTCAAGCCTTTTTTTGTTAAACATCAGGGGAAAAATAAAAAAGGAAATCACCAAAAACCTCAAAAAAAAAATGGTCGGTTCATCCTTGGGAGCTTTTTTAAAAATGCCTGAAGGTCCACGTTCACTTACAAACAATAGTACCAAGTAAAAAACCCCATGGGACCACAGGGTAAAACCGCTCGAGGAGATGCGTTCTGTTCCAAGAGAGGGAATTTTTATTTTTTTTTTTTTTTTGGGTGCAAAAAGTGCAAATCAATCCCAGAACAACGAAAAAGGCCCTTTGGGAAAAGGCGGGGAAAACGGGTACAAAAGTATCTAACCCACATTTAAAAACAAATTCCTATATCAAAAAAAAAAACCCTAAAAGGGCCACTCACCCAAGGAAGAACAACTGCCCCAAAACCCCCATAAAAAACCCCGGCAAAGGGTTTTGCAACTGCAAAATGTGGGACAAAAAATTGTCCTTTTTTTTTGTGATTTTTGAAAATGGGAAAAACAGAAAAAATTTTTACTCTGTTTTGCAAAAACACTGGAAAGCATTACAAAATTTTTGGGGAAAAGGGGCTATGGGAAAATATGTGAAAAAGGCCGGGGTTTGGGGAAATTTAAAACAGGGCCTACTATGTCCTGGAAAATAAATCCCATGTCTTGAAAAAGGAGGGGGGGAAAAAGAAAACCCACAGTTGGGTGGTATTTTTTTCGGGAAAATCTGCAAAATTCTTTTAAATTACGTTTAAAACTTTTTTTGGTTTATAAAAATTTTATAATAAAAGGGCCATTTAGGATCTTCAAAATCACCCAGGGCATTTCACATATTGTTTTTAACCCATTAAATGGGGGGAGGGGAAAACCCTTTTGGAAACAAAATTAAGTTTTTTCCCTAAACATTCCATTCAGGGGCTGCAAAGTGACCCCCGCTCAAGACCCCGGCAGAAAGTGGGGTTTTCTCACAGTTTTGGGGGGGGTGGGTCGTTCGTGTGTTTTGGTCCCTGGTGGGGCGTTCGATTTACCCGTCAAAAAAACGTGTGGGGCCATTTTGGCGGGTTATTTGCTGGTGAAAATTCCCTTTAAAAATTTTCTAAATTGTTTTTTTTGGGGAACCCAACGAAAAAAGGGGGTTTTGGTTTGGGGCACCCCGATTTTTGGGCTTGAAAAAAATTAAAAAGGGAAGGCCCAGGAAACCGGGAAGAAAAAAGGCCAGGAAAAAGGGAAAAATTTAATTTTTTAGGACGTCGCTGATTTAAGATAACCCCTTTAAAAAAACGAGGCGATAAATTAGAGGGGCCCAGGGAATTTTGATAGTTTTAGATTAACTCTAAAGTCTTTCCCCGGGGAACTGCAGATTGTGTATTATATATTCGGGTGTATTTTACCTCTCAGAAAAAGGGTTTTGACAAATTTAATGTCTGAAATAACCTCTCTTGAAGTCACAACCTGAGGTAGCAGAAATTTAGCAAAGGAATATAAAGAAATAGGAGCGAGGAAGCTTGCGTTTGAAGGTTTCTTCCCTTTTCCTGTTTTTGGGGATGAGAGGAACGGGAGCCAATGTCTCTCTGGGGTATGAAGGGGGGGGTTATGCCCTCTGTGTGTGTTGTGGGGGGAAGAAAAATTAAAAAAAAATAGAGGTCTCTGATGTGGCCCACGGTGTGTCACAAAGGGCCTTTTGAAAACGGGGTTTTTTAGCCCTTTTGTAAGGAAATATGTTATTTTTAGGGTTTAAAAACCTTTATGAGTTCTATAAAAGAGAACGTTTCACTAATTATTGAATAGCTTTGGCCCCCTACAGGGGGGAAATTTTTAAGACTGTGAGAGATTTTTTGGGGAATTTTATAACAACAAAATTTAAAATTTTTAGATTAATAAGTGCAGATGCAAACTTGGGAAAATAGGATTTGGTTCTATGTTCTATTTTTTTTGGGGTTTTTCGTTTTGGTCTTTTAAAGTGTTATTTTTTTGTCAAAGGGGGAGAGCACGGAGCGATAGCGGGCCCCTGTCTACCCCTTTTTTTTAAGTGGGAGAGAGTTTTTAGGAGAGTTTTGTTCCCCTTCTAAAATCGCATTGGTAAAGGGAACTGGGAAAGGGGTGGGTTTTTAGGGTTTTAAAGAGTTACGTAAAAACAAAAATTTGCCACCCCCCTGCCTGAACCGAACTGCGGGGAACGCGGGGTTTTTGGGAGCAGACAAAGGGGGAGGGGAGACTTGCACACGGGGAAATTTTTTCTGCTTTTTGATTCGGTTGCTTGATTTTGGAAACTTTTTGGGTTTTTGACACGGTTGATTTGATGAAGAGAGTTTATTTTTTTTTGGACGGTTTAAAAATAATAAAAATAAATAAAAAAATAAAAAAAAATGTTATTAAATTTTTAAATAATATTCTTTGATTTAAACCCTTTTTGCTTTTTTTCTTAGGTGAATTTTGAACATAAGTATGCAAAAAAAACCCAAATTCTTTTTAGTTCCTTTGTTTTTCTGTAATAGGAGCCCGAGAAGGAGGGGGAAAGAGGGGAGAAAAGGAGGTGCTGCCCAGTACAGCAACAAAAAATAAAGTCAAAATAAAGGCCAGTATGTTTTACCACCCCCCTATTTTTCCCTTACGGATATAATAATACATTGTGTATCATTAATTTTTCATGGTTTGACTTTCGCAGGAACTTGGCAACAAAATGAGGAATTGATTTTAATTGTAATTGCACATTAGATTTTTTGGGGAATGACTTGTTTTGTTTAGATTGGGTTTTGGGGAAATCCAAAATGCATTATTCTGTAAAATTGAGGAAATTTGGGTGATTATTAAAAAATTTGGTTGTGAGTGTGTAGTTTTACTGGATTATAGGTCTTTTTTTTTTTTGGGTTTGCTTAAAGTTAAACTATTTTTCCCTTTTATTTTTCCTGATGGGTTGTGGTAAGTTCCCACTAATCAAAAATTTTGGTAAAATAAAAAAAATTGATATTTTGTTTAATTTTTTAAATTTGATTGAGGTTTTAATTTTAATTATTTTTAAATTTTAAAAAAGGAAAAAATAAGAGGGGAAACATATTAAGGGGTCTTTCCCAATGGGGGAAAAAAGGACATCAAAATACAAAAGAAAATTACCCTCTTGATGTAGTAAAAAATAGAACCCCTCTAGTTAAGGGTATACCCAAAATTTTATCTAAAAAATGGAAAAAAACTTTGGGCCCTGACATTGAAAACCCCCAGGGGAAAGGGGACTTTTAAACCCAGAGCCCTCAAGAAAAAGAAAAGTGCTTGCTCCCGTAAAGGGAGATCAAAAAAAGGGGAAAAAAAGGGGAACAATGTAAAAAAAGAGACAAAAGAGCGGGTTTTCTTAAATTTTTTGAAAATAAGGACAAACACGGGAAAAAACCCAATGAAAAAAATCAAAAAAGGGTATAGACTAAATGGTAAAAAAAGTAAAAAACCAAAAAAAACTAAGGGCGAAGAAATACCCTTTTCTCACTTTAGGATTCGAAAAAAGGCCCCCCCTTAGGAGAAAGAAGTAAATTTTCGGACGCCCTATCCTCAGTTTCCAGTGATCATTCAGGAGGGTGATTTTTGCATCAGAGATAAGATGAATAAAGAATAGAGAGGGGGACAAGCAAAAACCCCATAAAGAGGGAACCCAAAACTCCAAAAGTAAAAAAAACCCGAGATGTTGGAAACAAGGGTAGAGTGAGGTTCGGAGGAGGAATTTAAAGATGATGATGATGATGATGATGAAAAAGAGTGATTCAAAAGACCCATGGGTGGATAACCCTGGGGATCAGCCCGGGGTTTGGGCCAAGGGGAAAAAAAGGGGGGGGGGAGGGAATTTGGAAGAAAAAGGAAAAAGAAAATCTGATCTTTTATGAAAGGGGAAGATGGAAACAGCGATGAAATTTGGAGTTTAAAAGGTGCTTCAATTAAAGGGTTTTTACCCAACCAATATTAAGCAAGAAAAAGAAAGAGATATGGCCCCGATGTTTTCATCCCCTGGATAAGGGGAAAAATTTTAGAAAAATAAAAACAACTGGAAAAACCCAACTCAAAAAGCTAAAAAAAGGACCCCAAAAATTTGGGAAAAAAATTTATAAAATTGGGGCCCAAAGAAAGGGGGCACAATTTAAGAAGATACCCCAGTGACCCTTTTGGGGGAAAAAACCCCTAGAATTTTAACCCTTTTGGCAGAATCCCGATATTTAGTTAAAATTTTGAGAAGCTGCCTACTCTTAAAGAGGAGCATATTTTGGGGTTTAAAAGTTGGAAGAAATTACGGGGGGAAAACAGTCTCCATGGGGAAAATTTAAAGAGATTTTGGCTAATCCCTTTGGGATTCCGGGGAGGGAAAAAATTTTTTCCAGGGGAGCGGACTTCATAGATATGGGGGAACTGCTGTGAATGATCCTGAATTTTTGGCTGCAAGCGGAATGGGCTGGGGAGAGCCCAAAAATTACTTTTCCAAACAAAGGGGCATTTTTAAAAACTTTCTGATTGCCCCCATGGGACAACAAAAAAACCCGAGAGCCTATGTTTCAAAGTTCACAAGTGTGGAAAAATATTACCGGAAATGACCAATGTGGTCAAATTGGCAGTCAATTTTGGAGCTAAACTACAGATGGGACTCCCCTCCCAGAAGAAAAAAAGGGCGGGGGGGTTTTTTGGATTTGGAAACCCTAAACAAAAGGTGTCTATACAGTCATTTTTCCCCCATCAAGGGGAAACTGAACGGGAAAAAAAAAACAAAACCCAGGAAGAAAAAACCCAAAAAAACTCTCAAAAAAATTTAAATAAAATCAACGGGTTGCAGAATGAAGGGGGAAAAAATAAGTTTTGGTTTAAAGGAAAACTGTGCCCCAAATCCCCAATCATTTGCTACAGCTTCATTAAAATGAAATTTGTACCACCCAAAATAGTGGTAAAAGTTTTTTCATTTCATAGCCATTTTTGGGGCAAACACAAAATTTGGAGGGGAAAGGACGGGGCCTTAGGAAGGGGAAGGGAGGAAGATTTCCCCCAAAATTCCGCAATCTTCAAAAAGGTGTGTTATTTTTGTGGACGGTTTTTGGGGGACTTTCCCCGTGAGGGGAAGGGGCCAAAGGGTAAAACCCCCACAGGAGGATTTCAGAGGAAGTACCGAGAAAGTGAAGATCATCTGGGGACCAGGTAAACCCCTTTATAGGGGGCCCCGGGCAAGGTTTCTAGGGTCCCCAGAAGATCCGAAAGGGGGGTGCCAGGTTGCTAAAGCCCAGAAAAAACCAAAAATTGGGTAAAAAGTAAAAAAACCCCATTGAAAGTGATGGGGGATAGCGGGCTTTTTATCTGGTTAAACCGAAAGGTACAAAATCTCACTATTTTAAACCACAAATTTAGGAGGGGGTTTTTGGGGAGGATAAAGTCCCCGTTTTCCCAAAAATGATGATTTGGCCAAGGACGGGAACCCCAAACTTTAGGAACCCCTTTCCATTTTTTTTTCCCGTGTCCCCCGATGGTTTTTTCCCCCTTTTAAAAGAGAAGAATGTTGCCAAAAAGCAAAATGTTTTTTGATTTTTCCAAGTGTTTTATTTTTGGTTTGGGGTTGTCACCCAAATTGGGGATTTAAAGGGTTAAAACCGCAAGGCCCAACCCCCTTTTGGGAAAAATTTTCCAGTTCCTTTTTGACGGGGGCCCTTAAAAATTTTAAAAGGGATTGAACCCCCCATAAAAATTGAAAAATTTTCAAAAGTCCACAACCCCATTATTTTTTTGGAGAAACCAGGGATTTTAGGAAGGGCCCTGGGTTTAGCTAATTTTGGCAAGGGGGGATTAGGTTTAAATATCAAAAGGAAAAGGGTTTTTGGGAACCAAAATTTGCTGAAATAGTTTGCCTATGCATAGGCAGGTGCACAATCTGTTAAAAAAATAATTGGCTTTTTATTTTTGGTTACATTTATATCCAAGAGGTGCATAAGATGTTTTAAAAAAGCTAAAAGATGCTCAGTCGGTTTTCCCAAAATTTTTTTTGTAAAAGAAGTCCCTAAGCAGGTGGGAAATTTCCCCAATTAATTCCTCCGGGAAAAAGGGAAAAAAGTTTTGTGAATAAATAGTGAAATGGGTTTTTGGGGAAAGAAAATTTAGAAAAAAAAAAATTTAAAAAAATTTGGAAAAAAATTTGACTAAAAAAAGTTTTTGAAAACTAGGGGTTTAAAAAACTCTAAGGAGTTGGGAAAATCTGATTGGGATAATTATATTAGTGTGATTTAGGTTTTCTTTTTGAATCAAAGGGGGAATGGGAAAGGATTTTTTTTTATAAAAAATTTTTTATATAATTTTTTTGTTTAATTTAAGTTTTAATTTGCATTTTTTGTTTTAAAAGATAATGTTTTGGGCTTTTCTTTTTTTCAAAAAGCATAGGGAATGGGTAGAGGGGCCCCAAAATACTCAAAAAAAGAAAAATATAAAAGGGGCTGGAGAAAGTGGAACAAGGAAAAGGGGTGGAAAAGTTTAGATTCCATCTCGCCCTCGGGATTTAAATTTGACACTGTGGGGGAGATGAAATGTGGGACAAAATTTCCGTGTTATATTTTTTCGTATTAAAATTTTTTAAAAATTAGGGTTTTTTGGTTTTGGGGACAAAAGTGGGGACCCGATGTTTTGTTTTTTTTCGTTTAAACTTGGGAAAAGGGTCCCAGGCAGGGACAGAGAGAATCCCCAGGAGGGTCCCCATGGGTCGCCCCTGAATGGGGACATTTTTGGGATTTTTTTTTTGCTGGGGGTTTTTATATTTATTCAATTTCATCATAGCTTTAAAAAGTATTGTAAAGATTTTTAAGGGACTGGATTTCTTTTTGGTGGGGCGCCTAGGGCAAGGGGCCCTGAGAGAATTTTCCCCGTCTTTATTGATGAGGATTTTGGAAAAAATTTAAATTTCGTCATTTTGCGACGTCTTATCCAGGGGCGATTACAGAAGCAAATTTGGGTTAAGGTTCTTGCTCCCCAAAGGGGCCAAAATCGACAGATTTTTTTAAACCCAGTTTGGGCCGGGGGTTAAAAACCCCGGGCCTTTTTGGTTACTGGACAACGCTCTTTCCCACCAAGTACCCCCGCCCCCTGGGAAAGAAAGCTGGAATGAAAGCTGGGCCCCAGGTTTTTTAAAACCCTTTCACTCCCCTAAATTTTTTACACTACATAAAAAATGTGTCTATATAAACATGGGGTTTACTCTCCATAAATTTTTATTTTTTGCTAAAATTCCCAAGAACAAAAAATTTTTATTTTATAAAACCCCTTTTTTTTTGTTTTTGAGACTTTAATTTGTCCCGAAGGGGGGAAATATGTTGGTCGGGGGGTCTATGATTTTGCGGAAAATTTGAAAAAGGTTTTGGGAACAGATTAAAAATTTCTTGCTTTTCTGAAACATCTGGAAAGCCTTTCTAATTCTTTGGGAAAAAAGGAAAAGGGGAAAGGGATGGAAAAGCCAGGGAATTTGGGGTATTAAAAAAACGCCCTACTAGTCACATGGGAAAAAATACCCCGTCTTGAACAAAGGGGGGGGGGGGAAAAAGCAAATAGAAATTGGGTCCCGGGGGTTTTTCAGATAATTTCAAAAATGCTGGAAAAACTGATTTCTGAAAACCCCTTTTTTATAATAAACCCCTTTTTAATCAAAGTACAGTGGCAGGGGACCCTTTTATCACCATGAGGGGATTGGTTTTTAAACCACAACAGAAAATGTGGGGAAACATTGAAATCAAAATGGACCCGCATCCCTGTGGAACGCCCCAACAACGCCCCGGGGAAATCCCCTGCCCCGACAATTTTAGCTGTTTTGAGGCCCAAAGGGGTGTGCAACTCAATATTTGGGAGGGTTTCCCAATGGGTTTTTTGGACACTCAGTGTACATTTAGATAAAGATGGGGTGATGATCAGTTTTTTTAGCATTTTTTTGGGTGGATTAATTTTTTATTCCCAAAAAACTTCTGTTTAATGAAAACAGGGGTAGAATTTAATACCCTTTTGTTTTTTTAAAAATTTTCTTTTAAAAAAGGGTTTATTATTTATTCATTTTTCATTTTTGTCATTTTTAGACGCTTTATCCAGAGCGACTTTCAGGGGCAAAATTGGGTTTTAGTGCCTTGGTCCAAAGGGACATTTGACAGATTTTTTTAAAATAGTCCGGTCGGGGTTTGAACCAGCGCCCTTTCGGTTACTTGCAAAAAACGCTCTTAAAACCCCTAAGCACCTGCGCCCAATTATTAATTTGATATGAAAATATTTTAAAAACCCGTATTGAAGTTAATTTTCTGGCATGTTGGGCCCTAAATGAAAGGCGCTGGTTTTAATCCCCAAACCAACTAGGTGAAAAATCTGTCGTTTTTGCCCCTTTATTAAGGTAATTAACCTTATTGGTCCTAAATGCTCTGGATAAGAGAAACGCAAATGACGAAAGAAAGTTTTTAAAAGAAATTTGGGGCTGGGGAACCTCTTCTTTCTTGTCTATTTAAATTTAAAAGAAACCCAAAAGTTTTTTGGGGAAAAGTTAGTGTCCCATTTCAATCTTCTTTCCCAAAAAAACCCTTGCCTTTTGTAGGCCTTTAAAAAAAAGAGAGAAGAACTGCCAGATCGTCATAAAAAGCCCCGGGAAATAAAA
Organism: Coregonus suidteri; assembly: GCA_036851935.1. NCBI lineage: Eukaryota > Metazoa > Chordata > Actinopteri > Salmoniformes > Salmonidae > Coregonus > Coregonus suidteri. The sequence goes on from CM072220.1 coordinate 74,585,648, forward strand.
ACTGCACTGGGGGACACATTTAAATGGAATAATTAATACAGAGCAGGGGGGAAAAAACACAAGGAAAAAACAAATTTAAAAGGGATTGTCGGAAAAGGGCTTTTGGTCACCATTCATGTAATACTTAAATAAAATCCTCAGATGGTATTGGGGAGCTATTTTATAGGGTTTTTACAAGTAAATTTTTTTCCCAATTTTAAATTTTTATCCCAAAAAAAATTTTATTTACAATTACGGGGGTTGGCAATAGACTAGGCTCCCGTCAATTTGTTGCTGAGGGCTTTAGCTATTTGCGGGCCAGAAAAATAATTAGCCCCCCCTTTAAAAATTTGCCCCATAGCTTCCCAAAACATAGCCCTCCCCAGTTTAAACACACTACCCATTTAACAAAGTGGTTTTGTGGGGAATCAAATTTAATAACCCAAAATAAAATGTCCCTTGATTACAGTGGGAAAAAAACCAATGTCCGTATTAATGTCTACCGTTCATTAAAATAATTCATTTTTTTTTCCAGTAAACAAACCGGTGTGTCCCTTGGGTTGCCCAAAGAAACGTCGCTGTTTGGAAGAGTTAATCTGGATGTTTTTTGGATCTAAGGGATGGGACTTTAAAAGTAATTTTTTCCAAACCCCCGAAAATGAGGCCGAAGGCCGACGCAGAAAGGAAAAGGAGCCCAAGGGGTGAAAAAACCCTATGGTTTTACAGTGGAATTTTTGCCGTACTTTTTTAATATTATTGAACCCTTTTTTTTAATAGGCCCGTTCCTACCCCTTACACAAAAACCAAAGGAGTCATAGGGAAAAAAAATTTTTTTTAAACCAATCAAACCAAAACAGCTAAAGTTTTTTTTTTTGGGAGTAAATGAGGCTGAAAACTTTTTTTGCTGCCAAAACTAAGCTTGGGGGCTGAAACCCCGGTGTAAGGGGAGTGGGGAAGGATTTTTACTTTCCCTGGGTTTGAAAGGAAAGCTCAAAAATTTTGGTGGGGTAAAAAATAATTATGTTTTCAAAGGTTTTTGGGGTTCCCATATTTTCCTAATAAAGGGTTTGACGTCTTATATTTAGGTCTAAAAAGGGGTTAATTATACCTTTTTGACAAAGTAGGACTACGGAAAAAACCAAATTTTAAGGGGCGATTTTTTTTTAGCCTTTTAAACGTCAGCATGCTTTCCAGCCGAAACAGTTCGGGAAAGTTTTTTTGAAAATATTATGACAACATTTTGTGAGGTTTTTTTTTGGGTTTCGGTTTAAGGGGTTTTTTTAGCCCTTTTTGGGGAACAAAATTTTTTTTTCGAGGCAAACGGTACCAAAATCTTTTGCCCCTTGGTTTGGGGATTTTGGGGCAACAGTAGGGGGTTCTTCATTAAAATTTGTTGTCATTAAAATTGGAAGACTCGTTTTCATGCAAGGTTTTTTTATTGGAAAAAATGAACCCAAAAATGTTAGTTTTGATGTAAAATTGCACGTTTGATTTCCCGGCAAAAAAGTCAACATTAAAAATAGATTTTTTGAGTTTTTTTGACTATTTTGAGGGAAGTGGTATAGACCCCCTTTTTTAGACAGACACACTGACGTTTACAAACGATACTGGGGCTCTTTACATTTACATGTTAGTCATTTTGACTCTTTAACCCCAAACGACTTACAGTTAGTGAGGGCATACATTTCATCGTCCCCCCCCTGGGGAAACGAACCCCAACCCTGGGGTTGCAAAACGGCCCTGCTCTACCCCCTGGATACATGGGCTGTAACTAGGGGAATTTTTGGTTGGGGAAGTTTTTAAAATTTTTCATTTTTTTTACTTCTAAACAAAATAAATTTTTTTTGGGGTCTAAAACTTTGAATTATTTTTTTGATTCTTGGTTGAACATTCGGTAAGATTAATTTGGTTGTGATTTTTTTGCAAAATAATTTTTGGGGATTTCGCGTTGTTGCTCAAAGCTAATTTCTCATTATATAGCCTATAGCAAAAACTAGCCCAAAAAGCCTTTTCTGGTTGAAGTTGAAGTGTTTTTTTGTATAAAGCAGTTTATTTGTTATGATGAAAACAAACATTATAAATTTAAACAGGCATTAAAATGAACCTTTAAAAACCCCCTTTTACTCAAAAATAGTGTGAAAAAGCCTCTTAAGAAAAAAAGAAATAGAGGGCCGGGGGTTTTATAAGAACTCCCCCTTTTTTCTGCCACCAACCGCGCCCCCTCCCCCCCTTTTCAGCTATGTTTGTAAAAACAGAAAGGGGGCCCATGGGGGTCTCAAAATTTGGACCCAAATTTTACTACTGCCCCTTTTTTTCATTTTTTTTAAACAAAGGTCTTTTAAGGGGGTATGGGGGGCAACTCTTTAAGTGGCCCATTTCCCCTTTTTAAAATGACAAAATAAAGTTTTTTTTAAAACAATGGAAGGGTTTTTTTATGACATGCTTTAAACAAATTTCACCCCGACCCAAAAGAACTCCAAAAAGGGAAATTCTAATTAAAGGGAAGTTAAATTTTAAAATTTCAAATGTACATTTTTTCATTTTTCTTTTGCAGACGCTCTTTATCCAGAGCGAATTACAGAGTGAGTGCATTTTCATTTTTTTTAAAAATATGGAACCCCATTGGGGTTTCCTCACCCTGATAAATCCCCAAAAAAAAGGTTGGGACGTCGGGGGAAAAGGAAATTCTCAAATGGGGACTTTTCAGTAAAAGGGGAAATTGTTTCCCCCATCCTGGTCCCAAAGGGGTGGGGCTTGGTTTTTTTTTTTTTGCCCTAGCATACAACCTTTTTTCCTTCAAGGTGGATTTTCTTTGTTGAATCCACTGTGGAGGGTTAGGGGAAATAAAAAAACCACCCCTTTGTTGTCCCCTGGACCAGGGTTTGGGAAAAAACTAGTACATTGGGAACAAGTGTTTATGATGCAAAAAAATAATTTTTCATTTGGCCCTCACACACTTTTTTTTTCTGTACTGAAATCTTGGAAAAATAATTGCTAAAATGCAACATTTTTTTGGTTTTATTAACGTGGGAAAGAACAAAAAAACAACATTATCTTTTTTTTTTTATTAACCTCCCCTTTATACACTACCCCCTACATTTAAAAGGGGTAGTTCACATTTTTTCAAAATTAAATCAAATGTAAAAGGTTTTTTATACAGGGGGACGTCGGGGTGTACTCAAGATTCAAAGGTATTTCTAAGGGGATGAATCTTATTTTAGCAGCCCATTTTTACGCCCCTTTGCGACATTGCACTGTGGTTTTTTCCAAAGTTTTCCCGCCCCGTCGAAGGGTAAAACATTTGTGGAATCTTTTAAAATGTCTCCCGTATCTGCCGTTTTCCCTCATGTTTTCAATGTTTTTTTTGCTAAAGGTTTTTTTGGCAAATTAACCTAGGGCCCAAAGGAAAACCCGTTACTGAGCCATCTTAAAATCCTGCAAGCAAAAATAGGGTTTCCCCGTCCCCAAACAGGGAACCCCCGGGGGCTGTAGGATAGAAACAGGTGGGGAAGGGGAGAGGCAGGCTGGGGTTTTTCCCCCCTGTTAACTGTCAAATCTGGATAGGATCCCAGTCCTAAACCCCCTGGATAGGATTTCCCCGTCCTAAAAAGAAGTCCCGAATCAACCTTTCCCGGGCCCCCGTGAAAACCACACACCCTCCCATTTTACCAAAAGTATGAACACTTTTTAAAAAAAGCTTTCCTAATTGTTTTTGGTCCACTAACACAATAGGAAAGGTTGTGGTTGATGTTGGGGCCCTCACATGTGATACTCAGGTTTTTACTTGACATTCCTACAAGACTTTACTCCAAAAGGAACCCTCAATACCAAGGGTTTTACAATACTATTTACATAATCAATTGGGAAAATTACAAAGCCTGAAACCCCAATATATCCCCGGGCATATATTGAACTTAACAATGGGGGGGATGGAAAAGGGGTTTCTGAAATGAATACTGTAGTGGTGTGAGAAAAGGGAACCAAGTTTTCCCCTCTGGTTTTCCCTTCCCCCAAAAGTAAATGGGTCATTGGGATTTGTTTTTGGGAATGCGCCCCGGAAATTTTGGGACCATAAAAAAAAAAAACAAATCATTTATTTTAAAAAGAACGTATTTTAAAACCTTTATATGATAAACAATATTTTTACGCATTGGAGAAAATACTGGGGGATAGCAATTTGGGTTGTCCCAAGGGGGAAAGGGGTTTGAGGTGTAGTGGAAAAATTTTTTACTAGATAAAAAGAAAGGGTTTTAAAGCCATGATTAAAGAAAAAATTGCAATTTTTTGTATAGATAACCGAAAAAAAAAAAAGGTTTTTTTTATTAGCAGATAAAATTAAAGGGTTTTTTTTGCAGTTATCCCAAAAACATTTAAACAATGGTAAAAATAACGAATTTATTTTAAAAACAATTTAATAAACACATGTTCCTTTTTTAGCCGTGATCCAAAAAACAAGCATTTTGTAATAAAAAATAATCCTTCAGGACCCAGTTTGGGAAAACCCCGATTTTCAGACGCTCCCATCCCGGGGCGCCCCCAACCCTTGGGGGGATTCATCCTTTTAAAATAGCCCCCAAATCCAAAACCCCACATCAGCGTATTTCCCAAACCCCGTATCAAACACAATTAAAATAATACAATATAAAATACCAAAATTTCAGGCATTGGGAAAAAATTCAACTCCTTTACTTTTTTAATTTTGTTACGTCCAGCCCTACCTAAAAAAGGATTAATTGTTTTATCCCCCTCACCCAAACTCCACACCCCCTACCCCATAATAAAAAACAAAAAAACAGTTTTGAAAATTTTTGCAAATGTAATTTAAAAAAAAAAAAAGTAAATATGACATTTTCCCGGGCATTAAGGGCCCTTTTCAACTTTGGGGAAGCCCCCTTTTGGCCCCGATTTACAGCCTCGCGTCTTCTTGGGTATGGCGCTACAAACTTGGAAAACCCTTTTTTGGGGGGTTTCTCCCTTCTTTTCTGGGAGAAACCTTCAACCACTGCAGGTTGGGTGGGGAGCGTCGGTGACAGCCATTTTTTAGGTCCCTCCAGAGTTTTTTCAATTTGGGTTCAAGTCCGGGGCCCGGCGGGCCCCTCAAGGGAAATTCCCGAGATTTGTCCCGAACCCAAATCCCCGCGTTGTTTGGGTTTTGGGGCTTAGGGGCGTTGTTTTTCCCGTTGGGAAAGGGAACCTTCGCCCCATTTTGAGGTCCTGTTTTGCTTTGAGCCCGGTTCTTTAAAGGATACCCCTGTACTTTTCTCCGTTTTACGGGAAGCTTTGGGGGGTGGCAGGGCGGGGGGAAAACCCGGGCTATTTTCCCAGTCCCCGCCGCTGAAAAAATCCCCCCAGCATGATGCTGAAAACCACCAAAGCTTCCCGTAGGTGAAAGCCCGATTTTCCCCCAGAGTGACATTAGGGATTCAGGCCAAAGAGTTCAAACTTTTGGTTTTTTTCAGCCACAGAAACTTGTTTCTAAAAGGTCAAGTCCTTTTTTGGGCCTTTTGGGAAACTCCCCGCGGGCTTTTATGGCCCTTTTTCTGAGGACCCCGCTTTCCTCTGGGCCCCTCTACCCTAAAAGGGCCGGAAAAAGGGGGAAATGCTGCAGAAAAGGTTGTTCTTCTGGAAAGGGTTTTCCCCAAACCACCGAGAAACTCTGGAGCTCGTCCAAAAGTGGGCCATTTGAGTTCTTGGTCCCCCCCCTGAAACCCGGCCTTTTCCCCAAATTTTCAGTTTTTTTCCGGGCGGGAAAAGTTTGGGGCTTTCCCAAAATTTTCCCCTTAAGAAAAGAGGGGCCATTGGGGGTTCTTGGGGCCTGCAATGCGGGAGACATGTTTGGTAACCCCTTCCCTAGTCTGGCCTCGCCCAATTTCCCTCAAGTCATTGGAAAAAAATTTGGGGCCTCCTTGGTTTTTTGTCTGACCAATGCACTGTCAACTGTGGGACCTTATATAGACAGGTGTGTGTCTTTCCAAATAATTTCCAATCAATTGAATTTATCACAGGTGGACTCCAATCAAGTTGTAGAAACATCAAGTGTGATCAATGGAAAAAGGATGCACCAGAGCTTAAATTTCGAGTTTCATAGCAAAGGGTCTGAATACTTATGTACATAAGGATAAAATATAAATATATGAAAATAATTCTAAAAAATGTTTTTGCTTTGACATTCTGGGGTATTGTGTGTAGATTGATGAGGGAAAAAAGCAATTTAATCAATTTTAGAATAAGGCTGTAACGTAACAAAATGTGGAAAAAAGGAAGGGGTCTGAATACTTTCCCAATGCACAGTATGTTTATTTATCAACGTTCCTATTATTTAAACAGAGTTTTCACAGGCCACTATTTAAAAGAAGATCCCAGCTTTCTCTTGCTGCTATATTTATTGCTAAATTCTTTAAATGAAGCACATGAATCCGCTTTAAAACTGGTGTAGCCTACCTGGAATATAGGTGGTGCGTGAGTTTTAAGTTTGGGGAAGCTAAATTTTCACCAAATACAAATTCACCTTTATAATTTAAAAGGCATTCTTATGCATCATCACATTGGCAGAATTATCGCTAAAATAGCATATTATTCGTAATGTGATGAGTATTATTGGATAGTTGCGATAAGATTCCAGGCTTAGTACCGATAATATAACTCAGAATCACATGTTGGGCAAACATGGACCATTAAATCGCATGGATGTAAGGTGCGGGCTATGGGAGTGTGGGTAGAGTAGGCGACAAGGTTATATCAGTAAAACAATTTCTTTCTTGTCTTTGGCATGGCAAAATGTGGTTCTTTTTTAAACACCCATTCATGCAATTCAGCTAACATTTAAGATGGAGTAATTAGCAGAATCTTTTTTAATAGGACAAATTACAGGGTATGCCTACTCTGCTGACAGGTAATAAAAACAACGTTGTCCTCATAGAATAGGGCATATGAGAAGGGGAGCACAAAGAGAATAAGACTCCAGCTAAAACTGGAGGAGGAAATTATTGTCCAAACAATTTTTAAAGCAGCACTGAACCAACAACGATTAAATAGTGAATATGTGCAGTGCAGCTCACAGGGGTTATTGCCATGCTCTCCTCTGGTGCCAATAAGATCAGCTATGCAGTTGTTTGCTCAAGTTGAGCATGTTGATAACTACAATAAAAGCCAGATTAGTCTTTTCATAGTCTTCTCTTCACAGCAATAACCACTTGCTTTCCGAACTACACTATATAGACACACAAAAATATGTGGACACCCCTTCAAATGAGTGATTTGGCTCTTTCAGAACCACCCGATGCTGACAGGTGTATAAAATCAAGCACACTGCCATGCTATCTCCATAGACAAACATTGGCAGTAGAATGGCCTTACTGAAGAGCTCAGTGCTTTCAACGTGGCACCGTTATAGGATGCAATCTTTCCAAATAGTAAGTTCATCAAATTTCTGCCCTGCTAGAGCTGCCCCGGTCAACTAAGTGCTGTTATTGTGAAGTGGAAATGTCTAGGAGCAGCAACGGCCCAGCTGCGAAGTGGTAGGCCACACAAGCTCACAGAACAGGACCGCCGAGTGCTGAAGCGCGTAAAAATTGACTGTCCTGCACAGAGCCCTGACCTCAACCCCATCGAACACCTTTGGGATGAATTGGAACACCGACTGCGAGCCAGGCCTAATCACCCAACATCAGTGCCCAACCTCACTAATGCTTGTGGCTGAATGGAAGCAAGTCCCCGCAGCAATGTTCCAACATCTAGTGGAAAGCCTTCCCAGAAGATTGGAGGCGGTTATAGCAGCAAAGGGGGGACCAACTCCATATTAATGCCCATGATTTTGGAATGAGATGTTCGACGAGCACTTTGGTCATGTAGTGTATGTTTTCCCACGATTGTATTTAGAAATATTGTGATATACCTGGCTTGGCCTCTACTTGTCACAGACAGGCTCAACTCAACAATAATCTGCCCAAACACACGCTGCCTTTCTTCCGACTGTAGACAATCCACAACTTATTAATTTTTCAAGAACTAATGATCATGCTTTAGTAGCCTATTTTGAATGTT
>CM072220.1:74594169-74622102 GCA_036851935.1 Coregonus suidteri
GTATAAACACCTCAATCCCAGAACAAACACAAAGGACCTTGTGAAGATGCTGGAGGAAACGGGTACAAATGTATCTAAATCCACAGTAAACCGTGTCCTATATCGACATAACCTGAAAGGCCACTCAGCAAGGAAGAAGCAACTGCTCCAAAACCACCATAAAAAGCCAGACTATGATTTGCAACTGCACATGGGGACAAATATCGTACTTTTTGGAGAAATGTCCTCTGGTCTGATGAAACAAAAATAGAACTGTTTGGCCATAATGACCATCGTTATGTTTGGAGGAAAAAGGGGGATGCTTGCAAGCCGAAGAACTCCATGCCAACCGCGAAGCACAGGGGTGGCAGCATCATGCTATGGGGGTGCGTTGCTGCAGGAGGGTCTGGTGCACTTCACAAAATAGATGGCATCATGAGGAAGGAAAATGATGTGGATATATTGAAGCAACATCTCAAGATATCAGTCAGGATGATAAAGCTTGGTCGCAAATAGGTCTTCCAAATGGACAATGATCCCAAGCATACATCCAAAGTTGTGGCAAAATGGCTTAAGGACAACAAGTCAAGGTATTGGAGTGGCCATCACAAAGCCCTGACCTCAATCCTATAGAAAATGTGTGGGCAGAACTGAAAAAGCATGTGCGAGCAAGGAGTCCTACAAACCTGACTCAGTTACACCAGCTCTGTCAGGAGGAATGGGCCAAAATTCACCCAACTTATTGTGGGAAGCTTGTGGAAGGCTACCCGACACGTTTACCCAAGTTAAACAATTTAAAGGCAATGCTACCAAATACTAATTGAGTGTATGTAAACATCTGACCCACTGGGAATCTGATGAAAGAAATAAAAGCTGAAATAAATCATTATCTCTACTATTATTCTGACATTTCACATTCTTAAAATAAAGTGGTGATCCTAACTGACGTAAGACTGGGAATTTTTACTAAGATTAAATGTCAGGAATTGTGTAATACTGAGTTTAAATGTATTTGGCTAAGGTGTATGTACACTTCCGTCTTCAACTGTACATTGTGTAGTGTGTACTTTGTAATGTTAATTATTTGTTGTCAATTCTTAGCTACCTGATCTATTAAAATGAGATCAGTGTTTGACTTGGACAGAAGCTCAACAGAGCTGAATATCAGCACCTGAAATGTCTACTGCTTGAGCTCATGTTCCTCTTATAGAATATTAGCTCAAAGGTATTGTGGGGCTCCTGCACCTAAATATATACCGTACCGGCACCCAAAATTAGTACTTTTTTCAGTCAAACACTGAATTAGATGATTGAAAAATACAAAATATTTTTAGAGAATAAAGAATGTCCCTGAATTGTCAAGACAATAACTTTTGTTTCCGTTTCTCTTTATTACTACTTGCCAACTCAGGTATAAGTCCGGTAACATCAACAGTGAGGACAAACCCAGCCTGCCTCTCTCCTTCCACACTAAGTCCAAACCTACAGTCACTGGGTCCTGATTGTGACAGTGGAGCCCAGTTTGCACTGCAGGATCCAGAGATGGCATCAGTGAAGCTGGAAGACTGCAGTCAAACACTGGAGCTGAATGTCAACATTAAAGATGAAGAAGAGGAGGAGAAGATTGGGAAATGTGTTTCTCATGGTAAGAGCAGGTTCTATCTAATTTAAGTTTGTGTTTGTTCCAACTTCTCACTGTGCATGAAAAGTTGCAGTAGAACTGTTTCATGATGATCTGTTTGTATGAAAAGGTAGATGTTATTTTGTGCTACTGAGACTTGCATGGTTTGACACCAGTATTGCCAGCATGTGTTTTATTCACTATCTGGAGTGATCAGAGAGTAGACTAAGTAAGTGAAGTAGACAAACTGCCAGTGTTTTTAAAGTTCTATGAAATGAGTCTGTGTAGTTACTAACCCTTGTGATAGTGAGTGGAGGATGATATGGCTCATCATTTTAATGACTTTTGTCCCTTTTTAGCTTTTGACTCTTACCAACTTTTAGAATAGTTCCCCCCCCCCCCTTTTGTATTGTACAGCCTACTGATATGAAAACATATGTCACCCGGTACAGCCAGAAGAGGACTGGCCACCCCTTTAAGCCTGGTTCCTCTCTATGTTTCTCCCTAGGTTCCTGCTTTATAGGGAGTTTTTAGTAGCCACTGTGCTTCTACATCTACATTGCTTGCTCTTTCGTGATTTTAGGAAGTGTTTCTGTAAAGCACTTGGTGACTTTGCGGATGTAAAAAGGGCTTCAAAAAATAAATGTGATTGACATGTACATTACCAGTCAAAGGTTTGGACACACCTACTCATTCAAGGGTTTATCTTTATTTTTACTATTTCCTACATCCTACATTGTGTAATAGTAGTGAAGACATCAAAGCTATTCAACAACACATATGGAATCGTTTAGTAACCAAAAAAGTGTTAAACATATCAAAATATATTTTATACTTTAAGTTCTTCTAAGTAGCCACCCTTTGCCTTGATTACAGCTTTGCACACTCTTGGCTCTCACACTTCATGAGGTAGTCACCTGGAATGAATTTCAATTAACAGGTGTGCCTTGTTAAAAGTTAATTTGTGGAATTTCTTTCCTTCTTAATGCATTTGAGCCAATCAGTTGTGTTGTGACAAGGTAGGGGTGGTATGCAGAAGATAACCCTATTTGCTAAAAGACCAAGTCCATATTATGGCAAGTTCATTATAGTTATCAGCCTCAGAAATTGCAGCCCAAATAAATTATTCAGAGTTCAAGTAACAGACAAATCTCAACATCAACTGTTCAGAGGAGACTGCGTGAATCAGGCCTTCAAGGTCGAATTGCTGCAAAGAATCCACTACTAAAGGACACCAATAAGAAGAAGATACTTTCTTGGGCAAAAAAACACGAGCAATGGACATTAGACCGGTGGAAATCTGTCCATTGGTCTGAGTCCAAATGTCAGATTTTTGGTTCCAACAGCCGTGTCTTTGTGAGACACAGAGTAGGTGAACGGAAGATCTCTGCATGTGTAGATCCCACCGTGAAGCATGGAGGAGGATGTGTGATGGTGTGGGGGTGCTTTGCTGGTGACACTGTCTGTGATCTATTTAGAATTCAAGGCACACTTAACCAGCATGGCTCCACATCATTCTGCAGTGATACGCCATCCCATCTGGTTTGCGCTTAGTGGGACTATCATTTGTTTTTCAACAGGACAATGACCCAACACACCTACAGGCTGTGTAAGGGCTATTTGACCAAGAAGGAGAGTGATGGAGTGCTGCATCAGATGACCTGGCCTCCACAATCACCCGACCTCAACCCAATTGAGATTTGGGATGAGTTGGACCGCAGAGTGAAGGAAAAGCAGCCAACAAGTGCTAAGCATATGTGGGAACTCCTTCAAGACTGTTGGAAAAGTATTCCAGGTGAAGAGTTGGTTGAGAGAATGCCAAGAGTTTGGAAAGCTGTCAAGGCAAAGGGTGGCTACATTGAAGAATCTAAAATACAACATATGTTTAAACACTTTTTGGTTACTACATGATTCCATATGTGTTATAGAATAGGTCTGATGTCTTCACTATTCTTCTACAAGGTAGAAAATAGTAAAAAAAATAAAGAAAAACCCTTGAATGAGTAGGTGTGTCAGCCTTTGACTGGTACTGTATATTACACCAATTGACTGGTTCTTCTGATGATGTTCACACAGGAGACCGTATTGAGACATTCTCTACATCCAGAGAGCATCAGCAGGAAGATCACAGAGCTAAGAGGTCTCACCACTGCCCACATTGTGAGGAGATTTTCCCAATTCTATCAAAGTTAAAAATACACCTACAAATACACACAGGCGAGAATCTGTATTTCTGCACTGACTGTGGGAAGAATTTCACAACATCAAAGGCTCTGACAGTTCATCAGAGAGTGCACACAGGAGAGAAGTCTTACGCCTGCTCTGACTGTGGAAAGAGTTTCTCTCGACTGGCGGACTTAAAAATACATGAACGTATACACACAGGAGAGAAGCCTTACGCCTGCTCTTACTGTGGAAAATGTTTCTCTCGACTGGGCGACCTAAAAATACATGATCGTATACATACAGGGGAGAAGCCTTACTCCTGCTCTCTGTGTGGGAAGAGTTTCTCTCAACTGGGCCACTTAAAAACACATGAACGTATACACACAGGAGAGAAAGTCTTACTCCTGCTCAGACTGTGGAAAGAGTTTCTCTCTCACCGAGCCACCTAAAACAGCATGAACGTATACATACAGGAGGGAAGCCTTACTCCTGCTCTAATTGTGTAAAATGCTTCACAACATCAGCTGAGCTAAAAAGTTCATCAGAGAACACACACAGGAGAGAAGCCTTACTTCTGCTCTGTGTGTGGGAAGAGTTTCTCTCAACTGGGCAACTTAAGACAACATGAACGTATACACACAGGAGAGAAGCCTTACTCCTGCTCTGACTGTGGGGCGAGTTTCTCTCAACCGGGCAACTTAAAACAACATGAACGTATACACACAGGAGAGAAGCCTTACTGCTGCTCTGACTGTAGGAAGACTTTCTCTCAACTTAGCCACTTTAAAAGACACCAAGCTATACATAAGGGAGAGAAGCCCTTACTCCTGCTCTGGCTGTGGAAAATGTTTTAAATCATCAGCGGAGCTAAAAGTTCATCAGAGAACACACACAGGAGAGAAGCCTTACTTCTGCTCTGACTGTGGAAAATGTTTTAAATCATCAGCTGAGCTAAAAGTTCATCGGAGAACACACACAGGAGAGAAGCCTTACTCCTGCTCTTACTGTGGAAAGAGTTGCTCTCGACTGGGCGACTTAAAACTACATGAACGTATGCATACAGGAGAGAAGCCTTACTCCTGCTCGGATTGTGTAAAATGCTTCACAACATCAACCAATCTAAAAATTCATCAGAGGGTGCACACAGGAGAGAAACCTTACTACTGCTCTGACTGTGGGAAGAGTTTCTCTCAACACATTAACTTAAAAAACACATCAACGTATACATAAAGGAGAGAAGCCTCAGTTGTCTCAGACAAGCTAAAATTAAAGTCACTCCATCACTTAATTCTCACCTCATAAAGGAAGTGGTAACAGTGAATTTGATAACATTAACACTCAATTGTAATCCTATTGTTTCTCACTGTGAGAGAATTGTGACACAATTTTAGTGTGTTTTGTTATCTTCTACTGTAAAGATACTGAGATGACCTTGGATTTGCCCTTAGGGTTGAATACACTCAGTGAGGTCTGATAGATGACTGGGTGGTACTGCTTTCCTCTGCAGTTTTCTGTGGGAATGAGCTAGTTCGGACACTCATCGGTACAACACAAGACATGCAGCAAGAGGTTTCTTCACAGTCCCCAGGTCCAGAACAGACGCTGGGAAACACACAGTATTAAATAGAGCCATGACTACATGGAACTCTCTGCCAGGTAACTCAAACTAGCAATAAAACCAGATTCAAAAAAACATAAAATAAAATAAACCTTATGGCACATTACAAAAATAACAACAGGAACTTTTAGCTCAGCTGATATTCTGAAGCATTTTACACATCTCATATGTATATACTGTATTCTATAATATTCTACTGTATCTTAGTCCATGTCGCTCTCATTGGTTGTCCATATATGGATATACTGTATTCTATAATATTCTACTGTATATGCCGCTCTGTCATTGCTTGTCCATATTCAGTTGAAGTCGGAAGTTTACATACACTTAGGTTGGAGTCATTAAAACTTGTTTTTCAACCACTCCACAAATTTCTTTTTAACAAACTATAGTTTTGGCAAGTCGGTTAGGACATCTACTTTGTGCATGACACAAGTCATTTTTCCAACAATTGTTTACAGCCAGATAATTTCACTTATAATTCACTGTATCACAATTCCAGTGGGTCAAAAGTTTACATACACTAAGTTGACTGTGCCTTTAAACAGCTTGGAAAATTCAAGAAAATTATGTCATGGCTTTAGAAGCTTCTGATAGGCTAATTGACATAATTTGAGTCAATAGGAGGTGTACCTGAGGATTTATTTCAAGGCCTACCTTCAAACTCAATGCCTTTTTGCTTGACATCATGGGAAAATGAAAAGGAATCAGCCAAGACCTCAGAATAAATTTTGTAGACCTCTACAAGTCTGATTCATCCTTGGGAGCAATTTCCAAACGCCTGAAGGTACCACGTTCATCTGTGCAAACAATAGTATGCAAGTATAAACACCATGGGACCACGCAGCCGTCATACCGCTCAGGAAGGAGATGCGTTCTGTCTCCTAGAGATGAACGTACTTTGGTGCAAATCAATCCCAGAACAACAGCAAAGGACCTTGTGAAGATGCTGGAGGAAACGGGTACAAAAGTGTCTATATCCACAGTAAAATGAGTCTTATATCGACATAACCTGAAAGGCCGCTCAGCAAGCAAGAAGCCACTGCTCCAAAACCGCCATAAAAAAGCCAGACTACGGTTTGCAATTGCACATGGGGACAAAGATCGTACTTTTTTGAGAAATGTCCTCTGGTCTGATGAAACAAAAATAGAACTGTTTGGCCATAATGACCATTGTTATGTTTGGAGTAAAATAATGTTATGTTTGCAAGCAGAAGAACACCATCCCAACCGTGAAGCACGGGGGTGGCAGCATCATGCTGTCGGGGTGCTTTGCTGCAGGAGGGATTGGTGCACTTCACAAAATAGATGGCATCATGAGGAAGGAACATTATGTGGATATATTGAAGCAACATCTCAAGACATCAGTCAGGAAGTTAAAGCTTGGTCGCAAATGGGTCTTCCAAATGACAATGACCCCAAGCATACTTCCAAGTTGTGGCAAAATGGCTTAAGGACAACAAAGTCAAGGTATTGGAGTCGCCATCACAAAGCCCAGACCTCAATCCTATAGAACATTTGTGGGCAGAATTGAAAAAGTGTGTGCGAGCAAGGAGGCCTACAAACCTGACTCAGTTACACCAGCCCTGTCAGGAGGAATGGGCCAAAATTCACCCAACTTATTGTGGGAAGCTTGTGGAAGGCTACCCGACACGTTTGACCCAAGTTAAACAATTTAAAGGCAATGCTACCAAATACTAATTGAGTGTATGTAAACTTCTGACCCACTGCGAATGTGATGAAATAAATAAAAGCTGAAATAAATCATTGTCTCTACTATTATTCTGACATTTCACATTCTTAAAATAAAGTGGTGATCCTAACTGACCTAAGACAGGGAATTTTTACTAGGATTAAATGTCAGGAATTGTGAAAAACTGAGTTTAAATGTATTTGGCTAAGGTGTATGTAAACTTCTGACTTCAACTGTATGTGAATAAGGTATTATTGTTTTTTAATAAATGTGAAAACATTTCTAAGAACCTGTGTTTGCTGTTGAGGATGATATGGCTCATAATATTCACGACTTTTGCCCCTTTTTAGCTTTCGACTCTTACCAACTTTTAGAATAGTTTCCCCCCCCCCCTTTTGTATTGTACAGCCTACTGATATGTAAACATATGTCACCTGGTACAGCCAGAAGAGGACTGGCCACCCCTTTGAGCCTGGTTCCTCTCTATGTTTCTCCCTTTTGTATTGTACAGCCTACTGATATGTAAACATATGTCACCTGGTCCAGCCAGAAGAGGACTGGCCACCCCTTTGAGCCTGGTTCCTCTCTATGTTTCCTCCCTTTTGTATTGTACAGCCTACTGATATGTAAACATATGTCACCTGGTACAGCCAGAAGAGGACTGGCCACCCCTTTGAGCCTGGTTCCTCTCTATGTTTCCCTTTTCCCTGGGTTGTAAACTATGCTTCATAGGGACTGGCCACCCCTTTAGTTTCTCCCTGGGTTCCTGCTTCATAGGAGGTTTTTACTATGTTGTCTCTCCTGGCTATCAGAAGATGAATGCACTAGCTGTGGGTCTCTCTGGATGGGAGCATCTGCAACATGACTAAATTGTAAATGTAGTGCATGATGATGTATTTTATGTATTTTTTGTGTTTCCTGTTTGTACCCCAGGAAGAGTAGCCGCTGGGGATCCTAATAAAATACTCCATTGTACTGAATGTATCAGATAGAGATGATGTGATGATCAGTTTTCACCATTAGTCTGTTTTTGGGCCATTTATGAATGTGTTATTCAATGTGTTTCTATTGGATATAGTAGTAAAGGCCAAATTCATTTTTAATATATATTTTTTATAACTAAAGGGGTCCTAAAATTCAAAATCAAAGGGAACGTTATAGAATGTTAGCCTCTCTTTACTTTACTGATCAGTGTTCACCTGGTCAGTTTTGGTGTGTTTTGTTAGCTTCTACTGTAAAGATATTGAGATGACCTTGGATTTGCCTTTAAGGTTGAAATCCTATTTGAGGCGTCTCACAATGGAGTCTGATGGTTGACTGGGTGGTACTGCTTCCCTCTGCAGTTTTCTGTGGGAATGAGCTGGTAGACACAACATACACTGAGTGTACAAAACATTAAGGACACCTGCTCTTTCCATGACATAGACTGACCAGGTGAACCCAGGTGAAAGCTATGATCCTTAATGATGTAGTTGTGGTGTATTTATTATGGATCCCCATTAGCTTTCAGCAGAAAACAAGAAACTGCAGTGGGCTAAGGAATGAAAACACTGGACACTGGAGAATTTGAAAAACATTGCCTGGTCTGATGAATCCCGGTTCCTGCTGTTTCATACTGATGGGAGGACTAAGGTATGGAGAAAACCACGAGTACATGCATCCATGCTGTGTGTCAGCATTGCAGGCTGGTGGTGGTGGTGTGGGGTGTGATTTCATGGCACACATTGGGCCCCTTGATAAAAGTGGAGCAACGTTTGAATGCCACAGGATATCTAAACATCATTGCCAATCAGGTGCATCCCTTCATGGCAGCAGTTATCCATCTGCAAAATATATTTTTTCAGCAGGATTATGCCCCATGCCACAAGGCTTGTCCAGGAATGGTTCCACCAACATGACAGTGAATTCAGCTTACTGCAGTGGCCTGCCGAGTCACCAGATCTCAATCCAATTGTGCATCTGTGGGAGGAGATGGAACGAGCTATTCGGAGTAGAGATCCACTCCCAGCCAACCTGACACAACTGTGGGAAGCATTGCAGTCAACATGGTCCAGCATCCCTGTGGAATGCTCTCAACACCTTGGAGAGTCCATGCCCCGATGAATTGAGGCTATTCTGAGGACAAATGGGGGGTGCAAACTCAATATTAGGAGGTGTTTCCTAATGTTTTGTACACTCAGTGTATATCAGATAAAGATGGTGTGATGATCAGTTTTCAGCATTAGTTTGGTGGATTATTTTATATTACTAAACAAAGTTTGGTGGATTTTTTATTAATTATAAAAAGGCTATGAATCGACTACTTGTGTTTTTTTAATTTATCTTTTAAAATTAGATTCATTATTTTATTCATTGATTATGAATGTATTTGGATAACTGTATTGAAGTTAATTGATCTGGCGGGAGGTAGCCTAGCGGTTAAGAGTGTTGGGCCAGTAACTGAAAGGTCGCTGGTTTGAATCCCGAGCCAACTAGGTGAAAAATCTGTTGTTGTGCCCTTGATCAAGGCAATTAACCCTAATTGGTTCTGTAAGTTGCTCTGGATAAGAGCATCTGCTAAATGACAGATGCTCAAATGTAATGAAAAATACTGTTTGTACATTAATTTGATCTGGGCAACATCTTTTTGTGTATAATTAAATGAAACAAACTGTTTTAAATCAAATAGTTAGTGTCTATATATGAACCAAATGTTATCCCATTCACATTCTCTCAAACAAATGACCTATACTGTATATACAAGACACAACATTACCTCTTTGTTTACCCTGGCCAGAGGGACAGGGCCATAGTAGGCTAGACTATGTAGCTGCTGTTGTTAGTAGCCTGCAGTTTCCATTCAATACAGCATGTCAGATCGCTAGTGTTTAGGTGTATAGGCTTCTACATTAATGCAAGAGTTTTTGCTTGTGTCTGTCGGGAGTGATGTGTTATCAGGCTTGCTAAATAACTACAGGAGGGAAGTGGAGAGCGCTCCTTGAGCTTTGTGCCCGGTCCACGCGACATGGTCAAGAGACGCAAAGAGCCAGCATTAGCACTCCGATGTGAAGGACAGCTCTTACAAAAATGTACCATCGTAGTACAACGAACAACAACATTCCATGGTACTATAATGTTTTTTGGGTCACTACCAAGGCAGGAAAATACTATGGCACTGGTGCAAATACCATGGCATTTTCCTGCAACTGTAGTGACCCAATAAACATGATAGTACCGTGGTATCTTTTTCATTGTAATACCATGTCAGGGAAATACCATGGTAGTTGCAACAGTACCATGGTATTTTCCTGACATGGTACTGAACAAAAAACACAGATGTTTGTAAAAAATGCTACTAGGCCAAGAAAGATGGAGAGAAGAAACTGCCAGATGTGTCATAATAGGACCATTTGATATGGAACATTGGATACATTCAGCAGGGTGGGAAAAACACAGTCAAACACGTTTTAAATGGATTGGCGGAAGGGCTGTGGTCACCATTCATGTAATACATTAAATATATACATCAGACGGTATTGGGGAGCTATTTCATAGGGTGTTCACAGGTACAGTGGGGGGAAAAAGTATTTAGTCAGCCACCAATTGTGCAAGTTCTCCCACTTAAAAAGATGAGAGAGGCCTGTAATTTTCATCATAGGTACACGTCAACTATGACAGACAAAATGAGAAAAGAAATCCAGAAAATCACATTGTAGGATTTTTTATGAATTTATTTGCAAATTATGGTGGAAAATAAGTATTTTGTCAATAACAAAAGTTTCTCAATACTTTGTTGTATACCCTTTGTTGGCAATGACACAGGTCAAACGTTTTCTGTAAGTCTTCACAAGTTTTTCACACACTGTTGCTGGTATTTTGGCCCATTCCTCCATGCAGATCTCCTCTAGAGCAGTGATGTTTTGGGGCTGTCGCTGGGCAACACAGACTTTCAACTCCCTCCAAAGATTTTCTATGGGGTTGAGATTTGGAGACTGGCTAGGCCACTCCAGGACCTTGAAATGCTTCTTACGAAGCCACTCCTTCGTTGCCCGGGCGGTGTGTTTGGGATCATTGTCATGCTGAAAGACCCAGCCACGTTTCATCTTCAATGCCCTTGCTGATGGAAGGAGGTTTTCACTCAAAATCTCACGATACATGGCCCCATTCATTATTTCCTTTACACGGATCAGTTGTCCTGGTCCCTTTGCAGAAAAACAGCCCCAAAGCATGATGTTTCCACCCCATGCTTCACAGTAGGTATGTTCTTTGGATGCAACTCAGCATTCTTTGTCCTCCAAACACGACGAGTTGAGTTCTATTTTGGTTTTCATCTGACCATATGACATTCTCCCAATCCCTCTTCTGGATCATCCAAATGCACTCTAGCAAACTTCAGATGGGCCTGGACATGTACTGGCTTAAGCAGGGGGATGCGTCTGGCCACTGCAGGATTTGAGTCCCTGGCGCGTAGTGTGTTACTGATGGTAGGCTTTTTATTACTTTGGTTCCAGCTCTCTGCGGGGTCATTCACTAGGTCCCCCCGTGTGGTTCTGGGATTTTTGCTCACTGTTCTTTGTGATCATTTGACCCCACGGGGTGAGATCTTGCGTGGAGCCCCAGATCGAGGGAGATTATCAGTGGTCTTGTATGTCTTCCATTTCCTAATAATTGCTTCCCACAGTTGATTTCTTCAAACCAAGCTGCTTACCTATTGCAGATCAGTCTTCCCAGCCTGGTGCAGGTGTCTACAATTTTGTTTCTGGTGTCCTTTGACAGCTCTTTGGTCTTGGCCATATTGGAGTTTGGGGAGTGTGACTGTTTGAGGTTGTGGACAGGTGTCTTTTTATACTGATAACAAGTTCAAACAGGTTTTGCCATTAATACAGGTAACGACGTGGAGGACAGAGGAGCCTCTTAAAGAAGAAAGTTACAGGTCTGTGAGAGCCAGAAATCTTTGCTTGTTTGTAGGTGACCCAAATACTTATTTTCCACCATAATTTGACAAATAATTCATAACAAATCCTACAATGTGATTTTCTGGATTTTTTTTTCTCCTCAATTTGTCTTGTCATAGTGACGTGTACCTATGATGAAAATTACAGGTCTCTCTCATCTTTTTAAGTGGGAGAACTTGCACAATTGGTGGCTGACTAAATACTTTTTTTCCCCCCACTGTATGGTTATCTTGGCCCTCCAACCCCCTACGGGATGGCAGCTCCACACACCCCAGTCAACGCTCTTCTCTGTCCTGGCACCCCCAATGGTGGAACAAGTTTCCAACCTAAAAGTCAGGACAGCGGAGTCCCTGCCCATCTTTTGAACACGTCTGAAAACCCATACCTCTTTGTAGAGTATCTTAAATCCCCCCCCCCCCCCCCCCCCCCCCCCCCCCCCCCCCCCACACCCACCCTTCCACCCTCCCCCACCCCCCCCCACACACACACACACTTTTATTTTCCCACAAGCACTGACTTTATTGATCTACTGAATCATTGTAGTTTGTTGGGGGTTATCTTTACAGTAAATATAATGGTGGTGGATAAGCCTTCAATGCAAGCTGCAGGGGTTGCCTTTCAACAAGATGATCCTGACATTTTAAAGGTTAAAAAGGTGGACTTTGTGGCCTTTATCGCAATTTACATTTACATTTACGTCATTTAGCAGACGCTCTTATCCAGAGCGACTTACAAATTGGTGCATTCACCCTATAGCCAGTGGGATAACCACTTTACACTTTTTTTTTTTTTTTTTTTTTTTTTATTTTTGGGGGGGGGGGGGGGGGGGTCGCAATGGTGATTAACGGCACTGCCAAGGTGGAGAAAAGATCTAGGAAGATAGAAATCATTGTGGTTGCGGCAGAACGGTTCCTGGAGCTGAAAGATTTATTGGCAAAAGAGTTTACAGGAATATTGTCAAAAGCCGTACCACCATCTCAGGTCCTAGAGACTGAGAAGGGAGATATGGGAGATTTAAAGGAAGGAAGAAATGGGAGTTTTGTTTGTTTTGGCAATGTACTATTTTTATTAGGGTGGAGTAAGTTAGTATCACTATTAAGTATGGATGATATTTTTTATTTAATTTATTTTGTGGTTTCAAACCGTCCAGTTGGTGGCGGCAATATAACAACTTTTGGATGTAGTCTGCCATAAAACCCACAGAAGAAGAAGAAGATGTCGCTGTTGCATTGTGGTAGTTGGTAGTTGGGGAACAGCATTCTTCAGAACAAAGAAAACGACAGGACTGTGCTTTCCGTTTCTCTTTATTACTACAGGTATGTAATAGCACTTTTAAACTGTCTAATAATAACGTCATAACATGTTAGATAACAAATCAGTCAAGGTATTATCACGTTTGGGAAGGTTTGTGTAATTTTGTGTCAATCCCGAGTGATTGAACAACGTGCAAAAAAATATTTTACAATCACACGGGGCGGGGTCCATTACATGTTCTCATTTTTGAGGCTTTCCAGGTTCGTATATAGGTCAGTGCGTTTCGCCTGGGCATGTTCAGTACAAAAACGTTTTGGAAAGTTGCAGATAGAAATAACCCTGAATAGAAGTGACCATGATTAATTAGAATCAGAGGCATGCTTGTTCTACATAATACATTGTATCTGAATGTGGCCACACGTCTCTGTCCTCCTGCTGGGACGCAGCCCTGGTACCCGCTTGTCCCTATGTATGTGAAGCTAGTCATAATAATGATTAGCCCACAATAGTGGAATTTGCGGTTTGCCCTGAAAATAAAAACGCCTTCATTGAAAGTGATGCAAACTGAATATAACATATTGGAATCATGTCAAAATGTTGTTACTTATTTAAAATGAAATTATAAAAACTAATTATTTTGAAAATAAAACAGGAAGAAGGGGTTGAAATCCCACTGTGGGTATTAGACCACATAATTGCATTGGGGGCATTCTTATATGCACTTATGAAACGGGTTGGATTGTGCTCCCATGAAACGGGTGACACCCACAGAAAAAAATGATCAAGAGTTTATACAAATGTTAGCGTCTTAGCGCTTATTGCAGGACTTTGACTGAAAAATCACTTTCCCAGTCAGTCTATTGCAGGGGTACTCCAGTACTATTTGAGAAGGTCCGATCACACAAATGTCCTAGGTGGCAAAGGTCCGGATGGATATGCCATTTTATTGGGTAGTAGTAACAAACCCCCAACTTGCGACCCCAAAACTGTTCACAACCCTCTTGTTGGCGGAGAGAACATTTTTAGCAGTTTTAAAGCTAATATCCTGTAATTCTACACATTTTACGACAGGGCTGAGATTATTTGTTGTTGCTGTTTTTAAGCAATTCTACATGTTTCCATGTCTTATGTGTGTTTATATGATACCAGGGGTTGAAGCCCAACCAAAACAGTATTATATACTTTTTTTGTGACCCGTGGTCCATATTGACCCCGTTCTTGGTCCTTACCGCGTTACGCCAGTTGAGTATAATATATAATAATATTTATAATATTGCACTGTACAGCCCTACCTATGTATTGTTCAGCCTACTCAGTGACACCCACAGAACCAAACTATGTAGACTTTACACAAAATATTAGCGTCTTCACTCTATTGCAGGGACTCTGAAACCCACTGTTGTCCCGGGAGTTTTTAACCCTGTCAGCTAAATTGTCATCATAATCAGTGGTTTCAAGTTTGTCTCTGTAAATTTTTGACGAGATGATCATAGCAAAAATATTAAATACTTCTGCATTTCCCGCTGTGCAAATGCATTGTCTCTCATTGCAAATAGGCTCAGGATAATTCCTGATAAGGTTGGGTAGCTGATAGGCCTTTTCAGAGCTTAAATAGCCAAAATGATTAGTCACAGGGCTCCCGAGTGGCGCAGCGGTCTAAGGCACTGCATCTGTCACTACAGACCCTGGTTGGATTCCAGGCTGTATCACATTCCGGCCGTGATTGGGAGTCGCATAGGGCGGTGCAAAATTGGCACAGCGTCGGCCGGGGTAAGCCATCATTGTAAATAAGAATTTGTTCTTAACTGACTTGGCCCAAACATTAGACCGGACCAAATCTGAACCAATCACTCAGACATCATTAGGCAGGTTTCCATTGACCCAGGTCCATTCGACAAAAGCAATGTTGCTAAAATAATCTTTGCGACGTGTAATGGAGATGGCAGATATAGGAGAAATGTTCTAAAGCTCGAAAACATTTTTAAATCGTTGGACGGGTGGGTTTTTCTTTTGTCAAAGTTTCTTTATTCTGAGAAGTGAGAATTGAAACAGTGTTTTTTAAATAAATGATGATTGCCAAATCATTTTGACGGTACAGGGTGAGTCATTACGTCCAGCTATTTTCTATGCAAACTTTTTCTCAATGTCCAGAAAAAAATCACTGGACAAGTTATTGGAAACATGGCGACTGTTTCACAAGATTGGAAAGTACAGTACAGCAGAGTACAGGAAAGAAAAGGTTTAGTTCAGTACAGTACAATAGTACAGTATAACGTAAATGTACTCTGTTAGGGGCGGGGCGATATGGACTACAAATCATACAGCTGTATCTTGAGTTTTTTCAAACGTATGGGTGATTCAAGATATCTCAGTTTTGTTTTGTTTTTCTCTAAGTAAGTGTTGTACAATTCAATTAATCTAATGAATTAAGGGCTTGTGAAGTTACACCTATAAAATAAATACAATTGTTTTTTGATTGAAATAATTACAGTGAAGACAACAACGTTATTCAGGAAAAGAATTACATAGTGCTGCCTAAAACAAACTGCAAACCTTTGTTCTAAATGGTTTTTCAGTCATTTATGTGAATTTCTGAATCTACTATAGGTCTAAAGTGCACTTACATGGTTTAATTTAAAGTGTGCAATTTGTGTCTAATGTGAAATTAATAAATGGTTTGTTGTCAATGCTTAGCTACATGATCTAATATATTTTTAGAGAATAAAGAAAGTGCCAGAACTGTCAAGACTAACTTTTGTGTCCGTTTCTCTTTATTACTACTGGACGACTCCGATTGAAGTCTGAGGCCGGTAACATCAATAGTGAGGACAAACCCAGCCTGCCTCTCTCCTTCCACACTGAGTCCAAACCTACAGTCACTGGGTCCTGATTGTGACAGTGGAGCCCAGTTTGCACTGCAGGATCCAGAGATGGCATCAGTGAAGCTGGAAGACTGCAGTCAAACATTGGAGCTGAATGTCAACATTAAAGATGAAGAAGAGGAGGAGAAGATTGGGAAATCTGTTTCTCATGGTAAGAGCAGGTTCTATCTAACTGTAAGTTATCTTTTTTTTGTCAAGCAGTGGCAAATATACAGCACCAGTCAAAAGGTTTGGACACACCTACTCATTCAAGGGTTTTCTTAATTTTACTATTTTCTACATTGTAGAATAATACTGAAGACATCTAAAACTATAAAAGAACACATATGGAATCATGTAGTAACCAACAAAAGTGTTAAACAAAAATCAA
Organism: Coregonus suidteri; assembly: GCA_036851935.1. Lineage (NCBI taxonomy): Eukaryota > Metazoa > Chordata > Actinopteri > Salmoniformes > Salmonidae > Coregonus > Coregonus suidteri. Next base: position 74,610,687 of record CM072220.1, read on the forward strand.
AATATATTTTAGATTTTTAGATTCTTCAGTATCCACCCTTTGCCTTGATGACATCTTTGCACCACACTCTTGGCATTCTCTCAAAACCAGCTTCACCCTGGAATGCTTTTCCAACAGTCTTGAAGAAGTTCACCCACACATGGCTGAGCACTTGTTGGCTGATTTTCCTTCACTCTGCGTCCAACTCATCCCAAAACCATCTCAAATTGGGGTGAGGTCGGTTGATTTGTGGAGGCCAGGTCATCTGATGCAGCACTCCATCACTCTCCTTCTTGGTCAAATAGCCCTTACCAGTCTGGAGGATGTGTTGGGTCATTGTCCTGTTGAAAAACAAATAATCCCACTAAGCCCAAAACCAGATGGGATGGTGTATCGCTGACAGACTGCTGTGGTAGCCATGCTGGTTAAGTGTGCCTTGAATTCTAAATAAATCACCAGCAAAGCACCATCACACCACCTCCTCCATGCTTCACGGTGGGAACCACACATGTAGATATCATCCGTTCACCTACTCTGCATCTCACAAAGAACACTGCGGTTGGAACCAAAAATCATCAAATTTGGACACATCAGACCAAAGGACAGATTTCCCACCGGTCTAATGTCCATTGCTCATGTTGTTTTTGCCCAAGCAAGTCTTCTCTTATTGGTGTCCTTTTAGTTGTGGTTTCCTTCCAGCAAATTCGAACCATGAAGGCCTGATTCACGCAGTCTCCTCTGAAACAGTTGATGTTAGAGTATGTGTCTGTTACTTGAACTCTGTGAAGTATTTATTTGGGCTGCAATTTCTGAGGCTGGTAACGTCTAATGAACTTATCCTCTGCAGCAGAGGTAACTCTGGTCTTCCTTTCCAGTGACGGTCCTCATGAGATCCAGTTTCATCAATGCGCTTGATAGTTTTGCGACTCGCGCTTGAAGAATCTTAAAGTAACTGATGGACTATTGTTTTTCTCTTTGCTTTATATTGAGCTGTTCTTGCAATAATATGGACTTTGGTCTTTTGCCAAATAGGCATATCTTCTGTATACCACCCCTACCTTGTCACAAGGACAAGTGATTGGCTCAGCGCATTAAGAAATTCCACAAATGAACTTTTAACAAGGCACACCTGTTAAAATTGAAATGTATTCCCAGGTGAATCCCTCATGAAGTTGGTAGAGATAGATAATGCCAACTTTTGACTGTTACTGTATGTGAATTTGTGGAAATCTGCTATAGGTTAAGTAACCGGCACCTCAAATATGTAGTGCTTGAGCTTCATGTTCCTCTTATAGAAGGTTAAGCTCAACAGTATTGTGGAGCACCTGCACCTAAATATAAACAGTACCGGCACCCAAAATGAGTACCGGCACCTATTCAGTCCAAGTCAAGCACTGAAGTAAGATAATTTAACAAGAAGAGATATAATATATTCATTTTTTGAGAATAAAGAAAGTGCCAGAACTGTCAAGACACAATAACTTTTGTGTCTGTTTCTCATTGTTACTACAGGACGACTAGAATTAAATCTGAGGCCGGTAACATCAATAGTGGAGGACAACCCAACTGCCTCTCTCCTTTCCACACTGATTCCAACTACAGTCACTGGGTCCTGATTGTGACAGTGGAGCCCAGTTTTGCTAAGCAGGATCCAGAGATGGCATCAGTGAAGCTGGAAGACTGCATCCAAAACACTGAGTTGAATGTCATCATTAAAGATGAAGAAGAGGAGGAGAAGATCGGGATATCTGTTTCTCATGGTAAGAGCAGGTTCTATCTAAACTAAGTTTGTGTTATTCATTACAACTTCCCTCTGTGCATGAAAAAAAAGTTGCAGTAGAACTGTTTCATGATGAACTGTGTCAGTGAGAAGGAGATATTATTTCATGCGACTCCCCCCCCCGACCCTTGCATGGTTTTACACCAGTATTGCCAGCATGTGTTTTATTCACTGGGCTATATGGAGTGATCAGAGAGTAGACTAAAGAAGTGAAGTAGATAAACTGCCAATGTTTTAAAGTTCTATTAAAATGAGTCTGTATAGTTACTACCCTTGTGATAGTGAGTTGAGTATGATATGGCTTACTACATCTGCATTGCTTGCTCTTTGGGTTTTTTGGCTGTGTTTCTATAAAGCACTTTGTGTACAACTTCTGATGTAAAAAGGGCTTCATAAAATACATTTGATTGACATGTTATATCATACCCATAACTGACTGTTTCATCTGTTGTTGTTTCACACAGGAGACCATGTTTGAGACATTCTCTACATCCAGAGAGCAACAGCAGGAAGATCACAGAGCTAAGAGGTCTCACCACTGCCCACATTGTGAAGGCGAGTTTCTCAAATCTATCAAAGTTAAAAATACACCTAAAAATACACACAGGAGAGAATCTGTTTTTCCTGTACTGACTGTGGGAAGAATTTCACAACATCAAAGGCTTCTGACAGTTCATCAGAGAGTGCACATAGGAGAGAAGTCTTACTTCTGCTCTGACTGTGGAAAGAGGTTTTCTCTCGACTGGGCCACTTAAAAACACCATGAACGTATAATACAGGGAGAGAAAGAAGCCTTATTCCTGGCTCTAATTGTGTAAAATGCTTCACAACATCAACTGAGGCTAAAAGGTCATCAGAGAACCACACACAGAGAGAAGCCTTACTCTCTGCTCTGACTGTGGGAAGAGTTTCTCTCGACGACTGGGCACTTAAAAACGCATGAACATATACATACAGGAGAGAAGCCTTTCTCCTGCTCTAATTTGCGTAAAATGCTTCTCAACATCAACTGAGCTAAGAATTTCATCAGAAAGCACACACAGGAGAGAAGTCTTACTCCTGCTCTGACTGTGGAAGCGTTTCTCTCGACTGGGCCACTTAAAAACACATGAACGTATACATACCGGAGAGAATCCTTTACTCGCCCTGACTGTGTAAAATGCTTCAAAAACATCAACTGAGCTAAAGGTTTCACCAGAGAAACACACACAGGAGAGAAGCCTTACTACTGCTCTGACTGTGGACAATTTTTTAAAAACAACAACTGAAGCTAAAGGTTCATCAGAGAAAAACACACCGGAGAGAAGCCTTACTTCTGCTCTGACTGTGGGGCGAGTTTCTCTCAACTGGGCCCTTAAAACAACTGAACTTATACACACAGGAGAGAAGCCTTACTCCTGCTCTGACTGTGGAAAGAGTTTCTCTCTCGACTGGGCCCTTCTTTTAAACCACATGCACTTAGACATACAGGAGAGCACAGAGAAGGCTTGACTCCTGCCTGTGAGTGTATAAAATGACTTCAGCAAACAGCAAATGAGGCTAAAAGTTTCATCAGAGGAACACACACCGGAGACGAAGCCTTACTCCTGCTCTGATTGTGTTACAATGCTTCAGAAACATCAACTGGGGCTAAAGTTCACAGAGAGAACACACACAGGAGAGAAGCCTTTCTCCTGCTCTTGACTGTGCAAGAATGCTTTCAGAACATCAAATGAGCTAAGAGTTCATCAGAGAACACCCACAGGAGAGAACTACTCTGCTCTAATTGTGTAAAATGCTTCACACATCAACTGGGCTAAAGGTCATCAGAGACACACCGGAGAGAAGCCTTACTCCTGCTCTGACTGTGGGAAGAGTTTTCTCTCAACTGGGACACTTAAAAAACAAACATGAACGTAATACATACAGGAGAGAAGCCTTACTCCTGCTCGAATGTGTTAAAATGCTTCACACATCAACTGAGCTAAGAGTTCATCCAGAGATCACACCAGGAGAGAGCCTTACTCCTGGCCTGATTGTGTAAAATGCTTCACAACATCACTAGGCTAAAGTTCATCAGAGAACACACTCAGAGAGAAGCCTTACTCCTGCCTGACTGTGTAGAGTTTTCTCTCAATGGCACCTTAAACCGACACCAAGGTACACATAAGGAGAGAAGTTTTTACCACTAATCTTAAGGGGAAAAGATTTTACCCTGATTTGGGCAACCCCTAAAAAAAAAACCCCCAAAGGATACAAAGGGGGAGAAGCCTCATCACTGCCCCTGACTGTGAGACGAGACTTTAACCCCGATGGGCCCTTTAAAAAAGACACCAATGTTTTTAAAGGGGGAAATTTTCCCCCTCAGTTCTCTCAGACCCCGCTAAGATTTTGTCACTCCATTAATTTTTTCAATTTAAAAAAAAATTTGGGAAAAAATTTAATTTGGGTTAAATGAAGAAAGAGTGGGGCACAGTGGGGAAATCCTATTTTTTCTCCTTGTGGAGAGAACTGTGCAGAGGGAAAAAGGGGGGGTTAAGAATGGTTTGCCTCCCCTTTTCTTTTTGATCAGGTTTTACCTTTCAGTTTTGGGGGTTTGTTTTTTTTTCTACTGTAAAGATACTGAGGTTAAACCCCGGGTTTTCCCTTTGGGTTTAATATCCTCTTTTAGGGATCCACAAAAAGGGGCTGATGGGGGACTGGGTGGTACTGATTCCCTTTTGTGTTTTCGTGGGAAAGAGCGTTAGACACAACCTTTCACTGTGGTACAAAACATTATGGACAAACCCGCTTTTTATTTACATTGACTGAAAAACTATATCCCAAGATGAATTTTTGGGTATTTTTTATAGATCCCCATTTGCTTTCAGCAAGAAACTGCAGTTTCAGGGGGCATGGAATTTAAAAAAAATGGACAAGGATAATTTTAAAAACATTGCCTGATTTGGGGGATTTTTACTGATGGGAGGACTAGGGGAGGAAAAAAAAAAATGAGTTCCCGGGACCATGCGTGTGTCAGGTTTCAGGATGGTTTGGGGATGGTTGGTTTTATGGACATATTGGGCCTCTTGATAAAAGGCAGCAAATTTTTTAAAGCCCCAATAAACTTTTAAAATTGCCAAAACAGTTTATCCCCTTCAAAAAAAGCAAAAGTATCCCTCTTTAAAAATGATGGGAAAATGTTGGAAATTGGGAAATTTGGGTTACTTTGGGAAATTTAAATGTAATGAAAAAAAAATTGGGCCGTGACATTTGCTAACCCCTTTTGGGAAAGGGGGGGGGGATGTATTGCTAAATTCCACTTTCAAAGGGGAAATTGGTTTTTGAAGTTTTTTCCTATATTTTAGAGATTAAAAAAAGATAAGTAAAACATATTAGAAATTTAAAAACCTTTTTTGGGGACTAATACTTAAAAAATTCACTTCCCCAAAAGTTTTAAAATGGTTTTCCGACTTTAGACACTTTTTAAGGGCCCTCCCTTGGGGCTAAAAAAACAGACAGAACCTTTTTTGGGTTTTAGTTTCACCCTTTTTAGATGGGTTTTGGGGAAACTTCTCGGACGCCCACAGGGCAGAAATTTTCCCGGTCTGGAAAAAAACAAAAAGTTAGTTCTTTCCACCCCGAGAGGAAGGCCCCCAATAGAGGGGGTTGGTGGATTGAGAGCACCCTGCAAAAAAAAATTTAAACAATCTTAAACAGGGGCAAATTTTGATGGGGATTGATTTTTAAAGCTAAATTTTATTTTTCCCCCGGGGGGCCCCTTTTGGTTTTTTTAAAGCCCCACCAACGTAAACATAAAAAAGAGGAATGCCCCGGGTAACAATTCCTTTATGGGGGCCCTTAATTTCAGTGAATTAAAAATGTGTAAAAACACTGGGAAACAAAGTGTAGTTAAATTAAGACACATGGACAAGTAATAAAAATGTACCTTTGGGGAATAATTGTTTGGGGTTTTGGTAACCGGGAAGGTTACCAAGAAGCTTGTTTCCAAAGCTTTTTACAAATGGGAGGTTTCCAAATAAAATTTACCCTCTTATTTTTTTTGCTTTCAGCTGCCCTCCGATATATTAACAACTGGGAGAAGGGTTGGGTCCCCTTTTTTGGATGCTTTTGGGTGACTGAGAATTTTAGCCCAAGCTTTAAAAAGGCTAAATTTAAAATTTGCCAAACAATATACTCCCCTGCCCCAAAAATGCCCAGTAGGGTTGAAGCTAAAACAGGGTGGGGCCCCCGGTCGGTCCCCGGATGGGGAAAAACCCGATGCTGTGGAAATGGGGTTGAAAGGGGCCCGCAGGGGGCCCCCTTTCCTATGGTCTTAAAAAAAAAAAAACCCAAAGCCCCCGGGCATTGGGGTTTTTTTTTTTTTTTGGCTTTTTGCCCTGTGGCCGTCTTTCAAAATGGGACTTAAAAAAGGGGTGCCCTGGGTGTCTGCGGTCACCCAAAGACCCCCTGCCACTTATCGTAAGAGTAGGGGTGTTTAAACCCCCCCTTTTCCCGGGGGGAAAACCCCCAAACTGGCCCTCATACCCTCATGGCCCTAACTTCCTAAACTTTAAACGGGTCATTCATCTCCATCCTCTCCACGTAAAATATTTTCCCGGTTGGGGGGTAAAAGGGGAATGGTTCCCAGTCAATTACCTGGTAAAAATACAATTTCTTAAAAATTTAAAGTGAATGTTCCCAAAAATATCCCAAATCAATTTTTGTTTCTAGCGTTTTTCCTCCAAAATAAAGCGGGCCTACTGGGTTTAAATTTTGGGTTTAGTTTAAAGAAAAAAAAATCTAAACAAGTGTTATGTATGAGGAGGGTTTTAAAATATACATGTAGCTAAAACAGCCGGGCTGAAATGATGCAAACTTAAAAAAAGATTTTCCCGTTAAATTTCAGGTGGGGGAAAGGGAAAAGGAGTCCTAAATAAGTTTAAACCCAAAATAAAGCATTGTAATTTGGGGAAAAAAAAAATTAATAAACCCTAAACCCCCAACTAAAATCCTTTTTAATAAATTAATTTTTTTTTTTTTTTTTTTTGGAAAAATTTAGCCCAAATTTTGGGGGGACTAAACTGCCCTTGGAAATAACCCCGGGTTTTAAAACTGTCATGGTCAAAAAAAATAATAAACAGTCGAAAAGGATGGGGGAAGTAGTCCATAATTTAAAACCCTGGCCTCTAAATTCTTTAAAAGCCACTTTTTCAAAAAGGGAGGCCTACAGGCCCCCAGTTTTTTCACAAAATTTGGGTAAAAGTAAAATCGTCCTAACCAGGTGTGGTCAGGTGAAAAAAAAAAAGGAAAGTAAGAAAAAAATTTTCAATTGGCTTTGAAAAGGTTTTTTAATGTTTTTTTAAAATGGAAAGAACTGCCCTTTAATTTTTCCTGGACCCCAGGAAGGTACTAAAAGCCCCTTGGGAGGAAAAATAAAGGGGTCCCTAATAAAACAAGTCCCCCCATGAAGGGGGAAAAACCCTATTTTAAAGGCATAAATAAAGTAAAGTTTGCCCAAAAAAAATGAAAATTTCTAGGTTTTTACACAAAGGGTTTAGCCCCAGTTAAAAAGGGGAAATTAAAAACTTTAGGGGGTACTGTTTTTAAGTTGGGAAAAGTAATTAAAAAAAAACCTGACAACCTGGCCCCTTTAAAAAAGCCCCTTTGGGGGAAATTGAAAATCCCAAATGGGAAAAAGGGAAAAAATTTCATAGCCCCCACCACAGAAAATCTGTATAAGAAAATCAATTAGGGGCACCCCTGTGGGGCCCCCAAAACAGTGTAAGGTGCGACATTTTCCCCCGGGTTGTGGAGAGTCGTTTAGAGGATAAAAGAAGCTTGCAAAGAAAACCCCGGGGGAATTCCTTTTATGACCGCATTATCTGAATTAGGCCCAAAAATTATAACCCACGGAAAGGGGCGGCCTTTTTTGGGGGAAATTGAAGTCTTTTTAACTTCAGAGTTTTTTTAAAGTTGGGCCCGAAAAACCCGATGTTAGCTAGCTAGCTAAAAAACCTTGTCGGGGCCAAATGCAGCCCTAAAAAATTAAAGCCCAGGGAAAAAAAAAGTGAAACGTTGGTTTACTTAAAATTCCTTAAAATTTGCATTGAAAAAAATTTATCCTCTTTTCAAATTAAACAAACTCCATTTAATTTTTGGGAAACATGGGTTTTCCCTTTTTTCCCGTAGGATACAGGAACCCATGCTTTAGAGGAGAGGAGCAGGGAGTTTCCAAAACGCAAACCACTGGCAAAGGTTTTCCCTTTTCCCGGGGGGCAGGAAAAAACTGGGGTTTAATTTTAAGGGGTGAGCTTTGTTGCCGGGTTTTTTGTTCCGGGGCTGGAAAAAACAAAATTTAAACCCCCGGGAAAGTAAAAAATTAATTAAAGGGAAACCCATGCTTTTTTTTAAAAATTTAAACTTTTTTTTTCCTGCAAAGTATAGGGAAAACTTTAGTTTTCCCGGGTTAAATTTTTTTCCCTTTTTCGGTTAGTTCCCGAACGTTCCCAAACCCAAGAGAAAAAGATGTGGATAAGGTCCCCCCTCTTAAAGGGTTTAAAAACCCATAAAGGGAAAAACATTTCCCACCCGTTTTACACTTTTTTAGTTAAATTTTAAAGAAAAGTTGTAACTGATCTCGGGAAAGCCGGAAACCGTTAGTAGTGGGGAACAGGAATTCCCGGGGAGGCGGGCCCCCATTTTCACAATAAAAAAAGGTCCCCCGGGAACCCCGTGCAGTCAAGAATAAAAAACCCTTTTTGCCGTTTTTATTTTTTAAAATTTGAAATTTTGTAATACCGTTTAAAATTTTTTAAAAGTTTGAAAGAAATACCCCTGCTAGTTTTAAAACATCCCCTTAAAGGTATTATCACCCTTTGGTAAAAGGGTTGATTTTGTTATTTTGTGTCAAAACCCAAGTGAAGAATGTGATTTAAAAAAATTTTACAAAGGGCACATAGCCCAGAGACCTTTTTTTTTGGGTTTTTTTTTTCCCGAAATGAAAAGCTACATAATTTTTTCTGGTTTAATTTTTTAAAAAAATAAACAATTTATTTTGGGTTTGGGTTTTGTTTTGCATATTAAATTTGGGTTTTTAAAATGTAAAATTTCCCAAAACTTGAAATGGCGGCCCAAAAATCGGGCAGCGCAAAGACCTTCAAATGAGGGAAAAGTGCAGGGGGCCCCTGGGTTTGAGGAAAAAATTTTAAAGGTCGCCCCTACCGTTTTTAAGGGTGGAAAAGTTTAAAGGGTTATCAGTTTTCTACAATTTTTGTTTCTAATATTCAGGGGGGCCAATTCTGATTTTTTCTGTCTTTATCAATAAAATTTTTCCCATGGTGTGAAAAGGAAATACAATTTGGGTTTTTATTGAAGGAATTACGTTTAAAACAAAGGTTTAAGGAAAATTAGCACAAAAGTGCTGTCTTAAAAAAAACTGTAACCTTGTAAAAAAAAGGATTTTGGGGTTGCATTTATGCATTAATCTTTTATAGGTTTAGGTTTTAACCCAAAATTAAATTGGCCAAAAAATTTTGGGGACCCCCTGCACTTTAATATAAACAAATTACCGGCACCCAAAAAGAGTAAAAAATTAGCACCTAATTTTAGTCCCAAATTTAAGCAAACCGAATTAAAAAATATGAACAAGGGAAAAAAGGGGGGTATAAAGGAAAAATGCCCCGAACTGTTTAAGAAAAAAACTTTTTGTATCGTTTGCTATTACTTACTGGCCGATTCCCCGGGAAATCTGGAGGCCCCGGGAACAAAAACAAATTTAGGGCAAAACCCAGCCTGCCCTCTCTCCTTCCACACGAAGGGCCAAAAACCTTTCAAACAAAGGGTCCTGATTTTGACCGTGGGGCCCAAATTTTCTTTCAGGATCCCGAAAAGGGGGATCAGTGAAATGGAAAGGAACAGTTCCCCAAAAAGGGGGCTGAATGGCAACTTAAAGAGGGAAAAAGAGGAGGAGAAGATGGGAAATCTGTTTCTCCTGGTAAAAGCAGGTTTTATCTAATTAAGGTTTTTTGGACTGATTTTGGAAAGGCACACACCCCGTCTTTTATACAGGCATTTGGAAAATATTCAAGGGCCCCCTTTACTTTTTCGACATTTTGTTTCGTTAAAAGCCTTTTTGTAGAATTTAATTTAAAAGTTTTTCCCTACCAAACTACCACAAAAACCCCCCAATGGGGCAAAAGCAAAAAACCCCTATATGCCTTTAAAAGCTTAGGGAAATTTGGGGAACCCGTTGAAGGGGGTTTAAAAAAAAGCAGAGAATTTCTTTAGTGCAAACCCCTATGCTTTTTAAACTCCCTGCAGCTGGGCTGGGTTTTGTCAATGACACGTGATGCAGATTTCAAACGCCCGTTTATGGCTGTGTGGAGATTGGATAACAAAGGAACTAAATGTTATCATTTTTTTTGGGTTATGAAACCCGGGCACATAGCAAATGCATCTCTCAAGGGGCCCCGATTTTTCTAATTTGGGGGGTCTTTTCTTTATTAGTGGCGGACTTTCCAAAGATATTTTAATACGTTAAAGTTAAAAGAACAAAACACACTCCGTATTGAATATATTCCCCTACCAAAAGGCCCCTCTGGAGGAAAAGTTTCAATCACATTGTATGGACCCATATAAAATCCAGGGGATCTGGGGGACAAAGAATCAATCATTGGGATTCTGTTTTCCCCCATCATTTCATAAAAACATTATAAAACATATCAATTAAATTAAAAATAACCCCCTTTCAACCAATTTCACAAGCATTTTTCATTTTCCAAACATCCCTGGCCCTTTAGATTATGGCATGTGGGTATGTGTCAGGTTTATAAGGTAAAAAGCACAAAAAAATTTGGGAACCCCTAGTTTTCCCTTTTTACTCCCAAACTCCCCCACAGCCCTCACGAGGAGTTGTATCTCCAAACGTTTTCATTTCATAAACCCCGAACCCGCTGCAGGGAGTTCTGAAAAAAAAACATAAAGTTCCGCTCTGGTTTAACCCTTTTAACCGGTTTAATCCATAAAAAAATTTTTAAAGGGATATAGGGGTTTAAATTTACAAAAAAAAGTACTTTAAAAATCGTCTAAGTATTCAGACCCCCCTTTACTTTTTTGACATTTTTTTGGTTTTTTTTTTATTTTACCTTTATTTTAAACCCGGTAAACCCGTTGGGGAAAATTTTGTTTTTCGTTAAGCCTTATTGTTAAAAAGTTAAATTAAAAAGTTTTTTTCCCCCATCAATCTACACCCCCAAACCCCATGAGGGCCAAAACGGAAAAAAAAAAAAAACAAACAAAAGAAAAAAAATCACATTTTAAAAAAATATTCAGACCCCCTTTTTCCCGTACTTTGTTTAAGCCCAAAGTTGGGAATGATTTCAGCCAAAGTCTTTAAAGTGATGGGGGGGGCCCCGCTACAAGCTTTGGGACAAAACCCAAATTTTTGGGTTTCTCCCTTTCTCGCAGATCCTCTCAAAACTCTGTCAGGGTTGGGGTGGGGTTTTGGGCGTGCACAAACCATTTTCAGGTTCAGAGATGGTTTGAAATTTGGGGTTTTAAATCCCGGCTCTGGCTGGGGCCCCCAAGGGACCCTAAAAGACTTGTCCCCAAGCCCCTCCCGCGGGGTCTTGGCTGTGTGCCCCCGGGTCGTTGTTGTTGGGGAAAAGGGAACCCATTTGCCCGGTTTGAGGGGCCCGA
>CM072220.1:74622602-74693850 GCA_036851935.1 Coregonus suidteri
ACCACCATTATATTTACTGTAAAGAAAACCCCCAACCTACAATGATTAAATTAATCGTAATGTTACAGTACCTACATGCCCTCCACTGTTTATGTTTGACAAACTGTTAGTGAATGGGGCCCAGTTTTTAGCTTTGTGTGCCCCTTTTAAAAACTTCCTGTCTTGTTCAGTTTCAAAAAAAACAAAAATATGTCACTTCAACCAAAAGTTTTTTGGAAATTCATTACACAAAAGAAAGACTTAAACTATTAACATTCGTAAAAAGGGGGGGAAAAAAATTATTTGTCACCACCAATTTTTAAATTTCTCCCATTTAAAAAAGATGAAAGGTCCTGAAATTTTTCATCATAGGTACACGTTAAATATGCCAGACAAATTGGGGAAAAAAAATTCCAAAAAATTCACATGAGGATTTTTAATAAATTTTTTTTGGAAATTTTAGGGTGGAAAAAAAGTACTGTTTTTTTTTTGACTAAATATTTTTCTTCCCCCCTGAAATATAACAGGGGCTTGTAAAAGTTTAACTTAAGTTAATGCATTTCTTAGTAAAAAAAACAATTACGGGCTGATAATACTCCATTGTTGTTGGGCCCATGCCCAAAACTTTTTTTGGGCCAGACACCCATCGGAAAAGGGGGGCTCAAAATTTTGACAGGGGGGCGCTTTTTTCGGTCGCTTGGGATGTTTTTCCCCTCCTGTAGATGTTTCGGCCACTTTTTAAATTAAAAGGAAATTTGGGCCATTTGCCAGTGCACGGTTGGGATTTTTTGGGATAAGGGTGAAAGGTACTCAAACTTTTTGTAGTGTTTTTGTTTTGACAATCAGTTTAAAAAACCCGCATGAAGGTTTTTGGGGGTTTTTTTTCCTTTAAAAAGGTATAATTTTTACATTCTAGAAATTTTTAGCAGATGTTTTTTATCCAAGTTTACTTACAGGAGAAATTTTGGGGTTAATTGCTTTGCTAAAAGGGGCACATCAAACGTTTTTTTAAACCTAGTCCTCGGGGGATTAAACCAAAACCTTTGGGTTTCCCGGGCCCCAAACCTTTTTTTTTTAGAAAAACAAAAACTTTAATATGTTTTTTTTAAACGAAAATGCTACAAAGGTCAACATACAACATTTCCCAAAAAGGAGGAATAGGTTAAATTTAAACATTCCCACTGATTAAAAGGGGTTATGTAAAAAATACAAAAAAACATTTCAATATAACATACAAAAGGGAAATTCACCCCCCTTTGGGCTTTTTTCTATTTTGTTCCCTTTAAAACCGGGAAATTAAAATTGATTTTTTTGGGGGGGGGGTTTGTACATTTTTTTAACAACATGGCCTACCACTTTGAAAAATTCAAAAGGGTTTTTTTTGGGTAAAACCCGCACTTGACGTGCATCTATTCCTTCCCCAAATTTGGCCTTTTGTGTATGTCCTTTTCCCATTTCCAAATAAAAATCCTTTTAAAATTAGGGGTTTGTAATGCAAAAAAAAATGGGAAACCCCAAAGTGGGATGAATATTTTTGGCAAGGGTACAGTCCCCAAGTAAAAGTCTACACCCCCCGTACATTTTGCAAGTTTAAATATTAATGAGTTTAAAAATATTTTTTTTTATCCTGAAACCTACAAAAACTACCCCAAATTTTCAGTGTAAGAAAATTGTGAAAAATTTTCCCTTCAAAAGACTCCAGTATTTTTTTGGATTACATTATTTTCCCCCCTAACCCCATGAACATTCTACGCAACTTTACATTTTGTTGTGGTTTTGTAATAACTAACTAAAATTTTATACACTGGATCAAATATGGAAAAATTTAAATAAAACCCCTAAGAACCTTCCTACTGTCAGATCTAATTTTGGAAAACTGAATAAACCCCTAAAAACCATTCAAAACTGTTCCCCAAACTAATAGGGAAAGAACTAAATAAAACCTAAAACCTTCATACTTTTCAGATCTATATGGAAGAACTGAATACAAAGAGAAGGAGAGGTTGACCAGTAAAAAATTCGTACAAAAATGTCTTTTTCTTTTGCCCATCAACGTTTTCCCAAAAACAAAATTCATCACTTTGTTTTGTAAGTTTTTAACTAACTGAAAAAATAAAAACCAAAACCCCAAAATTTTACGGGGTCCCGTTCATAAAAAGGAAATCAGTCAATTAAAATACTTCCCTTGGGACCCTAATCTATGGTTTTTCACATACGGGGGCCCCCCCATCACCCCAATAAAAATTTTTTTTTCCCCCCTTTTAGGGGACCCCCGGTCCCCCAAAAATATTAAAAATACTTTTTTTGGTTTTGGGCTTAAAACCCCTGGTATCATAAAAACACACAAAAACAGGGAAATCTTAAAATTCTTGAAAACGAAAAAACCCATAATCTCCCCCTGTCGAAAAATTGTAAAATTACAGATATTTTTTTAAAAACTGTTTAAATTTTCCCCTCCCCGCCAAAAAGAGGGTTTGAAAAATTTGGGGTCACAATTTGGGGGGTTTTGTTACTCCACAAAATGCCCAATTTCCATCGGGAACCTTTTGCCCCCCTGGGAATTTGTTTGCCCGGCCCTTTCCTAAAATAGTCCCGGGAGTTCCCCTCCCAAAAAGACTAAACGGGGAAGGTTTTTTTTTCACATTTTAAAGCCCTAAAATAAGACAAAAGACGCAAAACATTTGTATAAACTTTTAAAATTTTGTTTTTGGGGGTTTGTCCCCCTTTCCCCATGGGAGCCAACCCAAACCCTTTCAAAGTGCATTTTAAGTCCCCCCCCAATCAATTATGGGTCAAATCCCTCCACATTTGGGTTTCAACCTTTTTTTTCTGTTTATTTTAAAAAATTTTTTATTTTTTTTGAAATATTTTTTAAATTAAGTAAAAACTTTGACATGTTTCCCAATTTTTGTATCATTTTGGGCTCCTTTCAAGGGGGCCTTTTTTTTTGAGGCCCAAACCGAAAATTTCCCTATTGGGGGCTAATCATTTTTATACTACTTCACAAAAATAGGGACAAAGCGGGTCCCAGGGTTTCGTCCAGCAGGGGGACGGAAAACTTTGGGCCCACGATCAATACAAATGTATTATGTAAACCCAAACATGCCTCTGATTCTGGGATAATGTCATTTAAATTTTTTCAGGTTTTTCCCTATCTGCAATTTTAAAAAACTTTTTTTTGTACAAACTGCCCGGGGCCCCGAAAACCGGGGTCACGGGCCCCCCCTTTTAAATTTTTAAAAAACCCCCCCTGAAAAACCCCCCCCCCCCCCCCCCCCCCCCCAAAAAAAAAAAAATGGGAAAACCTTGGGGGGTAATGGAAAACCCGGGCGCCTTTTTCGGGTTTCCAAAAAAAAATTTTATTTCCCAAAAAGGGAATTTGGCCCCCACAAAAAAAACACAAAACCTTTCCAAACGTGATTTTCCTTGACTGTTTGTTTCAACATTTATGACGTTATTTCGATATTAGCCTTTTTAAAATGCTATTACTACCTGAAAGTAATAAAAAAAAAAGGGAAAGCACGTCCGTCGTTTGTTTTTGTTCTGAAAATTTTTGGGGCCCCCCCGGGAAGTTCCTTTTTTCCCCCAACTACCCAAGAAACCGGCACATCATCTTTTTCTTCTGGGGGTTTTTTCAACTATTTCCCCAAAAGTTTTCATTGCCGCCCCCAAACTGGAGGGTTTGAAACCAAAAAAATCAATTAAAAAAAAATAAATCCATACTTAATGTGATACTAACTTACTCCCCCCTAAAAAAATAGTTCATTCCCAAAACAAAAAACCCCCATTTTTTCCCTTTCCCTTTTAAAATCTCCATATCTCCCTTCTCATTTCTCTGGGAAACCTGAGAGGGTGGTCGGCTTTTAAAAATTTCCCCTTACTCTTTTGCGAGAAATTTTTCAGCCCCGGGAAAAACCTTCTGCCGCAACCACAATGATTTCTATCTTCCTAGATCTTTTTTTCCCCCTTGGAAATTGCCCTTAATCACCATTGCAATGAAGCCCAAAGTCCCCCTTTTTAACCTTTAAAATGTCGGATCATTTTGGGAAAAAGGAAACCCCCTGAAAGCTTGCTTTAAAGGGCCCTATCCCCCCCAAATGGATTTCTTCAGGAGCCCCATTAAAACCCTAAACCCTTTTAACCCGCTCCCTGCATAAAAAATTTCTCTGAAAAACCCCCCTACAGCGACATCTTTAGACTGATGGCTAACAAACTGCTAAAGCATGTAAATAAAAAAGTGAATTTGGGATTAGCTACACAAAAACCGAACTAAAGGGGTTTGTTTTTTGTTTTAAAAATTTTTTAAACCCCAATTTTGTTTGTAATGATCTCTGGGGGGGGGCCCAAGAAATTGAAAAACCTCACCACCCGACCCAAACGGCCTGTTCCCCTGCTCCCATCTCGCAGGGGGAACATTACGATGCTCAAAGCTGGGCCCGAGAAAATAAAACCGTTCTAACCCGGGCCCGGAAAGACTGTTAAACAGCCATCATGTTTTTGATTCGAGAATTTTGGGTTTGATGCAAATTGGTTTTGTCCCAGGGTTTAAGGTGTCGTGACATGTATTGAGGGGAAAAATTAAAACATATTTTTATTGTGAATGCCATGAATTGAAAAAAAGCATTATTTTTTACTGAAAAAGATCCCCCCAACAACTACAATGATTCAGTAGATAAATAATTTTTACAGTACTTTACATTTTTTCCAAAAGCTGCTTTGCTGACAAAACATGTAAGTGAATGGGCCCAGTTTTAGCTTTGTGATGTGATTTAAACTTCCTTCTTGTTCAGCTTCGGGAAAACAGAAAATATGTCCCCCCCTTTTCCTCTGACATTTTTCTCCCCACAGGGGAAAAACAACGGTTAAAATAGGTGTGCTACGATTTTTGGGAAAATTAAGGATGGAATGTTTTTTAATCTTGGGCTATTCGACCTGTGGGGATTCTAAATGTATGTTTTTTTGGTTTCTTTTTAATTGGCATTTTTGAGAAAAACTTTTCCCCAACATTCAGAGGGGGGACCAGACCCCTTTTGATATTTTGCGGCTCTTCCCCTTTCCAAGCAAGATACAGTTTTCTCTCCTTGTGTATTTTTGGGTTTTGGAAAAAATTTGGGGAAAAATCCCCTTTCAACAATGTGGGCAGTGGTAAACCTTTTTAGCTCTGTGATCTTCCTGCTGTTGCTCTCTGGATGTAGAGAATGTCTCAACAGGTCCCTGTGGGGAACAACTCAGAAGAACCAGTCTTGGTGGATTTACATCAATCAATTTATTTTAAAAAAGCCCTTTTTCCCCAATCAGCAGTTTATCACAGAGTGCTTTAAGAAAAACCCTAACCAAACCTATCAGGCGTAAAATAATACCTAAACAGGCCCACAAAAACCAGAAGTTTCCCGGGTTTTTTCAGGTTTTGCCTTCCTCTCTGCCTTTCCCCTAAAACACGGATGTTTCCCGGTGTTTTTTTATTTCCGCTGGGGGTTGCAGGTCCGGACTAAAACCCCAAAGAGCAAGCAATGCAAGCACTTGGCTGGAAAAAAACTCCCTAAAAGGGAAGGAACCTAGGACGAAACCTGAGGGGAAACCCAGGCTCTAAAGCATTGGCATCCTTTCTGGCTTACGGGGTAACAATGACTTAAAAAAGTATGCTGTAAAAATTACGGGGGAATACAACTTTTTAAAAGTGTTAGACCCAAAATCCCCCTCCACTCATTCAAAAATTTTTGCCCCCAAATCAGGGCGGGGGAAATTTCCATATCAATGCACTTTTTTAAAATTTGACAAAATTCAAACCCCTTTTACCCAGAGGGGCTTAAAATAGGGGCATTCATCTTCAGTTAGCTGGGGAGAAAACAACCATCAAAATCGTATCTTTTACAATTTCTAGGGTGCAGAAAGGGAGTAGAGTAGGTACTAGGAGGCAAAGTCAAAAGTCATGATAGAGGATAGGATAAAATAGGGGGGAAAAAGCGGGAGGAGAGGGGTAAAGATTGGGGGGGGTGCAGGGCCCCATCGGGGTTATGGCTGAGTGGGAGGAGCATGACCATCTGGGTTGGGCTGAGGGGGAGGAGCATGACCATCGGGTTAGGGCTGAGTGGGAGGGCATGCCCACGGGGTTTGGGGTTTGGTGGGAGGAGAAATGACCATCTGGGGGGGGCTGGTGGGAGGAGCATGACCTTTTGGGTTAGGGCTGATTTGGGAGGAGCATAAACCATCGGGTTTTTGGGGCTGAGTGGGGGGAAGCATGACCCTGGGTTAGGGCTGAGTGGGGGGAGCATGACCACCCGGGGTTTGGGGTTTGAGAAGGGGAAAAAAAAAGGAAAACAAAGTAGGGGTCGAGATTTGGGGGGGGGGGATGCAGTGAAATTAAAGTAGGAGGCAGCCTCTAGTGAAAAAGGGGGTTTCACGCAGGGGGAGGGCCCGGGAAAGGGGGGAGGTAAAAAGGGGAAAAAGGTTTTTTTCCAGAAAACCCAATTTTTCCCTTTATTGAAAAACATTGAATAAAAAAATTGGAATTAGAATGCCCTTGTATTTCCCCTGAATTGACCGGGAATTTAAAGGGAAAATTGCAAAAACCCTGGCAACTACACAGACTCATTTCATAGAACTTAAAAAACCCCGGCACTATTTTCTTTTCCCTTCTTTAGTCTATTTCTCTGAAAAACCTTCCAATAGCCTAGTTAATAAAACACATGCTGCAATACTGGTGTCACCCATGCAAGTCCCAGTACATAAAAATAACATCTATCTTTCTCGAAACGTTCTATAAAACTTTTCATGCACAACGATAAAAAAGTTTTTTAAAGTGTGTCAAAATTTACAAAATGAACTTTGGGGGCCCTTCCTTTTGGAGTAACTCCTAGATGTAGAAAGAAAATATAGTGGGGGGGCCCAAACCCCAGACTTCCCCCTTTTATAAACCCCAAAGGTTTTACTGTCTTCCAAAAATTCGCCTTCTCTTTTTGTTTCCCCCACCCCCCCCTTTCTAATAAATGATTAAATGCCCACCATCCCCTTTTAAATGATCCCTTATCCACCATCCCCCATTCTGACTGATGCATTATCTCACCCCCCCCATTTGAATGATGCTTTTCCTCACCATCTCCCATTTTAAAGGGATGCTTTAAACTCACCACCCCCCCTTTCCAAAGGATGAAATTTTTTCACCACCCCCCCCATTATTAATTTTTGGCATTTCTCCCCAACCCCCATTTTTAATGATGCTTATCTCCCACCCCCCATTTTTTAAATTTAATGCATTATCTCACCACCCCTTTTTCTAGATGATGTTTCTCACCACCCCCCCCCTATTCTAAATGATGCTTTGGGCCCATCCCCCATTATTAATGTGCTTATCCACCACCCCCCTTTTTATGATGCTTATCTAAACCATCTCCCATTTTTAATGATAAATTTTATCTCCCCAAACCCCCCTTCTGAATGTGCTTATCTCACCATCCCCCTTTCCCTAAATGATGCATTTCTCACCATCCCCCATTTTTAATGATGCTTTCTCCCATCCCCCATTCTGTAAACCATCTGAGCTTCTGTTGTGAAAACATACTGTAGGTCTGATACTGTTTGGGAAGTTAACCAACTGTAATGTTTTGACCCCCCCAACTCCGTTTTTTCAACCCAAAAATGGCCCAAATGGTTCAAAAAAGGTCTTAGTTTCAATGTGTTTTCTCTTTTTTTTTCTTGACCTGTTTGTGGTGAGATATATTGATGCAAAAAACCTTTGGAAACCCCCTTCAAAATATTGATTTGCCCCCCCTTTTCTGCCCCCCAAAAGGCCTAATTTTGCCCGGGCTTTTGGACTCTAAAAGGTTTCAAAAAGCCTTCCACAGGTGCTGGCCCATGTTGTTTCCCCAATGCTTTCCACATTTTGTTTCAATTTTGGCGGGTTTCCCCCTTTTTGGGTGGGGGAACCGTTCTTGAAAACCCACGGGAAACTGGTTGAAACTGCTAAAACTGTTTGCAGTTCTTGACACCCTAAAAACGGTGCGTCTGGCCCTTTCCCCAAAACCATACCCTGTTCGGGGGCCCCTTTAAAATATTTTTTTTTTGGGCCCATTCCCCCCTGAATAAAACCCCAAAAAATACAAAAAAAACCCCCTTTTTTAAACCCTCTCCTCCCTTAAATCAAACACTGAAGTGGATTTAAAAAGAGACTCGAAAAGGGGATCATAGCTTTCACCGGGTCACCCTAGGGCAGGAAGGCGGGTTTCAAATTTTTTTAATCCTAAATGTACACTGTTTTTTCTCTCTACCCCCCTCCCAGGGCTGGGGGGCCCATGACACAAGCTATGGATTTTTCCTCTATCCCATGAGCTATGGGCCATAAACACAAGCTAGGGATTTTTCTCTATCCATGAGCTATGGGCCAGGGCACAAACTTTTGGATTCTTTGTCTTTCCTTCCTGCCCCTGATCATGTTTAGATACTTAATGTTTTGTTATGCATTTATTTCTTGTAACTTGGGCCCTTTACCCTTGGGGGAAAGAAACTAAAAGGTTGCTGGTTCGAATCCCCGAGCGACTAGGTAAAAAATTTCTGTCGATGGGGCCCTTGAGCAAGGCACATAACCCTAAATCCTCTGAAAAAAAAAAATGTAAGGAATCGTTTTTTTACAATGTAATTCATCTATTTTCCTTTGGGTATTCCACTACGACAATTCTTGCTATTTAAAACATCAACTCATTCCCCTAATTTTTGCTTGAAATATTTTAAATTAAATCTTTATGGGGGTCAGTATACATTTTAGTAGATTTTTGTTAATAAAAAAATTAAAGTATTTTCTGAGTGGGCAGGTGAGGGGGTACTGTCATATGATCATTTAATAAACCTGCTCTTACCATAAAAAAACAGTTTTTCCCCAATCTTCTCCTCCTCTTCTTCATTTTTAAATGTTGACACCCGCCCCATGTTTGACTGCAGTTTTCCCAACTTCACTAAATGCCTTTCTCGGGCCCCCAAAAAGTGCAACTGGGCTCCACGTCACAACCCACCCCCCAGGACTGTGGGTTTTTTGGACTCAGTGTGGAAGGAGAGGGCGGGCGGGTTTTTGTATAATTTTTTTAAATCTGTAAACTCGGGACAGTTTTGAACATTGCTCCCAAAAAATTCTGGGGTCCTTACTAACACGAATATTGTGTTAGTTTTTGGGCCATCACATAATTTCTCAACTCTTTCATTCTGATTTTCCCAATAAATGATCACCCTAAAAGGGGCTATAAATTTACCATTCTCAATACATTTACATAATAAACTGGACTTTACAACACCTGAACCTAAAATATGTCCTGGGCATATATTGAACTCAAACAAGGGGGGTTCTGTTAAAATAAATAGTATTGGGGTGTGAGAAAGGAAACCCCAAGCTTCCTCTCTTTTTTCCACTCCCCAATAGTAATTTGGGTCATTGTTGATTTTTTTGTGGAAATCCCGGGCCCCTGGATTTTGGGTACCGTATAAAACATTTTAAAAATTTGACCTTTTTTCCCCCCCCATTTTATTTCACTTTTTTATTTTTAAAGAAACATATGTATGCCCTTTTAAATACTGAAAACCCATCTTTTTTTGCTTTGGGTAGAAAATAATGGGGCCCAAAGAAAAGGGGCTTGCCCCAATGGGGGATGGGGAAAAGGTGTAGTGCCCAGTTTTTGCCCTAATAATAGACCGAAATTTTTTTTTGAATGCCAAATTAAAAAAAAACTTTTTTTTTTGTTAAAAACCCCGAAAAAAAAAAGGGTTTGCCCAAACCCACAATTCACGTAGAATTTTTTTTATTTTTTCTTCCCAAATAAATTCGTTCATTAAGGTTTCCAAAATATATTTATCAATGCCCAAAAAATAAAATCTATTTAAAAAAGGGCCCAATTTTTAAAAAAACCTGTAGCCCGTTTTTCATACCCCCCCCCTGTTATCATTAAAAAAAAGTTATGTATAAAAACTAATCCACCCAAAGTAATGGTAAAAACTAAATCTTTCACACATCCCCTATCTGATACATGTTCCTTTCGGCTCTTCCCAGAATACTGCAGAGGGACCTTGGTTTTCAGAGACAAACGTACTATATGTTACAAAAAACCCTACCCCTCAATTTTTTGTGATCATTTTGTTTGTTACTTCCCAAATTAAAATGTAAAAGTTTTTTGCTAAACTAACATGCAAAATACACTATATATAAAAGTAGGGAGACCCCCTTCAATTTGTGGGTTTAAACTATTTTAGCCCCACCCGTGGGGAACATTTATAAAATCAAACACAAACCCTGCAATCTCCTAGACAAACACGGCATAGAATGACCTCACTGAAGACCAGTGACTTTTAATGTGGCAAACGTATAGGAGCCACTTTTCCAACAAATCGGGTTGGGCCTTTTCCCACCCAAACCCCCCCCCCTTTTGTTTTTTCCTTAAAAGGGGCAAATTTTTTAAAAGTTTTAACTCCATGTTTTATCATCCCCCAGCCCAACCCCCTCAAACGACATATGTGAAAAAGGCGCGTTTTTTACGTTTTTTACTAAAAAAATTGGGGAAAAGATTAAATTTTCCCGTGACTTCAAAATTTCCCCCCTCAGCATGAAACAGCAGGGAAAAGGGAATTTTCAGACCCTATGTTTTTCCCCATTTTTCCAGTGTCTAGTTTTTCATTCCAGGCCCCGCAACCCGCAGTTTCTTTTTTTTCCCGCTGAAAGCTAAAGGGGATCCATAATAAAAACCACAACAAATCATTTAAAGGGTCATAGCCCTTTTACCCCGGGTTTACCTGGTCATTTTATTCATGGAAAAAGCAGGTTTCCCCTTAAAGTTTTGTACACTCTGTATTTTTTGTGTCACTTCCATTCCCACAAAACTGCAAAAGGGGAAACATACCTCCATTTAACCAAACACCTCCATTGTGGGCCCTCCCAAAAGGATATTCAAACCCTTTAAAAGGAAAACCAAAGGGCTCTAAAAATTTATTTTTCATTTGAAGCTAAAAACACACCAAAATGGCAGGTGGGAAAAACCCGATCAGTAAAATAAAGGAGGCCCAAAATTCTATAAAAGCTCCCTTTCCCCCTGCACAAATTTTCTCAAAAGTGAGAAACAAAGTTTTCAAAGTAGTGTTCTATGCTTTCTTCCTTTTGGGCCAAATTAAAGTTTACCACTTTTTTATTTATTTGAGGATTAATCAATGGAGTGAAATTTATCTTGGGTGGCTAAGAGAACTAAGAGGGGTTTTCCCCCGTGGGTATACGTTGGTGTGTTTTTTTAAACTGCCCCTGATGAAGAAAATCTCCCCACAGTCTAGCAGGAGTAAGGGTTCTCTCCTTGTGTATACGTCATTAGTTTTTTTTTAAGGTTTGGGGGGCCCAGGTTGAGGAAAAACTTGGGCCCCCCCAGTCAGACAGGGGTAAGGCTTCCCCCTTTTTCCTTTTTTTTATTGTAAAATTTACTTCCAAAAGGTTTTGTTTTTTCAAAGGGGTTAAAACAAAATTTTTGAAGAAGCAAAAAATTGGGCCCCACAGTCAGAGCAAAGGGGTAAGGCTTTCTCCTGTTTTGATCCCTTGGTGTGATTTTTAAATGGTCCCGCGAGAGAAACTCGTCCCCCATTTAGAACCGGAGTAAGGCTTCTCTCCTGTGTTTTCCTCTCCCGGGTGACCCTTTTTGCTCTTGGGTTTTTTGAAGCCTTTACAATTTAGAGCAGGGAAATAAGGGTTCTCTCCTGTGGGTGTTTTTTTTCCCCCGATGAGTCTTTGCTCAATTGATTTGTGAAACATTTTACACAAAGTCAAGCAGGAGTTTAACTTTCCCCTCTGTAGTGAAGTTCATGAAATTTTTTAAGGGGCCCGTCGAGAGAAACCCTTCCCACAATCGAGCAGGGTAAGGCTTCTCCATGTATGTTAAAACGTTCTTCGTTTTAAATTTATCCTTCGAAAAAACTTTTTCCCCACAGTCAGAAAACAAGAAATAAGGCCCTTTTCTCCTTTGTGTGTTCCCTGATGACTTTTTTGCTCATTGGGTGTTTTTTTAAGCCTTTAACACAGTCCCGAGCAGGGGTAAAAGGGTTCTCTCCTGTATGTATACTTTTTTGGTTTTTAGGGGCCCATTTTAAAAGAAACTTGTCCCCCCAGTTTAGAGCAGGGGTAAGGCTTCTCTCCTGTGTGTGTTCTCTGAAAGAAATTTTAGCTCGTTTTATGGGTTTTTAAGCCTTTTCACAGTCAGAAACAGGAGTATGGGCCCCTTCCCCCTCCTGTATGGGTTTCCCTTTTGTATTTTTTTAAATGGCCCTTGGAGAAAATTGTTTCCCCCGTCCGAGCCCGGGGTTTAAAGGGTTTCTCTCCTGTTGATTTCCCTTGGTGTGTTTCAAACTTTCCTGCCCAGGGAAAATTGTTCCCCCAGTCAAACAGGGGTAAGGCTTCTCTCCTGTGTGTGTTCTCTGATAACTTTTAGCTCGTTGTGTTTTTGAAGCGCTTTACACAGTCAGAGCCCGGATTTAAAGGGTTTTTCTCCTGTGTGGGGTTCTCTGATGAAATTTTTGCTGAGGCTGGAAAATTTTTTAAGCCCTTTTTTACACAGTCAAAAGCAGGAGTATGGCTTCTCTCCTGTATGTATCGTTCATGTATTTTTTAAATGGCCCAGTTGAGAGAAAATTGTCCCACCGCAGAGCAGGAGTAAAGGGTTCTCTCCGTGTGTTCCGTTGGTGTGTTTCAAAACTTTTCCCGCCGAGAGAAACTTGTCCCCAGTCCCAAACAGGATAAGGCTTTCCCCCTGTGTGTGTTTTTCTATGAAATTTTACTCAGTTGATGTTTTTAAAACGCTTTAAAACCGTCGAGCAGGGGGTAAAGGGTTCTTTTCCTGTGTGTGTTCTCTGAAGAACTTTTAAACTCATTGGTTTTTTTGAAGCGCTTTACACAGTCAGAGCAGGGGTAAAGGGTTCTCTCCTGTGTGTGTTTTTTCTGATGACTTTTAAACTCATTGATGTTGTGACATTTTTCACAGTCAAAAACGGATTTTGGCTTCTCTCCTGTTGGATACTTCCTGTTTTTTTTTAAATGGGCCCCTTTTAAAACTTGTCCCCACTCAGAGCAGGGGTAAAGGGGGTTTTCTCCTGTGTGTATCCCTTGGTGGGGTTTTCAAGCTTTTTCCCGCTGAGAGAAACCCTTTCCCCCAGTCCCGAGCCGGGTATGGCTTCTCTCCTGTTAAAGTATACGTTCATGTTTTTTTAAGGGGGGCCAAATCGAAAGAACTCTTCCCAAATCAGATGGGAAATAAAGGGTTCTCTTTGTATGTGTTTTTCTGATGAAATTTTACTCGTTGATGTTTTGAAGGGTTTTACACAGTCAGCAGGAGTAAGGGGTTTTTCTCCCTTTTTGGGAACGTTTTGGGGCTTTTTAAATGGCCCCTTTAGAGAAAATTGCCCCACAGTCCCGGGGCAGGAGTAAGGCTTCTCTCCTATGTGCACTCTCCCGATGAAATGTCCCAAACCTTTGTATTGTGAAAATTTTTCCCCCAGTCAGTACAGGTACAGATTTTTCTCCTTTGTGGGCTTGTAGGGGGTTTTTTAACCCTTTTTAAATTGAAAAAACTCTCCCCAAAAATGGGGGGGAGGGTGAGACCTCTTTGCTCTGTTCTTCCCGCTGTTGCTCTCCCGGATGGAGAAAATGTCTCAAAGGGCTCCCCGTGGGAAATCATCAAAAAACCAATTTATTTTGGGGTGAATTTCATGTCAATCAAAAAGTTTTTTATGAAGCCCTTTTTTTTCATCAGGAAATTGCCAAATGCTTTATAGAAAAACCCGCCAAAAAACCCCAAAAAGCCCGCCTTGCAGATGTAGAAGACATATCATCCTTTCCCCTCCAAATATCCCCAAGGGGTTTGTAAATACAAAAATTTTATTTAATAGAACTTTAAAACATTGGCAGTTTGGGCTACTTCCCTTCTTTTGTCTACATCTGATCACTCTAGATAGGCCCGTGTAAACCAAACTGGCCAAAACTGGTTCAAACCCCTGTAATTGGGGGGACAAAAGAAATTTTATCCCCCGCTTATTTTTTACGTTTGCCCCCTGGGCTAGACTATCAGTCTAAATTTTTAATGTTAGGTTTATTTGAACAGTGAGGGGGGACCAAAAAACAACAAAGAAAACCAGAAAAACGCATGTCAAAAATGTTTAAATTGTTTTCAAATTTAAATTAGGGAAAATTTTAATGGGCCTCAAGGGTCTTGTCTGGGGCCCCTTGCATTCCCAACCCGCCCTCGATAAATGCAAATTTTATTAGTTGTCTTAGCTTACGCCTGGGCCCAAAAGTGGGGGGGAAAAAAGTATTTTGTCAGCCACCAATTTTTCAAGTTTTCCCACTTAAAAAAATGGGGAGGCCCCGAATTTTCCCTCTAGGTACACGTCAAATATGACGCAAATTGAGATTTTTTTTTTTTTCCAGAAAATCACATTTTAGGGTTTTTTATGGGAAATTTTTTGCAAATTTTTGGGGAAAATAAAAATTTTTGGGCACCTACCCAAAAAAGCAAGATTTCTGGGTCCACAGACCCGTAACTTCTTCTTTTTAAAAAGGCCCTCTGTCCCCCCCACTCGTTACCTGTATTAAAGGGGACCTGTTTGAACTTGTTTTTCATATAAAACCCCACCCCGTCCCCCAAACCCCAAAAAGTCACACTCCAAATCCCATGGGCCAAGACCAAAGAGCTTCAAAGGCGCTAGAAACAAAATTGTAACCTGCACCGGCTGGGGAAAACTGAAACTGCCCAAAAGGTAAGCAGTTGGTTTGAAGAAAACAAATGTGGGAAACAAATTTTTTGGAAAAGGGGAAAACATCAAACCCCTGGTTAAACTCCCTCGTCTGGGGGCTCCACGCAAAATCTTTTACCCCCCCTGGGGTCAAAAAGATCACAAAAACGGTGAGCCCCAAAAAACCCAGCCAAAAGGGGGGGCCTAGGAATTACCTGCGAACTGGGACCAAAATTTAAAAAAGCCACCACCCTTAAAAAACACGCCCCCAGGGACCCCAAATCCTGCAGTCCAGACGTTTTCCCCCTTTCCCTTAAACGTACATGTTCAGGCCCGCTGAAATTTGCTAGAGGGGCTTTTTTGGGTCCCCGAAGGGGGGGAGGGGGGATGTCCCATGGTCCGATGAAAACCCAAAAAATCCTTTTTTTGGGAAAAAATCAACTCGGCGTGTTTGGGGGACAAAAAAATGCTGATTGCATCCAAAACCCATACCTACTGTGAAAACATGGGGGGGGAAACATCATCCCTTTTGGGGTGTTTTTTGGAAAGGGGCCAACACTGATCCCCTGTAAAGGAAAGAAAGAATGGGGCCCCTGTATCGTGAGATTTTTTAGTGAAACCTCCTTTCCCTCGCGGGCAAAATTTAAGATGAAATGTGGCTGGGTTTTTTCAGCCTGAAAAGACCCAAACCACTGCCCGGGGGAACGGGGGGTGGCTTCGTAAAAACTAAACAAGGTCCTGGGAAAGGCCTAGCCAGTCTTTGGGTCTCAACCCCAAAAATTTTTTGGGGGAGTTGAAATTTTGTGTTGCCCGCGACAGCCCCCCCCATCACTGTCTAGAGGAGATCTGCATGGAGGAATGGGCCCCAAAAAACCGCAAAAGTGTGTGAAAACCTTGTGAAGACTTACAGAAAAAGTTTGCCTTGTCATTTCCCAAAAAAGGGTTTTATAACCAAATATTGAGAACTTTTTTTATTGACCAAAAACTTTTTTTCCACCATAATTTTTCAAATAAATTTTAAAAAAACCCACAATATGATTTTCCCGGAGGAAAAAAAAACTAATTTTGGGCTGTCATAGTTTTACCCTTTTACCCATGATGAAAAATTTCAGCCTCTCTCCTCTTTTTTGTGGAGAACTTCACAATTTTGGGGGCTGACTAAAAATTTTTTTCCCCCCGTAACCCAAAACCCCCATAAACCCCCAAAGGGTACCCGTTCACCACTGACATCAGCAAACCCGCCGCCCCCCAACGCCTTACACTGTGGTCGCGTTTGTGAGGCTGGTTGGGGAAAAACTCTAAAACAACATTGGGGGCAGCTAAAGGGAGAGAAATTTTAAACCCAACATTCTCCGGGAACAGCTCTGTTGGGGGTTCCCGCCGTCAGCATGCCAATTGGGGGGGATGCTCCCTCAAACTTGGACATCTGGGCATTTTTTGTTGTGTGAAAAAACTGCCCTTTTGGGGTGGGATTTTTGTATTTGTTAAAGGGGTCCCCCTTAGATTTCTGCCAAGAACCTTTCCTACTCTTGTCCCCCGCACAAAGGGGCAAAACCCGTGTTGATGATCAGCTATTTTAAACAGCTTCTTGATATACCCCCTTTGGGTATATCAACTGGGGTGTAACAATGTGTTCACAACATTTTAGAAAAAGTTTTTGTTTTTGGAAAATTTTTTGAGATCTTTTTTTTTTCCCCCTCATAAAACATGGGGGCCAAAACTTTTTCATGTTCATTTTTATGTTTGTTTCAGTTTATACAGTATTTCTAAAAAACATACAAAACCCATCATAACTATTTTAAAAATTTAAATAAAACGCCTGCTTTTCTGTTCTAATCAGGTCCCTACAACAGGCCTCAGAAGGATCCTGGGAGTGCGGAAACATTTTTCTGCTACAGTAGAACTTGCAGGGCTTCTGCCGTGAAGTCTTGGAGGCCCAAAAGACTCTCAGCTACAGATATAATGATGTCCCAGCTTCTTGGGACTTATTGTGCAGTAAATTTAATAACTGTGGGCTATACATACTTAAAAAATCCACCTTCAAAATAAGTGTATCCCAGATCACTTGAATTGACGTACAAACTTTGAAACTGGCTGCAGTGCATCCAACGCCTCATATCTTTCTTCAGGAAACTGTTGCCTCTTGCTACTATAAACTCGCTCACCGGCCTCCACATAGGAGATTTGCTGTACAGCCCTGATCCTTTACATCTCAAACCTCTTTCACACCTACACGTCACTCGGTGAAATTCAGGAACATATGACCCCCACCACAGAGTACAACATTTTACATTCACATTGCTCTTCAATAACATATTCCTTCCGTCTGCAAAAACACTTGACCGGTGGCCAAACTTTTATACATTTCTTGCATTGCATCAGGTTTTACCAACAAACTCTCTTATGGGTTATCTTATATATCCCAGCTTTACATAGGGTGGTAGATACTTCTTCATCAAACATCAATAATAGAGATGACCGCTACTCCTTTTTCACATTCTCCATCCTTCTTCTTCAGGATTTGGTTGGCGGGAGCGCATTCAACTGTTAGTGCATACACCGGCCACCTACTGTACGGGTGTTGTGAGGCCCATTCGAGCCTATTATACATTAAATTCATTTGATACGGTAAAATAATAACAAATTGCTAGTATTCGTCCTGCTCTATAAAATGTTGAGGGTTAATCGTTCTTGTTTCGTGCAGATGACTGACCTCCTCATACCCAATTGGCCAGTACGCCAGAAAATTGTTTCGGTATCCAAAAGGGATTCCTCAGTTTCAAGGTCTCAGCTTGGAGAGAAGGAAAGCCTTGTGAGGTATTGGTCGGGGTCACAATGCAGGAACCAAAATGTTAACGATTAATTAATTATTAAATCGAGCTAAAAATAAATGCAAATCTAACTTGTCTGTCTAAGTCAGTATATAGGACAACTAACGGGACTGCCCCGGCAGAGCCTCCCAACCGACCGTGTACTATGGTGTTGTTTTTTTTTCGTTACGTTGTTGGAACCGCTCCCGACAAGGGGATTCAAAAATTTGACTTTGAGTCCCTCCTTCGTGGCGATTTTCCCACACTACCCCAAAAACTCACCAACCCCATTCACATATTTAACACTATCTAGTCCTACGCCAGTACCATTACCACGCAAACACCCCATGCAGCTGTTCTCTGCAGTAAATCCTCGCAATCCCAACTACTTCTCTGCCGATGCCAACCACAGCGTCTATTTTTCTGGGACTTTTTGGGGGGGAGATCCATCTTCTGCAGTACAATGAAAAACCATTGCTATAAATGCTGAAAAAATCCACCTTACTGAAGCAACATATTCTTCCCATCCCTCTCCTCTTGGTCTCAAGCCTACTCAACAGTAAATCTGCACATGTACCATCTTCCCTTACCACTCTCATTCACTGCTTCTGCTACCCCCCCCAAAAAAAACACGTTCGTTACTACTGGTAACCCTGGCAACCTCAATCTAATAATAATAATAATAATAATAATATGCCATTTTAGCAGGACTCTTTTATCCAAAGCAACTTACAGTCATGTGAGCATACATTTTTACGTATGGTTGGTCCCGGGGATCGAAACCCACTACAAGTGGCCTATGCTCTACCAATTGAGCTACAGTTGAGCTATAGAGGACCACAATATGCCTTTCTCTCACCTGACACCTCAGATCTCCAGCCCGTTAGCACCCCCACAACTAACACACAGAACTTTCTCCACCGATACACACACATTTCTTCATCTCATGACCTCCTGCACACTTTGTCACATCTAGGCATCTCACGCTACACATACTGCTGCAACAGGCCAATAAACTTCACCCTAAAACACTGTAGTATTTACAGAACAAAATCGCTCACGGGATAAACTGACACTTCCTACCTTGATCTTATCTGGCAGAGACTATGCATCAAAATCCATCATGACAGATAATGTATTCTCTGTTTCCCCACGCTCTACACACACCGGATCTACGTCTCAACCAAAACGGAGGGTGTCACAGACACCTTGAATCTTCCATTTCAACTGCTCATCCTCAACACGTAAACCTAACCCCGTTATCACTCCTTTCAATGCCACACTGTTCCGGAGAGCAATTCAAGTCACAATTCCTGTCTCTAATCACGTAATCCGCAGCGCCCCAATCCCATCTGGACAGAGGAGAAACAATAAATCAGTACGAGTTCACTCAGTTACCTTCACCAACTTTCAACAGTCCCCAACCTCTTCTCCACCTAACCTGACACCACATATGGATCCATTCTCTCTACAAATCTCACTCCACTGGGCCAGAATCATCCTTGGAACTAGGCCGATCTCGGAGTTCCTCACCGCAGGTAATTCATCCTCACCATGTTCCATCTCTGAGCTATGCTGGAGGACGTATCCCTCTTTATACACTAGACGATAATCTCCCTCAAAACACTGCTTCCCCTCTACACTCAGCTCCTTCTCGGGCGTTCATCACTGCACCTGCCACCGTTACAGTTAATTAGTTTTAAATTGACACAATACCTGTTATCAAAGGTTACAGCTAGAGATGACGTGCAGGAGCTTGCAGTGTTTGTTGTTTGCATGATGTCTACTTTGATGATAGAGTTTTTATAATCTGAAAGGAAATAGAGCCAAATATGCTAAAAGTCACGCCAGGGTAAGCTACACGAAACACAGCCATTATTTTAAGTGTTTCTCAAAGAATAAAAAGGAAAAATGATTGGAACCAGTTTTCCTGTTTGACCGCTAGGTTTTATGACAATTTTTGCAAAAAATAATAATAATAAAAAAACTGTATTCAGACTTTACTCAGTGCTTTGTTGAAGCTCCTTTGGCAGTGATTACAGCCTCAAGTATTCTTGGGTATGACGCTACAAGCTTGGCATACCTGTATTTGGGGAGTTTTCTCTCTGCAGATCCTCTCAAGCTTGTCAGTTAAAGATGGGTAGTGTCGCCGCACAGCTATTTTCAGTTCTCTCGCACAAACAATGATAACACACTAGTTCCATTGTTACTCCAATCTCCACACAGCCCATCACGAGGAGTTGTATCTCCATCACATGTCATTGACATACCAGACCAGCTGCAGGGGGTTATCAAAAGCATAGAGTTTGCACTAAAGAAATGTCTCTGCTCTGTTTTAACCCTTCAACTGGTTCTCAATCCATAAGCATTTAAGGCATATAGTGGTTTTGCTTTATCATTAAGGGGTATTGTGGGTAGATTGATGAGGGAAAAAAACGTTTTAATCAATTCTACAACAAGGCTGTAACGTAACAAAATGTCGAAAAAGTCAAGGGGTCTGAATACTTTCCAAATGCACTGTATATAGACAGCAGTGGCGGCTGGCCGATAGAGGGCGCTAGGGCGCCGCCCCCTTAAATAAAATTATTTTAAAAAATTAAAATAAAAAAAATTAATAAAAATAATAATAATAATAAAAAACATCAGTATGTCAATATTTGTGTGTTTTGAAATATGGAAAATGCACACAGTAATATGTGTAAGATATGATAGAAAATCATATTCGCAACCTTTCCTCTGCCTGTCAAATGCCTCGTCAGCTCTGGGCGATACAGAAAGTGCCCCGAGGAGGCGGGTCTACGTAGCAGTTAAGCCAATTGCTAATTTAAGATATGAATGTATGACATAAAATGTAGTCAATAAGCGATCTTAAATCGAATCCAAGGAGGGCGATTATTTTATCGGCCCAAGCTCGCCCCTGATAAAATAAGGACCGGGGGTCCAGTGACGCCATTTTTACTAGACAACAATGGCGAACGCAAACGTTACTCCTCCAAAAACCCAACCCTAACTCGGTGAAATCTCTCCTCCAAGATCCGTTTGAGAGGAGAACTTTGTCAGAGAAAGTTCGGGGTGAAAGAGCTGGGCCCAGATCAACCTGACCTCTCAATCAGACAGCAGGCTAGCGAGAAAGGGAAGCAGTATATGCGCGGCTTCTCCCGTAGCTGGTACACCAGGAAGGCTTGGCTAGCTGGGTGCACTGATGCTAATGCTTATTTTTGCTTTCCGTGCGTCTTGCTTTTTAAAACGACGGGGTCAGATTCAGCATGGACAGGTACCGGAGTGAGGGATATGAAGCACCTGTCAGAGAAGTAAAGAAACATGAGACCACCAGGGCACACATGGACAACTCTGTAAAGCTAGCTGTATTAGGAAGGGTGAACATTGCTACGCAGCTGGATGACGGCCACAGGATTGCGGTGAGGAAACACAATGAGGAGGTGGATAAAAAACAGGCACATTCTATCCAAAATTATAGATTGTATGAAAGTCTGTGGGGCTTTTGAGTTGGCCTTGCGTGGGCACGAGGAGACTGACTCCTCAGACAACCCCGGCATTTTCCGGGGCTTAGTGGATTTTGTTGCCTCCCTCGACAGTGTGCTGGAGGAGCACCTGAAGACAGCTACCGTTTTTAAGGGCACGTCAAAGACGATACAGAACGAGCTGTTGGACTGTATGCTGTCAATGCTTAAGGATTGCATCCTGGAGGAAGTAAAGAGTGCTGATTTTATCGCCATTCAAGCTGACGAGACGACTGACGTTTCCACCCACTGCCAGTTGGTGCTTGTGTGAGTGATTATCATAGAGCCGTCACAATTATATTTGTTTTAGTATTTTAAAAGGAAAGAGAAAAGACACAATCAGACGTTGATAATAATGCAGGAAAGTACTACACAGTTTGTAATAATTATTCAGGTGTCCACCAGGGTCAATTTCTAGAAGAGGCCTAGTTGTTATTGAATATTAACTTTATTGCTAAGTGAACAGCAGAACAAAATGATGTTGCATCCCTCTCACAAATGTAATAGAAAAAGGCTTTAAAACGTAATAACATCAGTTTAATTTATGTACATCACAGGTTAAAAGCAGTTACTAGACATAGTTTGTGTGTATATACACACTGTCTGTCTGTCTGTCTGTCTGTATATATATATATATATATATATATATATATATATATATAAAAGTCACTGGTTGTGTGTTGAGGGGGGAATTACAGTGAGTTAAGAAGTCTGATTGCAAGTTATCAAATTAAACTTTATTTTTTGGACCCAGGGCCTCAATTCCCTCTTTGTGTGGGGACAGCGCATCTGACGAGCAGCAACAGCCCATCAAGCGACGGAGGATGCTGGGACCAGGAGAAACAACAGAGGTTGGCTATAGAGGTAAGTTGTGATGTAATTGTCAGTGTTTCCCACCTAGAACTTTTTTCAGGCCTGGTAGTATGTAGCCAAAACCCTGAACAATCAGCACCTTGGTAATCATATACTTTAGTTGGACATAGGCATGTGTCAGTCAGGATCACTTGCATCAAAATAGCTTAATTGCAAATTAAAGCTGATGATGTATCTTTTACAGGTATGTGATACCATCCTGAGTCATGCCAAAGAGAGGTTCTCCTTCACCTAGCACCTCATCAGCGCAACACTATTGCACGGAGAGTTGTTCCGACAACACAGTGTGAAGTTCCCCGATACAGCGCTTGAAACAAAACCGTGGAGGCGTACCCCATGTTGAACAAGGCCAAGCTCAAAACCGAACTGTCCCTCATCTATGAGAACAGTGAGTTCAAGGCTTGTAGTGGTGCAGTGCCCCTGTACCAGTTCTTCATGGAGAACAACCTTCAGAGCACTTTCACAGAGACTGCCAGCCTCCTCAAGATCCTCATCACCACACCCATGACAACTGCTGAGTCAGAAAGGTGCTTCTCTACACTGAAAAGGATCAAGACCTTCCTGAGAAACAGCATGACACAGGATCGCCTGAACGCTCTGGCCATGCTCTCCATGGAGAAGAAACTTGTCAGGGACATTCCTGACTTTAATCAAAGGGTCATTGAGAGGTTTGCCACTCAGAAGGACAGACTGGCAAAATTCCTGTACAAATAAGATGACAGACACACACACACAGAGCAGCTCTGGCCGCATGTTTCTTTGTATATAGTTGACCTTAGCATAAAAAAATCCAGTTATATATGGTACTCTAGAAAGTCCTTAATAGTGTCTTTGCTAATATTACTGTATATATGTTGTTTTGTATCAATTAATTGTTTTGCAGTTCTGGAGCACATTAACAATTAGTCACATTTAGTATGATCATAAAATACTGTATGCTATTCTTCCAGTCAAGGTTTGAGTTCATCCACTTGATATCCATTTCATATTATACATCCTTTTATACAGTGTAAGATTTCCTATATAAACTTATAATAATTTCATGTTATTGTCCACTTTCCACTCTGTTCTGACAGCATGCCTGTTGCGTTGCCTGTTTACTACCAATGGTGAAAAGTTAACTTTAAAATGCAAATGAAAGGCTTGGGTTGTGTAATATGTTTTTGTGTAAGAATGCCTCAACTTTTTAATATTGGCATTAAATAATTACTGAATGTTTCACTGAGCACTGCTGTCCTGCAGTTTGTGTTAAAATATATCGCGATGGTTACAGGAAAAAAAAAGTATGGCACAGCCCCCACCGAGAATATTTTTCACACAGCCGCCACTGATAGACAGGTGTGTTGCCTTTCCAAATTATGTCCAACAAAACTTAATTAGATAGAACCTGCTCTTACCATGAGAAACAGATTTCCCAATCTTCTCCTCCTCTTCTTCATCTTTAATGTTGACATTCAGCTCCAGTGTTTGACTGCAGTCTTCCAGCTTCACTGATGCCATCTCTGGATCCTGCAGTAAACTGGGCTCCACTGTCACAATCAGGACCCAGTGACTGTAGGTTTGGACTCAGTGTGGAAGGAGAGAGGCAGGCTGGGTTTGTCCTCACTGTTGATGTTTACCGGCCTCAGACTTATCTGAAAAGGCCAGTAGTAATAAAGAGAAAACAGATACAAAAAGTTATTGTCTTGACAGTTCTGGCACTTTCCTTTATACTCTAAAAATATTTTCACTTTTTTCTTGTTCAATTATCTAATTCAGTGCTTGACTTGGACTGAAATAGGTGCTAATACTCATTTTGGGCACGGTACTGTTTATATTAAAAGTGCAGGAGCTCCACAATACTTTTGAGCTAATACCTAACATGTAGTAGATAAATGCATAAATGACTCAAAATCCATTTAGTACAAGGTTACAGTTTGTTTTAGACAGCACTATGTGCTAATTTCCTTAAACCTTGTCTTCACTGTATTACTTCAATCAAAAACCAATTGTATTTCCTGTTCACACCATAGCAACATTTTTTGATAAAGACAGAAACAACAGAATGTGTCTGAATATTAGTACACATGTAGAAAACTGATAATCATTACATTCAGCTTCAAAACATTAGTCCGACCGTGAAATTGTCTCTATCTGATGCACCCGCACTGTCCTCACTGAAGTCCGTCGACGCTGACCGAGGGTAGCCGCCATTTTACCAGCATGGGAATTTTACACTAAACCAATAATATGCTAAACGAACACAGAAATCTCAAATAAATTGATTATTTATGAAATTACCATGAGAAAATTATGTACATTCACTCAGACAAACCCAAAGTCTCTAGCTATGTGACTTGTAAATAGTTTTTATCACGTTCTTCACTTGGTTTGACACAAAAATAACACATCAAAACCTTTACCAAACGTGATAATACCTTTAACGGATGTGTTTACCTAGCATGGTATGACATGTTCTTTCGACATTAGAAAGTTTAAACGTGCTATTACATACCTCTAGTAATAAATAGAAACGGACACAAAGGTTATCTTCTTGACTGCACAGTTCTGGCGCTTTCTTTATTGTGAAGAATGGTGCCGCCTGCCCGGAACTTCCTGTTCCCCCACTACTAACGGTCCGTGCATTCCGAGATCAGATTACAACATTTCATTAAATTACTAAAAAAGTGTAAACTGTAGCAATTTATTTCCCTTTATAGTTTATTAGGCTAAGCATGACCTACATACAAATAATTTATCGAGGGTTGGAACCGGTTCAGGGAACAGAACTGAAAAATAACATTAAAAAGAACCGGAAACTAAAGTGTTCTATACTTTTCAGGAACAGCAGTTATTTTAAAAGCATGTAATCCAGGTAATAAACTTATTTTACTTTCCGGGTATTTTTCTCCAGTCCCACAAAATCGCAACAAAGCTCACTCTAGAAACGTATTCCAGTTTCTGCCTGCCAGCTGGAATGGAAATCTTTGCCAGTGGGTGTGCGTGTGGAAACTACCTGCTCCTCCCCTCTGAAGCATAGGTTACTGTATCCTACTGACAACGTTACAAGCATGATTCAGAAATTAGGGAGATATGTTTAATTTGAGAAGAATGGATGAACTTTTTTCAATGCTAGTTAAGGATACTATAGTCACCACGTTTCACATTGGATTTATTAACGACAAAAAGGTACGACCTGTTTTTAATTATTGTGCTGCACAGCACTTTACAAACAAGGTTGTTAGCTAGCTAGCTAACATCTGCTCTGTTCCAACGTTAAACCAACTCTGAAGTTCAGACATTCAAAGTTCCTCCATAGAAGCCGCTCCTCCGTAGGTATAATTCTGTGGGCCTAATTCAGATAATGCAGGTCATATCACGATGCCCAGATCTTCAATGTAAGCTTTCTCTATCCTCTAACGAGCTCTCCACACCCGCAAAATGTCGCACCTTACACTGTGATTGGCAGCACAGTGTGCTCTGAATGATTTTCCTATACAGATACTCTGTGGTGTACTAGTGTATTTATTCTCCCACTTGGATGTCACTTCCACAAGCTTTAAATTGAGGGCCAGGTTGTCAGGATGGGTAATGTACTGTACACATTAATTACAAGTACTCCTAAAAATACACTTCATTTTAACTAGCTAAATCCTGTGTAACAACTAGTAATTGCATTGTACTTGGCTAACATTACATGTTCTATGCTTTGAAATAGAGTCTTATTCTTCATCTGGGATTTGGATTTGTAAAATGTATTATAAAATGTATTTAATATATGTCTAATCAGGCTCAGGTAATATCAGGTTTGTATTTTCATGCTGATCAAAGCTCTAATCAAATCCAGACATTTATAAGTGTTATAATGCTTTTGAATGACACTTCCGGTTTTGCGGCGGAAAATACCGGGTTACCCGGGAGAAGAGTGATTTATTCTCGGGATGGAACATTTGTAAAACACCGGGGAAATATTAAACCCTGATGCGCATACCAGTTGATTCACAAGACACCAACTAAGTAACTTACATATACGGTATCTTCATTAGGCCTAATGGCATTTCATGTCCATGATAGGAAGTTTGTTGTAGTGACTCAGTAAGGCTAATTGTAAAAGTAACCCTCTAAAGTGCCATGTTTGTACAGTTTATTATGTGGAGGAAACATTTAGGCAGGCAGGACCATACACCAGGACCGCTCCGTAGGCCGCACTGTAGGCCTAGCTCTTACTGCAGTCCAGTGCCATGGACATCTTTGAAGTTTGGCCTCTAGGAATTTAGGACGGCAACTTTATGAAGGCCTCTTCACCGTGGTCTTATCGTACAAGGCTCTACAGACATGTAAAATAAAAACAGGCTATTTTTATTGTTCATATTATTTGCGTTGATGATGTATTGAAGTCAAGTGGTTCAACATTCAAATGTAGTTGGATGGACCACACAGGACTGCTTGGAAAACGTGACGGTCGGTGGAACACTTGCGCCACCAAGTGGACAATTGCTTCAGTTCCCTTGTGGCATCAACGCTACCAGAGATATGTGATATAAGATAAAATGTTATGTATATATTATTATCTCTAAATTGATTCCCCCACCCGTATTTCATATATTATTATTCCGATTTAGCTGTTAATCTGGATTTAATTTATAAACACTTTCTGTCATTTCCGATTGGAGGGCAGATGACCACGTGACTTACGAACCTACAAATGTGTTACTTTGTAACAGTCTAAAGTGGTTATTCCCAACGTTGATCAACTCCCAATCTATGCCAAGATTTTTTTAAAGCATGCAACAAACAAGCAGTCCTGTGTGGTCCATCCAACTACATTTGAATGTTGAACCACTTGACTTCAATACATCATCAACGCAAATAATATGAACAATAAAAATAGCCTGTCTTTATTTTATATGTCTGTAGAGCCTTGTACGATAAGACCACGGTGAAGAGGCCTTCATAAAGTTGCCGTCCTAAATTCCTAGAGGCCAAACTTCAAAGATGTCCATGGCACTGGACTGCAGTAAGAGCTAGGCCTACAGTGCGGCCTACGGAGCGGTCCTGGTGTATGGTCCTGGCTGCCTAAATGTTTCCTCCACATAATAAACTGTACAAACATGGCACTTTAGAGGGTTACTTTTACAATTAGCCTTACTGAGTCACTACAACAAACTTCCTATCATGGACATGAAATGCCATTAGGCCTAATGAAGATACCATATATGTAAGTTACTTAGTTGGTGTCTTGTGAATCAACTGGTATGCGCAATAGGATTTAATATTTCCCCTGTGTTTTACAAATGTTCCATCCCGAGAACAAATCACTTTTCTCCTGCTGTGTGAGACTGCTGTCTCCTGGCTATCAGCCCTGTCTCTGTGTTTGACCAAAACTAAACTGCTCTCTCCTTCAGCGCCATGGAGTGCACAGGTATTACGGT
Source organism: Coregonus suidteri (assembly GCA_036851935.1). Lineage (NCBI taxonomy): Eukaryota > Metazoa > Chordata > Actinopteri > Salmoniformes > Salmonidae > Coregonus > Coregonus suidteri. The sequence continues at coordinate 74,649,927 of CM072220.1, forward strand.
TGCTGTCCTTTCAGCACCACAAGCCTTTCACATTTGATGTGACACTGTTGTTGTCTCTATTGGTGATAGTGTGATAGTGGTGCTGGCTACCATAAGCTGTGCAAACAGTGCATTATGTTCAAGTCAAATCAAATTGTATTGGTCACATATACATATTTAGCAGATGCTATTGCGGGTGTAGAGAAATGCTTGTGTTTCTAGCTCCAACAATGCAGTAGTATCTAACAATTCACAACAATACACACAATACACTCAAATCTAAAAGTAAAAGAATGGATTGTAGAAATATATAAATATTAGGATGAGCAACGTCGGAGTGGCATAAAATAAAATACAGTAGAATAGAATACAGTATATACATATGAGATGAGTAAAGTAAAAATATGTAAACATTATTAAAGTGACTAGTGTTTCATTATTAAAGTGGCCATTGATTCCAAGTCTATATATGTAGGGCAGTAGCCTCTAAGCTGCAGGGTTGCGTAACCGGGTGGAAGCCGGCTAGTGATGGCAGGTGAGTTACCGCCGCTCTGATATCCCAAAGTTATTTCCGGCTGTAATGTAATAAACAAAAAAAAATACTGGCCAAATAATGTAAGAAATACTGCAAAGTTGCTTAGGAGCTAGAAGCAGAGCTGCCATATCTGTCGGCGCCATCTTCAAAATTCTATGTGTCATGTTGTGTCCCATGCGGGTTCTGTCTGTGTGCGCGGCAGCCCGAAGCGCGGCCTGTTTGATTCATTCATAATGTCATCAAAAAGCATTGCTCCTCCTTCACTAGAACTAGAATGGGCCGACTACAGAATATATAATGTCTGGCGTATTAAAGTGATGCTATGTTTTCTGATCTTTTCATGTTTTTTTTTTAATTCAACTTATTGTTAGATTTTTGGTCCCTCTGAAGGCCTAGGTCCTATAGTCACGGTCTGTTTGTGACGTCAGTGTGTCATGTACTGGAAAAGGGTCTTTAACCACTTCCTCAAAATAGTCAGAAAACTCAAGAAATCTTTCATTAATGTTGATGTTTTTGCCGAGGAGATCTTAGTAGTGCAATTTTACATTTCACTAAGATGTTTGTTGCAGTATTTCCCAATGAAAAAATCTGCATGAAAACGACTCGTCTCTCATTTAAGGACAAATACTTTATTGAAGAATACCTACTGTTGACCAATAACCCCCTTCCCCTTCGGCTACAGACTTCGGCTTGATCGAGGAAAAAATGTTGTCTGCCAGAACAGCTGAAAAAACCCTTACCGTAAGTCCAAAACGAAAACAAAATGTTGTCATAATATATGCACAAACTCTTCCGAACTGTTTCGGCTGGGAAGCATGCTGACGCCTTAAAGGCTAACAAAAAGTCTGTCTTACAATGGTTTCAGTAGTCCTACATTGTCACAAGGTATAGATTATACCCCTATTTAGACCTGAAGTAGCAGACAGTCTAAATCCAGATTAGTGACAATATCGGAACGCTTAAACCATTTGTAATATAATTATTGTTGGTCCAGCATAAAGTTTGAGCTTTCCTTTCAACACCATGGAGTGAATCCTTACCACTGCTACACCTGGCTATCAGCCACCGGAGCTTAGTCTGGCAGCGAAAAAGTTTATTCAGCCTCATTTACTGCCTTAAAAAAACATAGCTGATATGGCTGACTTGCTTAAACAAATATGGTTTCTAATGACTCCTTGTGGATTTGTGTAATTCGATAAGAACCGCCAAGTCTGCCGAGTTAAATAAAGGTTCAATAATAATAAAATATGCACATAATAAAAAATGGACACTGTAAAACACATAGGGTGTTCACTCCTTAGACCTACCTTCCTTTCTGCGTCAGACTTCTGAATCTACTTCTGAAAGTACCATGCTTAGATTCATAATAACATCTCAGATTGAACTCTTCCCAAACAGCGACAGTTTCGTTGCAAACAAGACACCTGGTTTGATACTGGAGAAATATGATAAATATATTGAAATAGAACAGTTGGACTATTAATATAGACATTGGTGATTTTACCACTGTAATCAGATGGACATCATTATGTTATGGTCATTGAATTGATTAGCCCACTAACCACGTGTTAAATGTGTAGTGTAGCTACACTGTGTAGGACTATGAATTGGGCAGCTATAGGCTATTTGTTAATAGGCTAATTATGTTCTGGCCCGCAGACTAGCTACAAGCTCAGCAACACATTGACTGGAGGCCAAACCTAGTTTGCCAACCCCCCTATATTGTCAATCAATCTGGCTTTACTTCCAGGCTGTTATGACAGATCTGTCCGTATCTTCTCTCTATGTTTCTAAAGAATACCATGGTACTACCATGTCAGGAAAATACCATGGTACTGGTGCAACTACCATGTGTGTGTTCCTGACATGGTAGTACCATTAATAAATACCATGGTACTATCATGTTCTTTTGGTCACTACAGTGTCATGTTCTTGGAACCATTCCTGGACAAGCCTTGTTGCATGGGGCATAATCCTGCTGAAAAAAATCTATTTGCAGATGGATAACTGCTGCCATGAAGGGATGCACCTGATTGGCAATGATGTTTAGATATCCTGTGGCATTCAAATGTTGCTCCACCTTCATCAAAGGGGCCCAATGTGTGCCATGAAATCCCACCCCACACCACCACCACCAGCCTGCAATGCTGACACACGGCATGGTTGCATGTACTCATGGTTTCCTCCATACCCCTAGTCCTCCCATCAGCGCGTGAAACAGCAGGAACTGGGATTCATCAGACCAGGCAATGTTTTTCAAATTCTCCAGTGTCCAGTGTTTTCATTCCTTAGCCCACTGCAACTGCAGTTTCTTGTTTTCTGCTGAAAGCTAATGGTGATTCATAATAAATACACCACAACTACATCATTAAGGATCATAGCTTTCACCTGGGTTCACCTGGTCAGTCTGTCAGGGAAAGAGCAGGTGTCCTTATGTTTTGTCCACTCAGTGTATGTTGTGTCTACTAGCTCATTCCCACAGAAAACTGCAGAGGGAAGCAGTACCACCCAGTCAACCAGACTCCATTGTGAGACGCCTCACAGAGGATATTCAACCCTAAGGGCAAATCCAAGGTAATCTCAATATCTTTACAATAGAAGCAAACAAAACACACCAAAACTGACCAGGTGAACACTGATCAGCAAAGTAAAGAGAGGCTAACATTCTATAACGTTCCCTTTGATTTTGAATTTTAGGACCCCTTTAGTTATAAAAATATATATTTAAAAATTAATTTGGCCTTTACTACTATATCCAATAGAAAACACATTGAATAACACATTCATAAATGGCCCAAAAACAGACTAATGGTGAAAACTGATCATCACATCATCTCTATCTGATACATTCAGTACAATGTAGTATTTTATTAGGATCCCCAGCGGCTACTCTTCTTGGGGTACAAACAGGAAACACAAAAAATACATCAAATACATCATCAAGCACTACATTTACAATTTAGTCATGTTGCAGATGCTCCCATCCAGAGAGACCCACAGCTAGTGCATTCATCTTCTGATAGCCAGGAGACAACATAGTGGCTACTAAAACCTCCCTATAAAGCAGGAACCCAGGGAGAAACATAGAGAGGAACCAGGCTCAAAGGGGTGGCCAGTCCTCTTCTGGCTGGACCAGGTGACATATGTTTACATATCAGTAGGCTGTACAATACAAAAGGGAGGAACCATAGAGAGGAACCAGGCTCAAAGGGGTGGCCAGTCCTCTTCTGGCTGGACCAGGTGACATATGTTTACATATCAGTAGGCTGTACAATACAAAAGGGAGAAACATAGAGAGGAACCAGGCTCAAAGGGGTGGCCAGTCCTCTTCTGGCTGGACCAGGTGACATATGTTTACATATCAGTAGGCTGTACAATAAAAAAAGGGGGGGGGAAACTATTCTAACATTTGGGAAGAGTCGAAAGCTAAAAAGGGGCAAAAGTCGTGAAAATTATGAGCCATATCATCCTCAACAGCAAACACAGGTTCTTAGAAATGTTTTCACATTTATTAAAAACAATAATACCTTATTTACATACAGTTGAAGTCAGAAGTTTACATACACCTTAGCCAAATACATTTAAACTCAGTTTTTCACAATTCCTGACATTTAATCCTAGTAAAGATTCCCTGTCTTAGGTCAGCTAGGATCACCACTTTATTTTAAGAATGTGAAATGTCAGAATAATAGTAGAGACAATTATTTATTTCAGCTTTTATTTATTTCATCACATTCGCAGTGGGTCAGAAGTTTACATACACTCAATTAGTATTTGGTAGCATTGCCTTTAAATTGTTTAACTTGGGTCAAATGTGTCGGGTAGCCTTCCACAAGCTTCCCACAATAAGTTGGGTGAAATTTGGCCCATTCCTCCTGACAGGGCTGGTGTAACTGAGTCAGGTTTGTAGGCCTCCTTGCTCGCACACACTTTTTCAATGCTGCCCACAAAATGTTTCTATAGGATTGAGGTAAGGGCTTTGTGATGGCGATTCCAATACCTTGACTTTGTTGTCCTTAAGCCATTTTGCCACAACTTGGAAGTATGCTTGGGTCATTGTCCATTTGGAAGACCATTTTGCGACCAAGCTTTAACTTCCTGACTGATGTCTTGAGATGTTGCTTCAATATACAGTGGGGAAAAAACTATTTAGTCAGCCACCAATTGTGCAAGTTCTCCCACTTAAAAAGATGAGAGAGGCCTGTCATCACGGTTGGGATGGTTTTCATCATAGGTACACGTCAACTATGACAGACAAATTGAGAACATTGTAGGATTTTTAATGAATTTATTTGCAAATTATGGTGGGAAATAAGTATGTGCAATTGCAAACCGTAGTCTGGCTTTTTTATGGCGGTTTTGGAGCAGTGGCTTCTTCCTTGCTGAGCGGCCTTTCAGGTTATGTCGATATAAGACTCATTTTACTGTGGATATAGACACTTTTGTACCCGTTTCCTCCAGCATCTTCACAATGTCCTTTGCTGTTGTTCTGGGATTGATTTGCACCAAAGTACGTTCATCTCTAGGAGACAGAACGCATCTCCTTCCTGAGCGGTATGACGGCTGCGTGGTCCCATGGTGTTTATTCTTGCATACTATTGTTTGCACAGATGAACGTGGTACCTTCAGGCGTTTGGAAAATTGCTCCCAAGGATGAACCAGACTTGTAGAGGTCTACAAATTTTCTTGAGGTCTTGGCTGATTTCTTTTCATTTCCCCATGATGTCAAGCAAAAAGGCATTGAGTTTGAAGGTAGGCCTTGAAATACATCCACAGGTACACCTCCTATTGACTCAAATTATGTCAATTAGCCTATCAGAATCTTCTAAAGCCATGACATCATTTTCTGGAATTTTCCAAGCTGTTTAAAAGGCACAGTCAACTTAGTGTATGTAAACTTTTGACTCACTGGAATTGTGATACAGTGAATTATAAGCGAAATAATCTGTCTGTAAACAATTGTTGGAAAAATGACTTGTGTCATGCACAAAGTAGATGTCCTAACCGACTTGCCAAAAACTAGTTTGTTAAAAATAAATTTGTGGAGTGGTTGGAAAACGAGTTTTAATGACACCAACATAGTGTATGTAAACTTCAGACTTCAACTGTATATATATGGACAACCAATGACAGAGCGACATGGACGAAGATACAGTAGAATATTATAGAATACAGTATATACATATGAGATGTGTAAAATGCTTCACAATATCAGCTGAGCTAAAAGTTCCTGTTGTTATTTTTTAAATGTGCCATAAGGTTTATTTTATTTTATGTTTTTTTGAATCTGGTTTTATTGCTAGTTTGAGTTACCTGGCAGAGAGTTCCATGTAGTCATGGCTCTATTTAATACTGTGTGTTTCCCAGCGTCTGTTCTGGACCTGGGGACTGTGAAGAAACCTCTTGCTGCATGTCTTGTGTTGTACCGATGAGTGTCCGAACTAGCTCATTCCCACAGAAAACTGCAGAGGAAAGCAGTACCACCCAGTCATCTATCAGACCTCACTGAGTGTATTCAAACCCTAAGGGCAAATCCAAGGTCATCTCATATCTTTACAGTAGAAGATAACAAAACACACTAAAATTGTGTCACAATTCTCTCACAGTGAGGAACAATAGGATTTATTTATTTATTACAATTGAGTGTTAATGTTATCAAATTCACTGTTACCACTTCCTTTGAGGTGAGAATGAAGTGATGGAGTGACTTTAATCTTAACTTGTCTGAGACAACTGAGGCTTGTCTCCTTTATGTATACGTTGATGTGTTTTTAAGTTAATGTGTTGAGAGAAACTCTTCCCACAGTCAGAGCAGTAGTAAGGTTTCTCTCCTGTGTGCACCCTCTGATGAATTTTTAGATTGGTTGATGTTGTGAAGCATTTTACACAATCCGAGCAGGAGTAAGGCTTCTCTCCTGTATGCATACGTTCATGTAGTTTTAAGTCGCCCTGTCGAGAGAAACACTTTCCACAGTAAGCGCAGGAGTAAGGCTTCTCTCCTGTGTGTGTTCTCTGATGAACTTTTAGCTCAGCTGATGATTTAAACATTTTCCACAGTCAGAGCAGAAGTAAGGTTTCTTTCCTGTGTGTGTTCTCTGATGAACCTTTAGCTCCGCTGATGATTTAAAACATTTTTCACAGCCAGAGCAGGAGTAAGGCTTCTCTCCCTTATGTATAGCTTGGTGTCCTTTTAAGTGGATAAGTTGAGAGAAAGTCTTCCTACAGTCAGAGCAGCAGTAAGGCTTCTCTCCTGTGTGTATACGTTCATGTTGTTTTAAGTTGCCCGGTTGAGAGAAACTCGCCCCACAGTCAGAGCAGGAGTAAGGCTTCTCTCCTGTGTGTATACGTTCATGTTGTCTTAAGTTGCCCAGTTGAGAGAAACTCTTCCCACACACAGAGCAGATGTAAGGCTTCTCTCCTGTGTGTGTTCTCTGATGAACTTTTAGCTCAGCTGATGTTGTGAAGCATTTTACACAATTAGAGCAGGAGTAAGGCTTCCCTCCTGTATGTATACGTTCATGCTGTTTTTAGGTGGCTCGGTTGAGAGAGAAACTCTTTCCACAGTCTGAGCAGGAGTAAGACTTTCTCTCCTGTATGTATACGTTCATGTGTTTTTTAAGTGGCCCAGTTGAGAGAAACTTTCCCACACACAGAGCAGGAGTAAGGCTTCTCTCCTGTATGTATACGATCATGTATTTTTAGGTCGCCCAGTCGAGAGAAACATTTTCCACAGTAAGAGCAGGCGTAAGGCTTCTCTCCTGTGTGTATACGTTCATGTATTTTTAAGTCCGCCAGTCGAGAGAAACTCTTTCCACAGTCAGAGCAGGCGTAAGGCTTCTCTCCTGTGTGCACTCTCTGATGAACTGTCAGAGCCTTTGATGTTGTGAAATTCTTCCCACAGTCAGTACAGGAATACATATTCTCGCCTGTGTGTATTTGTAGGTGTATTTTTAACTTTGATAGAATTGGGAAAATCTCCTCACAATGTGGGCAGTGGTGAGACCTCTTAGCTCTGTGATCTTCCTGCTGTTGCTCTCTGGATGTAGAGAATGTCTCAATACGGTCTCCTGTGTGAACAACATCAGAAGAACCAGCCAGTTGGTGTACATTTACATTTACATTTTAGTCATTTAGCAGACGCTCTTATCCAGAGCGACTTAATATACATGTCAATCAAATTTATTGGTGTAATATACAGTACCAGTCAAAGGCTGACACACCTACTCATTCAAGGGTTTTTCTTTATTTTTTTACTATTTTCTACCTTGTAGAATAATAGTGAAGACATCAGACCTATTCTATAACACATATGGAATCATGTAGTAACCCAAAAAAGTGTTAAACATATGTTGTATTTTAGATTATTCAATGTAGCCACCCTTTGCCTTGACAGCTTTCCAAACTCTTGGCATTCTCTCAATCAACTTCAATGCTTTTCCAACAGTCTTGAAGGAGTTCCCACATATGCTTAGCACTTGTTGGCTGCTTTTCCTTCACTCTGCGGTACAACTCATCCCAAATCTCAATTGGGTTGAGGTCGGGTGATTGTGGAGGCCAGGTCATCTGTTGCAGCACTCCATCACTCTCCTTCTTGGTCAAATAGCCCTTACACAGCCTGTAGGAGTTGAAAAACAAATGATAGTCCCACTAAGTGCAAACCAGATGGGATGGCGTATCACTGCAGAATGATGTGGAGCCATGCTGGTTAAGTGTGCCTTGAATTCTAAATAGATCACAGACAGTGTCACCAGCAAAGCACCCCCACACCATCACACATCCTCCTCCATGCTTCACGGTGGGATCTACACATGCAGAGATCTTCCGTTCACCTACTCTGTGTCTCACAAAGACACGGCTGTTGGAACCAAAAATCAGACATTTGGACTCATCAGACCAATGGACAGATTTCCACCGGTCTAATGTCCATTGCTCGTGTTTTTTTGCCCAAGAAAGTATCTTCTTCTTATTGGTGTCCTTTAGTAGTGGTTTCTTTGCAGCAATTCAACTTGAAGGCCTGATTCACGCAGTCTCCTCTGAACAGTTGATGTTGAGATTTGTCTGTTACTTGAACTCTGAATAATGTATTTGGGCTGCAATTTCTGAGGCTGATAACTATAATGAACTTGCCATAATATGGACTTGGTCTTTTAGCAAATAGGGTTATCTTCTGCATACCACCCCTACCTTGTCACAACACAACTGATTGGCTCAAATTTATTAAGAAGGAAAGAAATTCCACAAATTAACTTTTAACAAGGCACACCTGTTAATTGAAATGCATTCCAGGTGTGCCAAGAGTGTGCAAAGCTGTAATCAAGGCAAAGGGTGGCTACTTAGAAGAACTTAAAATATAAAATATATTTTGATATGTTTAACACTTTTTTGGTTACTAAACGATTCCATATGTGTTGTTGAATAGCTTTGATGTCTTCACTACTATTACACAAGACAGAGACAACATAGTGGCTACTAAAACCTCCCTATGAAGCAGGAACCCAGGGAGAAACATAGAGAGGAACCAGGCTCAAAGGGGTGGCCAGTCCTCTTCTGGCTGGACCAGGTGACATATGTTTACATATCAGTAGGCTGTACAATACAAAAGGGGGGGGGGGACTATTCTAAAAGTTGGTAAGAGTCGAAAGCTAAAAAGGGACAAAAGTCATGCAAATTATGAGCCATATCATCCTCCACTCACTATCACAAGGGTTAGTAACTACACAGACTCATTTCATAGAACTTTAAAACATTGGCAGTTTGTCTACTTGACTTCTTTAGTCTACTCTCTGATCACTCCAGATAGCCCAGTGAATAAAACAAATGCTGGCAATACTGGTGTCAAACCATGTCAGTAGCATGAAATAATATCTACCTTCTCATTGAAACAGTTCATCATGAAACAGTTCTACTGCAACTTTTCATGCACAGTGAGAAGTTGGAACAAACACAAACTTAATTAGATAGAACCTGCTCTTACCATGAGAAACACATTTCCCAATCTTCTCCTCCTCTTCTTCATCTTTAATGTTGACATTCAGCTCCAGTGTTTGACTGCAGTATTCCAGCTTCACTGATGCCATCTCTGGATCCTGCAGTGCAAACTGGGCTCCACTGTCACAATCAGGACCCACTGACCGTAGGTTTGGACTCAGCGTGGAAGGAGAGAGGCAGGCTGGGTTTGTCCTCACTGTTGATGTTACCGGACTTATACCTGAGTTGGCAAAGCTAAGAATTGACAACAAATAATTAACATTACAAAGTACACACTACACAATGTACAGTTGAAGTCGGAAGTGTACATACACCTTAGCCAAATACATTTAAACTCAGTATTACACAATTCCTGACATTTAATCTTAGTAAAAATTCCCAGTCTTACGTCAGTTAGGATCACCACTATTTTAAGAATATGAAATGTCAGAATAATAGTAGAGATAATTATTTATTTCAGCTTTTATTTCTTTCATCAGATTCCCAGTGGGTCAGAAGTTTACATACACTCAATTAGTATTTGGTAGCATTGCCTTTAAATTGTTTAACTTGGGTCAAACGTGTCGGGTAGCCTTCCACAAGCTTCCCACAATAAGTTGGGTGAATTTTGGCCCATTCCTCCTGACAGAGCTGGTGTAACAGTCAGGTTTGTAGGCCTCCTTGCTCGCACACGCTTTTTCAGTTCTGCCCACACATTTTCTATAGGATTGAGGTCAGGGCTTTGTGATGGCCACTCCAATACCTTGACTTGTTGTCCTTAAGCCATTTTGCCACAACTTTGGATGTATGCTTGGGATCATTGTCCATTTGGAAGACCTATTTGCGACCAAGCTTTATCTTCCTGACTGATATCTTGAGATGTTGCTTCAATATATCCACATCATTTCCCTTCCTCATGATGCCATCTATTTTGTGAAGTGCACCAGTCCCTCCTGCAGCAAAGCACCCCCACAGCATGATGATGCCACCCCTGTGCTTCGCGGTTGGCATGGAGTTCTTCGGCTTGCAAGCATCCCCCTTTTTCCTCCAAACATAACGATGGTCATTATGGCCAAACAGTTATATTTTTGTTTCATCAGACCAGAGGACATTTCTCCAAAAAGTACGATATTTGTCCCCATGTGCAGTTGCAAACCATAGTCTGGCTTTTTTATGGCGGTTTTGGAGCAGTTGCTTCTTCCTTGCTGAGTGGCCTTTCAGGTTATGTCGATATAGGACACGGTTTACTGTGGATATAGATACTTTTGTACCCGTTTTCCTCCAGCATCTTCACAAGGTCCTTTGCTGTTGTTCTGGGATTGATTTGCACCAAAGTACGTTCATCTCTAGGAGACAGAACACGTCTCCTTCCTGAGCGGGATGACGGCTGTGTGTCCCATGGTGTTTATACTTGCATACTATTGTTTGTACAGATGAACGTGGTACCTTCAGGCATTTGAAAATTGCTCCCAAGGATGAACCAGACTTGTGGAGGTCTACCATTCTTTTCCTGAGGTCTTGGCTGATTTATTTTGATTTTCCCATGGTCAAGCAAGGAGGCACTGAGTTTGAAGGTAGGCCTTGAAATACATTCAGAGGTACACCTCCAATTGACTCAAATGATGTCAATTAGAATATCAGAAGCTTCTAAAGCCATGACATCATTTTCTGGAATTTTCCAGGCTGTTTAAAGGCACAGTCAACTTAGTGGATGTAAACTTCTGACCCACTGGAATTGTGATACAGTGAATTATAAGTGAAATAATCTGTCTGTAAACAATTGTTGGAAAAATTACTTGTCAAAACTATAGTTTGTTAACAAGAAATTTGTGGAGTGGTTGAAAAATGAGTTTTAATGACTTAACTTCTGACTTCAACTGAACACACACACCAAGACTCTTCCTAGAGCTGGCCGAAGTGAGCAATCGGGGGAGAAGGGCGTTAAAAGCAATTGTATTTCCTGTTCACACCATAGCAACATTTATTGATAAAGACAGAAACTACTGAATGTGTCTGAATATTAGTACACATGTAGAAAACCGATAATCATTATATTCAGCTTCAAAACAGTAGTGCAACCGTGAAATTGTCGCTCTCTGATGGACCCGCACTGTCCGCACTGTAGTCCGTTGACGCTGACCGAGAGGGCGCCGCCATTTTTCCCAGCTTGTGAATTTTGACAAAAAAACCAATAACATACAAAATGAACTCAGAAATCTCAAATAAATTGATTATTTATGAAATTACCTTGACAAAATGATGTACATCCACTCAGACAAACCCAAAGTCTCTAGCTATGTGACTTGTAAAATAGTTTTTAATCACATTCTTCACTCGGTTTGTAACAAAAACAACACATAGCAACCTTCACCAAACGTGGTAATATCTTAATGGATGTGTTACCTAGCATGGAATGCATGTTCTTTAGACATTGGAAAGTTTAACCATGCTATTACATACCTGTAGTAATGAATTGAAACGGACACAAAAGTTATGTTGTTGACATCGCAGTTCTGGCGCTTTCTTTATTCGGAAGAATGGCGGAACTTCCTGTTCCCCCCACTACCGATCGATCGGATCGATAGATAGAGGGGAAAAAAGTATTTGATCGCCTGCTGATTTTCTACGTTTGCCCACTGACAAAGAAATTATCAGTCTATAATTTTAATGGTAGGTTTATTTGAACAGTGAGAGACAGAATAACAACATACATTTACATTTTTGTCATTTAGCAGACGCTCTTATCCAGAGCGACTTACAGTTAGTGAATACATATATATTTTTTATATTGACCCCCCGTGGGAATCGAACCCACAACCCTGGCGTTGCAAACGCCATGCTCTATCAACTGAGCTACATTCCTGCCGGCCATTCCCTCCCCTACCCTGGACGACACTGGGCCAATTGTGCGCCGCCCATGAGTCTCCCGGTCGCGGCCGGCTGCGACAGAGCCTGGATTCGAACCAGGATCTAGTGGCACAGTTAGCACTGCGATGCAGTGCCTTAGACCACTGCGCCACAAAAGAGTCCAGAAAAAACGCATGTCAAATATGTTATAAATTGATTTGCATTTTAATGAGGGAAATAAGTATTTGACCCCCTCTCAATCAGAAAGATGTCTGGCTCCCAGGTGTCTTTTATACAGGTAACGAGCTGAGATTAGGAGCACGCTCTTAAAGGGAGTGCTCCTAATCTCAGCTTGTTACCTGTATAAAAGACACCTGTCCACAGAAGCAATCAATCAATAAGATTCCAAACTCTCCACCATGGCCAAGACCAAAGAGCTCTCCAAGGATGTCAGGGACAAGATTGTAGAGCTACACAAGGCTGGAATGGGCTACAAGACCATCGCCAAGCAGCTTGGTGAGAAGGTGACAACAGTTGGTGCGATTATTCGCAAATGGAAGAAACACAAAAGACCTGTCAATCTCCCTCGGCCTGGGGCTCCATGCAAGATCTCACCTTGTGGAGTTGCAATGATCATAAGAACGGTGAGGAATCAGCCCAGAACTACACAGGAGGATCTTGTCAATGATCTCAAGGCAGCTGGGACCAGAGTCACCAAGAAAACAATTGGTAACACACTACGCCGTGAAGGACTGAAATCCTGCAGCGCCCGCAAGGTCCCCCTGCTCAAAGAAAGCACATATACAGGCCCGTCTGAAGTTTGCCAATGAACATCTGAATGATTCAGAGGAGAACTGGGTGAAAGTGTTGTGGTCAGATGAGACCAAAATGGAGCTCTTTGGCATCAACTCAACTCGCCGTGTTTGGAGGAGGAAGAATGCTGCCTATGACCCCAAGAACACCATCCCCACCGTCAAACACGGAGGTGAAAACATTATGCTTTGGGGGTGGTTTTCTGCTAAGGGGACAGGACAACTTCACCGCATCAAAGGGACGATGGACGGGGCCATGTACCGTCAAATCTTGGGTGAGACCTCCTTCCCCAGCCAGGGCATTGAAAATGGGTCGTGGATGGGTATTCCAGCATGACATTGACCCAAAACACACAGCCAAGGCAACAAAGGAGTGCCTCAAGAAGAAGCACATCAAGGTCCTGGAGTGGCCTAGCCAGTTTCCAGACCTTAATCCCATAGAAAATCTGTGGAGGGAGCTGAAGGTTTGAGTTGCCCAAACGTCAGCCTCAAAACCTTAATGACTTGGAGAAGATCTGCAAAGAGGACTGGGACAAAATTCCTCCTGAGATGTGTGCAAACCTGGTGGCCACCTACAATAAACATCTGACCTCTGGGATTGCCAACAAGGGTTTTGCCACCAAGTACTAAGTCATGTTTTGCAGAGGGGTCAAATACTTATTTCCCTCATTAAAATGCAAATCAATTTATAACATTTTTGACATGAGTTTTTCTGGATTTGTTTTAATGTTATTCTGTCTCTCACTGTTAAAAAAAACCTACCATTAACATTATAGACTGATCATGTCTTTGTCAGTGGGCAAACGTAAAAAATCAGCAGGGGATCAAATACTTTTTTCCCTCACTGTACATACACACACACCACCAAGACTCTTCCTAGAGCTGGCCGCCTGGCCAAAGTGAGCAATCGGGGGTGAAGGACGTTAGTCAAGAAGGTGACAAAGAAGCCGATGGTCACTCTGACAGAGCTCCAGAGTTCCTCGGTAGAGATAGGAGAAACTTCCAAAAGGACAACCATCTCTGCAGCACTCCACCAATCAGGCCATTATGGTAGAGTGGCCAGACGGAAGCCACTCCTCAGTAATTTTATTTAACCAGGTAAGCCAGTTGAGAACAAGTTCTCATTTACAACTGCGACCTGGCAAGATAAAGCAAAGCAGTGCGATATAAAAAACAACAACACAGAGTTACATATGGGGTAAACAAAACATAGTCAAAAATACAACAGAAAATATATATACAGTGTGTGCAAATGTAGTAAGTTATGGAGATAAGGCAATAAATATGCCATAGTGCAAAATAGTTACAATTTCGTATTAACACTGGAATGATAGATGTGCAAAAGATGATGTGCAAATAGAGATACTGGGGTGCAAATTAGTAAAATAAATAACAATATGGGGATGAGGTAGTTGGGTGGGCTAATTTCAGAATGGCTGTGTACAGGTGCAGTGATCGGTAAGCTGCTCTGACAACTGACGCTTAAAGTTAGTAAGGGAGATAAGTGTCTCCAGCTTCAGAGATTTTTGCAGGTCGTTCTAGTCATTGGCAGCAGAGAACTGGAAGGAATGGCGGCCAAAGGAGGTGTTGGCTTTGGGGATGACCAGTGAGATATACCTGCTGGAGCGCAGACTACGGGTGGGTGTTGCTATGGTGACCAGTGAGCTAAGATAAGATGGGGATTTGCCTAGCAGTGATTTATAGATGACCTAGAGCCAGTGGGTTTGGCGACGAATATGTAGTGAGGGCCAGCCAACAAGAGCGTACAGGTCACAATGTTGGGTAGTATATGGGGCTTTGGTGACAAAATGGATGGCACTGTGATAGACTACATCCAATTTGCTGAGTAGAGTGTTGGAGGCTGATTTGTAAATGACATCGCCAAAGTCAAGGATCGGTAGGATAGTCAGTTTTACGAGGGCATGTTTGGCAGCATGAGTGAAGGAGGCTTTGTTGCGAAATAGGAAGCCGATTCTAGATCTAACTTTTGAATGGAGATGCTTAATGTGAGTCTGGAAGGATAGTTTACAGTCTAACCAGACACCTAGGTATTTGTAGTTGTCCACATACTCTAGGTCAGACCCGCCGAGAGTAGTGATTCTAGTCGGGTGGGCGGGTGCAAGCAGCGTTCGGTTGAAGAGCATGCATTTAGTTTTACTAGTGTTTAAGAGCAGTTGGAGGCTACGGAAGGAGTGTTGTATGGCGTTGAAGCTCGTTTGGAGGTTTGTTAACACAGTGTCCAATGAAGGGCCAGATGTATACAAAATGGTGTCGTGCGCATAGAGGTGGATCCGAGCGTCACCAGCAGCAAGAGGGACATCATTGATATACACAGAGAATAGAGTCGGCCCGAGAATTGAACCCTGTGGCACCCCCATCCCACCTTGAGTGTGGCTGAGGTGCACCCATGACCAGCTCGGAAACCGGATTGCATAGCGGAGAAGGTACGGTGGGATTCGAAATGGACGGTGATCTGTTTGTTAACTTGGCTTTCAAATACTTTCGAAAGGCAGGGCAGGATGGATATAGGTGTGTAACAGTTAGGATCTAGAGTGTCACCCCCTTTGAAGAGGGGGATGACTGCGGCAGCTTTCCAATCTCTGGGGATCTCAGACGTTACGAAAGAGAGGTTGAACAGGCTAGTAATAGGGTTTGTGACAATTTCGGCGGCTAATTTTAGAAAGAAAGGGTCCAGATTGTCTAGCCCAGCTGATTTGTAGGGGTCCAGATGTTTTTTTGTAGGGGGGGGGCATGGGCACGTTGCAGCGGAGGGTGCAGAGCTGGGGTCCGGGTTAGTGGTAGCCAGGTGGAAAGCATGGCCAGCCGTAGAAAAATGCTTGTTGAAATTCTCGATTATTGTAGGTTTATCTGTGGTGACAGTGTTTCCTAGCCTCAGTGCAGTGGGCAGTTGGGAGGAGGTGCTCTTATTCTCCATGGACTTTACAGTGTCCCAAAACTTTTTGGAGTTAGTGCTACAGGATGCACATTTCTGTTTGAAAAAGCTAGCCTTTGCTTTCCTAACTGATTGTGTATATTGGTTCCTGACTTCCCTAAAAAGTTGCATATCGCGGAGGCTGTTCGATGCTAATGCAGTACGCCACAGGATGTTTTTGTGCTGGTCAAGGGCAGTCAAGTCTGAGGATAATGTTTTGAATGGGGCATGCTTATTTAAGATTGAGACGAAAGCACTTTTAAAGAACAACTAGGCATCCTCTACTGACGGAATGAGGTCAATATCCATCCAGGAAACACGGGCCAGGTCAATTAGAAAGGCCTGCTCGCTGAAGTGTTTTAGGGAGCGTTTGACAGTGATGAGGAGTGGTCGTTTGACCGCGGACCCATTACGGACGCAGGCAATAAGGCAGTAATCGCTGAGATCCTGGTTGAAGACAGCGGAGGTCTATTTAGAGGATATATTTGTCAGGATGATATCTATGAGGGTGCCCATGTTTACAGATTTGGGGTTGTACCTGGTAGGTTCGTTGATAATTTGTGTGAGATTAAGGGCATCTAGTTTAGATTGTAGGTTGGCCGGGGTGTTAAGCATATCCCAGTTAGGTCACCAAGCAGTACGAACTCTGAGGATAGATGGGGGGGGCGATCAGTTCACATATGGTGTCCAGGGCACAGCTCTGGGCTGAGGGGGGTCTGTAGCAAGCGGCAACAGTGAGAGACTTATTTCTGGAAAGGTAGATTTTTAGAAGTAGAAGCTCAAACTGTTTGGGCACAGACCTGGATAGTATGATGGAGTTCTGCAGGCTCTCTCTACAGTAGATTGCAACCCCACCCCCTTTGGCAGTTCTATCGAGACTGAAAAACTTGTAGTTGGAGATGGACATTTCTGGTGGCCTTCCTAAGCCAGGATTCAGACACTGCTAGAACATCAGGGTTGGCGGAGTGTGCTAACGCAGTGAATAACTCAAACTTAGGGAGGAGGCTTTGGATGTTAACGTGCAAGAAGCCAAGGCTTTTACGGTTACAGAAGTCAACAAATGATAACGCCTGGGGAGTAGGAGTGATACTGGGGGCTACAGGGCCTGGGTTAACCTCTACATCACCAGGGGAACAGAGGAGGAGTAGAAAAAGAATACGGCTAAAGGCTTTAAGTACTGGTCTTCTAGTGCGTTGAGTACAGAGAAAAAAAAGGGGCAGATTTCTGTGCGTTGCAGAATAGATTCAGGGCATTATGTACAGACAAGGATATGGAAGGATATGAGTACAGTGGAGGTAAACCTAAGCGTTGGGTAACGATGAAAGACATAGCATCACTGGAGGCACCGATTGAGTCGGTCTCCGCGTGTATGGGGGGTGGGACAAAGGAGCTATCTAAGGTAGGTTGAGCTGGGCTGGGGGATCTACAGTGAAATAGTACAATAAGAAATAACCGAAACAGCAATAAGCAAGGCATATTGACATGGGAGAGAGGCATAAAGCAATCACAGGTGTTATTCGAGAGAGCTAAGACAACAGCTGGTAATAGCAACCAGGTTTGGGCTGAGGCTAAACATAAACAGGATGCGGTACCGTAAAAAGGAACAGTCCAGCAGACATCAGCTGTATAGCTGAGTTATCATAAGGTCCGGTGAACAGCAATAGGAGAGTTCGGAGGCTGCTATAGCACTGGCGAGCAAGAGGCCACAGCTAGCGTGTGCTAGCGGGCCAGGGCTAGCAGATGGGTCTTTGTGGTCGACGTCGTAACGGGAAGCCTGCTGTAACCACATCAGACGATTTCGTCGGCAGATCGTGTTGGATCGGCGGGGCTCTGTGTCAACACTAGGAGGTCCCGTCTGGTTGACAGAGAGGTAGATAGCCGGGCGATGGGCCTGGCTTTAGGCTAGCTCAAGGCTGATTACCCACAACAACGTCCATTTGGTTGCAGCTAGCTGCGATGATCTGGTGTTAAAAGTCCAGTGATTCCGGCAGAAAAAACAATGTTCTGGGTCGATAACACGCTGTGCAGACTGGCCGATAATAGTCCAGGCTAGAGCTGGCTGGTAGGTAGTGCAGGCCACAGACAATGGTGAAAAACCGCCGATGGTGGCTAATAGCAAGTAGCTAGTTAGCTGGCTACTCCCGTCCGGTAGACAGAGAGGTAGATAGCCGGGATATGGGCCTGGCTCGAGGCTAGCTCACGGCTAACTGGTGCTTGCTTCTGGGGCAGTGGTGATCAGCCAAACAGCAACATCCAATCGGTTGCGGCTAGCTAGTTGCGATCCGGTGTTAATGTCCAGTGAATCAGTTATTCCGGAAGTAGAATCCGATGTTCTGGGTGAAAACCGCTAACGATGGCTAATAGCAAGTAGCTAGTTAGCTGGCTAGCTAGTTTCAACTGGAGATTCCAGATAAAGGTAAGTCAATAATAGAATCCGTTCCACATTGAGTGAGGCGGGTTGCAGGAAAGTATATGTTGTAGAAGGATGAAAAGTGTGATAGGAAAATATGTACAAAAAATACAAAAAAAACAGGCTATTTACACAGACACACAACAAAGAACGCGACCGCACTGCTACGCCATCTTGGAATAGTAAAGGGCACATGACAGCCCACTTGGAGTTTGCCAAAAGGCACCTCAAGACTCTCAGACCATGAGAAGGAAGATTCTCTGGTCTGATGAAACCAATATTGAACTCTTTGGCCTGAATCCCAAGCATCACATCTGGAGGAAACCTGGCACCATCCCTACGGTGAAGCATGGTGGTGTCAGCATCATGCTGTGGGGATGTTTTTCAGCGACAGGGACTAGGACACTAGTCAAGATCGAGGGAAAGATGAACGGAGCAAAGTACAGAGAGATCCTTGATGAAACCTGCTCCAGAATGCTCAGGACCTCAGACTGGGGCGAAGGTTCACCTTTCAACAGGACAACTACCCTAAGCACACAGCCAAGACAACGCAGGAGTGGCTTTGGGACAAGTCTCTGAACGTCCTTGAGTGACCCAGCCAGAGCCCGGACTTCAACCCGATCTAACATCTCCGGAGAGACCAGAAAATAGCTGTGCAGCGACGCTCTCCATCCAATCTGACAGAGATTGAGAGGATCTGCAGAGAAGAATGGGAGAAACTCTCCAAATACAGGTGTGCCAAGCTTGTAGCGTCATACCAAATAAGACTCGAGGCTGTAATCACTGTACTGAGTAAAGGGTCTGAATACTTAAGTAAATGTGATATTTCCGTATTTTTTATTATATTTGGTAAAAAAATGTTAGCAACAATTGATAAAAACACGTTTTTGCTTTGTCATTATGGGGTATTGTGTGTAGATTAATGAGGGAAACAAACAACTTAATCTATTTTAGAATAAGGCTGTAACATACCTAAATGTGGAAAAAGTCAAGGGGTCTGAATAATTTCCCAATGCACTGTATATACAGTGGGGAGAACAAGTATTTGATACACTGCCGATTTTGCAGGTTTTCCTACTTACAAAGCATTCAGAGGTCTGTAATTTGTATCATAAGTACACTTCAACTGTGAGAGACGGAATCAAAAAAAAAATCCAGAAAATCACATTGTATGATTTTTAAGTAATTAATTAGCATTTTATTGCATGACATAAGTATTTGATACATCAGAAAAGCAGAACTTAATATTTGGTACAGAAACCTTTGTTTGCAATTACAGAGATCATACGTTTCCTGTAGGTCTTGACCAGGTTTGCACACACTGCAGCAGGGATTTTGGCCCACTCCTCCATACAGACCTTCTCCAGATCCTTCAGGATTCGGGGCTGTCGCTGGGCAATACGGACTTTCAGCTCCCTCCAAAGATTTTTTTATTGGGTTCAAGTCTGGAGACTGGCTAGGCCACTCCTGGACCTTGAGATGCTTCTTACGGAGCCACTCCTTAGTTGCCCTGGCTGTGTGTTTCGGGTCGTTGTCATGCTGGAAGACCCAGCCACGACCCATCTTCAATGCTCTTACTGAGGGAAGGAGGTTGTTGGCCAAGATCTCGCAATACATGGCCCCATCATCCTCCCCTCAATACGGTGCAGTCGTCCTGTCCCCTTTGCAGAAAAGCATCCCCCAAAGAATGATGTTTCCACCTCCATGCTTCACGGTTGGGATGGTTTTCTTGGGGTTGTACTCATCCTTCTTCCTCCAAACACGGCGAGTGGAGTTTAGACCAAAAAAGCTCTATTTTTGTCTCATCAGACCACATGACCTTCTCCCATTCCTCCTCTGGATCATCCAGATGGTCATTGGCAAACTTCAGACGGGCCTGGACATGCGCTGGCTTGAGCAGGGGGACCATGCATGCGCTGCAGGATTTTAATCCATGACGGCGTAGTGTGTTACTAATGGTTTTCTTTGAGACTGTGGTCCCAGCTCTCTTCAGGTCATTGACCAGGTCCTGCCGTGTAGTTCTGGGCTGATCCCTCACCTTCCGCATGATCATTGATGCCCCACGAGGTGATATCTTGCATGGAGCTCCAGACTGAGGGTGATTGACCGTCATCTAATAATTGTGCCAACAGTTGTTGCCTTCTCACCAAGCTGCTTGCCTATTGTCCTGTAGCCCATCCCAGCCTTGTGCAGGTCTACAATTTTATCCCTGATGTCCTTACACAGCTCTCTGGTCTTGGCCATTGTGGAGAGGTTGGAGTCTGTTTGATTGAGTGTGTGGACAGGTGTCTTTTATACAGGTAACGAGTTCAAACAGGTGCAGTTATTACAGGTAATGAGTGGAGAACAGGAGGGCTTCTTAAAGAAAAACTAACAGGACTGTGAGAGCCGGAATTCTTACTGGTTGGTAGGTGATCAAATACTTATGTCATGCAATAAAATGCAAATTAATTACTTAAAAATCATACAATGTGATTTTCTGGATTTTTGTTTTAGATTCCGTCTCTCGCAGTTGAAGTGTACCTATGATAAATAATTACAGACCTCTACATGCTTTGTAAGTAGGAAAACCTGCAAAATCGGCAGTGTATCAAATACTTGTTCTCCCCACTGTATTTCAAGGCCTACCTTCAAACTCAGTGCCTCTTTGCTTGACATCATGGGAAAGTCAAAAGAAATCAGCCAAGACCTCAGAAAAAAAATCGTAGACCTCCACAAGTCTGGTTCATCCTTGGGAGCAATTTCCAAATGCCTGAAGGTACCACGTTCATCTGTACAAACAATAGTACGCAAGTACACCATGGGCCCATGCAGCCGTCATATCGCTCAGGAAGGAGAGGCGTTCTGTCTCTTAGAGATTAACGTACTTTGGTGTGAAAAGTGCAAGTCAATCCCAGAACAACAGCAAGGGACCTTGTGAAGATGCTGGAGGAAACAGGTACAAAAGTATCTATATCCACAGTAAAACAAGTCCTATATTGACATAACCTGAAAGGCTGCTCAGCAAGGAAGAAGCCACTGCTCCAAAACCGCCATAAAAAAGCCAGACTACGGATTGCAACTGCACATGGGGACAAAGATCGTACTTTTTAGAGAAATGTCCTTGGTCTGATGAAACTAAAATAGAACTCTTTGGCCATAATGACCATCGTTATGTTTGGAGTAAAAAGGGGGGTCTTGGAAGCAGGAGGGACTGGTGCACTTCACATATTAGATGGCATCATGAGTAAGGAAGATTATGTGGATATATTGAAGCGACATCTCAAGACATCAGTCAGGAAGTTAAAGCTTGGTCGCAAATGGGTCTTCCAAATGGACAATGACCCAAAGCATACTTCCAAAGTTGTGGCAAAATGGCTTAAGGACAACAAAGTCAAGGTATTGGAGTGGCCATCACAAAGCCCTGACCTCAATCCTGTAGAAAATGTGTGGGCAGAACTGTAAAAGTGTGTGCGAGCAAGGAGGCCTACAAACCTGACTCAGTTACACCAGGTCTGTCAGGAGGAATGGGCCAAAATTCACCCAACTTATTGTGGGAAGCTTGTGGAAGGCTACCCAAAATGTTTGATCCAAGTTAAACAATTGAAAGGCAATGCTACCAAA
This sequence comes from Coregonus suidteri, assembly GCA_036851935.1. NCBI lineage: Eukaryota > Metazoa > Chordata > Actinopteri > Salmoniformes > Salmonidae > Coregonus > Coregonus suidteri. Next base: position 74,672,012 of record CM072220.1, read on the forward strand.
TACTAATTGAGTGTATGCTCATCAGTCATGAAAATTATATATTTACATTTACGTCATTTAGCAGACGCTCTTATCCAGAGCAACTTACAGTTAGTGAGTGTATAAATTTTCATACTGGCCCCCCGTGGGAAACGAACCCACAACCCTGGCGTTGCAAGCGCTATGCTCTACCAACTGAGCTACATCCTCCACTCACTATCACAAGGGTTAGTGTCATCCTCCACTCACTATCACAAGGGTTAGTAACTACACAGACTCATTTAATAGAACTTTAAAACATTGCCAGTTAGTCTACTTGACTTCTTTAGTCTACTCTCTGATCACTCCAGACAGCCCAGTGAATAAAACACATGCTGCCAATACTGGTGTCAAACCATGCAAGGGTCAGTAGCATTAAATAATATCTACCTTCTCATTGAAACAGTTCATCATGAAACAGTTATACTGCAACTTTTCATGCACAGTGAGAAGTTGGAATGAATAACACAAACTTAGTTAGATAGAACCTGCTCTTACCATGAGAAACAGATTTCCCAATCTTCTCCTCCTCTTCTTCATCTTTAATGTTGACATTCAGCACCAGTGTTTGACTGCAGTCTTCCAGCTTCACTGATGCCATCTCTGGATCCTGCTTAGCAAACTGGGCTCCACTGTCACAATCAGGACCCAGTGACTGTAGGTTTGGACTCAGTGTGGAAGGAGAGAGGCAGGCTGGGTTTGTCCTCACTGTTGATGTTACCGGCCTCATACTTAATTCTAGTCGTCCTGTATTAATAAAGAGAAACAGACACAAAAGTTAGTCTTGACAGTTCTGGCACTTTCTTTATTCTCTACAAATATACTAAATTACTTCTTGTTAAATTATCTAATTCAGTGCTTGACTTGGACTGAAATAGGTGCCGGTACTCATGTTGGGTGCCGGTACTGTTTATATTTAGGTGCAGGAGCTCCACAATACTTTTTAGCTAATATTCTATAAGAGAAACATGAGCTCAAGCACTAGATATTTGAGGTGCCGGTACTTAACCTAACCACCTACTCATTCAAGTGGTTCTTTATTTTTACTATTTTCTACATTGTATAATAATAGTGAAGACATCACAACTATGAAATAACACATATGGAATCATGTAGTAACCAAAAAAAGTGTTAAACAAATCAAAATATATATCTTATATTTGAGATTCTACAAAGTAAGCAACCTTTGCCTTGATGACAGCTTTGCACACTCTTGGCATTCTCTCTACCAGCTTCATCTGGTATTCACCTGTAATGCATTTCAATTAACAGGTGTGCCTTGTTAAAAGTTAATTTGTGGAATTTCTTAATGCGCTTGAGCCAATCAGTTGTGTTGTGACAAAGTAGGGGTGGTATACAGAAGATAGGCCTATTTGGTAAAAGACCAAGTCCATGTTATTGCAAGAACAGCTCAAATAAGCAAAGAGAAACAACAGTCCATCATTACTTTAAGATTCTTCAAGTGCAGTCGCAAAAACCATCAAGCGCATTGATGAAACTGGCTCTCATGAGAACCGTCACAGGAAACGAAGACCCGGAGTTACCTCAGCAGCAGAGGATAAGTTCATTAGAGTTACCAGCCTCAGAAAGTACAGCCCAAATAATTGCTTCACAGAGTTCAAGTAACAGACACATCTCAACATCAACTGTTAAGAGGAGACTGCGTGAATCAGGCCTTCATGGTGGAATTGCTGCAAGGAAACCACTACTAAAGGACACCAACAAGACGAAGAGACTTGCTTGGGCCAAAAAAAACATGAGCAATGGACATTAGACCGGTGGAAATCTGTCCTTTTGGTCTGATGTGTCCAAATTTGAGATTTTTGGTTCCAACCGCAGTGTCTTTGTGAGACGCAGAGTAGGTGAACGGATGATCTCTACATGTGTGGATCCCACCGTGAAGCATGGAGGAGGTGGTGTTACGGTGCTTTTCTGGTGATTTATTTAGAATTCAAGGCACACTTAACCAGCATGGCTACCACAGCATTCTGCAGCGATACTCCATCCCATCTGGTTTGGGCTTAGTGGGATTATCATTGGTTTTTTCAACAGGACAATGACCCAACACACCACCTCCAGACTGTGTAAGGGCTATTTGACCAAGAAGGAGAGTGATGGAGTGCTGCATCAGATGACCTGGCCTCCACAATCAACCTACCTCAACCCAATTGAGATGGTTTGGGATGAGTTGGCCACAGAGTGAAGGAAAAGCAGCCAACAAGTGCTATGCTGTGAACTTCTTCAAGATTGTTGGAAAAGCATTCCAGGTGAAGCTGGTTGAGAGAATGCCAAGAGTGTGCAAATCTGTCATCAAGGCAAAAATCTAAAATATATTTTGTTTTTTTTTAACACTTATGGTTACCACATTATTCCATATGTGTTATTTTATAGTTTAGATGTCTTCACTATTATTCATTATTCTACAATGTAGAAAATGGTAAAAATTAAGTAAAAACCTTAAATAAGTAGGTGTGTCCTAAGGTTTGACTGGTGCTGTATATTTGCCACTGCTTGGCTAAAAAAATGAACTTATATAGTTAGATAGAACCTGCTCTTACCATGAGAAACAGATTTCCCAATCTTCTCCTCCTCTTCTTCATCTTTAATGTTGACATTCAGCTCCAATGTTTGACTGCAGTCTTCCAGCTTCACTGATGCCATCTCTGGATCCTGCAGTGCAAACTGGGCTCCACTGTCACAATCAGGACCCAGTGACTGTAGGTTTAGACTCAGTGTGGAAGGAGAGAGGCAGGCTGGGTTTGTCCTCACTGTTGATGTTACCGGCCTCAGACTTAATCTGAGTCGTCCAGTAGTAATAAAGAGAAACGGACACAAAAGTTAGACTTGACAGTTCTGGCACTTTCTTTATTCTCTAAAAATATATTAGATCAGGTAGCTAAGCATTGACAACAAACCATTTATTAATTTCACATTAGACACAAATTGCACACTTTAAATTAAACAACGTAAGTGCACTTAACCTATAGTAGATTTCATAAATTCACATCATTGACTCAAAACCATTTAGTACAAGGTTGCAGTTTTTGTTTTTAGGCAGCACTATGTAATATTTTCCTGAATAACGTTGTCTTCACTGTATTATTTCAATCAAAAAACAATTGTATTTATTTATAGGTATAACTTTACAAGCCCTTAATTCATTAGATTGCTGACTGTTTGAAATGCAGTGTATTTGTATTTGACCTTTAATTGTACAACACTTAGAGAAAAACAAAATTAAGAAATCTTGAAATCACCCCATACGTTTGAAAAAACTCAAGATACAGCTGTATGATTTTTAGTCCATATAGCAGCCCAGCCATAACAGAGTACATTAGAGTAAAGTAGAATACAATACAGTATGTTATACTGTACTATACTCTGTACTGTACTGAACTAAACTTCTCTTTCCTGTACTCTGCTGTACTGTACTTTCCAATCTTGTGAAACAGTCGCCATGTTTCTAATAACTTGTCCAGTGATTTTTTTCTGGACATTTAGAAAAAGTTTGCATAGAAAATAGATACGACAATTGCCCTCTAGGGTGTGTTTCCATGTAACTTTCTTGTGTCGATAAAAACAGCTGGACGTAATGACTCATCCTGTAACGTCAAAATGATTTGGCAATCATCATTTATTTAAAAAACACTGTTTCAATCCTCAGTTGTCAGAATAAAAGAAACTTTGACAAAAGAAAAACCCACCCGTCCTACGATTTAAAATGTTGTCGCGCTTTAGAACATTTCTCCTATATCTGCCGCTTCCATTACAGACGGTGCAAAGATATTTTTTGTTGCAACATTGCTTTTGTCGAATGCACCTGGGTCAATGGAAACCTGCCTAATGATGTCTGAGTGATTGGTTCAGATTTGGTCCGGTCTAATGTTTGGGCCAAGTCAGTTAAGAACAAATTCTTATTTACAAAAATGGCTTACCCTGGCCAAACCCGGCCGACGCTGGGCCAATTTTGCACCACCCTATGCAACTCCCAATCACGGCCGTATTGTGATACAGCCTGGAATCCAACCAGGGTCTGTAGTGACAGATGCAGTGTCTTAGACCGCTGCGCCACTCGGGAGCCCTGTGACTAATCATTTTGGCTATTTAAGCTCTGAAAAGGCCCATCAGCTACTCAACTTTATTAGGAGTTATCCTGAGCCTATTTTCAATGAGAAAGAATGCATTTGCACAGCGGGACATGCAGAAATATTAAATGTTTTGCTATGATCATCTCGTCAAAAATGTACAGAGACAAACTTGAAACCACTGATTATGATGACAATTTAGCTGACAGGGTTAAACTCCAGGACAACAGTGGTTTCAGAGTCCTACAATAGAGTGAAGACGCTAATATTTGTGTAAACTCTACATAGTTGTGCTCTGTGGGTGTCACTGAGTAGGCTGAACAATACATAGGTAGGGCTGTACAGTGCAATATGAATGTCCAATACAAACAAAAGAAACAGCATACTAAACTGGTTGAATGCGGTCCGGACCCAGAACGGGGTCGATATGGACCACGGGTCACAAAATAATGATATAATAATACTGTTTTGGTTGGGCTTCAACCCCTGGTATCATATAAACACACATAAGACATGGAAACATGTAGAATTGGTTAAAAAGAGTAACAACTACAAATCTCAGCCCCATCGTAGAATGTGTAGAATTACGGGATATTAGCTTTAAAACTGCTAAATGTTCTCTCTGCTAACAAGAGGGTTGTGAACATTTTGGGGTCACAAGTTGGGGGTTTGTTACTACACCAATAAATGACAATATCCATCTGGACCATTGCCACCTAGGAAATTTGTTTGATCGGACCTTCTCAAATAGTACTGGAGTACCCCTGCAATAGACTGACTGGGAAGGTGATTTTTCACAGTCAAAGTCCTGCAATAAGAGCTAAGACGCTAATATTTGTATAAACTCTTGAGAATTGTTTTCTGTGGGTGTCACCCGTTCCATGGGAGCACAATCCAACCCGTTTCATAAGTGCATATAAGAATGCCCCCAATGCAATTATGTGGTCTTATACCTCCACAGTGGAATTTCAACCGTTTTTTCCCCTGTTTATTTTCAAAATAATTAGTTTTTGTAATTCATTTTAAATTAAGTAACAAGGTTTGACATGATTCCAATATTTTGTATCAGTTTGCATCACTTTCAATGAGGGCCTTTTATTTTGAGGGCGAACCGCAAATTCCACTATTGTGGCTAATCATTATTATGACTAGCTTCACATACATAGGGACAAGCGGGTACCAGGGCTGCGTCCAGCAGGAGGACGGAGACGTTGGCGACGATCAGATTAAAATGTATTATGTAGAGCAAACATGCCTCTGATTCTAATGAATCATGTCACTTCTATTCAGGGTATTTCTATCTGCAACTTTCCAAAACGTGTTTGTACTGAACATACCCAGGCGAAACGCACTGACCTATATACGAACCTGGAAAGCTTCACTAATGAAAACGTGTAATGGACCCCGCGCCGTGTGCTGGTAAAATATTTTTTATCACTTTCTTCAATCACTCGGATTGACACAAACATTACACAAAACCTTTCCCAACCGTGATAATACCTTGACTGATTTGTTATCTAACATGTTATGACGTTATTTCGATATTAGACGGTTTAAACGTGCTATTACATACCTGTAGTAATAAAGAGAAACGGAAAGCACAGTCCTGTCGTTTTCTTTGTTCTGAAGAATGTTGCGCGCCTCGCCGGAAGTTCCTGTTCCCCAACTACCACAATGCAGCAGCGCCATCTTCTTCTTCTTCTGTGGGTTTTATGGCAGACTACTTCCAAAAGTTGCATTGCCGCCACCAACTGGACGGTTTGAAACCACAAAATAAATGAAATAAAAAATACATCCATACTTAATAGTGATACTAACTTACTCCACCCTAATAAAAATAGTACATTGCCAAAACAAACAAAACTCCAATTTCTTCCTTCCTTTAAATCTCCATATCTCCCTTCTCAGTCTCTAGGACCTGAGATGGTGGTACGGCTTTTGACAATATTCCATGTAACTCTTTTGCCAATAAATCTTTCAGCCCCAGGAACCGTTCTGCCGCAACCACAATGATTTCTATCTTCCTAGATCTTTTCTCCACCTTGGCAGTGCCGTTAATCACCATTGCGATAAAGGCCACGAAGTCCACCTTTTTAACCTTTAAAATGTCAGGATCATCTTGTTGAAAGGCAACCCCTGCAGCTTGCATTGAAGGCTTATCCACCACCATTATATTTACTGTAAAGATAACCCCCAACAACTACAATGATTCAGTAGATCAGTAATGTTACAGTACTCTAGCATGTCTCACAGCTGCTTATGCTGACAAAACATGTAAGTGAATAGGTCAGATTTAGCTTCGTGATGCTCATTTAAACTTCCTGTCTTGTTCAGCTTCAGAAAAACAGTAAATATGTCACTTCAAACATAGTTTTTTGGTAATTCATTACACAAAAGAGAAGAGCTTGACTAGTACAAATTCATATACATACTATTTTTCATTGGCAGATAAATTAAACAGGCTTGAATTAAGCCTTAATGACTAAAATAACTCATCTAGTTTTAAAATACAATTTAATAAACAAAAAGTATCCACCCAAACTAATGGTGAAAACTGATCATCACACCATCTCTGTCTGATACATGTTGTGTCTACTAGCTCATTCCCATAGAAAACTGCAGAGGAAATCAGTACCACCCAGTCAACCAGCCTCACAGAGGATATTCAACCATAAGGGCAAATCCAAGGTAATCTCAATATCTTTACAATAGAAGCTAACAAATCACACCAAAACTGACCAGGTGAACACTGTAATGAAAAGTAAAGAAAGGCTAACATTCTATAACAGTTCCTTTCCTCTAAAACAGTTCTCTCACAGTGAGAAACAATAGGATTACAATAGAGTGTTCTATGATTTCTTGAGAATTAAGTGATGGAATGATTTTAATCTTAGCTAGTCAGACAACTGATGAGGATTCTCACATTTATGTGGCCATGTTGAGAGAAACTCTTCCAACAGTCAGAGCAGGAGTACCAGATCCCTTGATATTTTACAGCTCTTCCCACAATCAGAGCAGGGAAATAGATTATCTCCTGTGTGTATTTTTAGGTGTATTTTTTAGCTTTGATAGAATTGGGAAAATCTCCTCACAATGTGGGCAGTGGTGAGACCTCTTAGCTCTGTGATCTTTCTGCTGTTGCTCGCTGGATGTAGAGAATGTCTCAACATGGTCTCCTGTGTGAACAACATCAGAAGAACCAGTCAATTGGTGTGATTTACATCAATCACATTGATTTTATAAAGCCCATTTTACATCAGCCGTTGTTACAGAGTACTTCACAGATACCCTAACCCAGTCCTTCTCAAATAGTGGGGCGCGCCCCCCTGGTGGGGCTCAGAGCAATCCCAGGGGGGGCGCGTGTGATCCCGTGGAACATGCTTTTTTCCCCCGCAGGGAGTAGTTTTTTTTTGCACCGAACAAGAGCACACAGCAGGAGATATGAAGTGCAGATAACAAACCCTTAAGAGACACCATGGAAAAATATTTCACAGGGATGAAAAGAAAGGCGGAGAGAGACGGAGATAATGAGACAAATGTACGTCTCCCGAAAGCGAAGACGAGGAAATATGACGAAGCGTATGTAGCGCTTGGCTTCACTGTGACTACGGTGGGAGACGAGGAAAGACTGGTATGTTTACTGTGTCTAAAAATGTTGGCTGCGGACAGCATGAAGCCAAATAAATTAAGGCGTCACTTAAAGACATTACACCCCAATCACGCTGATAATCCGGGACGATTGTTGGCAATAAACGTGCCGAATATTGCCAACAATCGTCCCGCTTTGTGAATGCTACTTCAGTAAACCAGGGAGCACTGTTAGCATCATATAAGGTGGCGTACCAAATTGCTCAGTGCAAAAACCCCCACTCCATAGCAGAGGAGCTGATACTGCCTGCAGCATTAGACATGGTCTCTGTCATACTGGATGACGCAAGTGCTGCAAAAATAAAAACTATCCCTCTGTCCAATGACACTGTCGCCAGACGTATAAATGACATTGCTAACGATCTTAAAGAACAGCTGGTAGATAAACTCAAAGACAAACGTTTTGCCTTACAGTTCGATGAAGCAACTGACAGCAACAAAGACTGTTTTTGGCTTATGTACGATTTGACATGACAAACTCCCTGTGTGAGGATCTACTTTTTTGTAAATATGTCAGAGACAGAGCCACAGTGTCACGATCGTTAGAGTGAGTGGACCAAGGCGCAGCGTGAGATTTGTACATCTTATTTAATTAAGTGCACACACAATAAACAAAACAACAAACGATACGTGAAGTCCACGGTACAAACACAAAACCAACTGGAACAAACCAAAAGGAACAAGATCCCACAACTACTGTGGGAAAACAGCCTGTTTAAATGTGGTTCCCAATCAGAGACAACCAGCCACAGCTGACACTCGTTGCCTCTGATTGAGAACCACACTGGCCAACATAGAAATAGAACACATAGAATATACAACACAGAACAAGAACACAATGAAACTACACACCCTGACTCAACATATAGAGTCCCCAGAGCCAGGGTGTGACAGTACCCCCCCTAAATAAACCAAACAGGGGAGGGCTGGGTGGGCATTCCTCCTCAGAGGTGGTTCCGGCTCCGGGCTTGCCCACCACCCTCCAATAATCCCCCCGTAGCCACGGAAGCCCTGGGGTGGTACGAACGACAGGGGGCCTCGACCCCAGGCGAAGGGTCCCCCACAACACCTGAGGTCCTGGCGGCCACGGCCTGACAGCACTACGGAGCCTAGGGCGATGCGCCTAGGGGAGGAGTCTCCTCTGGGCCCCGACGGATGGGTACGGAGTCGATTCAGGAAGAGCAGGAGGAGGCTTTGTTGATAAGGACTCACCCCGTTCTTGTACAAAGGACCGAAGACAGCTTTTTAACAAAGTTACTTTTGACAGGCTTTCCATGTCTTAAAAATGTTTTACTTTGCTAAATCATTTATGCACATTTTAAATGGCTTTTATAGATTGGCTTTTACAGGAAAAGGTACTGTTATTCATGATTGTTTTATTGTTCTAATTAAACAACTTGTACCTGTTTAAATGTAAATGTAATGGAATGCTGGTTTTTATGCACTTTATGCCGTTAAAAGGCTTGCCTGACCTCTACTTGTTCCTGGGCAGCCGCTATACAGCGTTACATCTCACTCTCGCCACCTCCCCGGTCAGCAACAAGACCCAGGCCCTCGCACGGTTCTGGCTGTTCTTATCAGTTTAATATCTGATACATCCCCTATCTGGGGACCATATATTGAATTGATTTTTGGAACAGGGAGATGGAATAGGGGCTTGCTCCGTCCACTCCACGCATCAAACTGGTATTGCAGTACCTCCAGGAACGGTGCACCCCCTGTCATTGTAAAGATAAAGCAGGCAAAGACAACAGAGTTGCTTTGTTAAATTCTATTGTGACAGGTTAAAGGACATATTCATAGCCTGTTATACACTAAAAAGTATTAGTAAGTTCATGGTATGTAAGGATCTTAAAATATCTAAGGTTAAAAAGATCATGCATCCAGTACTAGTTCATAGAGATTGATAAAATGCATAAATGTGTTAAAATCCGTCAAGTGTAAAAGGGTAAATATTGTAAGAGGAATGTGTAAACGTTATATTGACTACTTTATTTTGTGGTGCCTAATTTAAGGGTAAAAGTGTTAATCTGTGATCTACTAAATGCTCTTAATCTATGAGCCTGAGATCGATTGCTCTGGTCTCCACCCAACTTTCTGGGGAAATCGCGGTCTTTTTTCCTCATTATACTAAAGTTTTCAGTGAGGAAACAACTGCGTCACTCTCGTGATTATTTCTCCCGTTTTTCAGGTACGTTATTGATATAAAACGAGTTAATTTGAATGTAATAACTTGCTAACATGTCAAGAGAGTTTAAGGTATGTGTTAGTAACATCTTGAGTAAGTTAGAGTTAAGTTGAAGAGAGTTATTAGGTGCGTGTGTGAGTGAAATCTGCTTGGTTGCAGTGAAGATTAGCTTCGTACTGAGAGTAGCTGCCATTTTATGCTAATTGTGAATGAACATGTGCGCTGTTAATAATATATTTGGGGTTATTTGTATAATGTGTTTCGAATACTTTGTTGACATGGTTGATAAATGTAGTTATGGGTTACTGAGCTAAAGCTACTTTGTGTTTGACAGTTATATTGAAACATTTGTATATGTTTTAGTGAATTACAGTTTATGCTGCTGTGACTTGAATAAGCTTTGTACCCTACAAAACTCTGGTTCCTGTAGATCTGTTGTTCTGTAAAATGTGGTATTTTTGTAAAAAGATTATACTAAAGTTTTCAGTGAGGAAACAACTGCGTCACTCTCGTGATTATTTCTCCCCTTTTTCAGGGGCGTAACATTTTGGAGGCTCCGCTGAGATTGCTGCTCAGATGTCCGGCTTCCACATCCTGGTCGCTGAATTCTGAGCCAGCTAAATCCCTACATAACAACCCAGGCAGGCTGCAGTGAGGAAAGTGTTGCTGTTCGAGGGGAGCTGGAAGTTGGGGGTTAAGTACGTGTCAACTGAGGCCGTTGAGAGACCATCAGAGACAGTAAGGACCATCTAATTCAGAGTCAACTCCTGCACAGTAAAGGTTCCTCCTGTCCTGTCATCATGACAACCGCCTTGGAAGAACTACAGGAAGAGGTAGTAGGAGAATTGCACACCCTGACTAAAGCCAAGTTACTAGACGTATGTGATTTCCTTGACATATCAGGCGAACAGAGAAGAGTTATTCAAGACAAATCCCGCATATCATTGATGACTCACATTATGATGTTCCTTGAAAGAGAGGAAGTTGCAGAGTTAGAAGATGGCGGCATGTCGGAATTATTGCTACTTAAAGACAAAATGACAGAGATGATCAGTGGCATAGATAGCAAGACAGGGCAAACTGACCATGATATTGAAACAGCCAGAACACATCACATAATAGAGGGACTGAGAACTGTAACCCCACAACAAGGGGTGGGAAATGAGCAGAGTACTGCAGACAAAGACAGTGATTCCCCTGCCCATCTTCAGAGGAGCATGCAGCTCTCACCCAGTGCACAGCCCGGCTCATACTGGCGCAAAGAGTTAAACATTTCTGGTCAGATAGGTGAACCGGGCCAGAAAGATAAACTGACTTTTTCCAGCCTTGCCCATCAGATTGAGAATGGGGGACTTAACAGAGGCTATCCTGAGGTAGAAATAGTAGACGCAGTAATCAGGGCTATTTCTCCAGGCTCACAGCTACGCAGCTACTTGGAAGGTAAACCCCAGCTAACTCTTCCCACACTTAGATGCATCCTGCGTTCCCACTTCCAAGAGAAGAGTGCAACAGAGCTTTACAAACAGCTAGCTTCAGAAGCACAGCATAGCAAGGAGACCCCTCAAAGCTTCCTGATGCGCGTCTTAGATTTGAGGCAGAAAGTACTATTTGCGTCCCAGGAGTCAGAATCAGGGCTTAAGTATGACCCTGCTCTAGTCCAGCGCATGTGTCTACACACAGTCCTTACAGGTCTCCAGAGTGACAGTATCAGGATAGACATGCAGCCTCTCCTGCTTGATAGCGAAACATCAGATGAGGTTTTGCTAGAGAAGCTTAACATTGCTTGTGCTAATGAGATAGAAAGACGAAACAAAACGCGTTTTAATGCCCCACAGCCTGCTACAACCGTAAGTGTAGTCCAGTTAGAAGATACGCCATCTGCAAAGTGTCCTGTGAAGGAAGCCAAAGCTAAGATACCCGCAGAACTGTTAACAGAGTTTAGCTGAACTTAAGACAGGTGTAGCTTCCCCTAAAAGGTCTCAGTGCAGAGATTGCTCAGATTAAGGCGACATTACAGCAGCCTATGTTTCAGTCATCGCCTTATGCCCATGCCCCACTTCCAGTTAGGAGGCCAGATAGGGACCCCCAGCCACCTGTTTCCCAGCAGCAGTATTACAGCAACTACAGTCAGCCCCAAGCACCTGACCCTGCGCAGTATCAATATGCACCTAACCTGTATACCAACCGCTCTGCTCAAGCTCCAAGGAGGTGTTTTGTCTGCCAGCAGGCCAGAAACAGATGCACGCTGCACACACTGCTTCCGATGTGGGAGTGGAGAACATTTCCAAGCTGGATGTCAAATCCGGGGAGTCAGACCATCCAAAGAGGCCCCTTTAAACGGGGAAGGGTTACCGCTGAGGGACAAGTGTTAACCGTAGCTACCAAAAAGTCCCAGAAATGTGCAAATTGTGCCAGAGAAGATTCATTTGAGAACCTGAAACAATGTTAATCATGTAAAGAGACACTGTACTGTTCCAAAGGATGTCAAAACCAACATTGGACTAAAACATAGGAAAATGCACTCACCTAAAAATTGACTCTACCTGTGAAAAACAAAAAAAAAAGCTTTCCTGTACAGAAGAAAAATGCCCACTCTTTACCATCCCTAGCTCAAGGTTGCCACCCCCATAAGGTCACCTTGCTAGTCGGTAGACAGTGCCTTGTTGAGTGTCACCTCAATCGCCACCACCTCCAAGCCCTATGGGACACAGGCTCTCAGGTATCGGGTCATTGATGAACGATGGAAAGCGGGAATCTCTCCCAAAACGCAAGCTGAGGGATGTTTCAGAAATTCTGGACTCACCTGATGATCTAAGATTGACGGCAGCAAATGGGACTGAAATGCCGTACCTGGGATGGATTGAAACAACTTTTCGGCTAGCCTCTGAAACTGACCAAACGAAGGAACTGATCATCCCAGTGCTGGTAATGAAAGGCTGTCACCTATCTCATCCCATCATAGGTTTCAATGTTATTGAGCACATCCTGACAATGACCGAAAAGACTAAACGGTACAGTACAGTGAAAAAAGCTTTCCCAAGCCTCAAAAGAAATAAGGTGAGGGCTTTTATACAGGCTGTTAGCGCAGAACAGACAGATGAATACGCCAGTGAAAACCAAGAAGAAAGAAGGGTGCTGTACCAAAACACAGTAGCATTCAGATTGAGTGCCGTGTAGCTTCCCAGCCTTCAAAGACGACATGACAATGCTTTTCAGCCAGACCTGAACCCGCAGTGGCCAGATGAACTTGAGTTCTTTGACACACTAGTCAGAGTTAAGAAAGGTGTTTTTCCAGTTGTCATGCTTGATGTCTCTAACCCACTGACCACGACATTGCCCTGCTAGGACGCACCATAATCGGTACAGTACAAACCATTATGACTGTGTTACCTGCCCAAGTCTTTGAAAAAGCTGTCACCCCAGCCACAGTGAATCACACCAGTGTTCAAACCCCATGTACTGCTACTGAACAGTGGGATCCACCAGTAGGTTTAAGTCACCTAACCGAAGAACAGAGAGAGGTTGTTAGGAAAAATGCTTAGAGAAGAGTGTCACTCCTTCTCCAGATCAGACAATGACATTGGCTGCATTGAACGATTGAAAATGACTATTTCTCTAAAGGACTCTGAACCAGTCAAGCGCACATACATGTCAGTGCCCAGGCCACTGTATCAGGAGATGAAGGGTTACCTTTCATGACCTCATAGCCCCAGGGTTGGGTTAGGAAGTCAAACTCTTCATATTCTTCACCTGTCGTTTGCGTTAGGAAGAAGGACGGGACCCTCCGGTTGTGTATAGATTACAGAGACCTGAACAGAAAGACACATCCCGACCGCCAGCCCATCCCTCGGGTCCAGGACATCATGGACAGTTTAGGTGGTAATTCCTGGTTCTCTCCCTTTTTAGATCAGGGACAAAGCATATCACCAAGGGTCATCTCTGAAGAAAAGCAGATCACTGACAGCATGTGTGACCCCATGGGGACTCTATGAGTGGATACGTATGCCATTCGGCCTCATGAACGCTCCTGCAGCTTTTCAGCGTTGTATGGAGGAATGTTTGGAAGGGCTCCGGGACAACATCTGCATTCCTTATCTGGAACGGACACGCTAGTTTTCAGTAAAACTTTCGACAGCCATGTGAATGATGTGCAAAGGTTTTGCAGCGTCTCAGAGAGTTATGGCATCAAACTCAAGCCAAGTAAGTGTGATCTCTGTAAACCCCAGGTCCCGTTATTTGGGGCAGAATAGTGTCTGCAGACGGCAGCAAAGTTGACCCAGCCGATTTTGAAGCAGTAAGAGCATTGAAAGAGATCAGACCACAGACTGTGGGCCAGCTCAGAAAAATGCTTGGTTTTTACTCACTTACTACAGACAGTACATCAAGGACTTTTTCTAGGAGGGCCAGCTGTCTGTATGACCTCCTGAAAGCAGATTCAGAGAAATTACCTGACCACCCACGGAAAGCAAAAACAAAGAAAGTAAGTCATGTGGTGCCCTCAAACAAGCCATCCTGTGGACTGACCAGCATCAACAGGCACTTGAACAGCTGATTGAGTGTCTGCTTCACCCACCAGTCTTAGGTTTCCCTGACTTCACTCAGCCATTTGTTGTACACACTGATGCGTCACACCAAGGCTTGGGAGCAGTTCTTTATCAAGAGCAAGATGGGAAGCTTAGGGTCATTGCTTATGGCTCTCGAACCTTAACAGCAGCTGAGAAGAACTATCACTACCACTCTGGCAAGCTAGAATTTCTAGCTCTAAAATGGGGCAATCACTGATAAGTTCCATGATTATTTGTACTATGCTCCGGACCTTCACTGTATACAGCGATAACAACCCGCACCCTCAGCTACATTCTGTCTACTTGCAAAACTGAACGCAACCCACTTCCAGGTGGGTTGCAGAATGGCTGATTTCCACTTTACAATAAAGTACAGGCCAGGCAGAGAGAACAGTGATGCAGATGCTTGTCGAGGATGCCACTGGATGTAGAGTCACTGATGAGAGAAGGTTCTGAGGAGCTTCCACCAGACACCATTGCCGCCACGATACAAGCAGTAGAGGTACAGAAGAGCCTTTTTGTGCCTTGGTCACTTTCAGCTGCATCTATGTCAGTATCAGCTGAAGGTGAGACAACTACAGCAACAATCCAGCTCGATCCCAAAAGAAGGGGATAAGAGAGGCACAAGAGTCTGATCCGGTCATCCTCCTGTGCTCGATTTCAAGCTGTCTGGTTCCAAACCGCCAGTTAAAGAGCAAAAAGGAATTCAGTCCCAAAGACAAAATGCCCTAGTCAGAGAATGGACAAATTGACAATCGACAGTGATGGTATTCTTTACAGAATCACTACAGCCCGCAAGCAGTTAGTTTCTACCAGAGCAGTACAAAGGTAAAGTGATGGAAGAGTTGCACAATAACATGGGACACCAAGGTACTGACCGCACTGTATCACTAGTACGTGCCCCCGCTTCTTCTGGCCTTATCTGCAATCTGACATCGAGCACTATGTGACTAAAACTTGTAGCTGTGTCAAGCAGAAAAAGCCAGGCCATGAAACAAGAAGCTCCCTCTGACAAACATTTGTGACAACACAGCCATTTGAACTGGTATGTATAGATTCCTCCCATCTCGACAGATTGCAAAGGGGGAATATGAGTACATCCTCGTTAATTGTTGATCATTTTACCGTTTCACTCAAGCCTACGCCACCACATCAAAGTCAGAAAAACTGCTGCCAAATCTCATCTTCAATGACTTTGCCCATGAAGTTTGGTTTCCCCTCCCGCATCCACCATGACCAAGGGGGAGAATTCGAAAATCAGTTGTTCCATCAGTTAAAGAAAACTCAGTGGCATGGCGGGGGTCAGAACAACACCCTAACACCCGATGGGGAACGGTCAGAAGTGGAACGAATGAACAGAACATTGTGTTGCAAATGCTAAAGACACTAACTGAGACACAAAAGTCAAACTGGAAGGAGTCTCTAAACAAACTGGTTTATGTCCTATAACTTGCACCCGTTGCGAAGTGACTGGCTATTCACCATTTCTTCTTCTGTTTGGGAGATCACCCAGGCTTCCAGTTGATACGTTCTTTGGATTTGTGCACAGAGGCAGGTTCAGTAACCGCGAGACTACGTGGAGAACTGGAAACGAGGAATGGAAGAAGCATACGCCATTGCAAATGAAAAATGCTCAGAAAGCTGCTGAAAGGAAGTAAGAAGTACTATGACACTAAAGTTTAGGAGTTCAATGCTATAGCCTTGTGGCGAGCGAGTTCTGATTAAAAACCTGACACCAAGAGGAGGAACCAGGCAAACTCCGTAAACTATTGGGAAGATCAAATTCACACAGTAGTGAGACAAATGGGTTCCAGACCTGCCGATTTATGAGTTGAGACCAGAAAAAGGGTAGGGGACGCTTCCAGGGTCCTGCACAGAAACCTGCTCATGTCCTCGTGGACCGCTTACCTTTTGAGAGACAAACCAGAAATGACTAAAGATGGACAAAAGTAAGAAAAAGAGACATCAGCCTGGATCACAGCCTCTAGATTCTGAATGAAGACAGCGGGGATGGAATAGACCTTCATCATGAGCCCGTACAGGTCCCCACATCTCCTACAGTACCTGAGAGGTGTATGCTGAAACAGAGAGGAGAGAGTCGGAAAACAGGCCCCCACCAGTGAAACAGACAGTTGCGTGCCAGTTCCTGATACGCTACCAGCACAGCCTCTTGTTGAAAATCAGCTGGAGGA
Source organism: Coregonus suidteri (assembly GCA_036851935.1). NCBI lineage: Eukaryota > Metazoa > Chordata > Actinopteri > Salmoniformes > Salmonidae > Coregonus > Coregonus suidteri. The sequence goes on from CM072220.1 coordinate 74,688,708, forward strand.
GGGAAAACAACAGTTAAAGAACTGCCTGCTGAGGAGATGAACTTGCCTGCTGAAAATGTGCCTGATGATCGTCCGCTAAGTGCCTTTCCTTCATTAACTGCTGCTGCTGCTGAACCTGAGGAACCAGCTTACCAGCTGCCACAAGAGAGAGAGACCAACCCTCCAAGAACGTATCACCTATGATCAGCTTGGTATCCCTTCTGCTACCAGTATCCAGCCACAGCCCACAGTTGTTCCCTGTCTCCCTGCACAGGGACTGGTTCCATGGCTGTTTTGCCATCACTACAGGGATAATTACCCTTCAGCAACCCTACTGTATGGACTTCAGCAAACTTTGAGGCCACAGACAGAGTTGACCATGTTTGACCCCCCCCCATCGGACTACTGACTGATTTCCAGACTTTCACGAGACAATTAGCAGACTATGCATTATAGATCATTAAAACTGATGGACCGTGTTGACAAAATAGTATGAGAAAAGACTGCTTATGGACTGTTTATACAGATGGTCAACAGCTATGGAATGTGAAATATACTTCTTGGTTCTATATTTGAACTGTGAACTTTGACCTCTGCTCCAAGGACTAGCTTACAGAAGAGGATTTTTCTACGTCCAGTGCTTATAGACTGTTTAAGAAGACAATGTGGTAATTGTTGGGCAACAAAACATTTATTTGTCGGGGAGAGTGTGACAGGTTTAAAGGACATATTCATAGGCCTGTTTATACACTAAAAAGTATTAGTTAGGTTCATGGTATGTAAGGATCTTAAAATATCTAAGGTTAAAAAAGATCATGCATCCCAGTACTAGTTCATAGAGATTGATAAAATGCATAAATGTTTAAAATCCGTCAAGTGTAAAAGGGTAAATATTGTAAGAAGGAATGTGTAAACGTTATATTGACTACTTTATTTTGTGGTGCCTAATTAAGGGTAAAAGTGTGTTAATTCTGTGATCTACTAAATGCTCTTAATCTATGAGCCTGAGATCGATTTGCTCTGGTCTCCACCCCAACTTTCTGGGGAAATGGCTGTCTTTTTTCCTCATTATACTAAAGTTTTCAGTGAGGAAACATAACCTGCGTCACTTTCGTGATTATTTCTCCCTTTTTTCAGGTACGTTATTGATATAAAACGAAGTTAGTTAATTTGAATGTATAACGTTGCTAACATGTCCAAGAGAGTAAGGTATGTGTTAGTAAACATCTTGAGTAAGTTAGAGTTAAGTTGAGAAGCGTAAATCGGTGCGTGTCGTGAGTGAAATCTGCTTGGTTGCAGCGAAGATTAGCTTCGTAATGAGAGTAGCTGCCATTTTATGCTAATTGTGAATGAAACATGTGCGCTGTTAATGAATATATTTGGGGTTATTTGTATAATGTGTTTCGAATACTTTGTTGACATGGTTGATAAATGTAGTTATGGGTTACTGAGCTAAAGCTTACTTTTGTGTTTGACAGTTATATGAAACATTTGTATATGTTTTAGTGCATTACAGTTTATGCTGTTGTGACTTGAATAAGCTTTGTACCCTACAAAACTCTGGTTCCTGTAGATCTGTTGTTCTTAAAATGTGGTATTTTTGTAAAAGCATTATACTAAAGTTTTCAGTGAGGAAACATAAATGCGTCACTTTCGGTGATTATTTCTCCCCTTTTTTCAGGGGCCGTAACATTACAGTGAGTTACACATGTATTACACTGTAATAAGGAACCCCATAAAAGGAAGTGTTACCGGGCATCTCTTCTTATGTATACGTTGATGTGCTTTAAGAAACCCTAGAGCACCCTGTGGAAATCAAATTAGCATCATAATAACAATCCCCATCAAAATCTGTCTGTTAAGCTAGAGATGTAGTTTTTTGCATGGGCTGCGTCTCAATCCACCAACCACATCCCTCTGAGGTCGGCCTTCCTCATCTGCGGTGGAAGAACTACAGTGTTGTTTGTCAGACCAGGAGAACTTCTGTCTGTAGCGTCCGAGAAGTTTGGCCTACACATCTAAAGGTGAGACTCACCAACAAGTTCATGTCTGTTGTTTCGCTCTAGGACGCCTACAAGTGTCTGAATGGTAGCAGGTACCAGTTATTTAAAACATTTGTGGAAGTAAATATTGAAGTACTTAGTGCCCAAAAAAGGGTTAAATATGTTTGACTTATCTTCTTAATATAGAACAGAAACTTAAAACCAACTTCCCTTTGAAAGTGATTAGCAATCATCATCCCCCACTCACTTATCACAAGGGGTTAGCAAAATGTCAGGGGTCAATTCCATTTTAATTACAGTCAATTCAACAAAGTAACCCTAATTCCAATTCCCCATGTGTTTTCCTCATTCATTTACAGATGATACACTGCTGCCATGAAGGGATGCACCCTGATTGGTAATGATGTTTAGATATCCTGTGGCATTCAAACGTTGCTCCACTTATATCAAAGAGAACCCAATATGTGCCATGAAAAAACACCATCACCACCAGCCTGAACACTGACACACAGTCATGGATGCATGTACTCATGTTTATTTATTTTTCATAAACCCTAGTCCTCCCATCAGTACGAAACTCATCAAATCAGGCAATGCTTTTCAAATTCTCCAGTGTCCAGTGTTTTCATTCCATAGACCACTGCCAACTGCAGTTTCTTGCTGAAAGCTAATGGGGGATCTATAATAAATACACAAAAAAACTACCATCATTAAGGATCATAGCGTTTCAGTCAATGTCATCGGGAAATAGCTGGTGGTCCATAATGTTTTGTACACACAGTGGTATGTTGTGTCTACAGCTCATTCCCACAGAAAACTGCAGAAGGAATCAGTACCACCCAGTCAACCATCAGACTCCATTGTGAGACGCCTCAAAGAGGATATTCAACCCTAAGGGCAAATCCAAGGTCATCTCAATATCTTTACAGTAGAAGCTATCTAAACACACCAAAACTGACCAGGTGAACACTGATCAGTAAAGTAAAGAAAGGTTAACATTCTAGAACGTTCCCTTTCCTCTGCACAGTTCTCTCACAGTGAGAACCATAGGATTACAATAGTGTTCTTTTACTTTACGCTTTCCTTCATTTGATCACAATCCACTACCAATTCTTATGTATCTGTTGGTGGTCTTTTTAAATTGCCCAATCTGTAGAATCTCGTCTCACAGTCAGTGCAGTGATAAGGCCACTCCAGGACCTTGAAATGCTTCTTACGAAGCCACTCCTTCGTTGCCCGGGCAGTGTGTTTGGGATCATTGTCATGCTGAAAGACCCAGCCACGTTTCATCTTCAATGCCCTTGCTGATGGAAGGAGGTTTTCACTCAAAATCTCACGATACATGGTCCCCATTCATTCTTTCCTTTACACGAATCAGTCGGTCCTGGTCCCTTTGCAGAAAAACAGCCCCAAAGCATGATGTTTTCCACCCCCTTGCTTCAGAGTAGGTATGGTGTTCTTTGGATGCAATCAGCAGTCTTTGTCCTCCAAACACGACCGAGTTGAGTTTTTACCCAAAAGTTTTATTTGGGGTTTAATCTGACCATATGACATTCTCCCAATCCTCTTCTGGATCATCCAAATGCACTCTAGCAACTTCAGACGGGCCTGGACATGTGCTGGGCTTAAGCAGGGGGACACGTCTTGCCACTGCAGGATTTGAGTCCTGGCGGCGTAGTGTGTTACTGATGGTAAGGCTTGCTTTACTTTGGTCCCAGCTCTCTGCAGGTCATTCACTAGGTCACCCCGTATGGTTCTGGGATTTTTGCTCACCGTTCTTGTGATCATTTTGACCCCACGGGGTGAGATCTTGCGTGGAGCCCCAGATCCAAGGGAGATTATCAGTGGTCTGTATGTCTTTCCATTTCCTAATAATTGCTCCCACAGTGATTTCTTCAAACCAGCTGCTTACCTATTGCAGATTCAGTCTTACCAGCCTGGTGCAGGTCTACAATTTTGTTTCTGGTGTCCTTTGACAGCTCTTTGGTCTTGGCCATAGTGGATTTTGGAGGTGACTGTTTGAGGTTGTGGACAGGTGTCTTTTTATACTGATAACAAGTTCAAACAGGTGCCATTAATACAGGTAACGAGTGGAGGACAGATGGAGCCTCTTAAAGAAGAAGTTACAGGTCTGTGAGAGCCAGAAATCCTGCTTGTTTGTAGGTGACCAAATACTTATTTTCCACCATAATTTGCAAATAAATTCATAAAAAATCCTACATGTGATTTTCTGGATTTTTTTCCCTCAATTTGTCTGTCATAGCTGACGTGTACATTATGATGATGAAAATGACAGCCTCTCATCTTTTTTAAGTGGGAGAACTTGCACAATTGGTGGGCTGACTAAATACTTTTTTTTCCCCACTGTCACGTGGTTTCCTCCATCAGCATGAAACAGCAGGAACTGGGATTCATCCAGACCAGGCAATGTTTTTACAAATTCTCCAATGTCCAGTGTTTTTCATTCCTTTAGCCCACTGCAACTGCAGTTTCTTGATGAAAAAGCTAATGGGGATCTATAATAAATACACAAAAACTACATCATTAAGGATCATAGCGTTCAGTCAATGTCATGGAAATAGCTGGTGTCCATAAGGTTTTTTGTACACACAGTGTATGTTGTGTCTAACAGCTCATTCCACAGAAAACTGCAGAAGGAATCGTACCACCCAGTCAACCATCAGACTCCAATTGTGAGACGCCTTCAAAGAGGATATTCAACCCTAAGGGCAAATCCAAGGTCATCTCAATATCATTTACAGTAGAAGCTATCTAAGCACACCAAAACTGACCAAGGTGCACACTGAAGTAAAAGATAGAATGTTAACCTATAACGCTTCCTTTCCTCTGCACAGTTCTCTCACAGTGAGAAAAATAGGATTACAATAGAGTGTTCTACGCTTTTCGTCATTTGAAATTCCTAATTAACTGTTACCACTGTCTTTTATGAGATGAGAATTAAAGTGGAGTGACCAATCTCTTAGCTTGGCTCCTGAGAGAGACTGATGAGTGATTTCACCTCTTATACATTGGAATTCTTTTTAAGGTGCCCATTTGAGAAAAACTCTTTTCCCCTCAGAGCAGGAGAAGGCTTCTCTCCTGTGTGTGTTTCTGATACCTTTTTTGCTCATTTATTTTGTAAGCTTTTTTCACAAATTTGA
>CM072220.1:74694350-74729004 GCA_036851935.1 Coregonus suidteri
AGATTGACAGTGAGGAAAAAACCCAGCCTGCCCCCCTCCACACTGATTGTGCCCCCTTTGGGACTCGGGATCTAGAGATGGCATCAGTGAAGCTGGAAAAATACAGCAAACACGGGAGTGAATGTCAACATTAATGATAAAGGGAAGGGAGGAGGAGAAGGGGGGAAAAAATCGTTTCTCAGGGAAAGAGCAGGTTCATCTATCAAAAATTATTTTGTAAATTAAGACCCCCGTTTTTTTCCCCAGCTTTTGCTGGGTTTAAATTCTGTAATTCTGACACCCAATTTCCAAAAAGGCTTTTTTTAAAATTTTGGGAATTTGGGGAATTTTTGGGTTTTCCTTTGGGGAATTTGACGGGGAATTTAAAAAGGAATTGCCCCTAACTTTTGCAAACCCCTTTGTGATAGTGAGTGGGGGATAATTTTTGTAATCTTTTTAAAAGGGAATTTGGGTTTTTAATTTTCTGTTTATATTTCAGAGATTAAAAAAAGAAAAAGAAAAAACATATAAAACAGTGGGGAAAAAAAAAGTATTTGCACCCAACCAATTGTGCAAATTCCCCCATTTAAAAAATATGAGAGAGGCCTGAAATTTTTCATCATGGGTTTACACGTAAAACCTATGACAGGGAAAATGAAAAAAAAAATCCCAGAAAATCACTTTGGTGGTTTTTTAATGAATTTTTTTGGGCCAAATTATGGTGGAAAAATAAGTTTGGTCAATAACAAAAGTTTTTTAAAACTTTGTTATAAAACCCTTTTTTGGGCAAGCCCACGGGTTTCAAACGTTTTCGGTAAGTTTCACCAAGGTTTTCACACATTTGTTGTGGTTTTTTGGGGCCCAAATTCCTCCATGCAGATCTTCTAGAGCTGTTTGTTTTGGGGCGGGTGCTGGGCAATAGGGGACTTTAAACCCCGCCAAAGTTTTTCTATGGGGTTGAGATCTGGGGGGACTGGCTGGGCCATTTCCAGGACTTGAAATGCTTTTTCCCGAACCAAATTCCTTCTTTGCCCGGGGGGTGTTTTTGGGACATTGTAATGCGGGAAAGACCCAGCCAGGGTTTCATTTTCAAACCCCCTTGCGATGGAAGGAGGTTTTCACTCAAAATTTTAATGATAGGGGGCCCCCAAAATTCATTCTTCCTTTAACAGATCGGTTTTCCTGGCCCCTTTTTGCAGAAAAACAGCCCGAAGTGATGTTTCCACCCCCATGCTTCACAGTGGGATGGGTTTTGGGAAATGCAACAGCATTTTTTGTCCTCCAAAAACGACGAGTTGATTTTTTTCCCAAAAAAAGAAATTTTTTGGTTTCATTGACATTCCCCCCAATCTCTTCTGGATCACCCAAAATGTACTTAGCAACTTCGGACGGCCTGGACGGGTACTGGTTTTTAAGGGGGGGGACCCGTTTGAAATGCGGGTTTTAAAGTCCCTGGCAGCGTAGTGTTTTAAATGAGGGTGGGCCCTTTGTTACTTTGGTCCCAGTCTCTGCGGGTCTTTCACTATTTCCCCCCGTGGGGTTTCCCGGGATTTTTGCTCACCGTTTTTGTGATCTTTTTTGCCCCCACGGGGTTGAGTTTCTTGCGTGGGGGGCCCCAGATTGGGGGAGATTATCAGGGTTTATATGTCTTCCTTTTCCAAAATTTGGCCCCCACAGTTGATTTCTTAAAAACCAAGCGGGTTTCCCTTTTGCAGATTCAGTTTCCCCAGCCGGGTGCGGGTTTACAATTTTGTTTCGGGGGCCTTTTGGGACAGCTTTTTGGTCCTTGGCCATAGGGGATTTTGGAGTGTGACTGTTTGAGGTTTTGTGGACAGGGGTTTTTATACTGATAACAAGTTAAAACGGGTTGCCATTAAAACGGGTTTAATGAGTGGGGGGGACAGAGGAGCCTCTTAAAAAAGAAGTTACAGGTCTGTGAGAGCCGGGAAATCTTCCCTTGTTTGTAGGTGACCAAATACTTTTTTTCCAACCAAAATTTTTGGCAAATAAATTCTTTTAAAAATCCTACGGGGGTTTTTTTTTGGATTTTTTTTCCTCTTTTTGTTGCCCATATTTGAGTGTCCCCTTGTTTAAAAATTACAGGCCTCCCCCCATTTTTTTTAAGGGTGGGAGAACTTGCAAAATTTTGGTGGGGGACTAAATACTTTTTCCCCACTGTATTAAAAATTAACTTTTTTTTGGGCATAAGTATTTTAAATTTTATTTGCACAAATTTTTTTAAAACCGGTCCCCTGCTCCCTTTTCAGACACTTGTAGGGCCCGAGAGCGAAAAACAGACTTTGAACTTTTTGGGGGAGTCTAAACCTTTAGATGTGTAGGAAAAACCCCTTCCCTCGGACGCTACAGACAAAAGTCTCCTGGTCGACAAAAAAAACACTGTAGTTTTTCCACCCCCAGATGGGGAAAGGGGCCGACCTCAGAGGATGGGGGGGATTGAGGCCCAAAAGCCCCCCAAAAAAATACATCTTAGTTTAAACCCAGGACAGATTTTGAGGGGGATTGTTATTTTTTATGCAAATTTTTGATTTCCACAGGGGTGCTCTGGGTTTTTTTTTTTAAGCCCCTCAAGTAAAAGAAAAGAAGAGATCCCCGGTAACATTTCCCTTTTAGGGGATCCTTATAAAGTTTAATTAAAATGGTAACTCCACTGAAAAACAAGTTTTGTATTTAACTATAATGACACATAGTTACAATGTAATAACATTTTACCGGGGTAGAAAATTGTGGTCGGTAATTACAGAAGTGTTAAAAAAGGGGGGGGGTTTAAAAGGGGTTTTCCCAAAAAAAATTTTAAAAATTTTTTTTAAAAAATTTTTTTTTTGGGGGGGGGTTTTTTTTTTGGGGCCCCCCCCGGGGGCCCCCCCCTTTTCCCACCCAAATTTTTTTTTCCCTTTAAATTTTTTTTTAAAAGGTTTTTTTTTTGGGGGGGGGGGGGGGGGAAAAAAAAAATAAAAAAAAATTTTTTTTTTTAAACCTTTTTTCATTTTTTTTTTTTTTTTGGGGGGGGGGCCCCCCCACAACCGGGTTTAAAACCATCCCCCAACCGGGGGGAAAACAAGGGAAAAAAGGTTTTTTCCCTTTTTTTTCCCAAAAAAATTTCCCCCAAAAAACCCCCCCCCCTTTTTTTGGGTTTTTTTGGTTTTTTTGGGGGGGGTTTTTTTGGGGGGGGGTTGTTTTTGGGGGGGGGTTTTTTTTTTTTTTTTTGGGTTTTTTTTTTTTGGGTTTTTTGGGGGCCTTTTTTTGGGGGGGTTTTTTTTTTTTTTTTTTGGGGGGGTTTTTTTTTTTTTTTTTTTTTTTTTTTCCCCCCTTTTTTTTTTTGGGGGGGTTTTTTTTTTTTTTTTTTTTTTTGGTTTTTTTTTTTTTTTTTTTGGGGGGGTTTTTTTTTTTTTTTTTTTTTTTTTTTTTTTGGGGGGTTTTGGTTTTTTTTTTTTTTTTTTTGGGTTTTTTTTTTTTTTTTTTTTTTTTTTTGGGTTTTTTTTTTTTTTTTTTTCACTTTTTTTTTTCGGGTTGGGGGGTTTTTTTTTTTGGTTTCCCTTTTCCCTTTTTTGGTTTGATTGCTAGTACCCTTCTAAAAGTTTTAAGCAGATTTGGGCCCGGGGCGGCCCCTGGGGGGGAGCCCAGATGCTGCTGGAAGTGGTTTTGGAAGGGCAAGGCAGCAGGCACTCTTTCCTCTGGTCCAAAAAAAAAACGTCCCTGTCTTTCGGATGGGAGTTAAACTGTTGCCTGACTGTCTGCGGTACTACAGACCCATGCTACTTCAGTTGCGTGTAATGAGTGGGGGTGTTAACCCAGTGTCCTGGCTTGTGAATTCCCAATCTGGCCCTCATAGGGCGCATCATGGCCACCTAATCACCCTAGGCTTCAATCGGCTCATTGGAAGCTCCCATGCCACTTATCTGTAACTATTTCCCAGGTTGTTGCTGTAAATGAAAATGTGTTCTCATCAACTTACCTGGTAAAAATAAAAATAATTTACTTAAACATTAATGGGCACTGTCAAAATATATCTCCAGCAATGTTGTTGCTAGCACTTGCTCCAAAAATAAAGTGTTCCTATCTGGTTACACTTGGTTGAGTTTACGAAAAACAGATCTAACACAAGTGTCTATGTATGCGGATGACTCAACCATATACATGTCAGCTACTACAGCGACTGAACATGACCGCAACACTTACAAAGAGTTGCAGTTAGCTTTTAGAGTGGGTGGAAAGGAATAAGTTAGAATCCTAAATATTTCTAAAACTAGAAGCATTGTAAATTGGGACAAATCATGGTCACTAAACCCTAAACCTCAACTAAATCTTGTAATAAATAATGTGGAAATTGAGGCAAGTTGAGGTGACTAAACTGCTTGGAGTAACCCTGGATTTTAAACTTTCATGGTCAAAACATATTGATACAACAGAAGCTAAGATGGGGAAAAAATATGTCCATAATATAAGCGCTGCTCTACCCTTCTTAACCACACTATCAACAGTGCAGGTCCTACAGGGCCCTTAGTTTTTGTCGTCACACCTGGACTACTGTACAGTCGTGTGTGGGTCAGGTGCCACAAAAAAAGGGACTAAGAAAAATTGCAATTGGCTCAGACCAGGGCAGCACGGCTGATTAATAATATGCATGTCGATCTTATCATGGCTCAAAGTGGAGGTGTTGACATGTTGGGTGCACCGAGCTGTCGTTTGAGCTAGTGGCGCACAGCTTTGTCAACCCATGCATACCCCACAAAGACATGCCACCAGAGGTCTCTTCACAGTCCCAAGTCAAGAAACAGACTATGAGACTATGAGAGGTGCACAGTACTACATAGAGTACATGACTACATGGAACTCTAATTTCCACATCAAGTAAACTGATGCAAGTAGTACAATTAGATTTTAAAAAACAGATTTAAAAAAACACCTTATCGAAACAGCGGGGACTGGGAAGCAACACAAAATATAGGCGCAGACACATGCAGCACACACACACACGATAACATACGCACTATACACACACGTCACATGGATTTTTTACTGTAGATATGGTAGTGGTGGAGTAGGGGCCTCTGAGGGCACACAGTGTGTTGTGAAATCTGTGAATTTAAACAATGTTTTTTATGAACTGCCTTAATTTGCTGGATCCCAGGAAGTGTATCATCTGCTGCCTGGCAGGAACTAATGGGGATCCATAATAAATACAGGTCCCAGATGAAGAATAAAACCCCTATTTCGAAGCATAGTACATGTAATGTTAGCCAAGTACAATGTAATTTACTAGTTTGTTACCCAGGAATTTAGCTAGTAAACATGAAGTGTAGCTTTAGGCAGTACTTGTAATTAATGTTGTACAGTACATTACCCATCCTGACAACCTGGCCTCAATTTAAAGCTTGGTGAAGTGACTCCAAGTGGAGAATAAATATACACTAGTACACTCACTGATAGAATAATTTGGTAATGACTAATTATTACACTCAGATTCTTTGTGAAATGTGTTAGAATCATAAAAACTACAATCTGATAATGTGTTTAGCTTTAGTTAGAAAGTAAAAACAAGGGCTTTGGCTTATTGTTCTATCTATGCAAGCAGAATGCAACCGTGAAACGAATAACAGAAAACAGGATGTGAAACTAGACACTGAGAAACATGTCCCCACCGTATGTGCCTGTATAAGATGCATATTTGCCTCAGCAAACAGAGTATTGTGTGTCTTCTGAAACCAGTGTGAAATAGATACAGACGAAGAAACAACTGGGTTGCTGTGCAAGCTAACAGAGAAATATGACAGTTGCCTAAATATGGGCTAGGAGCTTTCTAGGGGCGTAGTAGAGGTATACAAAACGTTGTTCATTGGATGATTTTCAGAGCTCTCATGAATAAAGAATGACCATTGCAGTAAGGGTCTGTTTAATTTAATTTAATTAAACTAGAGATTTATATCTCTGGGAATTATTCAAAGATTTAAGAAGTGTTTGACTTCAACCATTGAGATAACAAAATTCTCGTGACAACCACAGAGTATCTGTATAGGAAAATCATTAAGAGCAAAAACTGTGCTGCCAATCACAGTGTAGGCGCGACATTTTGCGGGTGAGGAGAGCTCGTTGGAGGATGCTTGCATTGAAGAGCTGGGCATCGTGTTATGACCTGCATATTATCTGAATTAGGCCCACAGAATTATACCTACGGAGGGAGACGCTTCTATGGAGGAACTTTCGAATGTCTTTGAACTTCAGAGTTGGTTTAACGTTGGATCAGAGCAGATGTTAGCTAGCTAGCTAACAACCTTGTTTGTGCAGTGCAGTGCAAGCACTAGAATTAAAAATAGGTCTTACGTTTTTGTCGTTAATAAATCCAATGTGAAACGTGGTGACTAATTGAATCTGCATTAACTAGCATTGAAAAAGTTATTCCATTCTTCTCAAAATTAAACATATCTCCGCTAATTCTGAATCATGCTTGTAACGTTGTCAGTAGGATACAGTAACCTATGCTTCAGAGGAGAGGAGCAGGTAGTTTCCAAATGTACACCCACTGGCAAAGGTTTCATATCCAGCTGGAAGGCAGAAACTGGAATATGTTCCCTAGAGTGAGCTTTCCCCAGCTAACAAAATTACGTTCCAGGACGTGACAAAGTTATTTTAGTCCCTACATAAGTCATGATAACGTTATTGGTGAAACGTTCCTTCTACGTAGCTGTGGTGTCCGCTTATGTCCCAAGTCTTTTCAGGACGTAATAAATGTGGGGAATTTTAAACCGTTAAATATGTGTATTTTTAAGTCAACCTCATAATGTTGCTAAACGTCAGAAAGTACGTTGAGAGCCCCATAAAATTCAGTTTCTGGTAACCACTGGGAACGTAACTTTTCGTACGTAACAGTGTGATGGGGACAAGGACATTCTGCTGGCCAAACCCTCCCCTAACCCGGACAATTGGGCATCACCTCATGGGTCTCCCGGTCGTGGCTGGCTGCTACACAGACAGGTATCGAACCAGCATCTGTTAGCAACGCAGCTGCGATGCAGTGTCTTAGACCACTGTGCCACTACGGGAGGACCCTTAAGACACGTCATTTAATCTACCCTGAACATATACACAGTGTCCTGTCGGTAGGTGTCCACTGACGAAATATGCAAAATGCCAGAAAATAAGTTCTTTTTTTACATAAAACTGTATCACAATAGATTTCGTAAACAAAATCACAGCAATAAGCTCACAAAATAACAAGTCAGTAAAAAACATGAACACTGCACTCCAATCAAGAACTGTAAAACTGATTAAAAAGCTAAAGTGAATACTATGTTAGGTTTATTCAGGTGCTGCTGCTCCATCCTCATCCACGGTGTCTTCCTCGACCCGCTCCTGGAAGTCAAAATAACACAAACTGGTCATTATTTTCCTTAAACAAATGATCAAAATGCCGGTTTAACGTCGACTCCTACTACATTCCTTTTTTACTACCACAATCATTTAGCTATATTGACCGACTTGGATTAAAGTGAAGTAAAAAAGGCCATTATCCTCTATGGCCCTCCATAACTTGGTTTCAGAGCAGTCCTGAACTCTGTACGGATCAATCTCCAGTAGTTTCACCATTATCCTCTATGGCCTCCATAACTTGGTTCAGAGCAGTCCTGAACTCTGTACGGATCATCTCCAGTTCACCATTATCCTCTATGGCCTCCATAACTTGGTTCAGAGCAGTCCTGAACTCTGTACGGATCATCTCCAGTTCACCATTATCCTCTATGGCCTCCAATAACTTGGTAACTTGGTTCAGAGCAGTCCTGAACTCTGTACGGATCATCTCCAGTTCCACACCATTATCCTCTATGGCCTCCATAACTTGGTTCAGAGCAGTCCTGAACTCTGTACGGATCATCTCCAGTTTCACCATTATCCTCTATGGCCTCCATAACTTGGTTCAGAGCAGTCCTGAACTCTGTACGGATCATCTCCAGTTTCCACCATTATCCTCTATGGCCTCCATAACTTGGTTCAGAGCAGTCCTGAACTCTGTACGGATCATCTCCAGTTTCACCATTATCCTCTATGGCCTCCATAACTTGGTTCAGAGCAGTCCTGAACTCTGTACTGGATCATCTCCAGTTCCACCATTATCCCCTCTATGGCCTCCATAACTTGGTTCAGAGCAGTCCTGAACTCTGTACGGATCATCTCCAGTTCCACCATTATCCTCTATGGCCTCCATAAACTTTGGTTCAGAGCAGTCCTGAACTCTGTACGGATCATCTCCAATTCCACCATTATCCTCTATGGCCTCCATAAAATGGTTCAGAGCAGTCCTGAACTCTGTACGGATCATCTCCAATTTCACCAATTTCCTCTATGGCCTCCATAAACTTGGTTCAGAGCAGTCCTGAACTCTGTACGGATCATCTCCAGTTCCACCATTATCCTCTATGGCCTCCATAACTTGGTCAGAGCATTCCTGAACTCTGTACGGATCATCTCAGTTTCACCATTATCCTCTATGGCCTCCATAACTTGGTTCAGAGCAGTCCTGACTCTGTACGGATCATCTCCAGTTCCACCATTATCCTCTATGGCCTCCATAACTTGGTTCAGAGTAGTCCTGAACTCTGTACGGATCATCTCCACAGTTTCACCATTATCCTCTATGGCCTCCATAACTTGGTTCAGAGCAGTCCTGAACTCTGTACGGATCATCTCCAGTTCCACCATTATCCTCTATGGCCTCCATAAACTTGGTTCAGAGCAGTCCTGAACTCTGTACGGATCATCTCCAGTTTCACCATTATCCTCTATGGGCTCCATAACTTGGTTCAGAGCAGTCCTGAACTCTGTACGGATCATCTCCAGTTCCACCATTATGCTTCTATGGCCTCCATAACTTGGGTTCAGAGCAGTCCTGAACTCTGTACGGATCATCTCCAGTTCTACCATTATCCTCTATGGCCTCCATATCTTTGGTTCAGAGCAGTCCTGAACTCTGTACGGATCATCTCCAGTTTCACCATTATCCTCTATGGCCTCCATAACTTGGTTCAGAGCAGTCCTGAAACTCTGTACGGATCATCTCCAGTTCCACCATTATCCTCTATGGCCTCCATAACTTGGTTCAGAGCAGTCCTGAACTCTGTACGGATCATCTCCAGTTCCACCATTATCCTCTATGGCCTCCATAACTTGGTTCAGAGCAGTCCTGAACTCTGTACGGATCATCTCCAGTTCCACCATTATCCTCTATGGCCTCCATAACTTGGTTCAGAGCAGTCCTGAACTCCTGTACGGATCATCTCCAGTTCCACCATTATCCTCTATGGCCTCCATAACTTGGTTCAGAGCAGTCCTGAACTCTGTACGGATCATCTCCAGTTTCACCATTATGCTCTATGGCCTCCATAACTTGGTTCAGAGCAGTCCTGAACTCTGTACGGATCATCTCCAGTTCTACCATTATCCTCTATGGCCTCCATATCTTGGTTCAGAGCAGTCCTGAACTCTGTACGGATCATCTCCAGTTTCACCATTATCCTCTATGGCCTCCATAACTTGGTTCAGAGCAGTCCTGAACTCTGTACGGATCATCTCCAGTTCCACCATTATCCTCTATGGCCTCCATAACTTGGTTCAGAGCAGTCCTGAACTCTGTACGGATTCATCTCCAGTTCCACCATTATCCTCTATAGCCTCCATAACTTGGTTCAGAGCAGTCCTGAACTCTGTACGGTGTTAGAAATTGCGTAATTCAAATCTGGTATTGGAATAAGAATCAAACATAATCAAGAGATATTCAATCCAAGCTAAATTTATTATATGCAAAATGTATGTATGATAAGTATGAAGGTTCGTATATATGGGTCCACTGAAATACCACGCAGGGCACTCGGAGAACTAATCCATTGTTACAGGTTCTTCTTCAAATACTCTGACAGAGATATTTCCCACTCCCTGCTGGCCAATCAGAGTAGAGACTGAGCGTGGTTTGGACTTACTCAGCCAATCCGTTGGCGCACCGGCTGGTCCCAACCCCTTGGCACTCCACTTGTTGCACACTGTTGCCAGGCATAAGTTTTTATCATAACAACCTGTAGTCAGCACCCAAAAGACACCATTCCACTGTACCTACGTTCAAGGACGGTTCACAGACAAAAAAGAGGCAGTGTTCGTATCTGTAAGAAATATAAGTCTTATCTGTCCTACCCCCTAACGTTCCTCACATGAATCACAGCTGGTTATGTGAAACAATTTATATGAGTATAGTACAAACCCTCTATGCTTATCATTAATGCATTCCTTCTAAGCTATTCATCACATACAGATCCAATTATGAGAAAATAGATCCCCACAACGGATCATCTCCAATTTCATCATTATCCTCTATGGCCTCCATAACTTGGTTCAGAGCAGTCCTGAACTCTGTACGGATCATCTCCAGTTCCACCATTATCCTCTATGGCCTCCATAACTTGGTTCAGAGCAGTCCTGAACTCTGTACGGATCATCTCCAGTTCCACCATTATCCTCTATGGCCTCCATAACTTGGTTCAGAGCAGTCCTGAACTCTGTACGGATCATCTCCAGTTTCACCATTATCCTCATCTCCACTGCTTGAAGATCTGCAAAATAATAAAAGACTCAACAGTTTTGCTGAAAGTAGTGTGACAATACAAGCCATGAGTACCAGGCAGGACATGGATCAAGGCCATGTGAAATACCTCGATCAAAATATCCACCTTTCATATATATTAGTAGTATTGATAACCATGTATCTGCTGACAGCCAAACAATTTGGAATTGATGTGACAATACAAGAGAAGCAACATGTTGTAACATATAGGCACATATAACTTGTGTGTGAAACATTGTATTGTATTCTTATGATTGGTAGGGGGTTATTATGTCTGAGTGAATGGGCTGCTTCTACTTTAACATCATGCTGTGTGACTTGTCTTTCTGTCGCCCTATGCGTTTTACATAAAGTCTCCTACATGGAGAGTCTGCTTCTCTGTCTGCTTCTCTGTCTGCTTCTCTGTCTGCTTCTCCGTCTGCTTCTCTGTCTGCTTAACAGTCAGGCCGTCTGCTTCTCTGTCAGTTTAAGGGTCAGGCCGTCTGCTTCTCCGTCTGCTTCTCTGTCAGCTTATCGGAACTACAGAGTTGGTTTAACGTTGGAACAGAGCTAATGTTAGCTAGCTAGCTAACAACCTTGTTTGTAAAGTGCAGTGCAGCACTATAATTAAAAACAGGTCGTACCTTTTTGTCATTAATAAATCCAATTTGAAACGTGGTGACTATTGTGGGGATTTATTATTCTCATAAATTGATGGGATGACTAACTTAGAAAGAATGCATTCTGGACTGTGCTGATGTGGGTTGTGTCACCTGGCAAGCTGTGATTGATGTGAAGAGCTGTTTTAGGGGGTAAAATGAGATAAGAATTTGTGTCTCCAAATACTAGACTATACTGGTTCTTTGTGATCTGTGAACCATCCTTGGACGTAGGAATGGTGTCTAGGGGAGCTGGCACTTCTCACCATGACAGGTTGTTATGATAAGAACTTATACCTGGCAACAGGGGTGCGCCAACGGATTGGCTGAGTAAGTCTAAACCACATGTGAGTACTCAGGTCTTTCACTCTGAGCATTCATATCAATGACTCACTCTCAAATGGACCATCAATACCAGAGTTCTACAATACTATTTACATAATCAACTGGACATTACAACAGCCTGAACCTCAATATAGTCCTGGGCATATATTGAACTCTAACAATGGGAGATGGAAAGGGTCTGTTGAAATGAATACTGTAGTGGTGTGGTCCTCTGTAGCTCAGCTGGTAGAGCATGGCGCTTGTAACGCCAAGGTAGTGGGTTCGATCCCCGGGACCACCCATACACAAAAATGTATGCACGCTTGACTGTAAGTCGCTTTGGATAAAAGCGTCTGCTAAATGGCATATTATTATAATTAGAAAGGTAACACAAGCTTCCTCTCTGGTTCCATTCCCTAATAGTAAGTGGGTCATTATTGAATTGTGGTGGTAATGCTGTCCCTGGACTTTGGCACCATAAAAAAAATGACAAATACATTTATTTAACAAGAAACCTATGTAAATCCTTTTATACTGACATACATATATTTGTACGCATTGTAGAAAATACTGGTGCCTAGCTAATTGGCTTGTCCCAATGGTGATGTGTAGAGGTATAGTGACATGTTTTGACTAGATAAATAGAAACATGATTTTGAGTTAAAGAAAAACATTGTATTTTCTGTATAGATAACTGAAAAAATGAAGGTTTCTTTTTTATTAGCAGATCAATTAAGTTCATTGCAGTTATCCAAATACATTAATCAATGGCTAAAATAATGAATCTAGTTTTAAAATACAATTTAATAAACACATGTAGTCATTTCATAGCCTGTGTATCATTAAACAAAAGTCATTTAGTAGTAAAAAATAATCACCCAGGACCGAGTTTGGGAAACCCTGATTTAGCAGACGCTCCCATCCAGAGCCACCCACAGCTTGGGCATCAGCCGCTCCCATCCAGAGCGACCCACAGCTTGGGCATCAGAAGCTCCCATCCAGAGCGACCCACAGCTTGGGCATCAGCCGCTCCCATCCAGAGCGACCCACAGCTTGGGCATTCATCTTAAGATAGCCAGGAGAGCCAACCACACATCAGTCGTATCCAAACCACGTATCACAATACAATACATAATACAATATAAAATACCATATACAGGCACTTGGAAAGAATTCAGACTCCTTGACTTTTTCCACATTTTGTTACGTCACAGCCCTATCCTAAAAATGGATTAAATTGTTTCTCCCCCCTCACCAATATACACACAATACCCCATAATAACAACACAAAAACAGTTCAGAAATTGTAGCAAATGTATTCAAAATAAAAAATTTAAATATGACATTTACATGAGCATTAAGACCCTTTTTCATCAGTACTTTGTTGAAGCACTTTGGCAGCGATTACAGCCTCGCGTCTTCTTGGGTATGACGCTACAAGCTTGGCACACCTGTATTTGGGGAGTTTTCTCCCATTCTTCTCTGCAGATCCTCTCAAACCTCTGTCAGGTTGGATGGGGAGCGTCGCTGCACAGCTATTTTCAGGTCCCTCCAGAGATGTTCAATCGGGTTCAAGTCCGGGCTCTGGTGGGGCCACTCAAGGACATTCAGAGATTTGTCCCGAAGCCACTCCTGCGTTGTCTTGGCTGTGTGCTTAGGGTTGTTGTCTTGTTGGAAGGTGAACCTTCGCCCCAGTCTGAGGTCCTGTGTGCTTTGGAGCAGGTTCTCATCAAGGATCTCCCTGTACTTTGCTCCGTTCACGGTGAAGCATGGTGGTGGCAGGGACTGGGAAACCTGACTAGTTTCCCAGTCCCTGCCACTGAAAAACATCCCCACAGCATGATGCTGCCACCACCATGCTTCATCGTAGGGATGATGCCAGATTTCCTCCAGACGTGACACTTAGCATTCAGGCCAAAGAGTTCAACTTTGGTTTTATCAGACCACAGAATCTTGTTTCTCATGGTCAGAGTCCTTTAGGTGCCTTTTGGCAAACTCCAAGCGGGGCTGTCATGTGCCTTTTACTGAGGACTCGCTTCCATCTGGCCACTCTACCATAAAGGCCTGATTGGTGGAGTGCTGCAGAAATGATTGTTCTTCTGGAAGGTTCTCCATCTTCACAGAGAAACTCTGGAGCTCTGTCAGAGGACCATCGAGTTCTTGGTCACCTCCCTGACCAAAGGCCCTTTTCCCCCCGATTGCTCAGTTTGTCCGGGCGGAAAGAGTCTTGGTGCTTCCAAACTTCTTCCATTTAAGAATAATGGAGGCCATTGTGTTCTTGGGGACCTGCAATGCTGCAGACATTTTTTGGTACCCTTCCCTAGATCTGTGCCTCGACACAATCCTGTCTCAGAGCTCTATGGAAAATACCTTTGACCTCATGGCTTGGTTTTTGCTCTGACATGCACTGTCAACTGTGGGACCTTATATAGACAGTGTGTGTCTTTCCAAATAATTTCCAATCAATTGAATTTATCACAGGTGGACTCCAATCAAGTTGTAGAAACATCAAGGGTGATCAATGGAAAAAGGATGCACAAGAGCTTAAATTTCGAGTTTCATAGCAAAGGGTCTGAATACTTATGTACATAAGGATAAAATATAAATATATGAAAATAATTCTAAAAAATTGTTTTTGCTTTGACATTCTGGGGTATTGTGTGTAGATTGATGAGGGAAAAAAGCAATTTAATCAATTTTTTTTGAGAATAAGGCTGTAACGTAACACAAAATGTGGAAAAAAAGAAGGGGTCTGAATACTTTCCCAATGCACAGTATGTTTATTTATCAACGTTCCTATTATTTAAACAGAGTTTTCACAGGCCACTATTTAAAAGAAGATCCCAGCTTTCTCTTGCTGCTATATTTATTGCTAAATTCTTTAAATGAAGCACATGAATCCGCTTTAAAAAACTGGTGTAGCCTACCTGGAATATAGGTGGTGCGTGAGTTTTAAGTTTGGGGAAGCTAATTTTCACCATAAAAATGCACCTTTATATTAAAGCATTCCATGCATCATCACATTTGCAGACTTATGTAAAATAGCCTATTATTCGTAATGTTAGGAGTAGATTGGATAGTCATAATTTAGGCTAATAATATAACTCAATCACAGTTGGCAAAATGACCATTCAATGCATGGCTGAGCGCATAGTGGGTAGAGTAGGCCAAGGTTATATCAGGAACATTTCTTTCTTTCTTTGCATGGGCAAAATGAGGCCTTTTATAAACACATTTCATGCAATTCAGCTACACTTTATATGACTGGAGACATTAGCAGAATATTTTTTAATACGACAAATTACAGGGTAGCCTACTCTGCTGACAGATTAATAAAAACAACGTTGTCCATATAATAGGCCTATGAGAAGGGGAGACACAAATAGAATAAGACTTCCAGCTAAACTGGAGGAGGAAATTATTGTCCAACAATATTTTAAAGCAGCACTGACCCAACAACGATAAATAGTGAATATGTGCAGTGCGCGCTCACAGGGGTTATTGCCGATGCTCTCCTCTGGTGCCAATAAGATCGGCTATGCAGTTGTTTGCTCAAGTTGAGCATGTTGATAACTACAATAAAAGCCAGATGAGTCTCTTCATAGTCTTCTCTTCACAGCAATAACCACTTGCTTTCCAAACTACACTATATAGACACACAAAAATATGTGGACACCCCTTCAAAATGAGTGATTTGGCTCTTTCAGAACCACCCGATGCTGACAGGTGTATAAAATCAAGCACACTGCCATGCTATCTCCATAGACAAACATTGGCAGTAGAATGGCCTTACTGAAGAGCTCAGTGGCTTTCAACGTGGCACCGTTATAGGATGCAATCTTTCCAAATAGTAAGTTCATCAAATTTATGCCCTGCTAGAGCTGCCCCCGGTCAACTAAGTGCTGTTATTGTGAAGTGGAAATGTCTAGGAGCAGCAACGGCCCAGCCGCGAAGTGGTAGGCCACACAAGCTCACAGAACAGGACCGCCGAGTGCTGAAGCGCGTAAAAATTGACTGTCCTGCACAGAGCCCTGACCTCAACCCCATCGAACACCTTTGGGATGAATTGGAACACCGACTGCGGGCCAGGCCTAATCACCCAACATCAGTGCCCAACCTCACTAATGCTTGTGGCTGAATGGAAGCAAGTCCCCGCAGCAATGTTCCAACAACTAGTGGAAAGCCTTCCCAGAAGATTGGAGGCGGTTATAGCAGCAAAGGGGGGACCAACTCCATATTAATGCCCATGATTTTGGAATGAGATGTTCGACGAGCACTTTGGTCATGTAGTGTATGTTTTCCCACGATTGTATTTAGAAATATTGTGATATACCTGGCTTGGCCTCTACTTGTCACAGACAGGCTCAACAATAATCTGCCCAAATTGCACACGGTGCCTTTCCTTCCGACTGTAGACAATTCACAACTTATTAATTTTTCTAGAAGCTAATGACCCTGTGGCCAAATCATGCTTTAGTAGCCTATTTTGAATGTTTATATTTATTTATTTATAGACAGGAGTAGGCTAATTAGGCTATATAATTTTGGCAATTTAATTCAATTTACTCACGTAACCTCCATTCACTATTCGACTGCATGCTACGGATGACATGCTTTTTTTGTTGGGCCGTTCTAAATACAAAAAAAATTGTTAGTAGGCTGTATGTAAAGACCAGATTAAATTGAGAATAGTCTGATGGTTGAGAATATTATCAAGGGCTTGTCAAATTGTGAATGAGAGACTGATTAAGTGTGTGCAGCCTGTGAAAGAAACAGAGCAGAGCTCATGCCTTTAGTCCCATCATGCATCGCATCAGAGTTCATGCCTTTCATTATACTTTTTTCAAATCATCTTTAGAGTCGCATCATGCAGCCTTAGAAAGTATAAAAAATCTAAACATATAGCCCAACGTTTGTATCACAACTAAAGTCGCACAAATAACTCTAAATTATGGATATAGGAGGACCTGTTTCTTAACGCTGAACACAGAAAATAGTGCACACTTCCTCTGAAGTTATTTTATTCAGTTATGTTCAATTGTCTTCTTACTATATAAAAAAAATAATGCCACAGAATTCTAAGCAAATCTTGTCTGCTAAATGAACTAGTGTAGCCCACAGCCAAATGGCATAGCCAGATCAGGAACTAACATAAGGACACTCAGAATATGCTATTCTGTTCTTCTGAAATAGGTTACGTGGAAGCCAGGAGATGCTAAGCATGTTTAGGTTAATTACCGGCCAATTACCATGAGACCGGTAGTTATTTGTATGACAATCACTGGCTGACACAGCCCAGAGTAGTAGTAAGGCTTCTCTGTTGTTTGTATACGTTCATGTGTTTTTAAGTGTCCCAGTCGAGAGAAACTCGCCCCCAGAGTGAAGAGCAGGTTTAAGGCTTCTCTCTTGTATGTATTCGTTCATGTTGTTTTAAGTTGCATGATTGAGAGAAACTCGCCCCACAGTCAGAGCAGGAGTAAGGTTTCTCTCCTGTATGTATACGTTCATGTGTTTTTAAGTGGCCCAGTTGCGAGAAACTTGCCCTGCAGTCAGAGCAGAAGTAAGGCTTCTCTCCTGTGTGTATCCGTTGGTGTGATTTTAAGCTTTCCTGATGAGAGAAATTCTTCCCACAGTCAGAGCAGGAGTAAGGCTTCTCTCCTGTGTGTGTTCTCTGATGACTTTTTAGCTCAGCTGATGTTGAGAAGCATTTTACACAGTCAAAGCAGGAGTAAGGCATCTCTCCTGTATGTATACGTTCATGTGTTTTTAAGGGGCCCAGTCGAGAGAAAACTCGCCCCACAGTCAGAGCAAGAGTAAGGCTTCTCTCCTGTATGTATACGTTCATGTTGTTTTAAGTCGCCCAGTCGAGAGAAACTCTTCCCCACAGTCAGAGCAGTAGTAAGGCTTCTCCCCTGTGTGTGTTCTCTGATGACTTTTTTAGCTCAGCTGACGTTGAGAAGCATTTTACACAGTCAGAGCAGGAGTAAGGCTTCTCTCCTGTGTGTGTTCTCTGATGACTTTTTAGCTCAGCTGATGTTTTAAAAACATTTTACACAGTCAGAGCAGGAGAAAGGCTTCTCTCCTGTATGTATACGTTCATGTGTTTTTAAGTGGTCCAGTCGAGAGAAACTCGCCCCACAGTCAGAGCAAGAGTAAGGCTTCTCTCCTGTATGTATACGTTCATGTGTGTTTTAAGTCGCACAGTCGAGAGAATCTCTTCCCACAGTCAGAGCAGTAGTAAGGCTTCTCCCCTGTGTGTGTTCTCTGATGAACTTTTAGCTCAGCTGATGTTTTAAAACTCTTCCCACAGTCAGAGCAGTAGTAAGGCTTCTCTCCTGTGTGTGTTCTCTGATGAACTTTTAGCTCAGCTGATGTTTTAAAACTCTTCCCACAGTCAGAGCAGTAGTAAGGCTTCTCTCCTGTGTGTTTACGTTGGTGTGTTTTTTTAAGTTGCACAGTAGAGAGAAACTTGCCCCGCAGTCAGAGCATGAGTATGGCTTCTCTCCTGTGTGTTTACGTTGGTGTGTTTTTAAGTGGCCCAGTTGAGAGAAACTTGCCCTACAGTCAGAGCAGGAGTAAGGCTTCTCTCCTGTGTGTGTTCTCTGATGAACCTTTAGCTGAGATGATGTTGTGAAGCATTTTACAACAATTAGAGCAGGAGTAAGGCTTCTCTCCTGTATGTATACGTTCATGCTTTTTTAAGTTGCCCAGTAGAGAAAAACTTGCCCCGCATTCAGAGCAAGAGTAAGGCTTCTCTCCTGTGTGTTTACGTTGGTGTGTTTTTAAGTTGCTTGGTTGAGAGAAACTCTCCCCACAGTCAGAGCAGAAGTAAGGCTTCTCTCCTGTATGTATACGTTCATGTGTTTTTAAGTGTCCCAGTCGAGAGAAACTTGCCCCGCAGTCAGAGCAGAAGTAAGGCTTCTCTCCTGTGTGTGTTCTCTGATGAACTTTTAGATCAGCTGAGGTTTTGAAGCTCTTCCCACAATCAGTGCAGGAATACAGATTCTCTCCTGTGTGTAATTTTAGGTGTATTTTTAGCTTTGATATAATTGGGAAAATCTCCACACAATGTGGGCAGTGGTGAGACCTCTTAGCTCTGTGATCTTCCTGCTGTTGCTCTCTGGATGTAGAGAATGTCTCAACACGGTCTCCTGTGTGAACAACATCAGAAGAACCAGTCAATTGGTGTGATATTCATGTCGGATATACATGTATTTTTACATCAGCAGTTTACAGAAACCCAGCCAAAAACCCCAAAGAGCAGCAATGCAGATGTAGAAGCACAGTAGCTAGGAACAACTCCCTAAAAGGCAGGAAACTAGGAAGAAACCTAGAGAGGAACTAGACTCAGAGGGGCAGGAAACTAGGAAGAAACCTAGAGAGGAACTAGACTCAGAGGGGCAGGAAACTAGGAAGAAACCTAGAGAGGAACTAGACTCAGAGGGGCAGGAAACTAGGAAGGAACCTAGAGAGGAACTAGACTCAGAGGGGCAGGAAACTAGGAAGGAACCTAGAGAGGAAACTAGACTCAGAGGGGCAGGAAACTAGGAAGGAACCTAGAGAGGAACTAGACTCAGAGGGCAGGAAACTAGGAAGGAACCTAGAGAGGAACTAGACTCAGAGGGGCAGGGAAACTAGGAAGAAACCTAGAGAGGAACTAGACTCAGAGGGGCAGAAACTAGGAAGAAACCTAGAGAGGAACTAGACTCAGAGGGGCAGGAAACTAGGAAGGAACCTAGAGAGGAACTAGACTCAGAGGGGCAGGAGGAAACTAGGAAGGAAACTAGAGAGGAACTAGACTCAGAGGGGCAGGAAACTAGGAAGGAACCTAGAGAGGAACTAGACTCAGAGGGGCAGGAAACTAGGAAGGAACCTAGAGAGGAACTAGACTCAGAGGGGCAGGAAACTAGGAAGGAACCTAGAGAGGAACTAGACTCAGAGGGGCAGGAAACTAGGAAGAAACCTAGAGAGGAACTAGACTCAGAGGGGCAGGAAACTAGGAAGAAACCTAGAGAGGTGAACTAGACTCAGAGGGGCAGGAAACTAGGAAGAAACCTAGAGAGGAACTAGACTCAGAGGGCAGGAAACTAGGAAGGAACCTAGAGAGGAACTAGACTCAGAGGGGCAGGAAACTAGGAAGAAACCTAGAGAGGAACTAGACTCAGAGGGGCAGGAAACTAGGAAGAAACCTAGAGAGGAACTAGACTCAGAGGGGCAGGAAACTAGGAAGAAACCTAGAGAGGAACTAGACTCAGAGGGGCAGGAAACTAGGAAGGAACCTAGAGAGGAACTAGACTCAGAGGGGCAGGAAACTAGGAAGGAACCTAGAGAGGAACTAGACTCAGAGGGGCAGGAAACTAGGAAGAAACCTAGAGAGGAACTAGACTCAGAGGGGCAGGAAACTAGGAAGAAACCTAGAGAGGAACTAGACTCAGAGGGGCAGGAAACTAGGAAGGAACCTAGAGAGGAACTAGACTCAGAGGGGCAGGAAACTAGGAAGAAACCTAGAGAGGAACTAGACTCAGAGGGGCAGGAAACTAGGAAGGAACCTAGAGAGGAACTAGACTCAGAGGGGCAGGAAACTAGGAAGAAACCTAGAGAGGAACTAGACTCAGAGGGGCAGGAAAACTAGGAAGGAACCTAGAGAGGAACTAGACTCAGAGGGGCAGGAAACTAGGAAGGAACCTAGAGAGGAACTAGACTCAGAGGGGCAGGAAACTAGGAAGGAACCTAGAGAGGAACTAGACTCAGAGGGGCAGGAAACTAGGAAGGAACCTAGAGAGGAACTAGACTCAGAGGGGCAGGAAACTAGGAAGGAACCTAGAGAGGAACTAGACTCAGAGGGGCAGGAAACTAGGAAGAAACCTAGAGAGGAACTAGACTCAGAGGGGCAGGAAACTAGGAAGGAACCTAGAGAGGAAACTAGACTCAGAGGGGCAGGAAACTAGGAAGAAAACCTAGAGAGGAACTAGACTCAGAGGGGCAGGAAACTAGGAAGAAACCTAGAGAGGAACTAGACTCAGAGGGGCAGGAAACTAGGAAGAAACCTAGAGAGGAACTAGACTCAGAGGGGCAGGAAACTAGGAAGAAACCTAGAGAGGAACTAGACTCAGAGGGGCAGGAAACTAGGAAGGAACCTAGAGAGGAACTAGACTCAGAGGGGCAGGAAACTAGGAAGGAACCTAGAGAGGAACTAGACTCAGAGGGGCAGGAAACTAGGAAGAAACCTAGAGAGGAACTAGACTCAGAGGGGCAGGAAACTAGGAAGAAACCTAGAGAGGAACTAGACTCAGAGGGGCAGGAAACTAGGAAGGAACCTAGAGAGGAACTAGACTCAGAGGGGCAGGAAACTAGGAAGAAACCTAGAGAGGAACTAGACTCAGAGGGGCAGGAAACTAGGAAGGAACCTAGAGAGGAACTAGACTCAGAGGGGCAGGAAACTAGGAAGAAACCTAGAGAGGAACTAGACTCAGAGGGGCAGGAAACTAGGAAGGAACCTAGAGAGGAACTAGACTCAGAGGGGCAGGAAACTAGGAAGGAACCCTAGAGAGGAACTAGACTCAGAGGGGCAGGAAACTAGGAAGGAACCTAGAGAGGAACTAGACTCAGAGGGGCAGGAAACTAGGAAGGAAACCTAGAGAGGAACTAGACTCAGAGGGGCAGGAAACTAGGAAGAAACCTAGAGAGGAACTAGACTCAGAGGGGCAGGGAAACTAGGAAGAAACCTAGAGAGGAACTAGACTCAGAGGGGCAGGAAACTAGGAAGGGAACCTAGAGAGGAACTAGACTCAGAGGGGGGCAGGAAACTAGGAAGAAACCTAGAGAGGAACTAGACTCAGAGGGGCAGGAAACTAGGAAGAAACCTAGAGAGGAACTAGACTCAGAGGGGCAGGAAACTAGGAAGGAACCTAGAGAGGAACTAGACTCAGAGGGGTGGGAAACTAGGAAGGAACCTAGAGAGGAACTAGACTCAGAGGGGCAGGAAACTAGGAAGGAACCTAGAGAGGAACTAGACTCAGAGGGGCAGGAAACTAGGAAGAAACCTAGAGAGGAACTAGACTCAGAGGGGCAGGAAACTAGGAAGGAACCTAGAGAGGAACTAGACTCAGAGGGGTGGCCAGTCCTCTTCTGGCTGTACCAGGTGACATATGGATTCATATCAGTAGGCTGTACAATATAAAAGGGGGAATAAAACCATTATAAAAGTGGGTAAGTGTCAAAAGTTATAAAGGGGCAAAAATTATGAGCCATATCATCCTCCACTCACTATCACAAGGGTTAGTAACTACACAGAATCATTTAATAGAACTTTAAAACACTGCAGTTTGTCTACATCACTTCTTTAGTCTACTCTGAGCATGCCAGATAGCCCAGTGAATAAAACAAATGCTGACAGTACTGGTGTCAAACCATGCAGATCTCAGTAGCATTAAATAACATTACCTTCTCATACAAACAGTTCATCATGAAACAGTTCTACTGCAACTTTTCACGTACAGTGAGATGTTGGAACGAACAACACAAACTTTGTAAGCTAGAACCTGTGCTTACCATGAGAAACAGATTTCCCAATCTTCTTCATCGTTAATGTTGACGTTCAGCTCCAGTGTTTGACTGCAGTCTCCCAGCTACACTGATGCGATCTCTGGATCCTGCAGTAAACTGGGCTCCACTGTCACAATCAGGACCCAGTGACTGTAGGTTTGGACTTAGTGTGGAAGGAGAGAGGCAGGCTGGGTTTGTCCTCACTGTTGATGTTTCCGGCTCAGACTTAATCTGAGTCGTCCTGTAGTAATAAAGAGAAACGGACACAAGATCTAGCGCTTTCTATATTCTCAAAATATATATAAAAAAAGTATTGTTCAATTATCTCATTCAGTGCTTGACTTGGACTGAAATAGGTGCCGTACTGTTTATTTTTAACCTAGTAGCAGGAGCTACACA
Organism: Coregonus suidteri; assembly: GCA_036851935.1. Classification (NCBI taxonomy): domain Eukaryota; kingdom Metazoa; phylum Chordata; class Actinopteri; order Salmoniformes; family Salmonidae; genus Coregonus; species Coregonus suidteri. The sequence continues at coordinate 74,716,857 of CM072220.1, forward strand.
ATACTGTTGAGCTAATATTCTATAAGAGGAACAGGAGCTCAAGCAATAGAACAGTTGAGGTGCCTGTCCTCAGCTCCTGTCCAAGTCAAGCACTGATCTAATTCAATAGTATCAGGTAGCTAAGCACTGACAACAAAACATTCATTTATTCACATTAGACAAAGTACACACTTTAACCACACTTGTACTTAACCTATAGTAGATTTCCTAAATTTACATAAATGCATAAATGACTCAAAACATTTAGTACAAGGCTGCAGTTTGTTTTAGGCAGTCCTATGTACTATTTTATTGAATAACCTTGTCTTCACTGTATTATTTTACGCTAAAAACCAATTGTATTTCCCATTGACGCCATTTTTATACACATATACAGTTGAAGTCGGAAGTTTAAATACACCTTAGCCAAATACATTTAAACTCAGTTTTTCACAATTCCTGACATTTAATCCTAGTAATAAAATTCCCTGTCTTAGGTCAGCTAGGATCACCACTTTATTTTAAGAATGTGAAATGCCAGAATAATAGTAGAGAGAATGATTTATTTCAGTTTTATTTATTTCATCACATTCCCAGTGGGTCAGAAGTTGACATACACTCAATTAGTATTTGGTAGCTTTTCCGATAGCCTTCCACAAGCTTCCCACAATAAGTTGGGTGAATTTTGGCCCATTCCTCCTGACAGAGCTGGTGTAACTGAGTCAGGTTTGTAGGCCTCCTTGCACGCACACACTTTTTCAGTTCTGCCCACAAATGTTCTATAGGATTGAGATCAGGGCTTTGTGATGGCCACTCCAATACCTTGACTTTGTTGTCCTTAATCCATTTTGCCACAACTTTGGAAGTACGCTTGGGGTTTTTGTCCATTTGGAAGATCCATTTGTGACCAAGCTATTTTCAGGTCTCACCAGAGATGTTTGATCGGGATCAAGTCCGGGCTCTGGCTGAGCCACTCAAGGACACTCAGAGACTTGTCCCGAAACCACTCCTGCATTGTCTTGGCTGTGTGCTTAGGGTTGTTGTCCTGTTGGAAGGTGAAGCTTCGCCCCAGTCTGAGGTCCTGAGCGCTCTGGAGCTGGTTTTCATCAAGGATCTTTCTGTACTTTGCTCCATTCATCTTTCCCTCAATCCTGACTAGTCTCCCAGTCCCTGCCGCTGAAAAACATCCCCACAGCATGATGCTGCCACCACCATGCTTCACCGTAGGGATGGTGCCAGGTTTCCTCCAGATGTGATGCTTGGCATTCAGGCCAAAGAGTTCAATCTTGGTTTCATCAGACCAGAGAATCTTGTTTCTCATGGTCTGAGAGTCCTTTAGGTGCCTTTTAATGAGGAGTGGCTTCTGTCTGGCCACTCTACCATAAAGCCTGATTGGTGGAGTTCTAAACTTCTTCCATTTGAGAATGATGGAGGCCACCATGTTCTTGGGAACCTGGTAAAATGTAGACATTTTTTGGTACCCTTTCCCAGATCTGTGCCTCGACAAAATCTTGTTTTGTAGCTCGAAGGATAATTCCTTCAACCTCATGGCTTGGTTTTGACATGCAATGTCAACTGTGGGACCTTATATAGACCGGTGTGTGCCTTTCCAAATCATGTCCAATCAATTGAATTTACCACAGGTGGACTCCAATCAAGTTGTAGAAACATCTCAAGGATGATCAATGGAAACCTGAGCACAATTTCGAGTCTCTCAGCAAAGGGTCTGAATACTTATGTAAATAAGATGTTAAAAAAAAAAAAAAAAATTAGCAAAAATGTGTCATTATGGGATATTGTGTGTAGATTGACGATTTGTATGTATTTAATCAATTTAAGAATAAGGCTGTAACGTAGCAAATTTTGGGAAAAGGGGTCAATACTTTGAATGCACTGTATACACACACACACACACAAACTTATAGATAAATATGGAAACAATCGAATGTGTCTGAACATTACTATACATGTAGAAAACTGATAATTACGTTCAGCTTCAAAACAGTAGTGCGACCGTGAAATTGTCTCTATCTGATGCACCCGCACTGTCCTCACTGAAGTCCGTTGACGCTGACCGAGAGGGTGCCGCCATTTTACCAACTCGTGAATTTTACACAAAACCAATAACATGTAACACAAACTCAATCGCAAATAATTGGATTCTTGATTAAAATACCTTGAGGAAATTATGTACATTCACTCAGACAAACCCAAAGTCTCTAGCTATGTGACTTGTAAAATAGTTTTATCACGTTCTTCACTTGGTTTGACACAAAAATAACACATAAACCCTTTACCAAACGTGATAATACCTTGACGGACTTGTAGCCTAGCATGTTATGACATGTTCTTTCGATATTAGACAGTTTAAGCGTGCTATTACATACCTGTAGTAATACATTTGAAACGGACAAAACATTGATTGTCTTGACAGCACAGTTGTGGCGTTTTCTTTCAGGAACTTCCGCGTCTACCCGGAACTTCCTGTTCCCCCACTTCCACAGTGCAATGGTCCGTGCTATCCTGGATCCTTAGGACAGCGCTACCCCCACTGGAGTTTAAATGAAAAATGTTTAGGGTAGGGATAGCACTGATCCCGGATAGCACTGGCCACTGTACAATATGGATTTTCTTCTTCTTCTTCTTTGGTATTGTAATGACCTGGCTAGATCATAAATTAACAATTGTTCAGACAGAGGTTTGAGTTTACGAATTCCCTGTTTGGCGGCCGTAGCCCACGCCAAATAAATTAAGGAAACCCGTATAAAACAACCGTGAATCTTGTTAAGACCAGACATAAGAGAGAGAACAATGCCTAAGCATGGTCTTAAACTTGAGGTGCTCCATCTACTACACGGTTTAGTGCTCCAACCCCTCCAGAAATCTTCCGCTTAAGATGATGAACCTCAATGTCCGAGGAAACTCCAGATATAACACCTTTTATACCACCTTGGTATAAATGACTTTGGTGTTTACATTTTTTTATTTAACCAGGTAAGCCAGTTGAGAACAAGTTCTCATTTCCAACTGCGACCTGGCCAAGATAAAGCAAAGCAGGTGTTGATGACTTTCGCTCTTTGCTCCATTTTCCGTTGTCACTGTGTTCCATTCATTCTTACCAACTTCACTCCACCGCGCGCCATCAGAATCGAACAGCACTTCCGCCATATTTTCCTACCCACAACCCCACACCTGCTACGGACTAACTCCTGAATGTAAAATACTGCATGTAGAAGAAAAAAAGTTAGATTAATTAGCTAGAAAAAATTAACCTTGTTTAAAAAAAGTGTCTAAGTGTTTCAATATATGACATATGCATTGGTGGTGTAGAGGTGTAGTGACATGTTTAGAGTAGATAAATAGAAATATACATTTTGAATGCCATAAATTAATGGCAGATTAACAAAGTTGGCTTGAGTGTAAATATCCAAACATTCATTATCAATGACTAAAATAACAATTCTTGTTTTAAAATAACATTTAATAAACACATGTAGTTGTTTCAAAGTCTGTTTATTATTAAACAAAGTTGTAACAGCAAAAATAATACACCCAAACTAATGGTGAAAACTGATCATCACACCATCTCTATCTGATACATGTTGTGTCTACTAGCTCATTACCACAGAAAACTACAGAGGGAAGCAAAACCACCCAGTCAACCACTACACAGGGAATTCAACACTAAGGACAAATACAAGGTATATTTTGAATGCCGTGAATTAAACAAAAGCATATTTACTGTATAGATACCCCAAAAACAAAGTTTGTCCAGCACAAATTCATGTGGAACATGTATTTTTAATTAGCAGATCAATTAAGTTAATTGCAGTTATCCAAATACATTCATTATCAATGCCGAAAATAAACACAACATGTAAAGTGTTGGTCCCATGTTTCATGAGCTGAAATAAAAGATCCCAGAAATTCTACAAGTTCAAATGAGCCTCACAACGCTGCATTATCATGCAGAAACATGAGGTGATGCAGCTGATGAATGGCACGACAATTGTGTTCGTTGACTGTAGCTTATGCCTTGCCAATCCCATAACCCAACTGACACCATGGGGCACTCTGTTCAAAACAACGACATCAGAAAACCGCTCGCCCACACAACACCATACACGTGGTCTGCCTGCGGTTGTGAGGCTGGTTGGATGTTCTGCCAAATTCTCTAAAACAATGTTGGAGGCGGCTTATGGTAAAGAAATTAACAAATTCTCTGGCAACAGCTCTGGTGGACATTCCTGCATTCAGCATGCCAATTGTACGCTCCCTCAAAACTTGAGACATCTGTGGCATTGTGTTGTGTGACAAAACAAGGTGCACCTGTGTAATGATCATGCTATTTAATCAGCTTCTTGATATGCCACACCTGTCAGGTGGATGGATTATCTTGGCAAAGGAAAAATGCTCACTAACAGGGATGTAAACAAATGTGTGCACCAAATTTGAGAGAAATAAGCTTTTTGTTCGTATGAAGAATTTCTGGGATCTTTTACTTCAGCTCATGAAACATGGGAACAACACTTTACATGTTGCGTTTATATTTTTGTTCAGTGTACATATATAGCATATTGTATGACCACTATTCCTTTTTAGCCTAATGTAACATAAGGTAAGGTTATTATTAGGGGTGTAACGATTCATCTACTACATCGATGTATCGATTTATATTCATATGATCCAACTACATCGATCTGTGCGCGGCGAGTTGGCCTTTTGGACAACATATATCGATCTAACATCGTTTTAAAATGTAATAAATCGATTGTATCGATACTAGGAAATAACCCATTGGATTTAAGCACGTCAGACTTTATATGCAGGGGTGCACATAACTGGTACGCAGATACGCAAGCGCGACAAAAATCAGGAATGCGTAATGCCACTTGTGTTCTCTACGCGCCTTTGCGTACTTGACCGATCTTCTCATCTAACCTTACACATGACATGTTGCTTGTCAACTACTGTCAGGGATGTCCAAAAAGCAACAGACATTAAGCAGCCTTTTTGGCGTTTCGCCACCTACAAAGAAACGCCAACTGGAGCCAGAGCCGAAGAAAATACTTTTTTCGGAAAAGTGGCTCCAAGATGTGCAGTGGCTTGAAGCTAACGATGAGCGCACTGAAATGTGGTGCAAGATTTGCCGCTCAAATCCACATCTAGCAGACAAAACAGGTGCATTTTATAAAGGCTCAAAGAATTTCAACCATCCTTTATTTGACCAACATGAAAAGAGCAAGGAGCACACGAATGTGGCGCAAGCCATTGCTAAAAGCTAGCCGAGAATAAATGCATAAAGCTAAACACGCACGTCCCATGTCTTCCTATTCTGAGGATGTTCCTTTACTGAATGCTTTTTGATGGATCTGAGGACATCACAAAAACTGAGCAGGAAATAGTTTACATTGTGTCTGTGTCCAGCAACGGAGAGTTTACTTCGGACTTTATTGGACTGATTGAATTGGGTGCTGACCGAACCGCACAGGCCATAACAGACGGACTTGTGAGACTTTTCCAGGACACAGGCTTGGATGACTGGACAACAAAGTTGGTCGCCTGTGCGGGGCTGCTGTCAACGTAGGTATGGGTAAGTTTCATAATACCAGATGGTCTGCATGGAGGCATGAAACACTTAAAAAAATATCAAGACTATTGCCAGCCATTAAAATGCAACTGGTTACCAGGTATTTATTTCAGTCACACTGGTTGAATTTTTGGCTAAAAGGTTACTGAATCGATTTCAAGTCACTGAATCGTTTCGGATCGTATCGTTCTAAATGAACCAATATCGTCCTTGAATCGTATCGACAACCACGAATCGTGATACAAATCGAATCGTTGTTAAAACGAATCGTTACACCCCTAGTTATTATGATACTAAATGGAGTGGCACGGATGTACGTATAGAATAATAGGTTTAGTGCAGATGGAAGCAGCACCACCCAGTCAACCATCACGCAGGGTATTCAACCCTAAGGACAAATACAACGTCATCTCAATATCTTTACAGTAGAAGCTATCTAAACACACCAAAACTGACAAGGTGCAACACTGATCAGTAAAGTAAAGAGAGGTTAACATTCTATAATGCTCCCTTTCCTCTGCACAGTTCTCTCACAGTGAGAAACAATAGGATCCAAGTCAATGTTGTCAATAATTTTTTCATGAGATAAGAATTAAGAGATGGAGTGACTAATATTAGCTGGTCTGAGAGAACTGATGGGGCTTTTCTCCTTTATGTATACATTGGTGTCATATTAAATGGCCCAATCGGGAGAACCTCTTGCAACAGTCAGAGCAGGAGTAAGGCTTCTCTCCTGTGTGTATCCGTTGGTGTGATTTTAAGCTGTCCTGTAGAGAGAAACTCTTGCCACAGTCAGAGCAGAAGTAAGACTTCTCTCCTGTGTGTATCAGTTCGTGTGATTTTAAGCTGTCCTGTCGAGAGAAATTCTTCCCACAGTCAGAGCAGAAATAAGGCTTCTCTCCTGTGTGTATCCGTTGGTGTGATTTTAAGCTGTCCTGTAGAGAGAAACTCTTGCCACAGTCAGAGCAGAAGTAAGGCTTCTCTCCTGTATGTATACGCTGGTGACATTTTAACTTATCCAATTGGGAAAAACTCTTTCCACAGTCAGAGCAGGAGTAAGGCTTCTCTCCTGTATGTATACGTTCATGTGTTTTTAAGTGGCCCAGTTGGGAGAAACTAGCCCCACAGTCAGAGCAGTAGTAAGGCTTCTTTCGTATACGTTCATGTGTTTTTAAGTGGCCCACTAGAGAGAAACTCTTCCCACAGTCAGAGCAGGAGTAAGGCTTCTCTCCTGTGTTTGTTCTCTGATTAACTTTGAGCTCAGTTGTTTTGAAGCATTTTCCACAGTCAGTGCAGGAATACAGATTCTCTCCTGTATGTATTTTTAGGTGTACTTTTAGCATTGATAGAATTGGGAAAATCTCCTCACAATGTGGGCAGTGGTGAGACCTCTTAGCTCTGTGATCTTCCTGCTGTTGCTCTCTGGATGTAGAGAATGTCTCAATGTCACCTGTGTGAACAGCATAAAAATCAAATCAAATACAAAAGTAGAAGAATATACAAAATCCAGGTAATGAAATCCACCATATGCACTGAGCTTGTTTGACAGGTTTAAGCACACTAAATACTAAATAAATGATACACGTACCAGAGAGTCTGTTGTAAGCCTTTATTACAGCTAAGACTAAAAACAGTTGCATTAATTCGTGAATGAAATTTCCGAAATGGAACTGTTTATTTATTGTTTACGCTAATGAATCAAGAGTTGCTTTGTTATTTTAAAACCAAAAATGCTTGATTGCATTTCAATGGCTTGCATGCTGTGTGATGACATGAACAAATGAATGATTGATACAGTAGCCTATATACAGTGTGTAAGAGTATTCCAAGATAAATATACAACACAGGGAATTAACGATCAATGGAAACAGTTGTTTTTCAGTTCAACATCTGTTTAGTATCTATGTAGGGGTTCCAGTCCGGGACTCATAGCTACATGTGGCAAGTTAGCATTGGTCCAAATGGTCTATACATTGAGCCTGAAACGGGATACTTGGTATTTGGCCATTGGACCAATGTTATTGCAAGGAATTCTAATTGGTCAACCATAGGCAAGGCTTGGGTATAAACTACATCCTGTCTCTTTGTTCAGTGGAGAAAACACTGAGGACAGGGAAGAATAAACATCTACCATCTACTTTCCAGCATAACAATGATTGGTTCTCTTTTAATAAATATATTTTTCTCCCCCTGATTTGCTTTGGGGTCTGTGTTATTGTAGAATAACATCAAATGCTAACAAGTGCATTCGGAAAGTATTCAGACCCCCTTGACTTTTTACACATTTCGTTACGTTGCAGCCTTTTTCTAAAATTGTTTTTTTATTTTTTATAATCCTCAGCAATCTACACACCATACCCCATAATGACGAGGTGAAAACAGGTTATTAGAAAATGTTACTATTATGTTACAAATAAAACAGAACTACCCTATTTACAGTATTCAGACCCTTTGCTATGAGACTCGAAATTGAGCCCAGGTGCAACCTGTTTCCATTCATCAACCTTGAGATGTTTCTACAACTTGATTGGAGTCAATCTGTGGTAAATTCTATTGATAGGACATGATTTGGAAAGGCACACACCTGTTTATATAAGGTCCCACAGTTGACAGTGCATGTCAGAGAACCAAGCCATGAGGTCGAAGGAGTTGTCCATAGAGCTCCGAGACAGGATTGTGTCACAGCACAGATCTGGGAAAGGGTACCAAAAAACATCTGCAGCATTGAAGGTCCCCAAGAACACAGTGGCCTCCATCATTCTTAAATGGAAGAAGTTTGGAACTACCAAGACTCTTCCTAGAGCTGGCTGCCCGGCCAAACTGAGCAATCGGGGAGAAGGGCCTTGGTCAGGGAGGCGGCCAAGACCACGATGGTCACTGACAGAGCTCTAGAGATCCTCTGGAGATGGGAGAACCTTCCAGAAGGATAAACATCTCTGCAGCACTCCAGCAATCAGGCCTTTATGGTAGAGTGGCCAGACGGAAGCCACTCTTCAGTAAAAGGCACATGACTGCCCGCTTGGAGTTTGCCAAAAGGCACCTAAACACTCTCAGACCATGAGAAACAAGATTCTCTGGTCGGATGAAACCAAGATTGAACTCTTTGACCTGAATTCCAAGCGCCCCGTCTGGAGGAAACCTGGCACCATCCCTATGGTAAAGCATGGTGGTGGCAGCATCATGCTGTGGGGATGTTTTTCAGCGTCAGGGACTGGTAGACTAGTTAGGATTGAGGCAAATATTAACTGAGCATAGTACAGAGAGAGATCCTTGATGAAAACCTGCTCCCGAGCGCTCAGGACCTCAGACTGGGGCAAAGGTTCAACTTCCAACAGGACGACACTAAGCACACAGCCAAGACAACGCAGGAGTGGCTTCGGTACAAGTCTCTGAATGTCCTTGAGTGGCCCAGCCAGAGCCCGGACTTGAACCCAATCGAACATCTCTGGAGAAACCTGAAAATAGCTGTGTAGCAGCGCTCCCCATCCAACCTGACAGAGCTTGAGAGGATCTGCAGAGAAGAATGGGAGAAACTCTCTAAATACAGATGTGCCAAGGTTGTAGCGTCATACCCAAGAAGATTCAATGATGTAATCCCTGTCAAAGGTGCTTCAACAAAGTACTGAGTAAAGGGTCTGAATACTTATGTAAATGTGATATTTCAATTTTTTTCTTATCTAGCTAAAATGTCTAAAAACCTGTTTTTGCTGTCATTATGGGGTACTGTGTGTAGATTGATGAGGGGAGAAAAACAATTCAATCGATTTTAGAATATTGCTGTAACACAACAAAATATGGAAAAAGTCAAGGGGTCTGAATACTTTCCGAAGGCACTGTATATGTTGGGGTCAATGAAGGGTGGATAGGAACTTGGTGCATGGAAAGTTACTGAGGAGACAAGGGGAAGTGCAGAATTCATCTTCTGTTGCTAAGGAGGGAGGCAAAGGGCAACAGTCTAGTTTCAGTTCCTGATAAGGCAGGCCAGTTGCGGAACTAGGGAGGAGCAAGGAATCCGGCTCGAGGTCATGTCAACAGATGAATTGAGTAGAAACCTCTGGGAGGGGGCCCATTTAGTTGTGAATTCCATACTGTAATTAGATCACCTGGCGCATGCTGCACGACAGAGAGTGACTCACCAGGCTCCGGTCTCTTCTGGTTGACTGGGGACTACCGTAAGCTACATAATAATGTGACGTAATGTTCTTTATCTCATAATGTATTGCACAAGTTGACTGCAGGTATTTACTTAAAAAGTAGCTACAAATATTCAAATGAATCAAGACAACTTCAAGAAAACAGATTCAGCTGTATTGAAAACCCATCCAGTGGCTTTTTCCAAATAACCTGGTATCCAGTATACCACCCAAGCCTAGTAACTACACTGACTCATTTAATAGAAGTTCTAATTACTGGCAGTTTGTCTACTTCACTTCTTTAGTCTACTCTCTGAGCACCCCAGATAGCCCAGTTAATAAAACACATGCTGGCAATACTGGTATTTGGGTAATTTGGTATTGTATTAGGATCCCCATAAGCTGTCGCAAAAGCAGCAGCTACTCTTCCTGGGGTCCACACAAAACATGAAACATTACATAAAAACATTTAAAAAGACAACGTAGCCTACGTTTGTTTTTACTCCTCAACCTCTCTGATCATTTTCATGATGTCCATCCGGTTTGCTTCTGTATGTCATATCTTTCAAACTGTGTTCTTTCACAAAAGATCTTAACCTTTAACCTATATACTTATTAACTTAACTAGGTCTTTCCTTACAGCACTCAACCACACGACTGGACAATAATCAAGATTAGACAAATCTAGAGCCTGCAGAACTTGATTTTTGGAGTGTGGTGTCAAAAAAGCAGAGCATCAATTACGGACAGACCTCTCCCCATCTTTACAACCATTGAATCTATACGTTTTGACCATGACAGTTTACAATCTAAGGTAATGCCAAGTAATTTAGTCTCCTCAACTTGTTCAACAGCCACACCATTCATTACCAGATTCAGCTGAGGTCTAGAACTTAGGAAATGATTTGTACCAAATACAATGCTCTTAGTTTTAGATGTTCAGGGCCAGTTTATTACTGGCCACCCATTCCAAAACAGACTATACTGGTGTCATCCATGCAAGTCTCAGTAGCATGAAATAACATCTACCTTCCCATTGAAACAGTTCATCATGAAACAGTTCTACTGCAACTGTTCATGCACAGTGGGAAGTTGGAATGAACCTGCTCTTACCATGAGAAACAGATTTCCCAATCTTCTCCTCCTCTTCTTGATCTTTAATGTTGACATTCAGCTCCAGTGTTTGACTGCAGTCTTCCAGCTTCACTGATGCCATCTCTGGTACCTGCGGTGCAAACTGGACCCAGTGACTGTAGGTTTGGACTCAGTGTGGAAGGAGAGAGGCAGGCTGGGTTTGTCCTCACTGTTGATGTTACAGGCCTCAGACTTAATCCTAGTCGGCCTGTAGTAATAAAGAGAAACAGACAACAGTCTTGACATTTCTGGAACTTTCTTTATCCTCAAAAAATATATTATATTTCTTCTTGTTCAATTACCTAATTTCAACAGATCAGGTAGCTAAACATTGACAACAAAACATTCATTCATATTAGACAAGTGCACACAAATTACACAACGCAAGTGCACTTAACCTATAGTAGATTTCCTAAATTCACAGAAATGAATAAATGACTCAAAAACTATTTAGGACAATGTTTCAGTTTGTTTTAGGCAGCACTATGAGCTATTTTCCTTAATAACCTTATCTTCACTGTATTTTTTCACTCAACAAAAAAAAAAACATTCACGGACGGCCAGGGACACACTCCAACACTCAGACATCATTTACAAACGCAGTATTTGTGTTTACTGAGTCCGCCAGATCAGGGGCAGTAGGGGTGACAATGCGTGATATTGATAGGTGAGTGAATTGGACCATATTGCTGTCCTGCCTCAGCATTATAAATGTAACGAGTACTTTTGGGTCTCAGGGAAACTGTATAGGAGTGAAAAGTACAACTTGTCTTTAGGAATGAAGCGTAGTAAAAGTTGCCAGAACATATAAATAGTAAAGTACAAATACCCCCAAAACTACTTCAGTAGTACTTCAAAGCCTTTTTACTTTTACATTTCAGTCATTTAGCAGATGCTCTTATCCAGACTGACTTACAGTAATGAGTGCATACATTTTTCATACTGGTCCCCAGGGGGAATCGAACCCACAACCCTGGCGTTGCAAGCGCCATGCTCTACTAACTGAGCCACACAGGACTACTTAGTTACTTTACACCACTGCCAATTGTATTTCCCGTTCACACCATAGTAACAATTATAGATAAAGATAGAAACTACTGAACGTGTCTGAATATTAGTACACATGTAGAAAAACTGATAAACATTGTTGTGGCAAATTCATCCTTATACTGATCAAAGAACCAAAGTATTTCAGAGTTTTTGTTGAATTAGGATAGACTTTATTACATAAGCAATAGAGCCAAGGTCGTTTGCAAAGCATTTGATTTTCCATCTCCCAGCTCTCAGTTTATATAGTCATTTTACATACATT
>CM072220.1:74729504-74799172 GCA_036851935.1 Coregonus suidteri
ATCCCAAGGATCCCTGAACGCACGGACGGTTGCACCAAATATTTCTTATAACTAAACCAAGATAGACCACAGCTGGTCGTTTCCGCCGAGTGGCGCAGTGGTCTAAGGCACTGCATCGCAGTGCTAGCTGTGCCACTAGAGATGCTGGTTCGAATCCAGGCTCTGTCGTAGCCGGCCGCGACAGGGTAGGGGAGGGACTGGCCGGCAGGGATGTAACTCAGTTGGTAGAGCATGGCGTTTGCAGCGCTAGGGTTGTGGGCCTTCGATTCCCACAGGGGTATGAAAAAAAATTATGTATGCACTCACTAACTATAAGTCGCTCTGGATAAGAGCGTCTGCTAAATGACTAAAATGTAAAATGTAAAATGAACAGATGAGTCATAGTGTGCAGAGCCAAGCACGAGCTAGCGAGATCCTATTGGTGTGTTCTAGCATACATCTGCATATTTCTGTTAGGGAACGCCTCCTCTGTGAAGCGCTCGTGTGCAATAACTCAATTCGCCTTTGCGTTCCTTCTAAATAACGTGATTTAAAAAAATATTTGTCCACAAAACTTAGTCCACTCTGTGCATAACAGATTTTAGTTTTGGGAAACAGAACTGTATTAAGATCAGATGTTTCATCGATTGGAACATTTGCATAATGTCGGCCAAAATCCATCTCCTTCCATCTTCTCCCACTGCCGGCCAGTGGGCTTCCTCTCACTACCATATTGGTAGTGAGTGGAAACGCCAACCGGATGCTTTCACAATTATACATCCAGTGAAAATATCTGTTTCATTGTTCTATCTGTGGCTGCACTGTGGTAGTGGGGGAACAGGAAGTTCCATGCAGGTACGCACCTGGCATTCTTCAGTATAAAGAAAGCTCCAGAACTGTAATCTTTCAAAGTATTTAATATTACAGTACCAGATTCACATGACAAGCGGTACCGGCGTAGCCTAATGTCATCTGAATGACTTACATAGAAAACCTCTTAGTTTATATAATGCTTTTCCGAGCTAATTCCATCCAACAGTTGCCAACCATTATTGAGTGTCACTCCTCGCCACATATAGGATCACCCTATATGGTATCGTGTTGCACCCTAGTCAGGATATTCCATCACGTACTCCTTCTAAGATTAGCACCAGTGGCCCCCCAGCTATCTTGGCCCGCATACCTTCTGGCACCCACCAGTGACAGAAATAAATACATGGAATGTATGTCATCCTCCAAATCCTTATGCAGCTCTCAATATTCCAAACATTAACTAATACTTTATAAAATACGTAATATAGGTATGTAATAGCACATTTAAACTGTCTAATATCGAAAGAACATGTCATACAATGCTAGGTAACAAATCCATTAAGGTATTATCACGTTTTTTTTTTTTTTATTTTATTTTTTTTTTTACGTTTGGTGAGTTATTTTTATGTCAAACTGAGTAAACCTGGTAACTATTTTACAAGTCACATAGCTAGATACTTTGGGTTTGTCTGAATGGATGAACACATCATTTCCTCAAGGTGATTTCATAAACAATCCATTTATTTTAGATTTCCGAGTTTTTTTGCATTTTTTGGTTTTGTGTAAAATTAACGAGCTGGTAAAATAGTGCTGCCCACTCGGTCATCATCAACGGACTTCAGTGAGGACAGTGCGGGTGCATCAGAGAGACAATTTCACGGTCGCACTACTGTTTTGAAGCTGAATATAATGATTGTAGGTTTTCTACATGTGTACTAATATTCAGACACATTCAGTAGTTTCTGTATTTATCGATAAATGTTACTATGGTGTGAACGGAAAATAAAATGGTTTTTTGATTGAAATAATACATTGAAGACCAGGTTATTCAGGAATATAGTACATAGTCCCGCCTAAAACAAACAGTGACCTTGTACTAAATGGCTTTTGTAATTTATGCATTTACAGTACCAGTCAAACGTTTGGACACACCTACTCATTCAAGGGTTTTTCTTAATTTTTACTATTTTCTACATTGTAGAATAATAGTGAAGAATCTAAACTATGAAATAACAGACATGGAATCATGTAGTATCCAAGAAAGTGTTAAACAAATCAAATATATTTTAGATTCTTCAAAGTAGCCACCCTTTGCCTTGATGACAGCTTTGTATAATCTTTAATCTACAATGTAGAAAATAATACAAATAAAGATAAATAGGTGTTCTAAAACTTTTGACTGGTACTGTATGTGAATTTGGGGAAATCTGCTATAGGTTAAGTACCGGCACCTCAAATATCTAGTGCTTGAGCTCCTGTTCCTCTTATAGAACGTTAGCTCAACAGTATTGTGGAGCTCCTGCACCTAAATATAAACAGTACCGGCACCTATTCAGTCCAAGTCAAGCACTGAATAGATAATTTAACAAGAATAAATATAATATATTTATAGAGAATAAAGAAAGTGCCTGAACTGTCAAGACTAACTTTTGTGTCTGTTTCTCTTTATTACTATTAATTACGACTAGAATTAAGTCTGAGGCCGGTAACTTCAATAGTGAAGACAAACCCAGCCTGCCTCTCTCCTTCCACACTGAGTCCAAACCTACAGTCACTGGTTCCTGATTGTGACAGTGGAGCCCAGTTTGCTAAGCAGGATCCAGAGATGGCATCAGTGAAGCTGGAAGACTGCAGTCAAACACTGGAGCTGAATGTCAACATTAAAGATGAAGAAGAGGAGGAGAAGATTGGGAAATATTTTTTCTCATGGTAAGAGCAGGTTCTATCTAACTAAGTTTGAGTTATTCATTCCAACTCCCACTGTGCATGAACATTTGCAGTAGAACTGTTTCAATGAGAAGGTAGATATTAATTTCATGCTACTGACATTTACATGGTTTTTGACACCAGTATTGCCAGCATTTGTTTTATTCGCTGGGCTATGTGGAGTGATCAGAGAGTAGACTAAAGAAGTGAAGTAGACAAACTGCCAATGTTTAAAGTTCTATTAAATGAGTCTGTGTAGTACTAACCCTTGTGAGAGTGAGTGGAGGATCACACTAACCCTTGTGATAGTGAGTGGAGGATGATATGGCTTTCTACATCTGCATTGCTTGCTCTTTGGGGTTTTAGGCTGGGTTTTCTGTAAAGCACTTTGTGACAACTTCTGATGTAAAAAAGGGCTTCATAAAATACATTTGATTGACATGTATATCACACCAACTGACTGGTTCTTCTGTTGTTGTTCACACAGGAGACCATGTTGGAGACATTCTCTACATCCCAGAGAGCAACAGCAGGAAGATCACAGAGCTAGGAGGTCTCACCCGTGCCCACATTGTGAGGAGAGTTCTCAATTCTATCAAAGTTAAAAATACACCTACAAATACACACAGGAGAGAAGCCTTACTCCTGCCTGCTCTGACTGTGTAAAGTGCTTCAAAACATCATTTGAGCTAAAAGTTCACCTGAGAACACACACAGGAGAGAAGCATTACTCCTGCTTCTGACTGTGGGAAGAATTTCTCTCGACAGGGGAAAGCTTAAAATCGCACCAAAGGATACACACAGGAGAGAGCCTTACTCCTGCTCTGACTGTGGGGCAAGGTTTCTCTCAACTGGGCAGCTTAAAAAAACACATGAACGTATAACACACAGGAGAGAAGCCTTTACTCCTGCTCTGGCTGTGGGAAGAGTTTTTCTCTCGACTGGGCCACTTAAAACAACATGTACCTGTACATACAGGAGAAAAGCCTTACTCCCTGCTCTGACTGTGGTGCAAGTTTCTCTCAACCTGGCAACTTAAAACAACATGAACGTATACATACTGGAGAGAAGCCTTACTCCTGCTCTGACTGTGTAAAATGCTTCACTACATCAACTCAGCTAAAAAGTTCATCAGAGTGTGCACACAGGAGAGAAGCTTACTCCTGCTCTGACTGTGGGGCAAGTTTCTCTCAACTGGACAGCTTAAAACAACATTAAACGTATACACACAGGAGAGAAGCCTTACTCCTGCTTTGACTGTGGGAAGAATTTCTCTCGACAGGAAAGCTTAAAAATTGCACCAACTGATTCACACAGGAGAGAAGCCTTACTCTTGCTCTGACTGTGTAAAGTGCTTCAAAACACATCATTTGAGCTGAAAGTTCATCTGAGAACACACACAGGAGAGAAGCCTTACTCCTGCTCTGACTGTGGGAAAGAGTTTCTCTCAACTGGGCCACTTAAAAACACATGAACGCATACATACAGGAGAGAAAGCCTTACTTCTGCTCTGACTGTGGCAAGAGTTTCTCTGTACAGGACAAGTTCAAATCACACCAACGGATACACACAGGAGAGAAGCCTTACCCTGCTCTGAATGTGAGGCAAGTTTCTCTCAACTGGGCCTCTTAAAAACACACATGAATGTAAACATACAGGAGAGAAGCCTTACTCCTGCTCTGACTGTGTAAAATGCTTCACAACATCAACTCAGCTGAAAGTTCATCAGAGTGTGCACACAGGAGAGAAGCCTTACTCTTGCTCTGACTGTGTAAAGTGCTTCAAAAACATCATTTGAGCTAAAAGGTTTTTTTTTTTTCATCAGAGAACACACACAGGAGAGAAGCCTTACTCCTGCTCTGACTGTGGGGCAAGTTTCTCTCAACTGGGCAGCTTAAAAACAACATGAACGTATACATACAGGAGAGAAGCCTTACTCCTGCTCTGACTGTGGGGCAAGTTTCTCTCAACTGGGCAGCTTTAAAACAACATGAACGTATACTTACAGGAGAGAAGCCTTACTCCTGCTCTGACTGTGGGAAGAATTTCTCTCGACTAGGCCATCTAAAAAGACACCAAGGTAAACAAAGGAAAGAAGCCTTACTTCTGCTCTGACTGTGTAAAGTGCTTCAAAACATCATTGAGCTAAAAGGTCATCAGAGAGAAAACACCCAGGAGAGAAGACTTCTACAGATTGGGCAATTTAAAAAGAAAACCAACGTATACATTTACATTACATTTTAGTCATTTAGCAGACGCTCTTATCCAGAGCGACTTATAGTTAGTGAATACATATTTTTTTATACTGGCCCCCCGTGGGAATCGAACCCACAACCCTGGTGTTGCAAACGCCATGCTCTATCAACTGAGCTACACATAAGAAGTGGTAGTGGATTGGATCAAATGAAGAAAGCATAGAACACAACATTGTAATCCTATTGTTTCTCACTGTGAGAGAACTGTGCAGAGGAAAGGGAGTGTTGTAGAATGTTAGTATCTCTTTACTTTAAATCAAATCAAATCAAATCAAATTTATTGAGGTTCACATGCGCCGAATACAACAGGTGCAGACATTACAGTGAAATGCCTGACTTACAGCCCTTAACCAACAGTGCATTATTTTTAAACAAACAAGTAAGAATAAAACAAACAACAAAAAAGTGTTGAGAAAAAAAGAGCAGAAGTAAAATAAAGTGACAGTAGGGAGGCTATATATACAGTAAAATAAAAGTGACAGTAGGGAGGCTATATATACAGGGGGGTACCGTTGCATAGTCAATGTGCGGGGGCACCGGCTAGTTGAGGTAGTTGAGGTAATAATGTACATGTGGGTAGAGTTAAAGTGACTATGCATAAATACTTAACAGAGTAGCAGCAGCGTAAAAAGGATGGGGTGGGGGGGGTAGTGCAAATAGTCCGGGTAGCCATGATAGCTGTTCAGGAGTCTTATGGCTGGGGGTAGAAGCTGTTGAGAAGTCTTTTGGACCTAGACTTGGCACTCCGGTACCGCTTGCCGTGCGGTAGCAGAGAGAACAGTCTATGACTAGGGTGGCTTTGGCTGGAGGTCTTTGACAATTTTGAGGGCCTTCCTCTGACACCGCCTGGTATAGAGGTCCTGGATGGCAGGGAGCTTTGCCCCAACAGTGATGTACTGGGCCGTACGCACTACCCTCTGTAGTGCCTTGCGGTCAGAGGCAAGCAGTTGCCATACCAGGCGGTGATGCAACCAGTCAGGATGCTCTCGATGGTGCAGCTGTAGAATTTTTTGAGGATCTGAGGACCCATGCCAAATCTTTTTAGTCCTGAGGGGGAATAGGCTTTGTCGTGCCCTCTTCACGACTGTCTTGGTGTGTTTGGACCATGATAGTTCGTTGGTGATGTGGACCACCAAGGAACTTGAAGCTCTCAACCTGTTCCACTTCAGCCCCGTCGATGAGAATGGGGGCGTGCTCAGTCCTCTTTTTTTTTTCTGTAGTCCACAATCATCTCCTTTGTCTTGGTCACGTTGAGGAGAGAGGTTGTTGTCTGGCACCACACGGCCAGATCTCTGACCTCCTCCCTATAGGCTGTACTCATCGTTGTCGGTGATCAGGCCTACCACTGTTGTGTCGTCGGCAAACTTAATGATGATGTTGGAGTCGTGCCTGGCCATGCAGTCATGAGTGGAACAGAGAGTACAGGAGGGGACTGAGCACGCACCCCTGAGGGGCCCCCGTGTTGAGGAATCAATGTGGCAGATGTGTTGTTACCTACCCTTACAACCTGGGGGCGGCCCCGTCAGGAAGTCCCAGGATCCAGTTGCAGAGGAGGTGTTTAGTCCCAGGATCCTTAGCTTAGTGATGAGCTTAGAGGGCACTATGGTGTTGAATGCTGAGCTGTAGTCAATGAATAGCATTCTCACGTAGGTGTTCCTCTTGTCCAGGTGGGAAAGGGGCAGTGTGGAGTGCAATAGAGATTGCATCATCTGTGGATCTGTTGGGGCGGTATGCAAATTGGAGTGGGTCTAGGGTTTCTGGGATTATGCTGTTGATGTGAGCCATGACCAGTCTTTCAAAGCACTTCATGGCTACAGACGTCAGTGCTACGGGTCGGTAGTCATTTAGGCAGGTTATCTTAGAGTTCTTGGGCACGGGGAGCTATGGTGCGTCTGCTTGAAAACATGTGGTATTACAGACTCAGTCAGGGACATGTTGAAAATGTCAGTGAAGACAACTTGCCAGTTGGTCAGCACATGCTCGGAGTACACGTCCTGGTAATCCGTTTCTGGCCCTGCGGCCTTGTGAATGTTGACCTGCTTAAAAGTCTTACTCACATCGGCTACGGAGAGCGTGATCACATAGTCGTCCGGAACAGCTGGTGCTCTCGTGCATGCTTCAGTGTTGCTTGCCTCGAAGCGAGCCATAGAAGTGGTTTAGCTAGTCTGGTAGGATTGTGTCACTGGGCAGCTCGCGGCTGTGCTTCCCTTTGTAGTCTGTAATAGTTTTCAAGCCCTGCCACATCCCGACGAGCGTCAGAGCCAGTGTAGTATGATTCAATCTTAGACCTGTATTGACTCTTTGCTGTTTGATGGTTCGTCGGAGGTCATAGCGGGATTTCTTATAAGCGTTCCGGGTTAGAGTCCCGTTCCTTGAAAGCGGCAGCTCTACCCTTTAGCTTCAGTGCGGATGTTTCCTGTAATCCATGGCTTCTGGTTGGGGTATGTACGTACGGTCACTGTGGGGGACGAAATCATCGATGCACTTATTGATGAAGCCAGTGACTGATGTGGTGTACTCCTCAATGCTGTCTGAAGAATCCCGGAACATGTTCCAGTCTGTGCTAGCAAAACAGTCCTGTAGCTTAGCATCTGCGTCATCTGACCACTTTTTATTAGCCGATTCACTGGTGCTTCCTGCTTCAGTTTTGCTTATAAGCAGGAATCAGGAGGATAGGAGTTATGGTCAGATTTGCCAAATGGAGGTGCGAGGGAGAGCTTTGTATGCGTCTTTGTGTGTGGAGTAAAGGTGGTCTAGAGTTTTTTCCCCTCTGGTTGCACATTTAACATGCTGGTAGAAATGAGGTAGAACGGATTTAAGTTTCCCTGCATTAAAGTCCCGGCCACTAGGAGCGCTTGCATCTGGATGAGCGTTCTCCTGTTGATTAATGGCCTTGTACAACTCATTCAGTGCAATCTTAATGCCAGCATTGGTTTGTGGTGGTAAATAGACAGCTATGAAAAATATAGATGAAAAACTCTCTTGGTAAATAGTGTGGTCTACAGCTTATCATAAGATTACTCTACTCAGGCAGAGCAAAACCTAGAGACTTCCTTAGTATTTGATTTTGTGCACCAGTGTTGTTTACAAAATATACACAGACCGCCACCCTTTGCCTTACCAGAGTCTGCAGTTCTGTCTGCCGATGTAGCGTATAGCCCGCTAGCTGAATGTTGTCATTGTTGTCGTTCAGCCACGACTCCGTGAAACATAAGATATTACAGTTTTTAATGTCCCGTTGGTAGGATAACCGTAATCTTAAATCGTCCATTTTATTCTTAAAGATTGAACATTGGCTAATAGGATTGATGGGAGAGGCACAGTTTTACTCGTTCGCCGTCGGATCCTTACAAGGCACCCGGATCTGCGCCCACGATATCTCGTCTCTTCCTCACGCGAATGACGGGGATCTGGGCCTTGTCGGGAGTCTGTAGAATATCCTTTCGCGAACGCCTCGTTGAAAGAAAAAGTCTTCGTCCAACGCGAGGTGAGTAATCGCTGTCCTGATATCAGAAGCTCTCTTTGGTTATAAGAGTGTTGCACCTTGTCAGTTTGGTGTGTTGGTTTGTTTGCTTCTACTGTATAGATATTGAGATGACCTTGGATTTGCCCTTAGGGTGAATATCCTCTGTGAGGTGTCTCACAATGGAGTCTGATGGTTGACTGGGTTTGGTACTGCTTCCCTCTGCAGTTTTCTGTGGGAATGAGCTAGTAGACACAACATACACTGAGTGTACAAAACATTAAGGACCCTGCTCTTTCCATGACAGACTGACCAGGTGAAAACCAGGTGAAAGCTATGATCCTTAATGATGTAGTTGTGGTGTATTTATTATGGATCCCCATTAGCTTTCAGCAGAAAACAAGAAAAACTGCAGTTGCAATGGGCTAAGGAATGAAAACACTGGACACTGGAAAAATAGAAAAAAACATTGCCTGGTCTGATGAATCCGTTCCTGCTGTTTCATGCTGATGGGAATATAGAATGTCACTGGAAATTATATTTTCTCCATATTTTTTTGTACAAAACATAGAAACGTGCAATTTCCACATATGTTGATGTTGGGGTGGTGCTGGAAATGATGAACATGGAGTTGAAACATTTAGAAATGTCCCTATAAGGCTAAAACAAAAGGAGGGGGGTTGGTCGAACATTGGACCAACTGACTTGTTGGAGAAGTGGCATCCTATGACGATGCCACATTGAAAGTCACTGAGCTCTTCAATAAGGCCATACTACTGCCAGTGTTTGTCTATGGAGATTGCATGGCTCTGTGCTCCATTTTATACACCTGTCAGCAACGTGTGTGGCTGAAATAGCCGAATCCACTATTTTAAAGTGGTGTCCACATACTTTTGTATATGTAGTGTACTTTGCATTTTAGCTTAACATGATACTACTTAGCATGTAAATTAATGTTAAAAACAACAAATTGGAATTTGTAAAATATCATACATATCGCAAATTCGTAACATATTGAACGAATTGTAATTCGTAACATACTATACATCCTAGAAATCGTATTACATTCATAGGCCAATATAATGTAACATAACATACTGTATCATACTAAATTGAGTGGTATGTTTTTTTGTAACATATAGTACGTTTTTCTCTGACACCAAGTTGTCCCTCTGCAGTATTCTGTGGGAATGAGCTCGTAGACACATGTATCAGATAGAGATGGTGTGATGATCAGTTTTCAACATTACTTTGGGTGGATTCGTTTTTACTACATAGCCTGTGTATCATTAAATAAAAGTTATGAAACGACTACATGTGTTTATTAAATTGTCTTTTAAAACTAGATTCATTCTTTCTGTCATTGATAAATATATTTGGATAACTGTAATGAACGTAATTGATCTGGTAATGAAAAATAAACATTCTACATGAATTCGTGCTGGTCAACCTTTGTATTTTCTGTATAGATAAACCAAAAAACTATGTTTTTGTTTAATTGATGGCATTCAAAATAATGTACATGTCTATTATCTAGTCAAAACATGTCACTACACCTTTACACATCACCATTGGGACAAGCCAATTTGCTGGCCACCGTTATTTGCTACAATGCATACAAATAGATGTTTTGCAGTATAAAGGACATACATATGTTTCTTATTAAATAACAGTGAAATAAAATGGGGGGAAAAGTAGTGTCATTTTAAAGTGTTTTATACGGTACCAAAGTCCAGGGACAGCATTACCACAACAAATCAACAATGACCAACTTACTATTGGGGAATGGAACCAGAGAGGAAGCTTGGGTTACCTTTCTCACACCACAATAGTATTCATTTCAACAGACCCTTTCCATCCCCCATTGTTGGAGCTCAATATATGTACAGGACTATTTTGAGGGTCAGACTGTTCAAATGTCCAGTTGATTATGTAAATAGTCTTGTTACGGTGTAGTTACACATAAACCCCATAAAAGGAAGCGTTACCGTAAATAGTTTTGTAGAGCTCTGTATGATGGTCCATTTGAGGGTGAGTCATTGACATTTATGATCAGAAAGAGCTGTGAACTCACCTGTGATGGCCCACGTCTACCACAACCTTTCCTACTGTGTTAGGAAAGCATTTTAGGCAGCCATTGTTCCAAATGTGTTCATGCATACAGTACAATGGGAGGAGGTGTGGCATGTAGGGGGGAGGACCAGGAAGTTGATCTCAGACTTCTATTTAGTACTGGGATTCTATTCAGAGTTACCAGATTGACAGTGAGGACAAACCCAGCCTGCCTCCCTCCACACTGATTGTGACCCAGTTTGTACTGCAGGATCTAGAGATGGCATCAGTGAAGCTGGAAGACTGCAGTCAAACACTGGAGCTGAATGTCAACATTAATGATGAAGAAGAGGAGGAGAAGATTGGGAAATCTGTTTCTCATGGTAAGAGCAGGTTCTATCTATCTATAAATTATCTTGATAAATTAGACCTCCGTTTGTTTACCCAGTCTATTGCTAGGTTGAATTCTGTAATTCTGACATCCAATTCCAAAAATGCTTTTGTGAAATTTGGAATTGGAATTTGGGTTACTTTGTGAATTGACTGGAATTTAAATGGAATTGACCCTAACATTTGCTAACCCTTGTGATAGTGAGTGGGGGATAATATTGCTAATCATTTTCAAAGGGAAGTTGGTTTTTAAGTTTCTGTTCTATATTTCAGAGATTAAGAAAGATAAGTAAAACATATATATATAGAAATTAACACCTTTTTTGGGCACTAAGTACTTCAATATTTACTTGCACAAATGTTTTAAACCGGTACCTGCTACCTTCAGACACTTGTAGGCGTCCGAGAGCGAAACAACAGACATGAACTTGTTGGTGAGTCTCACCTTTAGATGTGTAGGCCAAACTTCTCGGACGCTACAGACAGAAGTCTCCTGGTCTGACAAACAACACTGTAGTTTTTCCACCGCAGATGAGGAAGGCCGACCTCAGAGGATGTGGTGGATTGAGACGCAGCCCATGCAAAAAATACATCTCTAGCTTAAACAGACAGATTTTGATGGGGATTGTTATTATTATGCTAATTTGATTTCCACAGGGGTGCTCTAGGTTTTTTTTTAAGCACATCAACGTATAGATAAAGAAGAGATGCCGGTAACACTTCCTTTTATGGGATCCTTATTACAGTGTAATTACATGTGTAACTACACTGTAAACAAGTATTGTAGTTAACTATAATGACACATAGTTACAATGTAATAACATGTACCAGGTAGTAATTGTGGTCTGTAATTACAGAAGTGTAACAATGAATGCTTGTTACCATGCGTGTTACAAATGGGCATGTTTCCACTAAATTCATTTTACATTGACATTTTAGTCATTTAGCAGACACTCTTATCCAGAGAGACTTACAGTTAGTGAGTGCATAGATTTTCATACTGGCCCCCCGTGGGAATCGATCCCACAACCCTGGCGTTGCAAGCGCCATGCTCTACCAACTGAGCTACACGGGGCCTACATTCACCATCTAATTATTTCGCTTCTCAGCTGCATCCGATTTATTAACAACTGTGACAAAGGTTGGGATCCCTTGTGGGTGCTCTGGGTGTCTGAGATAATAATAATAAATAATATGCCATTTAGCAGACGCTTTTATCCAAAGCGACTTACAGTCATGCGTGCATACATTTTTTTTTTGTGTATGGGTGGTCCCGGGGATCGAACCCACTACCTTGGCGTTACAAGCGCCGTGCTCTACCAGCTGAGCTACAGAGGACCACATAGAGGACCACACAGAGATATTATAGCCTATGCTCAATAGGCTCTAAATAATATTTGCCAGCAATATACTCCCCTGCATCACACTGCTAGCTAGCCTCTGAAGCTAAGCAGAGTTGGTCCTGGTCGGTCCCTGGATGGGAGACCAGATGCTGCTGGAAGTGGTGTTGAAGGGCCAGCAGGAAGCACTCTTTCCTCTGGTCTAAAAAAACGTCGTCCTGTCTTTCGGATGGGACGTTAAACGGGTGCCCTGACTGTCTGCGGTCACTAAAGATCCCATGCCACTTATCGTAAGAGTAGAGGTGTTAACCCCAGTGTCCTGGCTGAATTCCCAATCTGGCCCTCATACCATCATGGCCACCTAATCATCCCTAGCTTCCAATCGGCTCATTGGAAGCTCCCATGCCACTTATCTGTAACTATTTCCCAGGTTGTTGCTGTAAATGAAAATGTGTTCTCAGTCAACTTACCTGGTAAAATAAAAAATAATTTACTTAAACATTAATGTGCACTGTTCAAAATATATCTCCAGTCAATGTTGTTGCTAGCACTTGCCTCCAAAATAAAAGTGTTGCCTATCTGGGTTAACTGGGTTTGAGTTTTACGAAAACAGATCTAACACAAGTGTCTATGTATGCGGATGACTCAACACTATACATGTCAGCTACTACAGCGACTGAAATGACCGCAACACTTAACAAAGAGTTGCAGTTAGCTTTAGAGTGGGTGGAAAGGAATAAGTTAGTCCTAAATATTTCTAAAACTAGAAGCATTGTAATTGGGACAAATCATTCACTAAACCCTAAACCTCAACTAAATCTTGTAATAAATAATGTGGAAATTGAGCAAGTTGAGGTGACTAAACTGCTTGGAGTAACCCTGGATTTTAAACTTTCATGGTCAAAACATATTGATACAACAGAAACTAAGATGGGGAAAAATATGTCCATAATAAAGCGCTGCTCTACCTTCTTAACCACACTATCAACAAGGCAGGTCCTACAGGCCCTAGTTTTGTCACACCTGGACTACTGTACAGTCGTGTGGTCAGGTGCCACAAAAAAAGGACTTAAGAAAATTGCAATTGGCTCAGACCAGGGCAGCACGGCTGATTAATAATATGCATGTCGATCTCTCATGGCTCAAAGTGGAGGTGTTGACATGTTGGGTGCACCGAGCTGTCTGTTTGAGCTAGTGGCGCACAGCTTTGTCACCCATGCATACCCCACAAGACATGCCACCAGAGGTCTCTTCACAGTCCCCAAGTCCAGAACAGACTATGAGAGGTGCACAGTACTACATAGAGACATGACTACATGGAACTCTATTCCACATCAAGTAACTGATGCAAGTAGTACAATTAGATTTAAAAAAACAGATTTAAAAAACACCTTATCGAACAGCGGGGACTGTGAAGCAACACAAATATAGGCGCAGACACATGCACACACACACACACGATAACATACGCACTATACACACACGTACACATGGATTTTTCTACTGTAGATATGGTAGTGGTGGAGTAGGGGCCTGAGGGCACACAGTGTGTTGTGAAATCTGTGAATTTAAAATGTTTTTTATGAACTGCCTTAATTTTGCTGGATCCCAGGAAGTGTATCTGCTGCCTTGGCAGGAACTAATGGGGATCCATAATAAATACAGGTCCCAGATGAAGAATAAACCCCTATTTCGAAGCATAGTACATGTAATGTTAGCCAAGTACAATGTAATTACTAGTTGTTACACAGGATTTAGCTAGTTAAAATGAAGTGTATCTTTAGGAGTACTTGTAATTAATGTGTACAGTACATTACCCATCCTGACAACCTGGCCCTCAATTTAAAGCTTGTGGAAGTGACATCCAAGTGGGAGAATAAATACACTAGTACACCACTGATAGAATAATTTGGTAATGACTAATTATTACACTCAGATTCTTTGTGAAATGTGTTAGAATCATAAAACTACAATCTGATAATGTGTTTAGCTTAGTTAGAAGTAAAACAAGGGCTTTGGCTTATTGTTCTATCTATGCAAGCAGAATGCAACCGTGAAACGAATAACAGAAAACAGGATGTGAAACTTAGACACTGAGAAACATGTCCCCACGTATGTGCTGTATAAGATGCATATTTGCCCTAGCAACAGAGTATTTGTGTCTTCTGAAACCAGTGTGAAATAGATACAGGAAGAAACAACTGGGTTGCTGTGCAAGCTAACAGAGAAATATGACAGTTGCCTAAATATGGGCTAGGAGCTTTCTAGGGGCGTAGTAGAGGTATACAAAACGTTGTTCATTGGATGATTTTCAGAGCTCTCATGAATAAAGAATGACCATTGCAGTAAGGGTCTGTTTAATTTAATTTAATTAAACTAGAGATTTATATCTCTGGGAATTATTCAAAGATTTAAGAAGTGTTTGACTTCAACCATTGAGATAACAAAATTCTCGTGACAACCACAGAGTATCTGTATAGGAAAATCATTAAGAGCAAACTGTGCTGCCAATCACAGTGTAGGGTGCGACATTTTGCGGGTGAGGAGAGCTCGTTGGAGGATGCTTGCATTGAAGA
Source organism: Coregonus suidteri (assembly GCA_036851935.1). NCBI lineage: Eukaryota > Metazoa > Chordata > Actinopteri > Salmoniformes > Salmonidae > Coregonus > Coregonus suidteri. The sequence goes on from CM072220.1 coordinate 74,744,299, forward strand.
GCTGGGCATCGTGTTATGACCTGCATTATCTGAATTAGGCCCACAGGAATTATACTACGGAGGAGCGGCTTCTATGGAGGAACTTTGAAGTCTTTGAACTTCAGAGTTGGTTTAACGTTGATCAGAGCAGATGTTAGCTAGCTAGCTAACAACCTTGTTTGTGCAGTGCAGTGCAGCACTAGAATTAAAAATAGGTCTTACGTTTTTGTCGTTAATAAATCCAATGTGAAACGTGGTGACTATTGAATCCTTAAAACTAGCATTGAAAAAGTTCTTCCATTCTTCTCAAATTATTAAACATATCTCCCTAATTTCTGAATCATGCTTGTAACGTTGTCCAGTAGGATACAGTAACCTATGCTTCAGAGGAGAGGAGCAGGTAGTTTCCAAAATGTACACCCACTGGCAAAGGTTTCCATTCCAGCTGGAAGGCAGAAAACCTGGAATATGTTCTAGAGTGAGCTTTCCCAGCTAACAAAAATTACGTTCCAGGACGTGACAAGTTATTTTAGTCCCTACATAAGTCATGATAACGTTATTGTGAAACGTTCCTTCTACGTAGCTGTGGTGTCCGCTTATGTCCCAAGTCTTTCAGGACGTATAAATGTGGGGAATTTTAAACCGTTTTTAAATATGTGTATTTTTAAGTCAACCTCATAATGTTGCTAAACGTCAGAAAGTACGTTGAGAGCCCCATAAAATTCAGTTTCTGGTAACCACTGGGAACGTAACTTTCGTACGTAACAGTGTGATGGGGACAAGGACATTCTGGCTGGCCAAACCCTCCCCTAACCCGGACAATTGGGCATCACCTCATGGGTCTCCCGGTCGTGGCTGGCTGCTACACAGACAGGTATCGAACCAGCATCTGTAGCAACGCAGCTGCGATGCAGTGTCTTAGACCACTGTGCCACTCGGGAGGACCCTTAAGACACGTCATTTAATCTACCCTGAACATATACACAGTGTCCTGTCGGTAGGTGTCCACTGACGAAATATGCAAAAATGCCAGAAAATAAGTTCTTTTTTTTTACATAAACTGTATCACAATAGATTCGTAAACAAAAATCACAGCAATAAGCTCACACAAATAACAAGTCAGTAAAAAACATGAACACTTGCACTCCAATCAAGAACTGTAAAAATGCTTAAAGCTAAAAGTGAATAACTATGTTAGGTTTATTCAGGTGCTGCTGCTCCATCCTCATCCACGGTGTCTTCCTCGACCCGCTCCTGGAAGTCAAAATAACACAAACTGGTCATTATTTTCCTTAAAAAATGATCAAAATGCCGGTTTAACGTCGACTCCCTACTACATTCCCTTTTTACTACCACAATCATTTAGCTATATTGACCGACTGGATAAAGTGAAGTAAAAAGGCCATTATCCTCTATGGCCTCCATAACTTGGTTCAGAGCAGTCCTGAACTCTGTACGGATCATCTCCCAGTTTCACCATTATCCTCTATGGCCTCCATAACTTGGTTCAGAGCAGTCTGAACTCTGTACGGATCATCTCCAGTTCCACCATTATCCCTCTATGGCCTCCATAACTTGGTTCAGAGCAGTCCTGAACTCTGTACGGATCATCTCCAGTTTCCACCATTATCCTCTATGGCCTCCATAACTTGGTTCCAGAGCAGTCCTGAACTCTGTACGGATCATCTCCAGTTTCACCATTATTCTCTATGGCCTCCATAACTTGGTTCAGAGCAGTCCTGAACTCTGTACGGATTCATCTCCAGTTTCACCATATCCTCTATGGCCTCCATAACTTGGTTCAGAGCAGTCCTGAAAACTGTACGGATCATCTCCAGTTTCACCATTATCCTCTATGGCTCCATAACTTGGTTTCAGAGCAGTCCTGAACTCTGTACGGATCATCTCCAGTTTCACCATTATCCTCTATGGCCTCCATAACTTGGTTTCAGAAGCAGTCCTGAACTCTGTACGGATCATCTCCAGTTCCACCATTATCCTCTATGGCCTCCATAACTTGGTTCAGAGCAGTCCTGAACTCTGTACGGATCATCTCCCAGTTCACCATTATCCTCTATGGCCTCCATAACTTGGTTCAGAGCAGTCCTGAAAACTCTGTACGGATCATCTCCAGTTCCACCATTATCCTCTATGGCCTCCATAACTTGGTTCAGAGCAGTCCTGAACTCTGTACGGATCATCTCCAATTCCACCATTATCCTCTATGGCCTCCATAACTTTGGTTTCAGAGCAGTCCTGAACTCTGACTACGGATCATCTCCAATTTCACCATTTTCCTCTATGGCCTCCATAACTTGGTTCAGAGCATTCCTGAACTCTGTACGGATCATCTCCAGTTCCACCATATCCTCTATGGCCTCCATAACTTGGTTCAGAGCAGTCCTGAACTCTGTACGGATCATCTCCAGTTCCACCATTATCCTCTATGGCCTCCATAACTGGTTCAGAGCAGTCCTGAACCTCTGTAGGATCAATCTCCAGCTGGTAGAGCATTATCCTCTTGGGGCCTCCAAACTTGGTTCAAGCAGTAGTGTACGGATCATCTCCCGTTCCACCATTATCCTCTATGGCCTCCATAACTTGGTTCAGCCCAGCAGTCATGACTCTGTAAAGTCATCTCCAGGATAAAATCCGTCTGCTAATAACTTGGTTCAGAGCAGTACTGAACTCTGTTACGGATCATCTCCAGTTTCACCATTATCCTCTATGGCCTCCATAACTTGGTTCAGAGCAGTCCTGACTCTGTACGGATCATCTCCAGTTCCACATTATCCTTATGGCCTCTATGGGCCTCCATAAACTTGGTTCAGAGCAGTCCTGAACTCTGTACGGATCATCTCCAGTTCTACCATTATCCTCTATGGCCTCCATATCTTGGTTCAGAGCAGTCCTTGAACTCTGTAAGGATCATCTCCAGTTCAGAGCACCATTATCCTCTATGGCCTCCATAACTTGGTTCAGAGCAGTCCTGAACTCTGTACGGATCATCTCCAGTTCCACCATTATCCTCTATGGCCTCCATAACTTGGTTCAGAGCAGTCCTGAACTCTGTACGGATCATCTCCAGTTCCACCATTATCCTCTATAGCCTCCATAACTTGGTTCAGAGCAGTCCTGAACTCTGTACGGTGTTAGAAATTGCGTAATTCAAATCTGGTATTGGAATAAGAATCAAACATAATCAAGAGATATTCAATCCAAGCTAAATTTATTATATGCAAAATGTATGTATGATAAGTATGAAGGTTCGTATATATGGGTCCACTGAAATACCACGCAGGGCACTCAGAGAACTAATCCATTGTTACAGGTTCTTCTTCAAATACTCTGACAGAGATATTTCCCACTCCCTGCTGGCCAATCAGAGTAGAGACTGAGCGTGGTTTGGACTTACTCAGCCAATCCGTTGGCGCACCGGCTGGTCCCAACCCCTTGGCACTCCACTTGTTGCACACTGTTGCCAGGCATACGTTTTTATCATAACAACCTGTAGTCAGCACCCAAAAGACACCATTCCACTGTACCTACGTTCAAGGACGGTTCACAGACAAAAAAGAGGCAGTGTTCGTATCTGTAAGAAATACAAGTCTTATCTGTCCTACCCCCTAACGTTCCTCACATGAATCACAGCTGGTTATGTGAAACAATTTATATGAGTATAGTACAAACCCTCTATGCTTATCATTAATGCATTCCTTCTAAGCTATTCATCACATACAGATCCAATTATGAGAAAATAGATCCCCACAACGGATCATCTCCAATTTCACCATTATCCTCTATGGCCTCCATAACTTGGTTCAGAGCAGTCCTGAACTCTGTACGGATCATCTCCAGTTCCACCATTATCCTCTATGGCCTACATAACTTGGTTAATTAATTATATGCCATTTAGCAGACGCTTTTACCCAAAGCGACTTACAGTCATGTGCGCATACATTTTTACGTATGGGTGGTCCCAGGGTTCGAACCCACTACCCTGGCATTACAAGCGCCATGCTCTACCAATTGAGCCACAGAGGACCAGTCCTGAAGCAGTCCTGAAGCCTGAACTCTGTACGGATCATCTGGTTCATGGCAGGGTTCTTCAATCCTGGGTCCTGGAGGGCCGAAACACTCTGTTTTTATTTTCTACGGTAGTTAATTGCAACTCAACCTGGTGTCCAGGTCTGAATTAGCCCCTGATTATCCTCCAAGGACCAGGATTGAAGAACCTGCTCTATGGCCTCCATAACTTGGTTCAGAGCAGTCCTGAAACTCAGTCATCTGAACTCTATGTAGAGCAGGAAACTCACGGATCATCTCCAGTTCCACCATTATCCTCTATGGCCTCCATAACTTGGTTCAGAGCAGTCCTGAACTCTGTACGGATCATCTCCAGTTTTCACCATTATCCTCATCTCCACTGCTTGAAGATCTGCAAAATAATAAAAGACTCAACAGTTTTGCTGAAAGTAGTGTGACAATACAAGCCATGAGTACCAGGCAGGACATGGATCAAGGCCATGTGAAATACCTCGATCAAAATATCCACCCTTCATATATATTAGTAGTATTGATAACCATGTATCTGCTGACAGCCAAACAATTTGGAATTGATGTTGACAATACAAGAGAAGCAACATGTTGTAACATATAGGCACATATAACTTGTGTGTGAAACATTGTATTGTATTCTTATGATTGGTAGGGGGTTATTATGTCTGAGTGAATGGGCTGCTTCTACTTTAACATCATGCTGTGTGACTTGTCTTTCTGTCGCCCTATGCGTTTTACATAAAGTCTCCTACATGGAGAGTCTGCTTCTCTGTCTGCTTCTCTGTCTGCTTCTCTGTCTGCTTCTCTGTCTGCTTCTCTGTCTGCTTCTCTGTCTGCTTAACAGTCAGGCCGTCTGCTTCTCTGTCTGCTTCTCCGTCTGCTTCTCTGTCTGCTTAACAGTCAGGCCGTCTGCTTCTCTGTCAGTTTAAGGGTCAGGCCGTCTGCTTCTCCGTCTGCTTCTCTGTCAGCTTATCGGAACTACAGAGTTGGTTTAACGTTGGAACAGAGCTAATGTTAGCTAGCTAGCTAACAACCTTGTTTGTAAAGTGCAGTGCAGCACTATAATTAAAAACAGGTCGTACCTTTTTGTCATTAATAAATCCAATTTGAAACGTGGTGACTATTGTGGGGATTTATTATTCTCATAAATTGATGGGATGACTAACTTAGAAAGAATGCATTCTGGACTGTGCTGATGTGGGTTGTGTCACCTGGCAAGCTGTGATTGATGTGAAGAGCTGTTTTAGGGGGTAAAATGAGATAAGAATTTGTGTCTCCAAATACTAGACTATACTGGTTCTTTGTGATCTGTGAACCATCCTTGGACGTAGGAATGGTGTCTAGGGGAGCTGGCACTTCTCACCATGACAGGTTGTTATGATAAGAACTTATACCTGGCAACAGGGGTGCGCCAACGGATTGGCTGAGTAAGTCTAAACCACATGTGAGTACTCAGGTCTTTCACTCTGAGCATTCATATCAATGACTCACTCTCAAATGGACCATCAATACCAGAGTTCTACAATACTATTTACATAATCAACTGGACATTACAACAGCCTGAACCTCAATATAGTCCTGGGCATATATTGAAACTCTAACAATGGGAGATGGAAAGGGTCTGTTGAAATGAATACTGTAGTGGTGTGGTCCTCTGTAGCTCAGCTGGTAGAGCATGGCGCTTGTAACGCCAAGGTAGTGGGTTCGATCCCCGGGACCACCCATACACAAAAATGTATGCACGCTTGACTGTAAGTCGCTTTGGATAAAAGCGTCTGCTAAATGGCATATTATTATAATTAGAAAGGTAACACAAGCTTCCTCTCTGGTTCCATTCCCTAATAGTAAGTGGGTCATTATTGAATTGTGGTGGTAATGCTGTCCCTGGACTTTGGCACCATAAAAAAATGACAAATACATTTATTTAACAAGAAACCTATGTAAATCCTTTATACTGACATACATATATTTGTACGCATTGTAGAAAATACTGGTGCCTAGCTAATTGGCTTGTCCCAATGGTGATGTGTAGAGGTATAGTGACATGTTTTGACTAGATAAATAGAAACATGATTTTGAGTTAAAGAAAAACATTGTATTTTCTGTATAGATAACTGAAAAAATGAAGGTTTCTTTTTTATTAGCAGATCAATTAAGTTCATTGCAGTTATCCAAATACATTAATCAATGGCTAAAATAATGAATCTAGTTTTAAAATACAATTTAATAAACACATGTAGTCATTTCATAGCCTGTGTATCATTAAACAAAAGTCATTTAGTAGTAAAAAATAATCACCCAGGACCGAGTTTGGGAAACCCTGATTTAGCAGACGCTCCCATCCAGAGCCACCCACAGCTTGGGCATCAGCCGCTCCCATCCAGAGCGACCCACAGCTTGGGCATCAGAAGCTCCCATCCAGAGCGACCCACAGCTTGGGCATCAGCCGCTCCCATCCAGAGCGACCCACAGCTTGGGCATTCATCTTAAGATAGCCAGGAGAGCCAACCACACATCAGTCGTATCCAAACCACGTATCACAATACAATACATAATACAATATAAAATACCATATACAGGCACTTGGAAAGAATTCAGACTCCTTGACTTTTTCCACATTTTGTTACGTCACAGCCCTATCCTAAAAATGGATTAAATTGTTTCTCCCCCCCCCTCACCAATATACACACAATACCCCATAATAACAACACAAAAACAGTTCAGAAATTGTAGCAAATGTATTCAAAATAAAAAATTTAAATATGACATTTACATGAGCATTAAGACCCTTTATCAGTACTTTGTTGAAGCACCTTTGGCAGCGATTACAGCCTCGCGTCTTCTTGGGTATGACGCTACAAGCTTGGCACACCTGTATTTGGGGAGTTTCTCCCATTCTTCTCTGCAGATCCTCTCAACCTCTGTCAGGTTGGATGGGGAGCGTCGCTGCCACAGCTATTTTCAGGTCCCTCCAGAGATGTTCAATCGGGTTTCAAGTCCGGGCTCTGGCTGGGCCACTCAAGGACATTCAGAGATTTGTCCCGAAGCCACTCCTGCGTTGTCTTGGCTGTGTGCTTAGGGTTGTTGTCTTGTTGGAAGGTGAACCTTCGCCCCAGTCTGAGGTCCTGTGTGCTTTGGAGCAGGTTCTCATCAAGGATCTCTCTGTACTTTGCTCCGTTCACGGTGAAGCATGGTGGTGGCAGGGACTGGGAAACCGGACTAGTTTCCCAGTCCCTGCCACTGAAAAAAACATCCCCACAGCATGATGCTGCCACCACCATGCTTCATCGTAGGGATGATTGCCAGATTTCCTCCAGACGTGACACTTAGCATTCAGGCCAAAGAGTTCAACTTGGTTTTATCAGACCACAGAATCTTGTTTCTCATGGTCAGAGTCCTTTAGGTGCCTTTTGGCAAACTCCAAGCGGGCTGTCATGTGCCTTTTACTGAGGACTCGCTTCCATCTGGCCACTCTACCATAAAGGCCTGATTGGTGGAGTGCTGCAGAAATGATTGTTCTTCTGGAAGGTTCTCCCATCTTCACAGAGAAGAAAACTCTGGAGCTCTGTCAGAGTGACCATCGAGTTCTTGGTCACCTCCCTGACCAAGGCCCTTTTCCCCCGATTGCTCAGTTTGTCCGGGCGGGAAAGAGTCTTGGTGCTTCCAAACTTCTTCCATTAAGAATAATGGAGGCCATTGTGTTCTTGGGGACCTGCAATGCTGCAGACATTTTGTGGGTACCCTTCCCTAGATCTGTGCCTCGACACAATCCTGTCTCAGAGCTCTATGGAAAATACCTTTGACCTCATGGCTTGGTTTTTGCTCTGACATGCACTGTCAAAACTGTGGGACCTTATATAGACAGGTGTGTGTCTTTCCCAATAAATTCCAATCAATTGAATTTATCACAGGTGGACCTCAATCAAGTTGTAGAAACATCAAGTGGTGATCAATGGAAAAAGGATGCACAAGAGCTTAAATTTCGAGTTTCATAGCAAAGGGTCTGAATACTTATGTACATAAGGATAAAATATAAATATATGAAAAATAATTCTAAAAAATTGTTTTTGCTTTGACATTCTGGGTATTGTGTGTAGATTGATGAGGGAAAAAAAGCAATTTAATCAATTTTAGAATAAGGCTGTAACGTAACAAAATGTGGAAAAAAGGAAGGGGTCTGAATACTTTCCCAATGCACAGTATGTTTATTTATCAACGTTCCTATTATTTAAACAGAGTTTTCACAGGCCACTATTTAAAAGAAGATCCCAGCTTTCTCTTGCTGCTATATTTATTGCCTAAATTCTTTAAATGAAGCACATGAATCCGCTTTTAAAAATGGTGTAGCCTACCTGGAATATAGGTGGTGCGTGAGTTTTAAGTTTGGGGAAGCTAATTTTTCACCATAAAAAATGCACCTTTATATTAAAGCATTCCATGGCATCATCACATTTGCAGACTTATGTAAAAATAGCCTATTATTCGTAATGTTAGGAGTAGATTGGATAGTCATAATTTAGGCTAATAATATAACTCAATCACAGTGGGCAAAATTGACCATCAATGCACTGAGCGCATAGTGGGTAGAGTAGGCAAGGTTATATCAGGAACATTTATTTCTTTTCTTTGCCATGGGCAAAATGAGGCCTTTTCTAAAACACATTTCAGCAATTCAGCTACACTTATATGACTGGGAGACATGACTGCTAATGAGACAAATTATATTTTCAGCAGAATATTTGGTTTGGACCAAGTACGCGAGGGCCAGCTATTTACAAAAGATTAGCTTTTCCCCCTGGCAGGATGTTCCCCCCCTCATGGCTGTTATATCCTATGGTCTTGGTGTGATGGTGATTGTGTTGTTTTTTGTTTTCTGTTTGCTGATCTTTTTTCGTCCCTGGTGCTATGGTTTATTGCTAAATTGCTTTAAAAAAATGAAGCAATGAATTTTGGTGTTTTGTCCTTGGTAATTAACCTATGGAATATAGTGGTAGCGTGATTTATTTTTAAAAAAATTAACAGTTCTGTCCAGGTTTGGCCTGGAAGCTAAAATTGTTTTGGTTCGTTATTGTCCAAACAATGGTTCAAGCAGCTGTTATTATTAACGCATTCCAATGGCAAATCGTCACAACGATCACATTGGCAGATTTATGTAAAATTAGGCCTATTATTCGTAATAATGTTTAGGAAGTGAGATTTGGTGATGTTGCTGTTTTTTGTGGTTAACTAAATAACGTGTCTTTTTCCCAAGTTGGAGTGTTGGCAGAAAATGACGTTTCAATGCATGGTCTGAGCGCTTTTTTTCTCTTTTTTGGAGGTTATAGCAGGACTTTTTTCTTTCTTTTGTTTTTCTTTTTTTGATGTCAGGTGTGGCAAAATGAGGGCATTGTTGGACTTGCATTGTGTTGCTTTCAGCTAAGTTGTGAGTTTTTGACTGTTTTCGTTAGTGTTTTTTCAGGAACATTCTTTCTTTGTCTTGCATGTGGCAAGAAACATTTTTTTGGAACTTCAAATGTCATGGTAGAGTGACTGTTGGGTTAAATTGCCGGACATAGCCTGGTGTTTTGGGTTGGTTCGGTAAAACAATTTTCCATTAGGCCTTGACTAAAAAGAAGGGGAAAACAACTGTTGTCCACAAATACATTGGAGGAAGCTGAAAGTTATTGGTCGTGCTTTTGTCCAACAATATTGCCATATGGTTTGTGGAATTGTCGCAACAAATTTAAAGCAGCACTGACCCAACAACGATAAATAGTGAATATGTGGCAGTGCATGCTCACAGGGGGTTATTTGCCGATGCTCTCCTCTGGTGCCAATAAGATCGGCTATGCAGTTGTTCGCTCAAGTTGAGCATGTTGATAACTACAATAAAAGCCAGATGAGTCTCTTCATAGTCTTCTCTTCACAGCAATAACCACTTGCTTTCCGAACTACACTATATAGACACACAAAAATATGTGGACACCCCTTCAAATGAGTGATTTGGCTCTTTCAGAACCCACCCGATGCTGACAGGTGTATAAAATCAAGCACACTGCCATGCTATCTCCATAGACAAACATTGGCAGTAGAATGGCCTTACTGAAGAGCTCAGTGGCTTTCAACGTGGCACCGTTATAGGATGCAATCTTTCCAAATAGTAAGTTCATCAAATTTCTGCCCTGCTAGAGCTGCCCCCCGGTCAACTAAGTGCTGTTATATGTGAAGTGGAAATGTCTAGGAGCAGCAACGGCCCAGCCGCGAAGTGGTAGGCCACACAAGCTCACAGAAACAGGACCGCCGAGTGCTGAAGCGCGTAAAAATTGACTGTCCTGCACAGAGCCCTGACCTCAACCCCATCGAACACCTTTGGGATGAATTGGAACACCGACTGCGGGCCAGGCCTAATCACCCAACATCAGTGCCCAACCTCACTAATGCTTGTGGCTGAATGGAAGCAAGTCCCCGCAGCAATGTTCCAACAACTAGTGGAAAGCCTTCCAGAAGATTGGAGGCGGTTATAGCAGCAAAGGGGGGACCAACTCCATATTAATGCCCATGATTTTGGAATGAGATGTTCGACGAGCACTTTGGTCATGTAGTGTATGTTTTCCCACGATTGTATTTAGAAATATTGTGATATACCTGGCTTGGCCTCTACTTGTCACAGACAGGCTCAACAATAATCTGCCCAAATTGCACACGGTGCCTTTCCTTCCGACTGTAGACAATCCACAACTTATTAATTTTTCTAGAAGCTAATTACCCTGTGGCCAAATCATGCTTTAGTAGCCTATTTTGAATGTTTATATTTATTTATTTATAGACAGGAGTAGGCTAATTAGGCTATATCATTTTGGCAATTTAATTCAATTTACTCACGTAACCTCCATTCACTATTCGACTGCATGCTACGGATGACATGCTTTTTTTGGTGGGCCGTTCTAAATACAAAAAAATTGTTAGTAGGCTGTATGTAAAGACCAGATTGAATTGAGAATAGTCTGATGGTTGAGAATATTATCAAGGGCTTGTCAAATTGTGAATGAGAGACTGATGAAGTGTGTGCAGCCTGTGAAAGAAACAGAGCAGAGCTCATGCCTTTAGTCCCATCATGCATCGCATCAGAGTTCATGCCTTTCATGATACTTTTTTCAAATCATCTTTAGAGTCGCATCATGCAGCCTTAGAAAGTATAAAAAATCGAAACATATAGCCCAACGTTTGTATCACAACTAAAGTCGCACAAATAACTCTAAATGATGCATATAGGAGGACCTGTTTCTTAACGCTGAACACAGAATAGTGCACACTTCCTCTGAAATTATTTTATTTCAGTTATGTTCAATTGTCTTCTTACTATAAAAAAAAATAATGCCACAGAATTCTAAGCAAATCTTGTCTGCTAAATGAACTAGTGTAGCCCACAGCCAAATGGCATAGCCAGATCAGGAACTAACATAAGGACACTCAGAATATGCTATTCTGTTCTTCTGAAATAGGTTACGTGGAAGCCAGGAGATGGTAAACATGTTTAGGTTAATTACCGGCCAATTACCATGAGACCGGTAGTTATTTGTCTGACAATCACTGGCTGACACAGCCCAGAGTAGTAGTAAGGCTTCGTTGTTGTTTGTATACGTTCATGTGTTTTTAAGTGTCCCAGTCGAGAGAAACTCGCCCCCAGAGTGAAGAGCAGGTTTAAGGCTTCTCTCTTGTATGTATTCGTTCATGTTGTTTTAAGTTGCATGATTGAGAGAAAGTCGCCCCACAGTCAGAGCAGGAGTAAGGTTTCTCTCCTGTATGTATACGTTCATGTGTTTTTAAGTGGCCCAGTTGCGAAAAACTTGCCCTGCAGTCAGAGCAGAAGTAAGGCTTCTCTCCTGTGTGTATCTGTTGGTGTGATTTTAAGCTTTCCTGATGAGAGAAATTCTTCCCACAGTCAGAGCAGGAGTAAGGCTTCTCTCCTGTGTGTGTTCTCTGATGACTTTTTAGCTCAGCTGATGTTGAGAAGCATTTTACACAGTCAAAGCAGGAGTAAGGCTTCTCTCCTGTATGTATACGTTCATGTGTTTTTAAGGGGCCCAGTCGAGGAGAAAACTCGCCCCACAGTCAGAGCAAGAGTAAGGCTTCTCTCCTGTATGTATACGTTCATGTTGTTTTAAGTCGCCCAGTCGAGAGAAACTCTTCCCACAGTCAGAGCAGTAGTAAGGCTTCTCCCCTGTGTGTGTTCTCTGATGACTTTTTAGCTCAGCTGACGTTGAGAAGCATTTTTACACAATCAGAGCAGGAGTAAGGCTTCTCTCCTGTGTGTGTTCTCTGATGACTTTTTAGCTCAGCTGATGTTTTAAAATATTTTACACAGTCAGAGCAGGAGAAAGGCTTCTCTCCTGTATGTATACGTTCATGTGTTTTTAAGTGGTCCAGTCGAGAGAAACTCGCCCCACAGTCAGAGCAAGAGTAAGGCTTCTCTCCTGTATGTATACGTTCATGTTGTTTTAAGTCGCACAGTCGAGAGAATCTCTTCCCACAGTCAGAGCAGTAGTAAGGCTTCTCCCCTGTGTGTGTTCTCTGATGAACTTTTAGCTCAGCTGATGTTTTAAAACTCTTCCCACAGTCAGAGCAGTAGTAAGTCTTCTCTCCTGTGTGTTTACGTTGGTGTGTTTTTAAGTTGCCCAGTTGAGAGAAACTTGCCCCGCAGTCAGAGCATGAGTATGGCTTCTCTCCTGTGTGTTTACGTTGGTGTGTTTTTAAGTGGCCCAGTTGAGAGAAACTTGCCCCACAGTCAGAGCAGGAGTAAGGCTTCTCTCCTGTGTGTGTTCTCTGATGAACCTTTAGCTGAGATGATGTTGTGAAGCATTTTACACAATTAGAGCAGGAGTAAGGCTTCTCTCCTGTATGTATACGTTCATGCTTTTTTAAGTTGCCCAGTAGAGAAAAACTTGCCCCGCATTCAGAGCAAGAGTAAGGCTTCTCTCCTGTGTGTTTACGTTGGTGTGTTTTTAAGTTGCTTTGTTGAGAGAAACTCTCCCCACAGTCAGAGCAGAAGTAAGGCTTCTCTCCTGTATGTATACGTTCATGTGTTTTTAAGTGTCCCAGTCGAGAGAAACTTGCCCCGCAGTCAGAGCAGTAGTAAGGCTTCTCTCCTGTGTGTGTTCTCTGATGAACTTTTAGATCAGCTGATGTTTTGAAGCTCTTCCCACAATCAGTGCAGGAATACAGATTCTCTCCTGTCTGTAATTTTAGGTGTATTTTTAGCTTTGATATAATTGGGAAAATCTCCACACAATGTGGGCAGTGGTGAGACCTCTTAGCTCTGTGAACGTCCTGCTGCTGCTCTCTGGATGTAGAGAATGTCTCAACACGGTCTCCTGTGTGAACAACATCAGAAGAACCAGTCAATTGGTGTGATATTCATGTCGGATATACATGTATTTTTACATCAGCAGTTTACAGAAACCCAGCCAAAAACCCCAAAGAGCAGCAATGCAAATGTAGAAGCACAGTAGCTAGGAAAAACTCCCTAAAAGGGAAACTAGGAAGAAACCTAGAGAGGAACTAGACTCAGAGGGGCAGGAAACTAGGAAGGAACCTAGAGAGGAACTAGACTCAGAGGGGCAGGAAACTAGGAAGAAACCTAGAGAGGAACTAGACTCAGAGGGGCAGGAAACTAGGAAGGAACCTAGAGAGGAACTAGACTCAGAGGGGCAGGAAACTAGGAAGGAACCTAGAGAGGAACTAGACTCAGAGGGGCAGGAAACTAGGAAGGAACCTAGAGAGGAACTAGACTCAGAGGGGCAGGAAACTAGGAAGGAACCTAGAGAGGAACTAGACTCAGAGGGGCAGGAAACTAGGAAGGAACCTAGAGAGGAAACTAGACTCAGAGGGGCAGGAAACTAGGAAGGAACCTAGAGAGGAACTAGACTCAGAGGGGCAGGAAACTAGGAAGAAACCTAGAGAGGAACTAGACTCAGAGGGGCAGGAAACTAGGAAGAAACCTAGAGAGGAACTAGACTCAGAGGGGCAGGAAACTAGGAAGAAAACTAGAGAGGAACTAGACTCAGAGGGGCAGGAAACTAGGAAGGAACCTAGAGAGGAACTAGACTCAGAGGGGCAGGAAACTAGGAAGGAACCTAGAGAGGAACTAGACTCAGAGGGGCAGGAAACTAGGAAGAAACCTAGAGAGGAACTAGACTCAGAGGGGCAGGAAACTAGGAAGGAACCTAGAGAGGAACTAGACTCAGAGGGGCAGGAAACTAGGAAGGAACCTAGAGAGGAACTAGACTCAGAGGGGCAGGAAACTAGGAAGGAACCTAGAGAGGAACTAGACTCAGAGGGGCAGGAAACTAGGAAGGAACCTAGAGAGGAACTAGACTCAGAGGGGCAGGAAACTAGGAAGGAACCTAGAGAGGAACTAGACTCAGAGGGGCAGGAAACTAGGAAGGAACCTAGAGAGGAACTAGACTCAGAGGGGCAGGAAACTAGGAAGGAACCTAGAGAGGAACTAGACTCAGAGGGGCAGGAAACTAGGAAGGAACCTAGAGAGGAACTAGACTCAGAGGGGCAGGAAACTAGGAAGAAACCTAGAGAGGAACTAGACTCAGAGGGGCAGGAAACTAGGAAGAAACCTAGAGAGGAACTAGACTCAGAGGGGCAGGAAACTAGGAAGAAACCTAGAGAGGAACTAGACTCAGAGGGGCAGGAAACTAGGAAGAAACCTAGAGAGGAACTAGACTCAGAGGGGCAGGAAACTAGGAAGGAACCTAGAGAGGAACTAGACTCAGAGGGGCAGGAAACTAGGAAGGAACCTAGAGAGGAACTAGACTCAGAGGGGCAGGAAACTAGGAAGGAACCTAGAGAGGAACTAGACTCAGAGGGGTGGCCAGTCCTCTTCTGGCTGTACCAGGTGACATATGGATTCATATCAGTAGGCTGTACAATATAAAAGGGGGAATAAAACCATTATAAAAGTGGGTAAGTGTCAAAAGTTAAAAAGGGGCACAAATTATGAGCCATATCATCCTCCACTCACTATCACAAGGGTTAGTAACTACACAGAATCATTTCATAGAACTTTAAAACACTGGCAGTTTGTCTACATCACTTCTTTAGTCTACTCTGAGCATGCCAGATAGCCCAGTGAATAAAACAAATGCTGACAGTACTGGTGTCAAACCATGCAGATCTCAGTAGCATTAAATAACATTACCTTCTCATACAAACAGTTCATCATGAAACAGTTCTACTGCAACTTTTCACGTACAGTGAGATGTTGGAACGAACAACACAAACTTTGTAAGCTAGAACCTGTGCTTACCATGAGAAACAGATTTCCCAATCTTCTTCATCGTTAATGTTGACGTTCAGCTCCAGTGTTTGACTGCAGTCTCCCAGCTTCACTGATGCGATCTCTGGATCCTGCAGTAAACTGGGCTCCACTGTCACAATCAGGACCTAGTGACTGTAGGTTTGGACTTGGTGTGGAAGGAGAGAGGCAGGCTGGGTTTGTCCTCACTGTTGATGTTTCCGGCCTCAGACTTAATCTGAGTCGTCCTGTAGTAATAAAGAGAAACGGACACAAGATCTAGCGCTTTCTATATTCTCAAAATATATATAAAAAAAGTATTGTTCAATTATCTCATTCAGTGCTTGACTTGGACTGAAATAGGTGCCGGTACTGTTTATATTTAACCTAGTAGCAGGAGCTACACAATACTGTTGAGCTAATATTCTATAAGAGGAACAGGAGCTCAAGCAATAGAACAGTTGAGGTGCCTGTCCTCAGCTCCTGTCCAAGTCAAGCACTGATCTAATTTCAATAGTATCAGGTAGCTAAGCACTGACAACAAAACATTCATTTATTCACATTAGACAAAGTACACACTTTAACCACACTTGTACTTAACCTATAGTAGATTTCCTAAATTTACATAAATGCATAAATGACTCAAAACATTTAGTACAAGGCTGCAGTTTGTTTTAGGCAGTCCTATGTACTATTTTCTTGAATAACCTTGTCTTCACTGTATTATTTTACGCTAAAAACCAATTGTATTTCCCATTGACGCCATTTTTATACACATATACAGTTGAAGTCGGAAGTTTAAATACACCTTAGCCAAATACATTTAAACTCAGTTTTTCACAATTCCTGACATTTAATCCTAGTAATAAAATTCCCTGTCTTAGGTCAGTTAGGATCACCACTTTATTTTAAGAATGTGAAATGTCAGAATAATAGTACAGACAATGATTTATTTCAGTTGTATTTATTTCATCACATTCCCAGTGGGTCAGAAGTTTACATACACTCAATGAGTATTTGGTAGCATTGCCTTTAAATTGTTTAACTTGGGTCAAACGTTTCCGATAGCCTTCCACAAGCTTCCCACAATAAGTTGGGTGAATTTTGGCCCATTCCTCCTGACAGAGCTGGTGAAACTGAGTCAGGTTTGTAGGCCTCCTTGCTCGCACACGCTTTTTCAGTTCTACCCACAAATGTTCTATAGGATTGAGATCAGGGCTTTGTGATGGCCACTCCAATACCTTGACTTTGTTGTCCTTAATCCATTTTGCCACAACTTTGGAAGTACGCTTGGGGTTATTGTCCATTTGGAAGATCCATTTGTGACCAAGCTTCAACTTCCTGACTGATGTCTTGAGATGTTGCTTCAATATTTCCACATAATTCTCCTTCCTCATGATGCCATCTATTTTGTGAAATGCACCACTCCCTCCTGCAGCAAAGCACCCCCACAGCATGATACTACCACCCTCGTGCTTCATGGTTGTTCTTCGGCTTGCAAGTGCCCCCTTTATCCTCCAAACATAATGATGGTCATTATGGCCAAACAGTTCTATTTTTGTTTCATCAGACCAGAGGACATTTCTCCAAAAAGTACGATCTTCATCCCCATGTGCAGTTGCAAACCGTAGTCTGGCTTTGTTATGGCAGTTTTGGAGCAGTGGCTTCTTCCTTGCTGAGCGGCCTTTCAGGTTATGTTGATATAGGACTCGTTTTACTGTGGATATACAGTGGGGGAAAAAAAGTATTTAGTCAGCCACCAATTGTGCAAGTTCTCCCACTTAAAAAGATGAGAGAGGCCTGTAATTTTCATCATAGGTACACGTCAACTATGACAGACAAATTGAGATTTTTTTCCCTGAAAATCACATTGTAGGATTTTTAATGAATTTATTTGCAAATTATGGTGGAAAATAAGTATTTGGTCAATAACAAAAGTTTCTCAATACTTTGTTATATACCCTTTGTTGGCAATGACACAGGTCAAAGGTTTTCTGTAAGTCTTCACAAGGTTTTCACACACTGTTGCTGGTATTTTGGCCCATTCCTCCATGCATATCTCCTCTAGAGCAGTGATGTTTTGGGGCTGTCGCTGGGCAACACGGACTTTCAACTCCCTCCAAAGATTTTCTATGGGGTTGAGATCTGGAGACTGGCTAGGCCACTCCAGGACCTTGAAATGCTTCTTACGAAGCCACTCCTTCGTTGCCCGGGTAGTGTTTGGGATCATTGTCATGCTGAAAGACCCAGCACATTTTCATCTTCAATGCCCTTGCTGATGGAAGGAGGTTTTCACTCAAAATCTCATCACGATACATGGCCCCATTCATTCTTTCCTTTACACAGATCAGTCGTCCTGGTCTCTTTGCAGAAAAACATCCCCAAAGCATGTTGTTTTCACTCCCATGCTTCACAGTAGGTATGGTGTTCTTTGGATGCAACTCAGCATTCTTTGTCCTCCAAACACGACGAGTTGAGTTTTTTACCAAAAAGTTATATTTTGGTTTCATCTGACCATATGACATTCTCCCAATCCTCTTCTGGATGCACTCTAGCAAACTTCAGACGGGCCTGGACATGTACTGGCTTAAGCAGGGGGACACGTCTAGCACTGCAGGATTTGAGTCCCTGGCGGCGTAGTGTGTTACTGATGTTAGGCTTTGTTACTTTGGTCCCAGCTCTCTGCAGGTCATTCACTAGGTCCCCCCGTGTTGTTCTGGGATTTTTGCTCACCGTTCTTGTGATCATTTTGACCCCACGGGGTGAGATCTTGCGTGGAGCCCCAGATCGAGGGAGATTATCAGTGGTCTTGAATGTCTTCCATTTCCTAATAATTGCTCCCACAGTTGATTTCTTCAAACCAAGCTGCTTACCTATTGCAGAGTCAGTCTTCCCAGCCTGGTGCAGGTCTACAATTTTGTTTTCTGGTGTCCTTTGACAGCTCTTTGGTCTTGGCCATAGTGGAGTTTGGAGTGTGACTGTTTGAGGTTGTGGACAGGTGTCTTTTATACTGAAAACAAGTTCAAACAGGTGCCATTAATACAGGTAACGAGTGGAGGACAGAGGAGCCTCTTAAAAGAAGAAGTTACAGGTCTGTGAGAGCCAGAAATCTTGCTTGTTTGTAGGTGACCAAATACTTATTTTCCACCATAATTTGCAAATAAATCATTAAAAATCCTACAATGTGATTTTTCTGGATTTTCTTTTCTCAATTTGTCTGTCATAGTTGACGTGTACCTATGATGAAAATTACAGGCCTCTCTCATCTTTTTAAGTGGGAGAACTTGCACAATTGGTGGCTGACTAAATACATTTTTTCCCTACTGTATGTTGTTGGTTTAGACCAAACATGTGGTGTGGTAGGGAGAAAGTTAACCTGGAACTTGCAATTGCACAGAGACGTTCAAGCATTTTTAGAGGAAAGGCACCTACCAGCTATTACTGTAAATTTGGACCAGAAAAAAGCCTTTGACATGGTAAACCATGAGTTTTTGTTTAGAGTTCTGGAAAAATGTGGTTTTGGATATAATTTTATGAAATGGGTCAAAATTCTTTATAGTAATGTGGGAAGCAGAGTAAATATTAATGGGAATATTGGAAATGTAATCAAGCAATTACGAGGTGTCAGACAGGGGGACCCTCTGTCTGCGCTATTGTATGTTTTATATATTGAACCTTTCGCATATGCAATTAGGACAAATTACAACATCAAAGGCATTATATTCCAAGAGGGGATATTCTAAAAATTTCACAATACGCGGATGACACCATTTTATATTTACAAGACGACCTGAGCTTGAAAGAGGTTATCAAAGTCATTGATGAGTTCTCTGTTGCCTCCGGGTCTAGGATTAACAAGAATAAAACAGAAATAAAATATATGGGACAGTGGAAATGGAGATCTGATCAGTTATGTGGTTTGACTGTGTGCACAGGACCAATGGTAGTGCTCGGGATATCTTTCAGAAATGAAATTAAAGATGACATGGTTAATTGGAAAGAAAAACGACTTTCGCTTAATAAAAGATTGGGACTGTGGAAAGTGAGGCGACTATCTTTTAGTGGCAAGGTGTTAGTGCTGAAGGCGGACATTCTGCCTTCATTACTCCACCTTGCATATGTGTTTCCCATGCCGGTGTCTCTAAGAAAAATGTTCATACGTGTACTGTTTAATTTATTTTGGGGGGGATATGAGTACATCCGGAGAGATCGGATGTACCAGCCTATAGAGGCTGGTGGAAGGGATTTCCCTCATATTCCTCTCAAACTAGATGCGTTGTTCTACTCAAACGTTTGTTGTCTTTTGTCGTCTTCTGTACATAAATGTCATATATTAATCAAATTCTGGCTGTCCATACCGTTAAGGTTTATGGTGGAGTGGGATAATAGTAAGCCAAAAGCTGAAATTATCCCATACATTTTAAGAAAATAGTTGAATGGGCAAGGAAAAACCCTGTCTGCAAAGTAAAAGAAAATGTAATCAACCACAGACTGCTATATGTGAAATTGATAGAAAATTGTCGTCCTAGAGACCGATTACCAATATCACCTTCCACCTGGCTACGGGCACAATTAAAAGGTTTAGACAACAGACTGAAAGATTTTAATTGGCTTGTTTTACACAGACGTCTTCCGGTCCGTTCAACATTATATGATCATAATTTGACCCTGAATAAATTTGTCCCAGGGACAACTGTTTCGCAATTGAAACAATTCCCCATGTTTTATGGGAATGCTCTTTTGCCCAAATAGTTTGGAAGAAAATGAAAATAGATTTTAATATTTTAAAAAACATTGATTATGAAGGGGTAGCCAAATTTGAACTAAAAAAATGTGGAAAAGGTGCAATTATTAGAATTAGTGACTCTGGTGTCCCTTATCAAGACTAAACTTTGGGAGAGGCCAGATGTGGTGCGGTCAATGACACCCTCAAGTGGTCACCGACGGGATTGGTTAAATTTATAAAACAAGAAATTTGGAAAAAATACAATTCGAAATAGATAAGTGGGGCATCACATCTGTTAAACATAGATGGAAAAGGATATACCCTTCTTTGTAAATGTTTTTTTTGTAGCCTATATATAGGCCTATGTATAACTGTATTCTGTCATGTAAATTGAAATGTAGGCTAAGCCTTTGTAAATATTTGATATACACTGAGGTTTATTCAGAGTTCCCTTTGGTATATGTGTATGATTTTCTTTCTATAATAGTTTTTATTCCTTTGAAAGATCAGCTTTGGGAGATTGTTAGAGGCAATTGTTTACATGCTTCTCTTGAATGTAGGCCTTTTAGCTGGTCAGGTTCCTCAGAACAGCACTTTTTTTAGGAGTTTTGCTATTTTTATACGGTTAAGGTACTGTTTTTGTAAATCCATGTTATGTACAACGTTATGCACTGAATTTGTACTTGTAGTTGAATGTGAAATGAAAATAAAAATTATTTTTCACCAAAAAAAAAAAAAAAAAAATCTGTTCTTATCAGTTTAATATCTGATACGTCCCCTATATGGGGACCATATATTAAATTGATTTTTGGAACAGGGAGATGGAATAGGGGCTTGCTCCGTCCACTCCACGCATCGACCTAGTATTGCAGTACCTCCAGGAACGGTGCACCCCTTGCCATTGTAAAGATAAATCAGGCAAAGACAACAGAATTGCTTTGTTATATTCCATTAGAATCACGATGTATTTTATATTTTCACGTTTGACCATCTTCATCTCAATGTCAATGATGGCTAGAAAGTGATGGTGAAGTCAGTCACTGTTATATTGACTATGATAGCTGATGTGAATGGTGCGTTAATCATCTAATCAAATCAATGTTTATTCGTCACATGCACAGGATACAGGGTGTAAATGGTACAGTGATAATGCTTTAAAGATAATGCTTTAAAAAAATCTTGGCATAGATTGGGAGTTTATCAACGTTGGGAATAACCACTTTTGACTGTTACAAAGTAACACATTTGTAGGTTCGTAAGTCACGTGGTCATCTGCCCTCCAATCGGAAATGACAGAAAGCGTTTATAAATTAAATCCAGATTAACAGCTAAATCGGAATAATAATATATGAAATACGGGTGGGGGAATCAATTTGGAGATAATAATATTGACATAACATTTGATCTTATATCAAATATCTCTGGTAGCGTTGATGCCACAAGGGGAACTGAGCAATTGTCCACTTGGTGGCGCAAGTGTTTCCACTGACCGTCGCATTTGAATGTTGAACCACTTGACTTCAATACATCATCAACGCAAATAATATGAACAATAAAAAATAGCCTGTTTTTATTTTACATGTCTGTAGAGCCTTGTACGATAAGACCACGGTGAAGAGGCGTTCATAAAGTTGCCGTCCTAAATTACTAGAGGCCAAACTTCAAAGATGTCCATGGCACTGGACTGCAGTAAGAGCTAGGCCTACAGTGCGGCCTACGGAGCGGTCCTGGTGTATGGCCCTGGCTGCCTAAATGTTTCCTCCACATAATAAACTGTACAAACATGGCACTTTAGAGGTTACTTTTACAATTAGCCTTACTGAGTCACTACAACAAACTTCCTATCATGGACATGAAATGCCATTAGGCCTAATGAAGATACCGTATATGTAAGTTACTTAGTTGGTGTCTTGTGAATCAACTGGTATGCGCATCAGGGTTTAATATTTCCCCGGTGTTTTACAAATGTTCCATCCCGAGAATAAATCACTCTTCTCCCGGGTATCCCGGTATTTTCCGCCAAAACCGGAAGTGTCATTCAAAAGCATTATAATGCTTATAAATGTCTGGATTTGATTAGAGCTTTGATCAGCATGAAAATACAAACCTGATGCTACCTGAGCCTGATCAGACATATATTAAATACATTTTATAATACATTTTACAAATCCAAATCCCAGATGAAGAATAAAGACACTATTTCAAAGCATAGTACATGTAATGTTAGCCAAGTACAATGTAATTACTAGTTGTTACACAGGATTTTAGCTAGTTAAAATGAAGTGTATCTTTAGGAGTACTTGTAATTAATGTGTAATGTACATTACCCATCCTGACAACCTGGCCCTCAATTTAAAGCTTGTGGGAAGTGACATCCAAGTGGGGAGAATAAATACACTAGCACACCACAGAGTATCTGTATATGAAAATAATTCAGAGCACACTGTGCTGCCAATCACAGTGTAAGGTGCGACATTTTGCGGGTGTGGAGAGCTCGTTAGAGGATAGAGCAGGGACGGCCTGTTCAATAGGGCGATATGGGCGACGCACTGCCAAACGGGAAAAGGAAGGGAATTTTTTTCTAATCAATATATCACGGCAACAGTAGTTATCAGTGTTCACGTCTGATCTGCCAGCCAGCACTAAATGTCAAATCAGGCTAAAGTCGTGCTTCAAATGGCCCCGCCCGTTTTTGGGGCGATTTCAGTCAGATTGAAAATCGCCCAGAAGTCTCTCATAGCCTGTCATGTAAAATCTATTTTTTTCAAATTTCAAAGCTTTCAATACATTCTCTATGGGTGTCTGTGGGCTTGCACTACGCGCTTTCGTCATACGTGACGTAACCATGAACGTAACTAAGACAATAGCGGCTAGCAGCTGTCTCTGGTTGCGACCTGCAGTGTGTCGCGTTATTTTTTATATGTTTAATTTGTAGACTTAGTTTACAAACATTCTGCCAACCATGGATTTCCAGTGTTGGGTTTTGGACTGATCTTGTTGATCGTGTACATACCCGCTACGAACGGACTAAACAATGAAAACGCTGCTGGCAGCGGAATCCAATACAGCTGGGAGACTTGGCTGGATGACAGAGTCCCGGACAGAGAAGTGGAGCCGGCCGGCTTCACCCTGGTCAGAGCGGACCGCGATCCTGGTAAGAGAGAGCGACTCTGTACCCCGACATTGAACTGCTTTCTGTGTCACTGCGACCTTACTATCTGCCCCGTGAGTTCCCCCAATTGTTTGTTACCGTTGTGTACTGTTGATAATCACAAGTTTTACTGGAGAACTGAGACCAAGTAGAGACTTTGGGACAGGGTGGATATGGTATAATAAAGGCAGTTTATTCAGAGGTAAAGATATCTGGAATCGCGTGCCCGGACTCGTTCGTCAAACTCTTAGGGAGAAGAGAGCCCGAAAACAATTGTGTGCAGACATTTTATACAATAAATGATGTAGGTTGAATCTAGTAGTTCTGATCTTCTGATTGGTCCTGATGAGTTTGGGCGAGGTCCCCTCCACTGTTGCAATGGCTCTGAGTCGGGTTCTCTGTCTTCAAATGTTCAGCCTAAAGAGAGGGGATTTTTGTGTGTGTGTGTGTGTTTTAACAGTGATGATGTGTGTGTGTGTGTGTGTTATCAGTGATGATGTGTGTGTGTGTGTGTGTGTGTGTGTGTGTGCCTCAGAGCAGAACTCGTGAGTTGGAAGAACTGAGAGACCTATGGCGTGGGTGTTGTCCTTGGCCACCTGCTGACAAGGCTGACAAGATAGGACTCTTTTGTCCATTGTTATAGGATAGGAACAGCATTGATTGAAAAACAAACGCCCAACACAAAATGGGTCATGCACAAGATTTTAGTCAGACCAAGCTATAACATTATATATTTACTACGACAGTACATTCAACCAAAAGCTAATATAACAAAGGCATCAGAGATTATTTATAATCTGTCACAGAAACTGGAATCCATCTCCCCAGATCAGTCAATAAATGCTTCTGGTATTGGACTTATATGCTGCCCCTGTCTTCATGTTGTTGCTGGACATATCTTTTTTAAAATGTGTGTAGATCACCTAAATCATCAGAAAAGATTGCCCCACTGGGATAGAGAGAAAGCCTTGAGAATTTTTCTGCGCCGGGAGGGGCGACGAGCCGGTTAGAGCATGGGTTTGCAACGCCAGCCACTGGGATAGAGAAAGCTTGCATTGAAGAGAATCTCCCGAGTGGGCGCAGGGGTACTAAGGGCACTGCATCGTAGTGCTAGCTGTGCCACTAGAGATCCGGTTCGAATCCAGGCTCGGTCGTAGCCGGCTGCGACCGGGAGACCCATGCGGGCGACGCACAATTGGCCCAGCAGTAGTCGTCAGGGTAGGGAGGATGGAATGGCCGGCATGGGGATGAGCTCAGTTGGTCTAGAGCATGGCGTTTGCAACGCCAGGGTTGTGGGGCTCGAAAAAATAATGTATGTGCTAACTGTAAGTCGCTCTGGATAAGAGCGTCTGCTAAATGACTAAAATGTAAATGTAAATGTAAGAGCTGGGCATCGTGTTATGACCTGCATTATCTGAATTAGGCCCACAGAATCATACCTACGGAGGAGCGGCTTCTATGGAGGAACTTTGAATGTCTTTGAACTTCAGAGTTGGTTTAACCGTTGGAACAGAGCAGATGTTAGCTAGCTAGCTAACAACCTTGTTTGTGCAGTGCAGCACTAGAATTAAAAACAGGTCGTAACAATTTGTTGTTAATAAATCCAATGTGAAACGTGGTGACTATAGTATCCTTAACTAGCATTGAAAAAGTTCATCCATTCTTCTCAAATTAAACATATCTCCCTAATTTCTGAATCATGCTTGTAACGTTGTCAGTAGGATACAGTAACTTATGCTACAGAGGGGGAGGAGCAGGTAGTTCCCACACGCACACCCACTGGCAAAGGTTTCCATTCCAGCTGGCAGGCAGAAACTGGAATACGTTTCTAGAGTGAGCTTTCCAGCTAACAAAATTACATTCCAGGACGTGACCAAAAGTTATTTTAGGTCCCTACATAAGTCATGATAACGTTATTGTGAAATGTTCCTTCTACGTAGCTGTGGTGTCCGCTTATGTCCCAAGTCTTTCAGGACGTATAAAATGTGGGGAATTTAAACCGTTAAATATGTGTATTTTTAAGTCAACCTCATAATGTTGCTAAACGTCAGAAAGTACGTTGAGAGCCCCATAAAATGCAGTTTCTGGTAACCACTGGGAACGTAACTTTCGTACGTAACAGTGTGATGGGGACAAGGACATTCCGGCTGGCCAAACCCTCCCCTAACCCGGACGACACTGGGCCAATTGTGCATTGTGCATCACCTCATGGGTCTCCCGGTCGTGGCTGGCTGCGACACAGACAGGTATCGAACCAGCATCTGTAGCAATGCAGCTGCGATGCAGTGTCTTAGACCACTGCACCACTCGGGAGGACCCTTAAGACACGTCATTTAATCTACCCTGAACATATACACAGTATCCTGTCGGTAGGTGTCCACTGACGAAATATGCAAAATGCCAGAAAATAAGTTCTTTTTTTATTTAAACTGTATCACAATAGATTCGTGAACAAAATCACAGCAAAAAGCTCACAAAATAACAAGTCAGTAAAAACATGAACACTGCACTCCAATCAAGAACTGTAAAACTGCTTAAAGCTAAAAGTGAATAACTATGTTATGTTTATTCAGGTGCTGCTGCTCCATCTCATCCACAGTCTCTATCCTCGACCCACTCCTGGAAGTCAAAAATAACACAAACTGGTCATTATTTTCCTTAAAACAAATTATCAAAATGCCGGTTTAACGTCGACTCCCTACTACATTCCTTTTTTACTAGCACAATCATTTAGTTAAATGACCGACTGGATTAAAGTGAAGTAAAAAATAATCTAAACAATCATAAAGTGTTAATTTTTAATCATACCTTTCTCTTACTCTTGAGCCGAGCTGGTGCATGTTGAGAGCGTCTGCTATTTTTTCATCTACCTCTTGGTAGGTAGCCTTGGGTGTGCTTTCAGGGACGCTCCTATTGTTGTGAAACATAATTGTAAATGGTACATTCCATGTCATATCATTACTTTTCCACCTATGCTGTCTGAGACAGAGATTGGGTATTGTCCCTCCCTCGTCCCCACATAGGCAGTTTTGGCCATGAGACCTCTCTCTTCAACTTTCTTTTCCTCTCTCTCCGATCTTAACAGGTGGTAGGATTTCACATTCATTTGTAACTGCCTTGTTACTGATTTAATTCATTTGAAATGTTAATAAAAACACTTTGACTTACCACCACTTGACCAATAATACTATCTAGTAAATAATAATAAATAAGGATCTAAACTTGGCATTTACTTACTTGTGACAGCATCATAGATTGATAGCTCATTAAAGGCCCTCTTCCCCTTCAAGGAGTAGCCTGTCCACAGCTCCTCTTTTCTAATTTTCTCACACAATTCGTCTGATTCCTGAGCCCAGGTCCAGGCCACAGCAGAGGGTCAGGTATCGGATCTGATAAAAAATAAAATAAATCCCACTCATTTGTGTGTTCCTCAGCTAAAACAGCTGGCATACAGTTCTGCCCCGATTGATAGTAATGAGAAATCATTTTGTAGTGTATCATGTAATCATGGGCTAAAACTTGTGTAAACAGGCAGAGGGCTGATCGTTTCTTCTTAAGATAAGTTAAATACCTCGATCGTATGCACTCTGTAACGGATCATCTTCCAGTTCCACCATTATCCTCTATGGCCTCCATAACTTGGTTCAGAGCAGTCCGAACTCTGTACGGATCATCTCCAGTTCCACCATTATCCTCTTCGGCTCCATAACTTGGTTCAGAGCAGTCCTGAACTCTGTAGGATCATCTCCAGTTTCACCATTATCCTCATCTCCACTGCTTGAAGATCTGCAAAATAATAAAAGACCTCAACAGTTTTGTGCTGCAAGTAGTGTGACAATACAAGCCATGAGTACCAGGGCAGGACAGGGATCAAGGCCATGTGAAATACCTCGATCAAAATATCCACCCTTCATATATATTAGTAGTATTGATAACCATGTATCTGCTGACAGCCAAAACAATTTGGAATTGATGTGACAATACAAGCAGAAGCAACATGTTGTAAATATATAGGCTAGCATAATATACCTCTTAATGTTCCAGCAGAGCAGGTTAAAGAATCCCAACAAAAACTAAATGCTAAGCATAATATATTTTATTATGCTTTTAGTTTGATGGCAAATCCATACAGATATTACAAACATGGCATCACACTTGTGTTTTTACCCCAGAAGAATAGGGTGATTCCACTACTGTTGTAAAATACAAAGTTTCACCAATACACAGCCACCACAGTATTTGGAAAGTTCTAACAGTATGCACAAAGTAGTAATTAGACTTTAAATAACCTAATATGCAAAAATATGATGGTAATTGTATTCTATTGAGTGGCTTTGAAAGGTTTTGTAAAAGCTATAATATTTCATACAATTCAATTGTTTACTCCTAAAACTAATTGTTTAACCTAAAACTACAACCAGACACTTACTGTCGCTCTGGCTTGAGGTGGCACATGGCCTCAAGTCCTCTGCATCTGCAACTCAGAGAATAATCACAGATGTCAGAAACCGTTACCACATTTATAGTACACACTTAAACAGATTTTCCTGTTCATCCCATACAGTTGGTAGGAACAGAACTTTGAGAAAGTAGGCTTTTATCAGGACTTGAAAAACATTATGTACCTTGTTGTAGGGTTTTTTTCAAAAGACACTGGCTCTTGAAGTTACTAAAAATAAAACAATAAAGAACTGTTACACTTTTGGTCACTAAATAACAAGTATGTCAAGATCAGATGGGTGTGGTAATTTCTTGGTCATATCAAATGTCATTAGGTCATGATTTCATGCCGTCTCATTTAAGACTAGTACTTGCATTAACTGTAAGCTTTCCTTCACCCACATACTTGAAATGTGTGTAAAACTTTACATTCAACTTTGCTGTATTATACATTCAATGACCTAGTAGCCTAATGCAGGACTTACCACTAGGGGCTGGTGGAAGCTGTGGCACTGTACGCTGGGCTTGTCTGGGTTCATTTGTCTTTTTCTGGAGTGCTTCACTTCCGATCATCATCTTACGAGGACAATACAAAAAAATACTACAATTTATTTCATCTACTACTTCCTGATGCATGAATACACACAATGGAATAAGAGCAGTTAAGAAATCCTCACCAGGTGGCTCTACACGGATCTGATTGGTTTAGTCACCGCCCTCTTCGCTGGGTTCCTCGTCAGATTCAACATTGGAGGTGTTCAACCCCCCTGTTTGGCTCGTTGCTCTGCCACAGAGTAATTGTCTGTGACGTTTGCAATAAACATTGTCATAAATAAAATTTCCTATTACATGGCAACCGGCTATTGAGTATTGTTAATTTCACATAGTAATACTTCAGCCAATACATATAGTACTTAAGAGGGGGAAGTTCCTGACTCTACTGACCAGGAGTGGGTTGCACCAGTTAGACGATAAGGTGTAAGAGATAAGTTGGACCTACCTACGCCCGACGTAATGATTTAGAAAATGGAACAAGATGCGACATGACTAGTCATGAAACACTTCCCTTGGAAACTAGTTATAGATATATACTATACGTCTACCCCACATTACATCTTAGTTTTTACTCCCATGGCGTAGCAAAAGCTATTACTTCCAAACAGGTGGTGACACAGGTTTTACGCCTGGCTTAGAACATATTCTACGTGTAACTAGCCTTACGTGTAGGAGTATGTTCAACTGATGCAACCTGCTCCAGCTCAGCCCACACAACCAAGCATACATGGCAAATATAAACGGGAGTGGATGGACAGTCAAATATTATTATTACCAGTTGATGAAAAGATGGAAATTCTGTACTACTCCCGTAATATTTTGTCAGGCCGGTCCTCCTCTCTAATGGCATTTCTTGGCCAGTAGCAACACAGGACCTGCCAGGATATGAGACATTGTTTAAAGTGAACTATTTATCCATCTTTTTGCCTAAAAAGGGTAAACCATTTAACTGATCAACTCCACCCATCTCTCTTCTCCACCCACTGCTCTGGTACAACTTCAACATTGTTCTCTTTTTACTAAATGTACAACATAATAATGCGGTATGCCTGTGCAGAAAAAACAAAAACCACCAATTCCACACTGTTCAGGTCTCTTGATTTACCAGCCAAGATAGTTTTGCATAACTAATTAAAGCGATGTGAACTTGGCTGTAGCTAAATGGGGCTTGCTACAGCTGTGCAAGATGGTAAAGCACAACACGAGTGCCCATGGTCCTCCCTCAAGTATAATAGGCTTGCTTAATGCATATAACTGCTCTTTGCAATGAGATGCCATTTGTTGCTCCTCGTATGGGTGGAAAGTCCAATACAGTCTTGCGTCCAAGACTCAGCGTGTAATTCAGATGCTGAACACCCTCGAGGTAAGTTATCAAGGCATCTTCCTTGGGACCTTCATTAGTACAGTGGGAAAAAAAAGTATTTAGTCACACCAATTGTGCGTTCGCCTAGTAAAAAGATAGAGAGCTGGTAATTTTCATCATAGTTACAACGTCACTATGACAAGACACAATGAGGAAAAAAAATCCAGAAAATCACATTGTATGATTTTTTTATGATTTATTTTGCATTTCTGGTGAAAATAAGACATGTACTGCTTAAGCCAGGGGAAACACATCTGTCACTGAAGGATTTGATCGCTGGCGGCGTAGTGTGTTACGATGGTAGGCTTTGTGTTACTTTGTCCCAGCCTCGCTGCCAGTCTGTCACTAGGTGTGTTCTGGATTTTTGCTCACCGTTTTTGTGATCATTTTTGACCCACAGGTGAGATCTTGCGTGGACCCCATCGAGGGATTATTATCATGGTCTTGTATGTCCTTCCCCTTTCGCTAATAATTGCTCCACAACAATTGATTTCTTCAAACAAGCTGCTTACCTTTGCAGATTAGTCTTCCCACCTGGTGCAGGTCCTACAATTTTGTTTCTGGTGTCCTTTGACAGCTCTTTGGTCTTGGCCATAGTGTAGTTTGGAGTGTGACTGTTTGAGTTGTGGACAGTGACTTTTATACTGTAACAAGTTCAAACAGGTGCATTAATACAGGTAAGAGGGGAGGACAGAGGAGCCTCTAAAGAATAAGTTCAGTCTGTGAGTAGCCTAGAATCTTGCTTGTTTGTCGTGACCAAATAACTTATTTTTCACCTAATTTGCAAATAAATTCATAAAAAATCTACAATGTGATTTTCTGGATTTTTTTCCCTCAATTTGTCTGTCATAGTTACGTGTACCTATGATGAAAATTACAGGCCTCTCTTATCTTTTTAAGTGGAGAACCTGCCAATATTTGTGTCTGACTAAATACTTTTTTCCCCCACTGTTGTAGGCCATTGTTTGGCCCGTCTCAGTTTGATGACCGTTGGCGTGGAGAAGCTCTAACTGTGCGTTCTTGCCAGTGGCCGCCTCCCTGAAACGGACCATCTTCTTTTTGTTGAAGTAGTTCTCAGACTTGAAAGCACTACAGTTGTCAAGGCAGCCAAGTTCTTCAGCATCCAGTGAGGTGTGGAGGGAGGGCACATTACACGGGAAATGTGTTCTCCATACAAACACTTCCTCTGCTCCACAAGAGTTTCAGTAAAGCGGAGCATAGGCACTGTGGGATTGAAAGAAATTTTAGGGAAACCAAATGCACATGGCCACACGAAGGCCATGATGTTGTACTGTTCTTTAAGACCGATTCCTTCTCAGCACGACTTTCCCAGTATAGAGTAGAAACTGTCTAAATTCTGTGGCCTTCAAACGTCAAGGTCATCCATCGCCGTTGTTTGCGAGCAAAGCAGTCTGAATGGAATCCTTTAGTCGTTTAGTGTTGACTGCCTCCTTAGACTTGCACACGCCAACCTTCCACCAGCCTTTCCCCTAGTCCCTCATCAAGAGCTTCCGGTTACTCTGCGGCACAAGGTGCATATAGTCAATTGGAATGAATCACCCATTCATGGGAGGATTCAAAAAGAGAGGTTTTCCCGTCATTGGTGATGTTTCTGGCTGTACCATTTTCCCTAAGATTTTCAGTTCTGAGACACAGGTTTTTTTTTTACCTGTGGGTACGTCATACTCCCTCACACCTGCCTTTTGTGTGCACCTGTCACAGCCATAGTAGCCAAATACATCTTTATGGCCTTTTTTACCAGCTTGTGCAGGTGCATCACATGTTACAGAACACACTTTCACTTGCACATGTTGTGTCCTCCCCACTTCAAGCCGGTCTGCATCCACTCTTTTAAGCTCCAGCAAAGTGTCATTGAGTAATTCAGTGAGCTTGGGTTTCCAATGATGCCATTGCAAGTGCGAGGAAACACTGTGGGTGGTGTATAAATTTGATAGAGCACAAAGTGTCCATACGACATATTGGTACGTTTGACAAAGGGAGACCATCCAGATAAGATATTCTAAGAAGATTCAATCTCCACCACTGAGTTTAGGATAGATGCTTAGATGTTTTCACTAACCTCCACCTGTCACTTTAATCTGACAAACTCCCATTGCTTGACTTTCAAACAAAACAGTTGGTGTTTTCTAAGAGTTCTTAGCAGTGGAAGCAAATCTGCATGACCATTAGACTGCATGCATCCAGAAGTGCATCAACCGCATTGTGTTTTCACTTGAATCACTATCCAGTTGCCATGTCCTCATCTGAAGGTAGAATCTTTTCAACTATCATTTGTCAGAGTCAGTTTCCTCCTGAATTGCACACCACATTGGCTTCGTCCTCTGAATCTATGTCACTAGTGTGTGGCATCTTGACTTAGTACCTACCTACTGCCTGGAGTTCACGCATCTGACTCTCTCAGCGGTGTTGTCATTCTTGGAGGAGTCCCACCTACTGCCTGCAGTTCACCATCTGACCTCTTTCTCATCGGTGTGTTGGCAGTCTTGGAGGTCCATCCTACTGCCTGCGTTCAACGCATCTGCTCTTCCTCAGCGAGTGTGTTGGCAGTCTGAGAGTACCACCTACTGTCTTGAGTTCACCATCTGACTCTTCCTCAGTGGTGATGGCAGTCTTGGCTTAGTATCCACCTACTGCACTGGAGTTTTCCCATCTGACTCTTCCTCAGCGTGTGGTTGGCAGTCCGTGGGATTTAACCACCTCTGCCTGGGTTCACCTGCTCTTCCTCAGCATGTGTTGGCAGTCTGAGGAGTACCACCACTGCCTGAGTTCACCATCTGACTCTTCTCCGCGTGGTTGGCAGTCTTGGAGGAGTACCACCTACTGTCTGGGATTCACCATCTGACTCTTCCTCAGCGTGTGTTGGCAGTCTTGGATTACCACCTACTCTCTGGAGTTCACCATTCTGACTCGTCTCATCGTGTGTTGGCACTTGAGGTCCTTCCACTGGCTCCTTCACTTCTGACTCAATTTGCTGTCAGATTCAGTAGAACTGGTATCTTCACTCTTGGTGTCAAAACTGGGCTGGTCAGATTCGTAGAATTGGTTCTTCATCGTCTTGGTGTCACTGGCTGATGAACGAGATCACAGCTTTCTTGTCATTGACTTCCTTCTCTACCCTTTTTTTCTTAGGTTGTTTTCCTCCAGTGTAATTCGCGTATATTGGAAAAGCTTGTTAGTGCATAGAGTCAAACTGTATCCTTGTGTGCTAATTTCTAAGTCTTTTTCCAGCTTCGAACTAATATTTCACTTAAACATTGTTTTGTTGATTTAATGATAGAGAGAGAAGAGTTTGGACCACACAGATTCATGTCCATCTTTGAGGACTGTCTACATTGTTGAGTGGTCACATGCCATCTGGTTTTCCTACTAATAGACAGTCTTTTTGGGGACAGTGGAAATGCACTGCAATTCATTCTTCTTCTAATGGTGTTTATTGTTGTGTTCAGAACCAACGTTAAAGGTGCATCACTGCCACCTTCTGGGCTGGAGTAGTGATAGAGAACATGTGGTTCTGTCCTGGTGTAGATACAGGGTCAAAGAAAACTTGGTATGACTGATCACTCCAGCACTCAGCCCATAAGAACCATTAATACGTTTCGGATCTAATATGGAAGAACTAATCAACCATAAACCATTCATACTGTCCAGATCTATATGGAAGAACGAATACAACCGAAGAGCCTTCCATACTGTCGATCTAATAGGAAGAAACTGAATACAACCATAAGAACCATTCATACTGTCAGATCTACATGGAAAGAACTGAATGCAACCATAAGAACCATTCTAATTGTCAGATCTAATATGGAAGAACTGAATACACCAAGAACCTTCTTACTTGTCAGATCTAATATGGAAGAACTGACTACAACCATAAGAACCATTCCTACTGTCATATCTAATATGGAAGAACTGATTACGAAAGAGAAGGAGAGGTTTGACCTAGTACATATCATGTCCAAACTTATTTTTCATTTGCAGCTCAATGCGTTTTTCCAAAACATATTCATCATCATTTTTTTTTTGTAAGTTTTTAACTACTGAACAAAAATCTAACACACATTCACATTTTACTAGGGTACAGTTCATATAAGGAATCAGTCATGTGGATACATTCATTATGCCCTAATCTATGGATCTTCACATGATGGCAGGGGCCGCAGGCCATGGGTGGCCTGGAATGCATAGGCCCACCATTTGGGATCCAGGCCCACCGCATCAGCCAATAAGAATGATTTTTCTCCACTAAAGGGCTTTATTACGATAGAAATCCTCCTCATTCATCAGCTGTCTGTGGTGGGGGGGGGGGGGGGGGTGGGGGGGCTGTTCTCATAGATCCTGTGCAGGTGAGAAGCCAGATGGTGGGTCTGTCCTGGGCTTGCACGGTTCACGTGTTCTACGGATGTGAAGCCATTGGATTTCTGCCAAACTCTCGTTAGAGAAATTTACATTACATTCTCTGGCAACAGCTCTGTGAACTTCCTGTCAGTCAGCATGCCAATTACGGCGACTCCCTCAAATGTAGACATCTGTGGCATTGTGTTTGTGTAACGAAAACTTCTCATTTCATAGTGGCCTTTTATGGTACAGGTTCACCTGTGTATTATCTGCTGTTTAACCAGCTTCTTGATATGCCACACCTGTCAGTTGGATGTTATCTTGGCAGGGAATGCCTCACTAACAGAGATGGAAAAAAATGTGGTGCACAACATTTGAGAAGTATTAACTTTTATGCATTTGAAATTTCTGGGGATCTTTTATTTCAGCTCATGAAACATGGGACCAACCCTTCACAGGTCCAAGGTTTATATTTTGTTTAGAGACATTTGCTAAACACGTAGTCATTTATATTGTCACATGCTTGGTAAACACAGGTGTAGAATACAGTTAAATGTTGACCACATGGAGAACACAATACAACAATTATAATAATAGGAAAAGATTGTAGCCAAGGAATTAACACACGTGAGCATGTAGCTTGGCTAATATACATGTGGTGCCAATACCTAGTCGAATGGTAGCTTGGCTATTATACCATGGTGTGCCAATACTAGTCAATGAGCTTGGCTTATACATGGGTGGCCAAGACCTAGTCAATGGTATCTTGGCTATATACTGGGTGCCAATACCTAGTCAATGGTAGCTTGGCCATATACATGGGTGCCAATAACCTAGTCAATGGTAGCTTGCATTATACATGGGGTGCCAATACTAGTCAAAAGGGTAGCTTTGCTATATACTAGGGTGCCAATCTATCAATGATACTTGCTATATTCATGGGTCATACCTAGTCATGATAGCTTGGCTATGCCTTCGAAAGGAGTCGACCCCTTGACTATTTTCCACATTTTCTTACGTACGCCATATCTAAAGTTGGTTTATAATTTTTTTTTCCCTCATCAATCTCACACAATACCCCCATAATGTCAAGCAAAAGACAGGTTTTATAGTTGTTTTCCTAATTTATTATAAAAAACTGAATTCAATATCAAGTATTCAGACCCTTTACTCAGTACTTTCTTGAGCACACTTTGCAGCTTATAGTCATCGAGTCGTCTGGGTATGACTCTACAAGCTTGGCACCCTGTATTTGGGGAGTTCTTCCATTCTTCTCTGCAGATCCTACAAGCTCTGTCAGGTTTGATGGGAGCGTTGCTGCCCAGCTCTTTTCGGTCTCGTCCAGAGATATTAAATGTGTTCAGTCTGGGCTCTGGTTGGCAGGTGACCTTCGTCCCAGTCTGAAGTCCTGAGCGCTCTCTGAGTAAGGTTTTCATCAGGTCTCTCTGTACTTGCTCCGTTCATTATTCCCTCGATCCTGACTAGTCTCCCTGCCTCTGAAAACCCATATTCAAGCATGATACTGCCACGATCATGCTTCACCGTAGGCATGTGCCTGGTTCCTCCAGACTTGACGCTTGACATTCAGGCCAAAGAGTTCAATCTTGGTAACATCAGACCAAGAATCTTGTTTGTCATGTCAGTAGTCCTTAGTTCCTCTTGGCAAACTCCAAGCGTGCCTAAACTCCTGGAGGCTCTGTCCAAGTGATCATGCGGTTCTTGGGTCACCTTCCTGACCAAGGCCATTCTCCCCCCGATTGCTCAGGTTGGCCGGCGGACAGCTCTAGGAAGGTCTTGGTGGTTCCCAAACTTCTTCCATTTAAGACATGATGGGGCCACGTGCTCATTGGGGACCTTCATGCTGCACGAATGTTTTTGGTACCCTTCCCGCAGATCTGTGCCTCGATACAATCCTGTCTCGGAGATTTACGGTCAATTCCTTCGACCTCTATGGCTTTGTTTTTGCTCTACTTGCAACTGTCAACTGTGGGGATTTTATATAGACGTGTGTGCCTTTTCAACCATTGTCCAATCATTGAATTTATCTCAGGTGGACTCCACTCAGTTGTAGAAACATCTAAAGGAAGATTAATGAAACAGTATGCCCTGACTAATTTTAGAGATTTACTTTTATTTCTAATAAATTTGCAAAAATGTCCTAACCTGTTTTCCGGCTTTGTCATTATGGGGTCTGTTGTTAGATTAATGAGGGAATTTTTATTCTTTTAAATCATTCATTTACAATAAGGCTGTAACGTATTTTCTTGTTGAAAAAGTCAGGGTACTGAATACTGTTCAGAATGCCTGTATAGACACTACTATTTCACTTTTAACAGTTTGTTATATTTATACACAAGAGAAAAGGTTGCCCAGCACAAACTCATGTACAAACTGAATTTTCATTACATATTTTGTACTTTAGGCAGATCTCTTATTCCAGACTACTTATATACCAATTGGGGTTTTGCCTGCACAGGCCAACCATACGATTTTGGACCTTAGTTTTGCTCGTGATCAAACAGCGACCTTTTAGTTACTGGCCCAACACTCTTAACCGCTAGGCTACCTGCCCCAGTCAATTAACTTAATACAGTTATCCAAATACATTCATCATCAATTACTAAATAATTAATCTGGTATTAAAAAGACAATTTCATAAACACAAGTAGTCGATTCATAGCCTGTTTTATCATTAAACAAAGATGTTTAGTAATAAAAAAACAATCCACCCAAACTAATGCTGAAAACGTCATCACACCATCTTTCTCTGATGTCACTGAGTCCACAAAACATTAGGAACACCACTTCCTATATTGAGTTGCAACCCCCTTTGAGTTTGAGTTGATTTATCTTGCTCACGTAAAAACGGAATAAATGCATAATTTACCATGACTAATACTACAAACACTCGTTTAAATACATAACACAATACGTGACATAGTAGAATACAACGCTTGATGGAAATTAGAAATATTAAATGTGATTTTAAAAAAAATATTTTTGGGAGTTAGTTATGCAATCTGATACAGTGGGTGAGTGCGTTTGCAGGCGGTTTGTACGGGCAGTTAACAGACAGTTTGTGCTGTTTCTCAGGAGCCTGGTGGTGCAGTTACCTCTTCAAGTCTTGGTAGGGATAGGTCATTCAGTGGATGGTGCAAGAGTGTTCATGTCCTTCCCCAGGTGCACTGCAGCCTGTTCTCGCCTGCTCTGCAGTGCGGGAGCTGTGGTTGGACTGCTCCACTCTGGAGTACCTCAAGGCCCTCCTCTGCACCCTGTCTATTTGCCTGCTGCTTTTTACTACCTGCTATCCAACTAACAGCAACTCCCGTAATTCCAGACAAGGCCTGGCCAGTGTATATAGACTGTGACCAGATCTTCCGTATGACATTACTGGCAAGAAAATGTCAAAAGGCATTTGAGCCTTTCTCACTGACTGCTCCACTGTCACCACTGAGGTTAGAGTCTAGATTAACCAAGATACTTGGTTGTTTTTACCACTGGTACTTTCTGTCCTCCTGATTAGTGGTGCAGGTTGTGGTTGTCTTTATAAAAACATATCTTAATGCCCACACGACTTTTCCCATCAGGACCATGTTGTTTGGATGTGGCACACTCTTTCCATCTGCTGTATCTCCAAGCCCCTGGAATTGTTCCTCTTGGACGCTGTTTAATGGTATGGCTCGGGACAGCCCTACAGTCGTCTGCATACCCATGTCCAGAGTGTCCACTGAAGCACTTTTCTTCGGGTGGACATGGAGGAGAACAGATATGGTTGAAAACCGCCACTTGTGGCAACACCACGGTAAACCTCGAAAAAGGCTAAATGTGCAAGTGTCATCGACCCTCTGCCCTCTTTCGAGTGTAGCTGTGGACCAGGCTAGTAACCTAGACACATTTCAAGTCAGAATGCTGGCGGAACTTTGTGTGATCTACGTCGATCAAGGCTTTGACACATCACAAGTACCAACCCTCACCATTGTCGGTGGTCCTCTGTAGCTCAGCTGGTAGAGCCGGCGCCTTGTAAACGCCAAGGTATGGGTTTCGTCCCCTGACCACCCACACACAAAAAAAATGTATGCACGCATCTGTAAGTCGCTTTGGATAAAGCTCTGCTAAATGGCATATTAATTATTATTATTATTACTCTATGGATCTGTATCTGGCAGCCATGGTATGTGGCTTTCACAAGGCAGTAGTAGTGCTGACTTTGAATAGTCATACTGATTCGTGCTCTCAGATAACTGTCCCCTGCCAGTAGGAGTGTTCATGTGTTTGATGCAGGGCTAGATCTTCTGCATGCTTTTAGTAGCCCAGGCTGGAATGCCATCAGGCCCACATGCTTTGTGGCTGAGTCTGGTCAGAACTTGCTTAAACTGCCATGCCACAGCCTCAACCTGCCTTGTGACAATGGGCCAGGGGGAAGAATGGCAGAGGTGTGGTGCTTGTCATCCTCAGCAAAGACGCCATTCAAAAAACATCAGCCAGCGTCGTCGCTTCAATTCCCTCGACCTGATATTCTCCTACTGATTTTTTCTCTGTCCAGTCCATTGTTAATGAGTCCCACCATTCCTTCGGGTTTTTCTTCTTTAGGTCCTGGATTTTCACAGTTTTTGTAGTAGCTTTTCTTTGCTTCCTTTAATATCTTTGCACTGTGTTTTCTGTATTTTCTCCATGTCATTGTTTCTCCCCTCTGTTGTAAAATATTCTTATTTTCGCTGATGGCTAGCCTTATCCGTTCAGTCACCAGGCTTGGTCCAGTGTGGTTTTGTTTTCTTATTCTTATTGCATTTGCATACACATTGCAGTTTGATGCAGGAGTTGAACGTCTCCACTGGGATGCTTGGCCTTATGTTGACTGCCTGCTTCCCACGTTGTGTCAAGTTGACTGGCAGTGGATTTCTACCTCCCGAATAGCTCGTTCCATCTCCTACAACCAATGTACCATTGGAAGAGATCTGGTGCCTCGGAGGCCACGCTCAGTAACCTGAATTCCTGTTCATGTTAATTGCTCATCCTGGACGCCTTGTTGCATGGGTCATATCCTGCTGAAAAATATATTTGCAGATGGATAACGGCTGCCTGAGGAATGCACCTGATTGGGCATATTGTTTAGATATCCTGTGGCTTCAAACGTTCTCCACTTTTATCAAGGGGTCCAATATGTGCCATGCAACACAGCCCAGCACCATCACCATAAGCTGCAATATTGACACATGCATTGATGCATTGTACTCTGGTTTCCTCAATACCCTAGTCTCTGCTATCTTTACATTAGGACTATCTAGCACTGCAAAACTGACAAGTGCACACTGATCAGTAAGAGATGCTAACATTCTACAACTTTCCATTCCTCTGGCCAGTTCTCTCCCCAGTGAGAAACAATAGGATTACAATATTGCTCTACGCTTTCTCATTTTTATCCAATCCACTACCCTTCTTTGTATACGTTGGTGTCTTTTTAATTGCATCATTGAAGAATCTCATTTCACAGTCAGAGCAGGAGAGGCTTCCTCCTGTGTGTAGTAACTTTCGATGTATTTTTCAGTGCCCAGGTTGAGAAAACTTGCCCCACAGTCAGAGCAGAGTAAGGCTTCTCTCCTGTGTGTATATCTTTCATGTTGTTTTAGTTGCCCAGGTGAGAAAAACTCTTCCCACATCAAGACAGAAAGTAAGGCTGCCTCTCCTGTATGTATACTGTTCCTGTTTTTAAGATGTCCATTCGAGAGAAACTCTCCCACAGTCATGCAGGAGTAAAGCTTCTCTCCTGTTGGTGGTCTCTGATGAAAGTTTTAGCTCATTTGATGTGTGAAGCATTTTACACAGTCAGGCATGATAAAGCCTTCTATCCTGTGTGTATACTTCATGTTTTTTAAGTTGCCAGTTGAGAGAAACTTGCCCCACAGTCAGAGCGAGTAAGCTTCTCTCCTGTTGTGTATACGTTTCATGTTGTGTTTAAGGTGCCCCAGTGAGAGAAACTATTCCCACATCAGAAGCAGGAGTAAGGCTTTTCTCCTGTGTGTAATATGTTCATGTGTTTTTTTTAGTGGACCCAGGTAGAGAAACTCTTTCCACAGTCAGTACAGGAAGACATGATTCTCTCCTTGTGTATTTGTATGTGTATTTTTACTTGATAACTGAGAAACTCTCCTCAATGTGGTCAGTGGTGGAGACGCTCTTAGCTCTGTGATCTTCCGTGCTGTTGCTCTCTTATGTAGAGAATGTTCGCAATGCACCTGTGAGAACACATTAGAAGAATATGTCAGTTTGTGATAACATGTCAATCAATGTACTGTAGGGGAAAAAAGTTATTTAGTCGCCACCAATTGTGGCAATGTTTCCTCCCACTTAAAAAGATGGAGAGAGGCCTGTAATTTTCATCATAGTACAACCCGTCAAACCTATGACAGACAAATGATGGGACTAAAATCCAGAAATCACATTTGTACGAATTTGTAGTGAATTTATTTTCAAATTAATGGTGGAAAATAAGTATTTGGTCAATACAAAAGTTTTCTCAATCACTTTGTTATATACCCTTTGTTGGCAATGACACAGGTCAAAGACGTTTTCTGTACGTCTTCACAAGGTTTCACACACTTTTGGCTGTATTTTGCCGCATTCCTCCATGCAGATCTCCTCTGAGCAGTGATTGTTTTGGCTCTCGCTGGGCAACACGGACTTTCCATCAACTCACCTCCAAATGTTTTCTATGGGGTTGAATCTGGAGACTTGCCTAGGCACTCCAGGACCTTGAAATGCTTCGTACGAAGCCATTCCTTCGTTGCCGGCGGTGTGTTTTGGGATCATTGTCATGCTGAAAGACCCAGCCATTTTTTATCTTAAACCCCCTTGCCGATGAAGGGAGGTTTTCAATAAAAACCCAGATACATGGCCCCACATTTTTTTTACACGGCAGCTCCTGGTTTTTTTGCAAAAAAACACCCCCAAAGCATACGTTTCCACCCCATGCTCACAGTGGGTTTGGGTTTTTTGATGAACTCACTTTTTTCCCAACACGACGAGTTGATTTTTTACCAAAAATTCATTTGGTTCATTGAAATATGACATTTCCCAACCTCTTTGGATCACCCAAAATGCACTTAAACTTCAGATGGCCGGGACATTAGGGCTTAAGCAGGGGCACGTCTGGCCATGCAGGATTTATTTTTCCCCTGGCGCGTAGGGTTACTGGGGGTACTTTGTTATTTTGGCCCCCGCTTCTGCAGGTCTTTCATAGGCCCCCCCGTGTGGTTCTGGGTTTTTTTTGCTCACCGTTCTTGGATCTTTTTTGACCCCACGGGGGGATCTTGCATGGACCCCTAGATCGAGGGAGATTATCAGTGGTTTGTATGTCTTTTCCTAATTTGTCCCCATTTGATTTCTTCAAACCAAGCGCTTCCCTTTTGCAGATTCAGTTCCCACCTTTGCAGGTCTAAATTTTGTTTCTGGTGTCCTTTGAAGCTCTTTGTTTTTGGCCATAGGGGATTTTTGGAGTGTGACTGTTAGGGGGGACGGGTGTTTTTTTATATGAAAAAAAGTTCAAACGGGTCCCAAAATACAGGTAACGGGTGGGGGACAAGGAGCCTTTTAAATAAAAAAGTTAAGGTCGTGAGAGCCGAAATCTTGTTTTTGTAGTGACCAAATACTTTTTTTCCCCCTAATTGCAAAAAAAATTCAAAAAAAAAATTTACAAGTGTTTTTCGGGGGGAAAAATTATCCTTTGTCTTAAATTGTTGGACCATGAGAAAATTACGCCTCTATTTTTTTAAGGGGGAAAAAACTTGCAAAATTTGGGGCGACTAAATACTTTTTTCCCCAATTATTTTTTTAACAGATGAGTCAAAGTGCTTACAGAAACCACCAAAAACCCCAAGAGCGAAAATGCAGTGTAGAAGCCATACATCCCCCACTCACTACCCAAAAGGGTAGTAACTAACAGACTCTTTCAAAAATTTTAAAACTTTGGGCATTTGTCTATTTTCAAAAGTTTTATTTAAAATTTAGAAAATGTACAAATTAAAAAAACCCCTTTGAATGAGTAGGTTTCCCCAAAAATTTTTGAGGGACGTAAATAAAAATGACAAAACCTTTTAGTAAAGGTTTTCGATTTTTTTGTACCTCCATTCCGGGAAAAGGGCCTAAGGGGCAAGGGATTTAATTGCACTCTTGTCCTAACTAGATTGCGGGTGGGAATGTCAAACCGAGGAGCAGATAAAAAAATTACGCATTTATTAAGGTTTTAAATCTATGTAAACCTTGGGGGACTCAGAACCCCGAGAAAAAGGGGATTTTACTTTACTCGTCAATTTTTAAATCTATTCTCATTAATACTTTTATTTCCCTTTAAAGCTTCCCAATTAGCAGAAGGGGATATAAGTTTTTTTTCTGAGTGCCTTTCCCCTGTGTTTATTTATAGGGATAAAAAAACTGTAAAAGGACCCTCTAGAGGGGTTTTGCACCCCGATGGTAACGGCCCAGTTCTTACTTTATTTGGAGTGATAAGAGTTTTTTGATTTTTAACACTGCCCAAAGTCACGGTCCCAATGGGGGCTTTAAAACAAAATTTTGGGGGAAATTAACTTTTTACCATTTCAAAAAAAATAAATCAGAAAATGAAGAGGGATAGCAAAATGAGAGATTGGAAGGGAACTTTTTTTGGATAACTCGTAGAATAAAAAAGGGAATGTTTGGTTTTAAAGTCTTAAAGAACTTCCCCCAAAGGCTGAAACAGTTTAAACGGCTGAAACGCCCTTCTAGTAAAAGGTGAAAAACCTGGTAAATTTTGGCCTGGCACAGAAGAAGTAAAATTCAGCCTTTATGCAATTCATAATTTACAAGGACAATTTAAATGGACCCTGTAGAAATAAACCAAACATTTCTACCTACTACAACACACTTTACAACTCTGATCCCTGAAAACTGAACTAGTCAGGTCTGATTTTCCTCTATTCAAAAGACACAAAATTGGATCTGGAAAAGGAATTGGAGGGTTTTTAAATCTGTGCTATTTTCAATCTGAAGGGGGGTAAAGCGGAAGGTCCAGAGGGCTCCCAAAGATATTTAAGGACAAATTCTAGTCCACTTTGGAAAGTATTAAACCCCCTTTGACTTTTCCACAATTTGATTTTTACGCCTTATTTAAAATGGTTCAATAAAAAATTCCTCAAATCTACACAAAATATCATAATGACAAAGTAAACGGTTTTAACATTTTGCAAATTTTTAAAATAAAAAAACAGAAGAAATCCTTGTTTACATAAGTATTCAGACCCTTTGTATGAGATCGAATTGAGCTCAGGGGATCCTTTTTCCTTTGATCATCCTTGAGATTTTTCAAAAACTTAATTGGGTCTAACTTTTAAAATTTAAATTGATTGGAGAATTTGGAAAGTCACAAAACTTCATATAGGTGACCAAGAACATGATGGCATCGACGAGCTCCAGATTTCCTAGGGAAAAATTGGGGAAAACCCTTCCAAAAGGCAACCATCTCTTCAGCCTCCCCCAAATCAGGCCTTTAGGTAGAGTGGCCCAGACGGAAGCCACTATCAGCAAAAAGCACTGACAGCCGTTTGGGAGTTTGCCAAAAGCACAAAAAGGATGGACCATGAGAAAAAGATTCTCTGGTCTGATGAAACCAAGATTGAATTCTTGGCTGAATGCAAGCACCTTTGGGAGGAACCTGGCACACCCTTATGGTAAAGCTGGGGGGGAACATTTTGTGCGGGATGTTGTTCAGCGGCAGGGACTGGGAGCCTAGTCGGATAGAGGGAAAATATTGGAGAAAAGTACAGAGAGATCCTTGATAAAAACCCTGCCAGTGCGTTCAGGACCTCGCCCGGGGCGAATTTTCCCTTCAACAGGAAAAGACCCAAAAGCAACACCCAAAGAAACGGAGGGTGGCTTCGGGACAATCTCTGAATGTCCTTGGGGCCCCACCCAGACCCGGGTTTAAACCGAATCGAACACTTGGAGCCCTGAAAATAGCTTGAGGACGCGCCCTCCAACCTGACAGAGTTGAGAGGTTTGCAGAGAAGAATGGGAAAAACTCCCCAAAATAAAGGTGGCCCAAGGTTATAGCGTCATCAATAAGCTTTGGCGTAATCATGCCAAAGGTGCTAAAAAAAGTATGAGAAAAAGGGTCAAATACTTAGAAATGTGATGTTCTTTGTTGTTTTTTTTTGCAAAAATTTTAAAAAACAGGGTTTTGTTTTGCTTTTGGGGTTTTGTGTGAATTGATGAGGGGAAAAAAAAATTTAAT
Source organism: Coregonus suidteri (assembly GCA_036851935.1). Taxonomy (NCBI): domain Eukaryota; kingdom Metazoa; phylum Chordata; class Actinopteri; order Salmoniformes; family Salmonidae; genus Coregonus; species Coregonus suidteri. The sequence goes on from CM072220.1 coordinate 74,788,476, forward strand.
AAATTTACAATAGGCTGTAAAGAAACAAAGCGAAAAAGTCAAGGGGGTCTGAATCTTCTCGATGCACTTATAAGACAGGTTGTCCCTTTCCCAAAAATCATTCCAAAAAATTTTTAGGTGATAAACCTGCTTTCCCCTGAGAAAAAATTTTCCACTTTTCTCCTCTTTTCTTTTTAATTTTTACATTCAGCTCAGTGTTTGATGCAGTCTTCCCTCACTGATCCCATCTCGACCTGCGTAAACGGGACCACTGTCACAATCAGGACCGTGGGGGTTTTTGGACTCAGGGGGGAAGGGAGAGGCGGGGGTTTGTCCTCACTGTTGATTTTACGGCCTCGACTTCCCTGAATCCCAGTAAAAAAAGAGAAACAGATAAAAAAAATTTTATTTCTTCCATTCTGGCACTTTTTTATTCTCTAAAAATATTTACTTTTTCTTGTTAAATTTATCAAATTCAGGTTTGACTTGACTGAAATAGGTGCTAATATCATTTGGGTGCGGGTACTGTTATATTAAGTGCGGGAGCTCCCTATTTTTGAGAATACCTAACCTATGTGATAACGCATAAATGCCCAAAAAAACCATTTAGTACAAGGTTTCGTTGTTTTAGACACACATGTGTAATTTCCGTAACCTTGTCTTCACTGTTTTTTTTCAATCAAAAACAATTGTATTTTGTTCCATCATAAAACTTTTTTGAAAAAGACAGAAAAACAGAATGTGTTGAAAATTAGTAAAATGTAAAAATGAAAATCAACTTTCAGTTTAAAAAACATAGTGAGACCGTGAAATTGTCTTGATGCCCCCGCATGTCCTCCTGAAGCCCTTTGACGCTGCCCGAGATAGCCGCCTTTTACCAGTTGGGGAAATTTTTTACACAAAACAATAACTGAAAACCCAAACTCAAAATCTAAATAAATTTTTTTTTAAAAAATAACGGAAAAAATTTTATGTACATTCACTCAGAAAAACCCCAAATTTTACTAGGGGGCTTGAAAAATATTTTTTTATCCCGTTTTTCACTCATCGGTTTTAGCAAAAAAAAACCATCAAACCCCTTTTAAAAAACTGAAAAATTAACGTATGTGTTTTAAAAGCATGGATGTTCTTTGACTTATAAAAAATAAGTGCTATTTTAAAACCTCTAGTAAAACAAAAACGGCACAAAGGTTATTCTTGACTGCTCGTTCGGGGCTTTTTTTATGTGAGAATGGTGCCGCCTGCCCGGGAAATCCCGTTCCCCACTACTAACGGTCCGTGCATTCCGGATCAATTACAACATTTATTTTAAAATTTCAAAAAAAAAAGGTAAATTGTAGCAATTTATTTTCCCCTTTTTTGTTTATTTTGCCAAGCATGACCTTTTCCACATAATTTCTCTAGGATTGGAACGGGTTTAGGGAAAGAACCCGGGAAAAAATGTTCTATACTTTTTTGGAACAGCACAGTTATTTTAAAAGAGTAATCCAGGTAATAACCTTATTTTTCCTTTTCCCGGGGATTTTTTCTCCCGCCCACAAAAAACGAACAAAGCTCACTCTAGAAAGTATTCCGTTTCTGCCGCCACGGGAAAGGAATCTTTTCCTTGGGGTGCGTGGAAACTAACCCGCTCCCCCCTTTGAAGCATAGGTTACTGTATCCCATAAAATTACAAGCATGATTGAAAATTTGGGAGATATTTTAATTTTGGAAGAATGGATAAATTTTTCAAGTAGTTAAGGATACATGTCACCACGTTTTTCCCTTGGATTTATTAACGCAAAAAAGGGACGACTCTTTTTAAATTTTGGCGCACGCACTGCACAAACAGGTTGGTTTTAGCTAGCTAACGTTGCTCTGTTCCAACGTTAAACCAATCGTATTCAGATAAGAGCAGGAAACAGACGGCCCGACAGAAAAGCAGACAGACAAGCAACGGCCTGTGATAAAAAGACAGAGAACAGAAAGAGGCAGACAGAGAAGCAGATGGCCTGACTATAACTACAGAAGGCAGACACTCCAGTGGAGACTTTTTTTAAAACGATAGGGCGACAGAAAAACAAATCACACAGCATGATGTTAAAGAAAGAAACCCATTCACTCACAATAAAAACCCCCCCCCAATCATAAGATAAAAAACAATGTTTCACACACAAGTTTTATGGCCATATGTAACAAAGTTGTTCTCTTGAATTTTCAACAAACCCCTTCAAATTGTTTGGTGCACAGATACAGGTTTTCAATCTACTTAAAAATTTTAAGGTGGGTATTTGACGAGGTATTTCACATGGCCCTTTATACATGTCTTGCCTGGGACTCATGGCTTTTTATTTCACCTTACTTGCACAAAAAGTTAAATCTTTTATTTTTTGCAATCTTCAATCATGGGGGAGAGGAAATGGTGGGAAAATGGAATGATCCGTACAGAGTTTAGGACTGCTCTGAACCAAATTATGGAGGCCATAGAGGATAATGGTGAAAATGGAGATGCCAAAAGGTTCAGGATGTTGAAAAAAATTATGGAGGGCCCTGGGATAATGGGGAAAGGAAGATCCGTAAGAGTTTAGGATGCTTGAACCAGTTATGGAGGCCATAGAGGCCGGCGCCAAAAGGAGTCAAGTCCTTGGGGCAATTGAAAAGCTGCAAAACCCGCAGAAAAAAATGAGGGAAATAAAAAGGGAAACTGTGAAAACTTAAAGACTCCCACTACGAAGGGAAAGGTAGGGTGGTCATTAAAAAAGGATCTGTTTTTAAAAAAGGGGAAAACTATTTTCAAGTATTTTTAAAGAATTTACAAATAATTGCTGTTTAAAAGAGCCCCTTGAATGCGTCCCAATTAGAGAGAAAAATTTCAACCTGCAATATTATTGAATCAAATTCTTTAAATTCATTTAATTTTACATTTAGCAACGCTCTTAAAAAACCAAGCGACTTTCAGTTAGTGATGCAAAATTTTTTTGTTTTCATATACCCCCAGTGGGGAACAAACCCCCCTGGGCGTTGAAAACCCCTGCTCTACCAATGAGCTACACCTGCCGGCCATTTTTTTTTCCTCCCCTACCCTGGGCGACGTGGGCCCCTTGGCGCCGCCCCCTGGGGTCTCCCATCACGGGGCATGCAGAGCCGGGTTTCAAGAAATGCAGTTTTCATATAAAGCCATTGCCTATTTAGTGTTGGTTGATTTTCCCCAATTACACTTAACTTACCCTTTAAAAAGAAAAATCAGCCCTCTGCTGTTTTCACAAGTTTTAGCCCCCGATACGAACACTAAAAAAGATTACATAATCGAAAGTATGGCCGCTGTCTTAGCTGAGGAACACACAAAAGAGTGGGGTTTTTTTAATTTTTTTTTTTGCCCCATCCCACCCTTAAAGGGCCTGGACCGGGTCAGGGAAACAGAGAATGAGAAAATTAGAAAAAAGGATGGGACGGCTACTCCTTGAAGGGCAGGAAAGGAAAAGGGGCCTTTAATGAGCTATCAAACTTATCTGCACAAGTAAGTAAATGCCAATTTTGATCCTTTTTTTATTATTTAGTGAAATATTATTGGTCAAGTGATGGGAAGTCAAAGTTTTTTTATTTAAAATTTCAAATGAATTTAAAATCATAACAAGGCAGTTACCAAAGAATGTGAATCCCACCCCTTTAAGACGGGAAAAGAGGGCAAAGGAAAAGGGGAAGGAGAGAGGTCTCATGGCCCAAAACTCCTAGGGGGACGAGAGGGCAATACCCAACTCTGTCTAGCCAGCATAGGTGGGAAAAATAATGATATGACATGGAAGTGCCTTTACAAATTTTTTTTCACAACATAGGAGCCTCCCCCGAAAGCCACCCCAAGGTACCTACCCAAAAGGTAGATGAAAAAATGCGACGCTCTCAAACATGCACCAGCTCGGCTCAAAAGTAAGAGAAAAGGGAGATTTAAAAAAACTTTATGATTTTTAGATTTTTTCTTCACTTTTAAACCAGTCGGTCCCAAAATCTAAAAGATTTTGCTGTAAAAAAAGGAATGTGTAGGAGTCACTTAAAACCCGGGATTTTTATCATTTGTTTAAGAAATAAGACCCGTTTGTGTTATTTGACTTCAGGGGGGTGAGGGAAAGACGTGGATGAGATGGGCAGCGCACCCGAATAAAAAATAAAAAAGTTATTTTACTTTTTGTTTAAGCAGTTTTACAGTTTTTGATTTGGGGGGCAGGTTTTGTTTTACTGACTTTTTATTTTGGAGCTTATTTCTGTGATTTTGTTTATGAATCTATTTGATACAGTTTAAGTAAAAAAAAAACTTTTTTTCTGGATTTGAATTTGTCAGTGGAAACTACCACAGGATATTGTATATGCAGGGTAATTAAATGACTGTCTTTAAGGGGCCCCCCAGTGGCGCAGGGTCTAAGACATGTCGCGCGCGTTGCTACAGATTGGTTTGATACCTGTTGTGTCGGCCGCCCGACCGGGGGACCCCTGAGGTGAGCCCAAATTGGGCCCGTGTCGTCCATTTGGGAGGGTTTTGGCCGCCCGGGAAAGTCCTTTTCCCCCCTCACACTGTTTTCGTGCCTTATTGTCTTAAAGGACCCCCCGACGAAAGTTACGTTACCAAAATGATTTTATGGGGGTCTCAAGTTTTTGAGTTAGCAAGTTATGAGGTGCTTAAAAAAAAATATTTAACGGGTTTAAAATCCCCAATTTTACTTCCTGAAAAAATTGGGACATAAGGGACACCACAGCTACTAAAGGGAAATTTTACAATAACATTTATGACGACAGTGGGGGAAAAAAAATATTAGTCGCCCCCCAAAAATTTTCAAGTTTTCCCCCTTAAAAAAATGAGAGAGGCTTGTAATTTTCATCATAGGTACACGTCAAAATGACAGACAAATGAAAAAAATTCCCAAAAATCACATTGTAGGATTTTTTTTTTTTTATTTTAAATTTGGTGGAAAAAAAAGTTTTTGGGCAAATCAAAAATTCTCATACTTTTTTACATTACATTTAATTTAATTTTAGCATTACGACCTCTTAAAACCAGAGGACTTACAGGGCAATTGGGGTTAGTGCCTTGTAAAGGGACATTAACTCATTCCCAACCTCTTACCCAAGCGCTCACAAATTGGTGCTTCACCCTATACCCAGTGGGATAACCCTTTACAATTTGGGGGGGGGGGGGGGGGGTTTTAGAAGGAATACTTTAGCCTATCCCAGGTATTCCTTTAAAAGAGTGGGGTTTAAAAATTTTCCCGGAAGGGGGTAGTGACCCGCTGCCCTGGCGTCGTGGGGGACGGGTTTTCACCATTGGGGTGCCAGAGCACGCCAGTTTTGACGGGGCTGAGGGGGAGCTGTGCTTCCGCAGAGGAAGGGGGAGCCAGCAGGCCAAGGTGGATGAACCAAGTCCCTTTTGGGTGTGGGACTGTCGGGCCCTAAAGGACAGGGGTGCCTTTTCCCCCCCTGCTCCAAAGGCAAGCACCATGGTTTTTGTAGCGGATGCGAGCTTCATGGAAAGCCAGGGGTTTGGGGGAGGAGGGGGGGACTGAGAGAATTGGGGAAGGTTAAACACCAGACGGGCTGCGGCTTTTGGTGAGTTGTGGGGTTTAAGGCCCACAGGCGGACCCCAGCCAACAGGATTTGCAGTATCGAGGGAGATGAAAAGTGCCGGGACCGGGACCTCGGTTTCCTGTGTAAGCAGGGTGCATCTCCGAATGTTTGAGCATGCCCCTGCAGGAGGGGTCCCGCCTTGAGTTGGCGGAGAAGACGGGGTGGTCCAGGGTCACCCAAAACCCCTTGTTGGCAATGACACAGGTAAAACGTTTTCTGTAATCTTCAAAAGGGTTTTTCACACACGTTGCTGGATTTTGGCCCATTCCTCCATGCAGATTCCTCTAGAGCAGTATTTTTTGGGGCTGTCGCGGGCACAGGGAATTTTAAAACCCCTAAAAAGTTTTTCTAGGGGGTTAGATCGGAGACTCCAGGACCTTGAAAGCTTTTTTCCAAACCCACTCCTTCGTTCCCCGGGGGGGTGTGTTTGGGATCATGTATGCAAAAGACCCACCCACGTTTCTTTTTCAATCCCCTTGCTGATGGAAGGGGGTTTCACTCAAAATCTCCGATAAGGGCCCCCATTCTTTTTTCCTTTACGCGGATCAGTCTCCTGGCCCCCTTTGTAGAAAAAAAGCCCCAAAGCTGTGTTTCCCCCCCCATGTTTCACAGTAGGTTGGTGTTTTTTGGGATGAACTCAGCATTCTTGTCCTCCAAACACAAAAGTTGATTTTTCCCAAAAAATTATATTTTGGTTTTATTGACCATATGATTTTTCTCCAACCCTTTCTGGATGCACTTAGCAAATTCGACGGGCTGGGAATGTACTGGTTAAGCAGGGGGGCATCTAGATGAAGGATTTGAGTCCCTGGCGGCGTATGTGTTATGATGGTAGGGTTTTTTATTTGGTCCCAGCCTCGCGGTCATTCACTAGGCCCCCCCGTGTGTTTTGGGTTTTGCTCACCGTTCTTGTGATCATTTTGACCCACGGGGTGAGATCTTGGTGGGCCCCAGATCGGGGGAGATTATCAGTGGTCTTGTATGTCTTCCATTTCCTAATAATTGCTCCCACAGTTGATTTCTTAAAACCCAAGCTGCTTACCTATTGCAGATTCAGTTTTCCCCAGCCTGGTGCAGGTCTAACAATTTTGTTTCTGGTGTCCTTTGACAGCTCTTTGGTCTTGGCCATAGTGGTTTTGGAGTGTGACTGTTTGAGGTTGTGGACGGGTGTCTTTATACTGATAACAAGTTCAAACAGGTGCCATTAATACAGGTACGAGTGGAGGACAGAGGAGCCTTTTAAAAGAAGAAGTTACTGGTCTGTGAGAGCCAGAAATCTTGCTTGTTTTAGGTGACCAAATACTTATTTCCACCATAATTTGCAAATAATTCATAAAAATCCTACAATGTGATTTTCTGGACTTTCTTTTCTAAATTTGTCTGTCATAGTTGACGTGTACCTATGATGAAAATTACAGGCCTCTCTCATCTTTTTAAGTGGGAGAACTTGCAAAATTTGGTGGCTGGCTAAATACTTTTTTCCCCACTGTATGTAGGGACTTAAATAACTTTGGTGACTCCTGGACGTTTTTTAATTCTTGGGCCTAATTCAGATAATGGCAGTCATAACACGATGACCAGCTCTATTCAATGCATAGCTTTACTCTATCCTCCTCTAACGAGCTCTTCTCACCCGCAAGACTGTCGCACCTTACACTGATGATTGGGAGCACAGTGTGTCTCTGAATGATTTTCGTATAGCAGATACTGCTGTGTGTGGGGTTTGCGAGTGTATTTATTCTCCCAATTGGATGTCACATTCCACAAGCCTCTAATGATTGATGGGCCAGGCTTATGTGTGAGACACGAGTATGGTATGAGTGTACTAGACGTACCCATTCTAAATTACAAGATACTCCTAAAGATACACTTAATTTTAATTGGCTAAGATCCCTGAGTGTTGCAGTCTAGATATGAGACTTCTACCATTGTGATACTATATTGGCTACATTAACATGTACTAATTCTTTGTAATAGTGTCTTGATTTCTTCATCTGGTATTCAGTGTCGATTTGAATAAAGATTTCTGAAAAATCAGAGGTCTAGTGTGTATGGATATATAAAGACCTGTGAATTATATACAAGATTATATTTATGGTGATATGTCATGTTCAGATCTCATGGTAAGTCAATCAGGTTTTGTATTTCTCATGCTGATCATAGGGAAAAAAATACTAATCAATCGCACACTATTATAATCGTTATAATGCTATTTGAACTGTCACATTCCTCGGTTTTTTGGCGCAAACTATCCGGTTACCCGGGAGAAGAGTGATTTATTCCTCCGGATGGATACGATTTTGGTATATATCGAGATAATATTAAACCGACTCGATTGCGTAATACCAGTTGATTCAGCAATGACAGCCACTATGGAACTTAACGGTATCACAGTAATCGATTAGGCCTAATGGCATTTCATGTCCATGATAGGATTTGTTGTCGTGACACAGTAAGGCTAATTGTAAAAGTACCCTCTAAAGTGCCATGTTTGTACGAGTTTATTATGTGGAGGAAACTTTAGGCAGCCAGACCAAGACACCAGGACCGCTCCGTAGTCCGGCGCTGTAGCTAGCTCTTACTGCAGTCCATGCCATGGGACATCTTTGAGTTGGCCTCTAGTAATTTAGGAGGGCAACTTTATGAGGCCTCTTCACCGTGGTCTTATCGTACAAGGCTCTACAGACATGTAAAATAAAACAGACTATTTGTATTGTTCATATTATTTGCGTTGATGATGTATTGAAGTCAAGTGGTTCAACATTTAAATGCAGCTGAATGGACCACAAAGGACTGCTTGGAAAAAATGACTGTCGGTGGAACACTTGCGCCACAAAGTGGACAATTGCTTCAGTTCCCCTGTGGCATCAACGCTACCAGAGATATTTGTATAAGATCAAATGTTATGTCAATATTTTATCTCTAAATTGATTCCCCCACCCGTATTTCATATATTATATTATTCCGATTTAGCTGTTAATCTGGATTTAATTTATAAAACTTTCTGTCATTTCCGATTGGAGGGCAGATGACCACGTGACTTAGAACCTACCAATTTGTTACTTTGTAACAGTCAAAAGTGGTTATTCCCAACGTTGATCAAATCCCAATCTATGCCAAGGTTTTTTAAAGCATTATCTTTAAAGCATTATCCTGTACCATTTACACCTGTATCCTGTGCATGTGAGAATAAACTTGATTTGATTAGATGATTAACGCACCATTCACATCAGCTATCATAGTCACTATAAAAGTGACTGACTGACTTGACCATCACTTTGTAGCCATCATTGACATTGAGATGAAGATGGTCAAATGTGAAAATATTAAATACATTGTGATCGTAATAGAATTTAACAAAACAATTCTGTTGTCTTGGGCCCGCTTTATCTTTACAAGACAGGGGGGGCACCGTTCCTGGAGGGACTGCAATACCAGTTTGATGCGTGGAGTGGACGGAGCAAGCCCCCATTCCATCTCCCGGTTCCAAAAATCTATTTAATATATGGTCCCCAGATAGGGGACGTATCAGATATTAAACTGATAAGAACAGATTTTTATTTTGGAAAAGTTTTTTATTGTACATTTCCTTTTAAACAGCTCACATTTGAAATTCATTTACACACATAAAACGGGATAAAGTGCCCTAAAAACCAGCATTATATTACAATTACATTTTAAAAAGGTACATGTTGTTTTTTTAAAACAATAAAACAATCCTACATAAAGTACCCATTCTAGTAAAAGCCGTTAGTAAAACCATTTTAAAATGTGTACAAATGATTAAGAAAGTAAAAAAAATTTTAAGACATGAAAAGCCTGTCAAAAGTCACTTTTAAAAAAAAGCTGTCTTCGGTCCTTTGTAGAAAACGGGGTGAGTCCTTATCAAAAAGCCTCCTCCTGCTCTTCCTGAATCGACTCCGTACCCATCCCTCGGGGCCAGAGGAGACTCCTCCCCTAGGCGCATCGCCTAGGGTCCGCATGCTGTCAGGCCGTGGCCGCCGGGACCTCAGGTGTTGTGGGGGACCCTTCGCCTGGGGTCGAGGCCCCCTGTCGTTCGTACCACCCCAGGGCTTCCGTGGCTACCAAAGCCACTGCTTGGGGGGTGGTCTCTACCTGTTTCCCTACCAGCAGGTTGCGGGAGGACTACAGTGCGTCCTTCAGACACGTGAGGGTGGGCCAGGTTTTGTGAAGGCCTTTGGTGGTATAGGCCTTCGGCCCACCCCATACAGCACGGCTGGGCGTTAGTCCTCCCCTGCTGGCAGGCGTGGGGAGATCAGGGGGCGGCTTCTTGCATGTCTTTGAACTTCAGAGTTGGTTTAACGTTGGAACAGAGCAGATGTTATCTAGCTAGCTAACAACCTTGTTTGTGCAGTGCAGTCACACTAGAATTAAAAACAGGTCTACCTTTTGTCGTTAATAAATCCAATGTGTAACGTGGTGACTATAGTATCCTTAACTAGCATTGAAAAAGTTTATACAGGCAGTATCTGGAATACGTTTTCTAGAGTGAGCTTTGTTGCGATTTTGTGGACTGGAGAAAAATACCCGGAAAGTAAAATAAGGTTATTACCTGGATTACTGTTTAAAATAACTGCTGTTCCTGAAAAGTATAGAACACTTTAGTTCCGGTTCTTTTAACGTATTTTCAGTTCTGTTCCCTGAACCGGTTCCAACCCTAGAGACATTATTTGGATGAATGTCATGCTTAGCCTAATAAACTATAAAGGGAATAAATTGCTACAGTTGACACTTTTTAGTAATTTAATGAAATGTTGTAATCTGATCTCGGAATGCACGGACCGTTAGTAGTGGGGGAACAGGAAGTTCCGGGCAGGCGGACATCATTCTTCACAATAAAGAAAGCGCCAGAACTGTGCAGTCAAGAAGATAACCTTTGTGTCCGTTTCTATTTATTACTAGAGGTATGTAATAGCACGTTTAAACTTTCTAATGTCGAAAGAACATACCATGCTAGGTAACAATCCGTTAAGGTATTATCACGTTTGTTAAAGGTTTGATTGTTAATTTTGTGTCAAACCGAGTAAGTGAAAGAACGTGATAAAAACTATTTTTCAAGTCACATAGCTGGAGATTTTGGGTTTGTCTGAGTGAATGTACAAAAAAAT
>CM072220.1:74799672-74858444 GCA_036851935.1 Coregonus suidteri
TGGATCCAGGGGGGGGATTCTCTGTTTTACCCAAGGCTTTTGATCCAGGGGGGGATTTTTCTGTTTTAGAAGGCTCTTGACCAGGAGGGGATTCTCTGCGTTAGCAAGGTTTTTGACCCAGGAGGATTCTCTTGTTTCCCAAGGGAATGCTTGTTTTTGGAAAAAAAGCTAACGGGGAAAACATTTAGTTGTAAATTTCCCATCACCTGGCGCTTTGCTGCACGACAGAGAGGACTACAAGGCCCCGGTTCTCTTCCTTTTAAACTGGGGCTACCGAAAGCTACATAATAAGGGGAACGAATGTTTTTTTAACCCATAACGTTTTGCAAATTTGGCCCTGCAGGTATTTACTTAAAAAGTAGCTCCCAAATTTTCAAAATAATAAAAAAAAAACTCAAAAGAAATCGTTTCAACTGTACTAAAAAACCCATCCAGGGCTTTTTTTTTGGGCTTTTTTTAATAAAGAAACAAAAAGTTTTAGCTGTGCTAACAAAATTTGAAAAAGGGTTTTTCTAATGATAAATTTATTCTTTTAAAAAATGATAAACTTGGATTAGAAAAACACAACGGGGCTTTTGGGAAAACACAAAAAATGAGGTTTGTGTAATGGGCCTCTGTACGCCTATGTAAATTTTTCCCTTTAAAAAATCAGCCTTTTCCAGTACAAACCCTTTTAAAAACTTTAAACAAGTTTTACACTGTTTTTGGGAAAATAATTTGAGGGTTTTTTTTAAGGAAAAAAAATTTTGGTTTTTCCTTGGGAAAAAAAAGGGAAACTTTTCTAAGTGCCCCCAAAATTTTTTAAACCGGTAGTGTATATATACATCCACATACTAAACTCAGCAAAAAAAGAAACTCTTTCTCACTGTCAACTGCGTTTATTTTCAGAAATTTAAACGTTAAATATTTGATAAAAACAAAAAACTTTTAAACCAACTGAGACAAAAAATTTAACAAGTTCCACGGGAAATGGGGACTAACAAAAATGTGTCCCTAAACCCAAAAGGGGGGGTCAAAATCTAAAAGAAACCATTCAGTATCTGGTTTGGCCACCAGCTGCTTTAAAATTTCCCGCAGGGAAACCTCTCCTCATGGACTGCACCAGATTTGCCAGTTCTTGGGTGAGATGTTACCCCCCCTTCCCCCCAAGGGAAAGGGGCAAGTTCCTGGTAATTTCTAGGGGGAAATGGCCCTACCCCTTTTCACCCTCCGACAAACGGGTTCCCAGACGGTCCCTAAATGGGTTTTGAGAGGGGGGCCCTCTTCGCGGGCCCCAGGCAAAAAACACGGACTTTCCCCTGCCTTACGGAAAAACAAAAATTAGAACAAGCGGAGGCGGGGGTTGGCATTGTCATGCTGGGGGGGTCATGCAGGATGAGCCTGAAAGGAAAGGGGGCACCACATGGGGGGAGGAGGATGGTATACCCGAAATTTGCCCCAGTTTTTGAGAGGGGCCTTTGAAATGAAAACAAGTCAGTTCGATATGCTGTGACCCTACACCCCCAAAAATAAACCCCGCTCCAAAAGTACAGCCTTGGTGTAAACGCTCTTTCCTTCGACGATAAAGGGGAACCCCAACCCAAATCCCCCCTGGTGGAAAAAACCCCGGACTCGTTAGTGAAGAGATTTTTTTGCCAGTCCTGTCTTTTTCATGATGGGGGGTTTTGGGGTTCCCCATGGGCCCCGCTTTGGTTGCCGGTGAGTCGGTGAGGAACTGCCTTAAAACCCGGCCTAAAAGCCCTCAAAACCAGCCTCTCTAGCCTATTGCGGACAGCCTGACCCACTGATGGGGGGGATTGTGCTTTTCCTGGTGTAACTGGGAAAGTTTTGTTGCCACCTTTTACCGGCCCCGCAGGTGTGATGTTCGGATTTTTACCGACCCTGTGCGGGTTTTGGGTTACACGTGGTCGGGCCAAATGCGAGGGTTTCAGCTGCCCGTCCTGTCCCCTGGAGGTTTTGTCTTAGGCGCCCTTACAGTACGGACATTGAAATTTTATGCCCCTGGCCACATTTTGCGCCCTCATGCCTCCATGCAGAATCCCCTAAGGCCACGTTCACGCAAAATGAGAAAGGGACCCTGGGACTTTCTTTTGGGTTTTCAGAGTCAGTAAAAAGGGCCCTTTTTAGTTTTTCCAATTTTTCCAAACTGGGGACCTAATTCCCTACCGTTTGTAAGCGGTTGGGTGTTTTAAAATAAACCGTTCCACAGGTGATTTCATTAATTTTTTAGGGTTTCATTTGGAAAAAAGCAGGGAAACATGTTAAAACCCTTTACAATGGAGATCTTTTGAAGTTTTTTGGTTTTTACAAATTATCTTAAAAAAGACATGATAGGCAAATTTTTTCCTTATACTAAAAAAGGGAACCAAAGATTCAGAGTTTTTGTAAAATTTAAAGAAAATACTTTTAAAAACTGGGGAAAAAAACCCAAGGTAAATTTGCAAAGCATTCCTTTTTTTACCCCCCAGTCTCAGTTTTATGAAATTTTTAAACTTTACTTTTCCACTTAAAGCCCGCCCCTTTTTGGGTTTCCCCCCACCCTATCCTCATTTTGACTTCACGGGTATAGAAAACAAATAGTAGTACAATCAATCAACCCCTTGTCATGCAAAAAAAATCCTGTTCAGTTTTTTAAAAACCCGTTAAACCCCCGCTCACCCCAGCTTGACCCGGAGAATGTCACGGTTTCGGCCGAGGCTGCCCTCCTCTTTTTGGGCAGGTTTTTGGCGGTCTCGTCCCCGGGGGTACTAAACTATCACCGTTCGATGTTTTTGAGCGGGTTTTGGGTTTTTCTGATTGTTTACAACCCGTTTCCCGTTTTGGGTTTAAATTTTGTCTCCTATAAGTTTCTCGTTTTTGGGTTTGTCTTGTGTTGTGTGTTATTTTCCGCCTGTCGGAGGGGGCTGCGAGGTTTCCCCCTCTGTTACTTTGTTTGGGGTTTTTTCCACCCGTTTGCGTAAACGGGTCGCCTCTGTTTTTTTTGAGGCCCGTGTTTTTTATTTTATTTAGGGCTAGTAAAAATCGTTGGGTAACCTCTGTGTCCTGTGCCTGAAACCCCACACCACATCCCAATAAATTCCTGAAAAGAAAAAAACAAAACCCCCATGGGGGTCAGCAGGGCAGCGCGGCACCCCAAACGCTTTGGAAAAAAGGATCGGCGATCAGGACTCCATGAAACCGGCAAATTGGGGGGCCCCCAAAAGAATGAAAGGGGTCTAACACTCTTTCGCCGTTTTGGGCACCGGAGAGGTGCCCACACCCCCGCACACCCAAACCCTTTACCCTTTGGCCCGTCCTTCTATTCCAAACCCCGGGAACCCCGGGGGTATTCGGGTCTCGCTCCCCAGGGGAATGAGGGGACCCAGCCCGGGGTCAGGCGTTCCCCCTTCAGGGGAAAATTTTTCCTGGAAACCCCTCCCCCCGGCGCCCCGGGATACGAGAGCGTTCTCCCCCCTTTATCCCTGTCTCACGGCAAGGCGTTGGAGGGCCAAAAGGAAAGGAGGGGGAAAAGAGCCGCCACTATCACCACGCAGAGTTCTCCCGCCGTTTTGGGGAGGTTTTTACCAAACCCCCTGAGGGGAAGGCGGGGGGGAGCGGTTTTTTCCAACTCCGACAGGGGAAAGGGGGAGTGCACAGGAGTTCGCCCGGATTTTTCCCGGGCTCTAGCGGCGGTGCCCGGGGGAATTTAGCGGGGGTCAAACGACCACTACCATTTTAGTCTACGGGGTGGGCCCTCCCCCCGAGAGTTGGCCTGAGGGATGCCCACCTCACCTTCGACCAGGTGGTGGACATGTTTCCCTCCGGCTTGAAAACCCCCGTGGGGAACCCGCGGGCGTTTTCCCCGTGGGGGTCGTCCATTCCACCCTTTCCCGCCCTCCGAGCCGAGCCCTATGGATTTCCGGAGGTGCTGGCGCTAGAGAGAGGAGGGGGAGGAGCCCGGGGGGGGCGGGTCCCTGCACCAAACTGTGGCCGTGGAGGGCACACTGCGGCCCAAGGTGTGGGGGGGGTTCTCCTGGGGAGAGGACGACGGGTTTACGAAACTGGGAGCATTCCAGGTGAGTAGGCGCCCCCATTTCCCCCAAAGATCCTCTGTTGTGCACTTTCTTTTTTAACCTGACATTTTCCCGGGTTTGCACTCCCCCCGCTTTAAGGCCTATAGTTTCCCAGGGGGCAGCGGGGAATTTTTTTTGTTTTGACATTTTTTTTTTAAAACTGGGAAATTTCCCCCTTCTTCCAGTCGCCCCCCCTTTTCCTGTCCCATGCGTTAGACGGGCCGTCCCCCGGGGGTGGGGGTTGATTAGGGAAGTCCCGCCCCACTTAGGATGGGGACCAGGGGGTCATGAGGAAACTATTCAGCTATATCTGTTTGGCTCTCCTGCGTACCGGTGGTGCTGGGGGTTTCCCCTGGTTGATTACCCAAAATCCTATATTTCGTGGCAACAGGGGGCTTTTAAGGAGTGGTTTGCCAGTGTGTGGGGCGTGTTTGGGGTTTTTCCCTTTGGGGGGGCGCCCTCGGTGGGGGACCCAAACCAGGTCCCCCGCGCTGCCTTTCCCCCCTGAGTTTTGGGTTTTTTGGCAATCGTTTTCAGAAATCGGGGGCGACGGGGGTTGCCTCCTCATAGCCCGGGGGATTGAAAGATAGACCTCCAGGCGGAGCGGGGTTTCCAGGGAGCCTGTTTATCCTCTTCTAAAGAGGAAAAGAGAGCTATGGAGACTTCCATACCGAATCTTTGAGAAAAGGATCCATGCGGTCCCCCAATTCCCCTGCGTCCTAAAAGCTTTTTTTGTAAAGAAAAAGGTTTGGGGGGGTTCCCGCCCTTGCTTTGATTACCGGGGTTTTAAATTTCAATTACTGTGAAATACATTATCCACCCCCTCTGATTCTGCCTATGAGGGAAAATCTTTGGCATGGAGCGTTTTTCTTCACGAAACTGGATCTCAGGACGCTAAATTGGAGGCATTAGGGAGGGCATAAATTGGAAGCCATATTTGGGACCCCCTCGGGTCATTACTAGTATCCCCTTTCATCCCTACGGGTTGATAAAAGATCCTTCATCTTCCAATCCTTCGTGGATGAAAATTTTGGGGGGACATGCGGGGGCAAGGTGTGGTGTGTACATTGATGACTTTCGGGTGTACTTTTCTCCCCAAACCCGGCAGGGAGCCCTGGTGCCCCGGAGTGTTAAAGGAAAGGCTTTTTGGGAGCACAACCTGTATGTTAAGGCAGCTAAGGCTTCACAAATTTAGCGTTACGTTTTAGGTGGAGCTTTTCTTTGTTACTTTTTAAAGAAAAAATACGTGATATTTAAATATCATTTGCAAGGGTTTTTGGGTTGGATATTTGGGCTACTATAGGGGCCTACTAGAAAAGGGAACCCTTTTGTTTTTTAGGTAGTTTTTATGTCTTTTCTTCCAACAGATCTTTACATTTTTCCTCACTAAAAAATTTTCCCTGCGGCCCTTGTTTTCTAAACATTTTTTAGATTTCCCTTTTGGTATAGCTTATTCCATGTTACATTTTTGGTTTAAATGATTTTTTAAAAGGGGCTAAACTTAAATTTTTTTAGTGGAATGTCCGGGGATTTTGAAAAATATCCAAGTTTTAAAACAGGTTTATTACTAGGTTAAACAATTTTATTAATCTATTGTTTTCCCTACAAAAAAAACTCACTTTTTTGAAGGATAAAGCTATTTAAAGTAGGGGAGATGACAAGGGCAATTTAATAGCTTTCTTTTTCCCTTTCCTTCTTTCCCTCATGGTGTTAGGGTTTTTAAATTCACTAATCGTTCATTTTTAAAGGGGAACATTTTTAACAAAATTACACTGGTAGATACATTTTGATACGGGGAAAACTCTTTTGAATGAGCATTTTAAATTGGATAATGTTGATGGTCCTAATGAGGATCACCCCAAATTCTTTGGAATGTTTTCATTATAGCCCCCAAATTCCTGGTAAAGTCCTAATGGCAGGGGATTTTAATTGCACTCTTGACCCAAATCTAGATTGCCCCCCTTTTGGGTTTAGAAATTCCCACTCCGGAGTAGAAAAAAAATTCAGCATTCAAAAGGGGTTTAAATTTTTAAACCCTGGAGGACTCAGAACCCGAGTAAAAGGGGAGAAATTCAGGTTACTCATCAACTTTTAAAATTAATTTTCTCATGTAGACAAAACTTTTTAGTTTTTGCTCATTTTTCCCCAATTTTAGCGGGAAGTGGATATGATGGGTATTTTTTGAGTGACCATTCCCCTGTTCATTTTTCTATAGGAAAAAAAAAAAACTAGAAAAAAGGATCCTCTAGAGGGTTTTGACCCAATGGTTTACGGGACCCAGACTTTTTAAACTTTACGTTGGAGTGCATAACAGTAAAAAAAAAAAAGTTTTTGATCCCGGGCTGTTTTTTTGGTATTTTTTCCCATGAAAAAGAAATGATCAGAAATGGTAGGTTTTTGAAAAAGTGAGAACAGAAAAAACAAAAAAAAATCCAAAAAAACGCAGGGTCAAAAAGTCTAAATTGTTTTTCATTTTAATGGGGGAAAATAAGTATTTGACCCCCAATCAGAAAGATTTCGGTCCCAGGTGTTTTTAAAACATTTTAACGAGCTGAGATTAGGAGCACACTTTTAAAAGGGAGTGCCCCTAATCTCAGCTTTTTTTCCCTGTAAAAAAGGGACACCTGTCCACAGAAAAATTTCAATCATCAGTTTCCCCAAAACTCTCCCCCAGGGCCCAAGCCCAAAGAGTTTCTCCAAGGTGTCAGGGACAAGTTTGTAGACCTACACAAGGCGGGAAATGGGGCTAAAAAGACCAGGGGAAAGCAGCTTGGTGAGAAGGGTTGGACAACATTGGTGCATTTCGCAAATGGAAAAAAACCAAAAAAAACTGTCAATCTCCCTGGGCCGGGGGCTCCATGCAAGACCCTCACCTCGGGATTTCCCAATGACATGAGAACTTTTTGAGGAATCACCCGAACTACACAGGGGATTTGTCAAGGATCTCAACAGCGGGAAACCATAGTCACCAAAAAAAAATTGGGGTAACCACTACGCCAAAAGGACTAAAATTTCCTCCCGGCCCTGCAAGGTCCCCCCTGCTAAAGAAAGCACATTTTCCCGGCCCATTTTGAATTTACCAATGAACATCTGAATGATTCAGAAAACCGGGGTTTAAAAGTGTTGGGGTGAGATGAGCCCAAAAATGAAGCTCTTTGGCATCAACTCAACTCCCCGGGTTTGGAGGAGGGGGAATGCTGCCTATAAAACCCCAAAAACCCCTTTCCCCAACTGTAAAAACATGGAGGGGGAAAACATTATGTTTTGGGGGGTGTTTTTTCCCTGCGGGGGGCCAGGACAACTTAAACCGCTTTCAAAGGGACGATGGACGGGGCCATGTCCTTTCAAATTTTGGGTTGGGGAACCCCCTTTCCCCTAAACCGGGGCATTGAAAAGGGGGGTGGGAGGGGTTTTCCAGCATGACAAACCCAAAACACAGGGCCCCAAGCAACAAAGGAGTGGCTCAAGAAGAAGAAAACTTTAAAGGGTCCTGGAGGCCTGGGCCAGTCTCCAGACGTTAACCCAAAAAAATCGTGGGGGGGGACCCTAAAGGTTCGATTTGCAAAAACGTCAGCCTCAAAAACCTTAATATTTTGGATAAGACTGAAAACGATAAGTGGGACAAAATCCCTCCTGAGTTGGGTGAAAACCCTTTGGGGGCCAACTAAAGAAACTTCTACCTTAATTCCCAAAAAGGGGTTTTTCCCAAAAATTAAAAGGTATGTTTTGCAGAGGGGTAAATACTTTTTTTCCCTCATTAAAATGCAAAAAAATTTTAACTTTTTTGAAATGCGTTTTTCGGGTTTTTTTTTGTTGAAAATTTTGTTTTCCACTGTTAAAATTTAACCTACCATTAAAATTATAAAACGGTTCATTTTTTTGTCAGTGGGAAAACGTAAAAAATCAAAGTGGATAAAATATTTTTTTTCCCCCCACGTAGATGTTTTTTGACTTTGGGAACCACTGCCCAACCCAAGGGGAAGCAAAAGAAACCAGATGGGGGGCTTTCAAACACATTTTTGGGGGAAAAAATTTAAAAGGTTTTCCCCGTATCAAATAAAAATAAAAAAAAGGAAAATTTTATGGATAACCCCAGTAAACAAGGAATTTTTTGGGTTTTAAACTCGGGTATGAAAAATTCCCCACCTAAAAGGCTGAAAACATTTTAAAACTAGGCTGAAACAGCCCTATGATCAAGATAAAAAAATTTGGTAAATTGCGGGCCGGGCACTTTAATTTGTAAAATTCTTGCCTTTAATGAAATTCAAAAGGGAAAATTATCAATGGATCCGTAGAAAAAAACCCAAAAACTTTTCCCTTCCCTACTACAACACCCCTTTAAAAATCTGAATCCCTGAGAATGAACTAGTCAGGTCTTGTTTTTCCCCTCTACTTCAAAAGGGACACAAAATTTGGATCGGGAAAAGGGAAAATTGGATGGTTTTGGAAATATTGATGCTTTTTTCCCAACCCTGAAGGGGGTAAAGGGGAAAGGCCCAGAGGGGCCCCCCAAATAGATTTTTAAGGCCCCAACTTCTATGCCCCTTTTTGGATATGACAGTCCCTTGGAAAAAGTATTCGGGACCCCTTGATTTTTTCCCCAAACTTTTACTTTACACCCCTTTTCTAAAATTTTGATTAAATAAAAAAATCCTCACCCAATCTACACAAAAAATCCCTCAAAATGCCCAAAAGTGAAAAAAAGGTTTTTAAAGACTTTTTTTAAAAAATTTTTAAAAAAATAAAAACGCAGAAATACCTTTTTTTCCCAAAGTATTCACCCCCTTTTGCCTAGACTCAAATTGAGCCCTCGGGGTGGATCTTTTTTCATTGTCACCCTTGAGATTTTTAAAATTTAAATTTGGGTGTCCAACGTGGAAAAATTCAATTGTTTGGAGATGTTTTTGGAAAAAGTCACCCCTGTTTATGGGTGACCAAGAACATGAGGGTCACTCTGACAGGCCCCCGAGACAACCATCCTGCAGCACTCCCCAATCGGGTTTTTATGGAAGGGGCCCCGCCGGAAGCCATTTCCTCAGCAAAAGGCACATAACAGCCTGCGGGGGTTTTTTGTAAAAAGGCACCTAAAGGACCGGACCTTTGAGAAACAAGTTTCTCTGGTCTGATGAAACCAAATTGAACTTTTGGGCCCTGAATGGAAAAAGGTCATTTCTGGGGAAACCGGGCACCCCCTTATGGGGGAACAGGGTGGTGGAAGCTTTATGCTGGGGGGGGATGTTGTTCAGGGGCGGGGACGGGGGGCCTAGTCAGGATAGGGGGAAAAGATGATTGGGCAAAGTACAGAGAGACCCCTTGATGAAAACCTCCCCCGGGCTTTTTGGGACCTCAAGACCGGGGCGAATGTCCCCTTTCCCAAAACGGGGACAACGACCCTAAGCACACAGCCAAACAACGAGGAGTGGTTTTCGGGACAAGTCCCTAAATTTCCCTTTGAGTGGCCCAGCCAGACCCGGGATTTTAAAACCAAATCAAAACATCTCTGGAGACCAAAAGTAGCTTTTGCAGCGCCGCCCCACCCAAACCCTGACAGAGTTTTGAGAGGATCTGCGGGAGAGGAAGGGAGAAACCCCCCCCCAAAAAAAACCAAGGTTTTCCCAAAGCTTGTACGCCCTACACATTGACTTTGGCTGTAATAAACCCCAAAAGGGTGTTTAAAAAAAAAGAAATGAGTAAAGGGTCTGAATACTTAGGAAAATGTTTTTATTCATTGTTGTTTTTTTTGCAACAACTGATAAAACCAGTTTTTCTTTGTCATTAGGGGGGATTGTGTTGTAGATTGATGAGGGGAAAAAACAATTTAATCAATTTACATACGGCTGTAAGTAACAAAGGTGGAAAAAAGTCCAGGGCGTCTGAATACTTTCCGAATGCACTGTATATAGACAGGTGTGGTGCTTTTCTTCGAAATTCATGTTCCCAACCAAACTTAGTAGATAGAACATACTCTTACCCTGTGAGAAACAGAGTATTTCCAATCTTCTTCTCCGTCGTCTTTCATCTCTTAATGTTTGTACATTTTCAGCTCCATGTTTGACTGCAGGTCTTCCACAGCTTCACTGATGCCATCTCTGGATCCTGCAGTAAACTGGGCTCCACTGTCACATCAGGGACCCAGTGACTGTAGGTTTTTTGACTCAGTGTAGAAGGAGAAAGGCCAGGCTGGGTTCTGTCCTCACTGTTGATGTTACCGGCCTCCAAGACTTATCTGAATCGGCCAGTAGTAATAAAGAGAAACAGATACAAAAAAAGTTATTTGTCTTGACAGTTCTGGCACTTTCTTTATTCTCTCAAAAGATTTTTTACGTTTTGTGCTGTTCAATTATCTAATTCAGTGCTTGTCTTGGACTGAAATAAGGTGCTTGTTATGATGAGTTCTCGGGTGTTCAAAGAATCAAGGATTGCAAGGCTATACTGAGGACACTTTGTAGAAAGTTAATACACTTATTTAATGATCGGTATTACCGGGTTTGTGACAGCAAATGACCAGAGCTTTGCCCTTGATGCTACGAACTAACTAACAAAGAAGACACTCTACATTATATAGCCTCATTACCTTCTGCTGGCATACATCTGGCAAGTCTCCATGGGAACTCCCTGTCTTTGATGTTCATCACTTTTTACCCCAAGTCAGTATCCTCCCATCACTCATGCTATTTCTAAACATCTCTAATCTACCTTGACATAAGGAATGTAGACTTTATGGCCCCAAACACCACCTCATCTCTTAAACTCTTTCCCCTGTCCTCACATCCTATGACATGACATCATTACAGAGAGTTGCTAATACTCATTTTGTGTGTGCCGGTACTGTTTATATAAGGTGCAGGAGCTCCACAATACTTTTGAGCTAATACCTAACTATAGTAGATCAAAGCAATAAATGACTCAAAAACCATTGAGTACAAGGTTTTTACAGATTGTTTTAGACAGCACTATGTGCTAATTTTCCTGAATAACCTTGTTCTTCACTGTATTACTTAAATCAAAAACCAAATTGTATTTCCTGTTCACAACCATAGCAGCATTTTTGATTAAGACAGAAACAACAGAATGTGTCTGAATATTAGTACACATGTAGAAACTGATAATCATTACATTCAGCTTCAAAACGTAGTGCGACCGTGAAATTGTCCTCTATCTGATGCTACCCGCACTGTCATCACTGAAAGTCCGTTGACGCTGACAAGAGAGTAAGCAGCCATTTACCAGCTTGGGAATTTTACACAAAACCAATAACATGTAAAACGAACTCAAAATCTCAAATAAATTGATTATTTATTAAACAACATGAGAAAATAATGTACATTCACTCAGACAAACCCAAAGTCTCTAGCTATGTGACTTGTAAAATAGTTTTTTATCACGTCCCTTTCACTCACTCGGTTTTGACACAAAAATTACACATCAAACCTTTAACAAACGTGATAATACCTTAACGGATTTGTTACCTAGCATGTAAAGTTCTTTTTGTCGACATTAGAAAGTTTAAACGTGCTATTACATACCTCTAGTAATAAATAGAAACGGACACAAAGGTTATCTTCTTGACTGCACAGTTCAGACGCTTTCTTTATTGTGAAGAATGGTGCCCGCCTGCCCGGAACTTCCTGTTCCCCCACTACTAACGGTCCTGTGCATTCCGAGATCAGATTACAAACATTTCATTCAAAATTACAACAACAAAAAAGTGTAAACTGTAGCAAATTTATTTCCTTTATAGTTTTATTAGCCTAAGCATGACCTTCATCCACATAATTTCTCTAGGAGATGGAACCGGTTTCAGGGGAATAGAACCGAGGAAAAAGTGTTCTATACTTTTTAGGAACAGCACAGTATTTTTAAAAAGCATGTAATCCAGGTAATAAACCTTATTTTCCTTTCCGGGTATTTTTCTCCAGTCCCACAAAAATCGCAGCAAAGCTCACTCTAGAAACGTTATTCCAGTTTCTCTGCCTGCCAGCTGGATGGAAATCTTTGCCAGTGGGTGTGCGTGTGGAAACTACCTGCTCCTTTCCTCTGAAGCATAGGTTACTGTATCCTACTGACAACGTTACAAGCATGATTCAGAAATTAGGGGAGATATGTTTAATTTGAGAAGAATGGATGAACTTTTTCATGCTAGTTAAGGATAATATAGTCACCACGTTTTCACATTGGATTTATTAAACGACAAAAAAGGTACGACCTCTTTTTAATTATAGTGCTGCACTGCACTTTACAAACAAGGTTGTTAGCTAGCTAGCTAAACATTAGCTCTGTTCCAACGTTTGAACCAACTCTGTAGTTCCGATAAGCTGACCAAGAGAAGCAGACGGCCTGACCGATAAGCTGACAGAGAGCAGACGGCCTGACCGTTAAGCTGACAGAGAAGCAGACGGCCTGACCGGTAAACGACAGAGAAGCAGACGGCCTGACAGATTAAGCAGACAGAGAAGCAGAGTTCAGGACTGCTCTGAACCAAGTAATGGAGGCCATAGAGGGATAATGATGAAACTGGAGATGATCCGTACAGAGTTCAGGACTGCTCTGAACCAAGTTATGGAGGCCATAGAGGATAAATGGTGGAAACTGGAGATGATCCGTACAGAGTTCAGGACTGCTCTGAACCAAGTTATGGAGGCCATAGAGGATAATGGTGGAACTGGAGATGATCCGTACAGAGTTCAGGACTGCTCTGAACCCAAGTTATGGAGGCTCATAGTGTTACGATCCGGCACTGTTGGTCCTGCCCCCGCTTGTTTCCCTTTTCCTTTTTTCTCCCCTGTGTGTGTTGTCTGTGTCTGTCTCCCCCTGCTGTGCAGCCCAGTCAGAGGATCTAGGTCAGGGGGCTGGCCATTCTCTCTCATGCTCAGTTACCTCCAGCTGCGGCTCATTGTCACCAATCAACCAGCAGTTATCTACCCGGGCTGGACACCTCTCCAGCGCCAGTTCGTTCCTACACCACTGTGATCCCGTCTGTTCCTGCTGCCTGCCTGCTGCCTTGCCATTCCACGCCGCAACCTGCTCCTCTGTTGTCTGATATCCTCGTCATCCAGCTCTCAGGACTACTGGCTCTCCACCCCACTCAGCTCCTACCCCGGCCTGAAGCTACTCCACCCTGAACTGCTTCTCTCTGCCAAAACACGCTGTATAAACTACATCCTAATTCACCCTCTTTGTCCGTGTGTCCGTTCTCTGCACCTGAGTCCCCCACCCAACCTAATAGAACGAACTAGCCAAAACATGGACTCAGCAGAGGATGCCACATGAAACACACGGGTGATGGCGTACAACGCGCCCTCCATTCACAGGGAATGTTATTGGACAACACGACCAACTCATCCGGACTCTATTGGATAACAACCAGCAAGTTGTTGGATCAAGTATCTCATCTCACCTCTCAGGTAGCTAACCTGGTAACACACTAACTCATACCTTCCTCCCTCTGTTTCTCCTCCACCTGTTCCTCCTTACAGTGGCTCCAGGAATCGGCTTCCCCGCTCCTGCCCTTCGGGAACCCCCTACAACCTCACCCGAACCTTTCACCGGGGACCTGAACAAATGCCGTGGTTCCCCTGCTTTCAGTGCCGCTTGGTGTTCCAACAGAAGCCCTTGTCCTGTCTCCACGGAATCCTCAAAGGTACATTACGCTCTGGGGTTACTGAGGGGCAAAGCTTTGATTTGGGCAGAAGCGGCTTGTTCTACTCAGCAGATTGCCAGCCTGTCGTTTGAATTGATTTTTCCTCTCAATTGGAAATTGTGTTTGATCACCCGGACCATGCCGGGACCCGCCACAAAGAGACTGTTGAAGCTACGACAGGGCACGGGTAAGCGTTGCTGAATACGCCATTGATTTTTGGACCTTGGCAGCCGATTTCAAGTGGAATGACGAAGCTCTTCAGGAGCGTTTGTTAACGTTTGAGTGACACGATCAAGGATGAACTAGCTGTTCGTGATGAGCCTGCTAACCTTCATTCTCTCGTTTTTTCACTTGCTACACGAATAGACAACAGGCTACGGGAGAGGAGACAGGAGAGGGGCGGTCGGGTCCGCACCGCAGGCGGGCGCCCCCTCGCTTTCTGCAACCCGAGCAACACCACCACTCGGACACCGCCCACACATCTTAGCAGATCCCTCCACGGAACTAGACGAGCCCATGCAGCTGGGCCTTGCTCGTCTGTCCCCTGCCGAAAAGGAACGGCGCAATGCGGGTTGGTGAGTGCATTTACTGTTGGGGACCGCCACTCATTTCCTGGTTAACTGTCCGGTTCGCCCAAAAGACCAAAGCTCGCAAGTAAAGGTGGGCGTACTTGCGAGTGCTACACCTGACTCAATGCCCACAGCACCCCGTCTAGTGATCCCAGTTACAGTCAGGTTCAGGAATCTGTCTCTTCCCATTAGCTGCTCTCATTGACTCTGGTGCTGAGGATAGTTTTATGACCGTTTAGCCTGGTTACTCAGGCTGAGATCCCTGTTAAGCCCCTGCCTAAGCCTATAACAGTAACCGCTATTGACGGCCATCAGTTTTGCCAACATCACCCACCAAACTGTCCCCGTTTCTCTCATGCTGTCCGGCAATCAAAAAGAAACATCCAGTTTAAAGTAGTCTCCTCTCCGCGGCCTCCCCTCTTATATCCTCGGTTTCCCTTGGCTTAGCCTTCACAACCCCCATATTGACTGGCAAACCACAAGATACACAGTTGGAGCACTCACTGCCATTCTGCTTGCCTTGTGGGTCGGCTTTTCCCGACCCTCGGTAGGTTCCCTGTTTCCCCTGTCAAACCCTCAGACCTTCTCTTCAGTTCAGTCCCTGAAGAGTACCTGGAACTGGCCGAGGTATTCAGTAAATCCAAAAGCACTCTCACTAACCACCTCCATAGGCCATACACGACTTGCGCTATGAGTTACTGCCTGGAGCCCCTTTGCCGTTCCAGTCGGCTTTTCAATCTGTCCCGTCTCTGAGAGAGAAGCTATGGAAACCTACATAGGCGACTCCCTAACTCTGGCATCATTCGTCCCTCATCTTCCGCTGTTGGTGCTGGGTTCTTTTTGTTGAGAAGAAGGACAAAACTTTACGCCCCTGCATTGACTACAGAGGACTAATAACATCACAGTCAGAAATACGTACCCCCTGCCTCTCATCAACTCAGCATTGAACCCCTTCATGGTGCCACCGTGTTTAACAAACTCGACCTGCGTAACGCTTACCACCTCCTCGTTAGGATCAGGCAGGGAGATGAATGGAAGACTGGGTTCAATACCCCTCTCGATGACACTTTGAATACCTAGTCATGCCATTTGTCTCACTAACGCCCCAGCAGTGTTTCAGGCCATGGTTAACGATTATGTTGAGGGATTTTCTACACCGTTTTTGTGTTTGTCTATTTGGATGACATTCTAATATTCTCTAAGTCACAGGATGAACACGTCTCCACGTCCGTCTGGTTTCTCCAACGCCTCATGGAAAATAAACTGTATGTGAAAGCAGAAAAATGTGAGTTCCACGGCAGTCCGTCCCCTTTTTGGGCTTTATTATCGAGGGAGGGGACAAGTGTCACCAGACCCTGACAAGATCAGAGCGGATTGCGGATGGCCCACACCCCACGTCTCGGAAGCAGCTACAACGCTTCCTGGGCTTCCGCCAACTTCTACCGCCGCTTCATCAGGGGTTTCAGCCGAGGTTTTTGGCCCCTGACCAAGCTCACCTCCCCTAAGGTGCCATTTGGGCCTGTGGACGCCTGAGGCCGAGTCAGCCGTGAGTACATTGAAGGAACTGTTCTCCACCTCACCTGTTCTTATTCATCCAGACACTAGTTTTTGCAGTTTATTGTGGAAGTGGGACGCCTCTGATTCGGGGTGGTGGGGGCTGTCCTGTCACAACGTTCCCCCACGGACCAGAAGCTCCATCCTGTGGCCTTTTTCTCCAGGAGATTGACCCCTGCTGAGAAGAACTACGACGTGGGTAACCGGGAGTTGCTTGCTGTCAAGTTGGCGTTGGAGGAGTGGAGGCACTGGCTAGAAGGAGCAGAGAACAACCCTTCATAGTCTGGACAGACCACAAGAACCTGGCCTACATCCGTCATCCAAGAGGCTAAAACTCCTGTCCGGCCAGATGGGCTCTGTTCTTCAGCAGGTTCAAGTTTATTTTAACATATCGTCCTGGCACACGTAATGTCAAGCCTGATGCTCTCTCTCGCCACAGTTTACAGACAATGAAGGACTCCAGCAATCCCGAACCTGTTCTGCCCGCTTCCTGTTTGGTGGCGGCTGTTCACTGGGAAATCGAGTCCCTCGTCCGATCGGCACAAGAGTCGGAACCTGGACCGGCCGATGGCCCCCCCACCGAACCTTCTCTATGTTTCCCGCAGCCGTGCGGCCGCAAGTGCTCAACTGGATCCACACCTCGCGCTTCTCCTGCCACCCTGGTATGAACCGTACACTGTCGCTACTGAAGAGCACTTTTGGTGGCCATCCGTCGAGACTGACGTCCGGAATACGTGGCGGCCTGTTTCCATCTGTGCCCAAAATAAGGCTTCCCACCGGGCTCCTTCGGGCCTGCTGCGGCCTCTCCCAGTCCCGAGTCGTCCTTGGTCTCACGTGGGCTTGGACTTCGTCACTGGACTTCCTATGTCCTGAGGGTAATGACACCATACTCACCATCGTGGACAGATTCTCTAAAATCTGCCCATTTTGTTTGCATTACCAAAGTTACCGTCTGCCAGTGAGACAGCCGACCTTTTGTCCTACATGTATTCCGTCCCCATGGAATACCTTGTGGACATAGTGTCCGATAGAGGCCCACAGTTTCATTTCTCGGGTATGGAAGGAGTTTTGTTCTGCTCTGGGTGCCTCTGTCAGTCTCTCATCAGGTTTCCATCCCCAGTCCAATGGCCAGACTGAGAGGACCAATCAGGACCTGGAGTCTGCTTCACGCTGTGTGACTCCCAGAACCCGTCCACCTGGGCCAAACATTCCCGTGGGTCGAATATGCCCACCAATTCCCTCACCTCCTCTGCCACCGACCTCTCACCATTTGAGGCGGCTTTTGGGGTACCAACGCCATTGTTCCCGTCTCAGGAAAGGGAAGTTTAAGCCGTCCCGTCAGTTCAGGATAACCTTCGTCGCTGCCGCAAGGTGTGGGGTGACACCCGTGAGCGCCCTTCTACGGACAGCAGAGCGTAACAAGAGAGTGGCGGACAGGCACAGGGTAGACGCTCCCCAGTTCCAGCCTGGTCCAGCGAGTCTGGCTCTCCTCCAGCAACATTCCCCCTTGCGCACTGACTCCCGTAAGCTGTTTCGCCCCGGTAATTTGGGTCCTTTCGAGATCGATTCCATCATCAACCCTTCGGCTGTTCGGTTGAAGCTTCCCCAGGGGCCATGAGAGTCCATCCTACATTTCAGTGTCCCAGCTGAAGCTGGTCCTCCTCCAGCCCTTTGTGTCCCGCCTGTGGATCCCCCTCCGCCACCGCGTATTATTGGACGACCATCCAGCCTACCCACGGTGCGGAGACCTGCTGGACGTCCGGAGGCGTGGTAGAGGGTCTTCAGTTACCTGGTGGACTGGGAGGGATAAACGGTCCCGAGGAGAGGTCCTGGATTCCCCGACGATTTATACTGGATCCTCAGCTGGTGGCGGATTTCCATAGGGACCACCCTGACAAGCCGGGTGGGTCGCCGGTGGCGCCCGTTGAGGGGGGGGTACTGTTACTATCCGGCACTGTTGGTCCGCCCCCGCTTGTTTCCCTTTTCCTTTTTTCCCCTGTGTGTGTTGTCTGTGTCTGTCTCCCCCTGCTGTGCAGCCCAGTCAGAGGATCTAGGTCAGGGGGCGTGGCCATTCTCTCTCATGCTCAGTTACCTCCAGCTGCGGCTCATTGTCACCAATCAACCAGCAGTTATCTACCCGGGCTGGACACCTCTCCAGCGCCAGTTTTCGCTCCTACACCACCTGTGATCCCGTCTGTTCCTGCTGCCTGCCTGCCTGCATGCCATTCCCACGCCGCAACCTGCTCCTCTGTTGTCTGATATCCTCGTCATCCAGCTCTCAGGACTACTGGCTCTCCACCCCACTCAGCTCCTACCCCGGCCTGAAGCTTACTCCACCCTGAACTGCTTCTCTCTGCCAAAACACGCTGTATAAACTACATCCTAATTCACCCTCTTTGTCCAGTGTTGTCCGTCTCTGCACCTGAGTCCCCCACCCAAACCTAATACATAGAGGATAATGGTGAAACTGGAGATGATCCGTACGATCTGATCCGTACAGTTCAGGACTGCTCTGAACCAAGTTATGGAGAGGCCATAGAGGATCTAATGGTGAAAAAGCTGGAGATGATCCGTACAGAGTTTTGAACAGGACTGCCGTCTGAACCAAGTTATGGTTTTCTTCCTAGGCCATAGAGGATAATGGTGCACTTCGAAACTGGAGATGATCCGAGGATAATGGTGACAGAGTTCAGGACTGCTCTGAACCAAGTTATGGAGGCCATAGAGGATATGGCCTTTTTACTTCACTTTTAATCCCAGCCGTGCCTTTTTACTTCCTTTAATATAGCTAAATGATTGTGCTAGTAAAAAAGGAATGTAGTAGGGATGTCGAGTCGTCGTTGAAACCGGCATTTTGATAAAAAATTTGTTTAAGGAAAATAATGACCAGTTTTTGTGTTATTTTGACTTCCAGGAAGCGGTAGATGAAGAGACTGTGGATGAGGATGGAGCAGCAGCACCTGAAAAGACATAACATAGTTATTCACTTTTAGCTTTATAAGCAGTTTTACAGTTCTTGATTGGAATGCAGTGTTCATGTTTTTACTGACTTGTTATTTTGAGCTTATTGCTGTGATTTGTGTTTACGAATCTATTGTGATACAGTTTATGTAAAAAAAGACTTATTTTCAGGCATTTTGCATATTTCGTCAGTGGACACCTACCGACAGGACACTGTTTATATGTCAGGGTAGATTAAAGGAACGTGTCTTAAGGGGTCCCCCCATCCCGATGGCACAGTGGTCTAAGACACTGCATCGCAGTGCAAGCGGCGTTGCTACAGATGCTGGTTCGATACCTGTCTGTGTCGCAGCCAGCCACGACCGGGGAGACCCATGGAGGTGATGGCACACATTGGCCCGTGTCGTCCGGGTTAGGGGAGGGTTTGGCCAGCCGGAATGTCCTTGTCCCCATCACACTGTTACGGCCTTATTGGTACTATAGGTACCCACTGACGAAAGTTACGTTACCAGAACTGCATTTTATGGGGGCTCTCAACGTACTTTCTGACGTTTAGCAACGTTATGAGGTTGACTTTAAAATATACCACATATTGAACGGTTTAAAATCCCCCACATTTCTACTTCCTGAAAAGACTTGGGACATACGTTTTGTCAGCGGACACCACAGCTACGTAGAAGGAACGTTTCACAATAACGTTATCATGACTTATGTAGGGACTAAAATAACGTTGGGTGACATCCTGGAACGTAATTTTGTGTTAGCTGGGAAAGCTCACTCTAGAAAACGTATTCCAGTTTTCTGCCTGCCAGCTGGAATGGAAAACCTTTGCCAGTGGGTGTGCGTGTGGAAACTACCTGCTCCTCCCCTCTGACGCATAGGTTACTGTATCCTACTGACAACGTTTACAAGCATGATTCAGAAATTAGGGAGATATGTTTAATTTGAGAAGAATGGCTAACATGAACAATGACGCTCTACCAGAGATATTGATATAAGATCAATGTTATGTCAATATATTATCTCTAAATTGATTCCCACCCCGTATTTCATATATTATTATTCCGATTTAGCTGTTAATTGATCTGGATTTAATTTATAAACACTTCTCTGTCTTTCCGATTGGAGGTCAGATGACCACGTTGACTTCCGATCCTACCAATTTTGTTAACTTGGAACAGTCAAAATAGTGGTTATTCCCAACGTTGATAAACTCCCAATCTATGCCAAGATTTTCATTAAATCTTTAAATAATAATATGTGAAATACGGGTGGGGGAAATTTTCAATTTAGAGATAATAATATTGACATAACATTTGATCTTATATCACATATCTCTGGTAGCGTTGATGCCACAAGGGAAGACTGAAGCAATTGTCCACTTGGTGGCGCAAGTGTTCCACCGACCGTCACGTTTTCCAAGCAAGTCCTGTGTGGTCCATCCAACCTACATTTGAACATTGAACCACTTGACTTCAATACATCATCAACGCAAATAATATGACACAATATTAAAAATAGCCTGTCTTTATTTTACATCTGTCGGTAGAGCCTTGTACGATAAGAACCAGGTGTGAATAGGCCTTCATAAAGTTGCCGTCCTAAAATTACTAGAGGCCAAACTTCAAAGAAAGATGTCCATGGCACTGGACTGCAGTAAGAGCTAGGCCTACAGTGCGGCCTACGGAGCGGTCCTGGTGTATGGTCCTGGCTTCCTAAATGTTTTCCTCCACATAATAAACTGTACAAACATGGTACTTTAGAGGTTACTTTTACAATTAGCCTTACTGAGTCACTACAACAAACTTCCTATCATGGACATGAAATGCCATTAGGCCTAATGAAGATACCGTATATGTAAAGTTACTTAGTTGGTGTCTTGTGAATCAACTGGTATGCGCAATAGGGTTTAATATTTTCCCCCAGGTGTTTTTTTAATATATATTTTTTCTAGTCAAAAACACTGTCACTACACCTCTACACATCACCATTGGGACAATCCAATTTGCTAGTCCCCATTATTTTCTATAATGCATATGAATAGATTATTTTCAGCATAAAGGACTTAGAACAGGTTTTCTTCTTTGGTAACAATTAAATAAAACAACACATATATTATTTGTCTTTTTTTTCATTGTTATGTGTTTTAAAAAAAATTGACCCCACTTACTATTGGGGAGTGGAACCAGAGAGGAAGCTTGTGTTTACCTTTCTCACACCACTACAGTATTCATTTCAACAGACCCTTTCCATCCCCCATTGTTAGAGTTCAATATATGCCCAGGACTATATTGAGGTTTCAGGCTGTTGTAATGTCCAGTTGATTATGTATATAGTATTGTAGAACTCTGGGTATTGGTGGTCCATTTGAGGGTGAGTCATTGAAATTTTATGCTCTGAGTGAAAGACCTGAGTCCTGAACCTTTCCTATTCTGTTAGTAAGGACCACAGCATATTAGGCAGCCATTGTTCAAAATGTGTTCATACATACGGTACAATGGGGAGGGGGTGTGGCATTCACAGGGGACCAGGAAGTTGATCTCAGACTTCTATTTAGGACTGGGATCCTATCCAGAGTTGACAGAATTACAAACCCAGCCTGCCTCTCTCTTCCACATGATTCTAAACCTACAGTCACCTAGTCCTGATTGTGACAGTGGAGCCTAGTTTGCATTGCAGGATCTAGAGATGGCATCAGTAGACAGGTTTCCATTGGCCTAGTTTATTTGACAAAAAAACATTTAGCAAAGAAATCATTGCAACATGATGGAAACGCAGATACAGGAGACATTTTCTAAAGATCCACAAAATGTTTTATCTGTTCGACAGGGTCAGGAAAAACATTGAAGAACCACAGTGCAATGTCGCGAAGGCATAAAAATGGCGCTGCTAAAATCAGAGATTCTTCTCCTGAGTACATACCTTTGAATCTTGGGGTACACACCGACGTCTCCTGTATACAAACCTTACATATATGACCTTAAAGTTGTAAAATAGTGAACTACTCCTTTAATGGAAGGAGGTAGGTGCTATGAAAGGGATGTTTAAACAAAAAAAAACGTTAATGTGTTTTGTTCATTAGTCCACTGTTTTTATTTTTATTTTATTTTTTGGGGGGTGGGGAATGGATCATCTTAATATGGCAGATATTAATATTGTATCTTCTATCAATGTAATTGTCTGCATCACTTCCAATCCCCCATGTTTTTTTTTATTTGTATATATATACTCCCCTGTTATTACTTTTCAACCCCACCATCGTTTCCCTACTTGGAGTAAATTAGTGAACAACAATGCCCAGGCCTCTACTTCCGGTTATACTTACTATCTACACCTTATGGACAGAGTTAATTTTACAATAATTCTAATTATATATATATATATATATTTTTTTATATATATATATTTTTTTGCTCTCTGAACTTCTACTACTCTCAACCTCTCCGATCATTTTCATGATGTCCATCCGTTTTGCTTCTATATGCCATATCTTTCTAACTGTGCTCTTTTCCAAAAGCTCCCAACATACAACCTATATACTTATTATGGACACAGTATGCTTTACATTATTAGCTATCCTTGTTATTATTTGTTTGTTATTTGTTATTAGTCCCATCCTCTATTCAATACCTCCCATTTATCTCTTAACACCATCCATATAGGATTTCTATTTGCCATATATATTTCAACACCATACTGTGATGGTTTTACAAAAGTTCTGAACCTTTCTATTCTCATTGCTTCTACAGATTGTGAATTAAAAATAAACATTTTTGCTAAAAGTATTATTATATTATTGATTGATTGACTATGACTTTTCAGATCACCCAGTAATGCTATCTGCAAGGTATGTTCCAGGTAAATATTGCAATCCTTTAGCCATTCCTGGACCTGTGTCCAAAAACAAGCTACAAATGGACAGAACCAAAACAAATGATCTAATGATTCTGTCTCTTCACAGCAAAATCAGCAGAGCTGGGAAGATTGTACCCCCCATATAAATAAAAAAAAAAGAAACATTCTATTGGTAGCAAGAATTTTATATAATAATTTAAATTGAAAGATTCAAATTTTGAATCCGGGTGTCGTTTTTTGCGTGTCAGTTCATAAACACTATGCAATGGGATCGGTACGTCAAAGATCTCTTCCCAACTATTTTGCAATCTATATGGGACGGCTGTCAATCCTTTGGTCCTTAAGTGAAAACTGATATACTTTTTTATTTATCACCAGTTTTCCTCTAACCAATTATGTTCTTTTAATGCAAGGGTCCGGACAGACAAGTTCCTTACTTTCCTCTTCCACTTTTGCGGTAAAGGCTGCAATTATTTGGTTGTAATTTTGGGTAGAGCAGACATTTACTCATATGTTTTTTTGTTAGCTGCATGTGCGACATAACTCCACCAGTCCTACCGATGATATCATTTACGAAGATTATACCTCATTAGTCCACTGTTAATACAATGCCAAAAATGTTGCATGTTAGAAAGCAAGTTTTCAAAATACAGCACTTTCAGTACAGAGAAACAAGTGTGATGATGCAAATGAGTTTTTTTTGAAAATGATAATTGCACATTTGTAAATTTGATTGAACTATCCCTTTAATTAGACTTATTTTGGAGTTACACTTAGTCAGAGGTGCATTTGCTCTAAAGCATGTGCTATAAATAAACGTTATTTTTATTTTATAAAGAAAAACGTATTTTGTCATCTCTTAAGGATAGGCCAACTGAACGAGTGTGCTCGCATACTCCCTTAAAATAACTTTGCTTTAAAAATGAGAAAAAAGTGGCAAGTAGTAGGGTTTGTCCATTTTGAGACGCCATAGACCCCTTTCTGTGTTGAACAAACATAGCTGCAAGAGGGGATGGGGGCGCGAGTTGGTGGCAGAACAAAGGGGGAGTTCTTATAGAAAACGCAGCAAAAAAAACCTCTATTTAAATGTTGCTTATGAGTGCATTTCACACTATTTTGGATTATAATTGGATTTTAAGGCTCGTATGAATATCCTGCTTAATAATGTTTGTGTCATCACAAATCAACTGCAATTATACTTAAAAAACACTTCAACTTCAACCAGTAAAATGGCTCTTTGCTATAGCCTATATCAATCATCGTTAGCCATTGTAGCTAACAACTGCTGCATCCAAAATTGTTATTTTTGCAAAATCACAACCAAATATAATTTTAGCGATTGTTCAAGCAATTATCAAAACATAATTCTAAGCCTATGAGAACCCCAAAAAAGTTATTTTGTTTATAACTAATAAAAATGTAAATCTAGACTACTGCCGCCAAGAGTCGCACGCATCTGTTTTGTGACGTCAGTGTGTCATGTCTGGGAAAAGGGTCTATAGCCACTTCCTCAAAATAGTCATAAAACTATAATGTTTATATTTTTGCAGAGGAAATCTTAGTCGTGCAATTTTACATCTAAACTAACATGTTTTGGTTTTCAGTATTTCTCATGAAAAAAAACCTGCATGAAAACGGAGTCTTCTCAAGTTTAATGACACAAAGACTTTAATGAAGAATCCCTACTGTTGACCAATCACCAACGCAGGGGCGTAGAGTTCGGCTACCGACTTGCCTCGAGGAAAATATGTTGTGTGCCCGAAAAGCCGAAAAAACCCTTACCGAAAGTCCAAAACGAAAAACCTCACAAAAAAGTTGTCATAATATATGCACAAACTCCTTCCAAACTGTTTCGGGCCTGGAAAGCATGCTGACGCCTTAAAAAAAAAAAGGCTAACAAAAAGTATGTCTTACAATGGTTTTTTTTCAGTAGTCCTACATTGTCACAAGGTATAGATTATAACCCCTATTTAGACCTGAGGTAGCAGGACAGTCTAAATCCAGATCAGTGACAATATCGGAACGCTTAAACCATTTGTAACATAAGTATTGTTAGTCCCAGCATAAAGTTTGAGCTTTCCTTTCAAACCATGGAGTGAATCCTTACCACTGCTACACACTGGCTATCAGCCACCGGAGCTTAGTGTTTATTTCAGCCTCTTTTACTGCCTTAAAAAAACATAGCTGATATGGCTGACTTGCTTAAACAATATGGTTTTAGGACTCCTTCTGCATTTGTGTAAGTCCCAATAGGAACTGCCGAGTTAAATAAAGGTTCAATAATATAATAAAATATGTCCATAATAAAACTGGCCACTGTAAAACACAACAGGGGTGTTCACTCCTTAGGCCCTTACCTTCCTTTCTGCGTCGGACTTCGGCCTCATGTCTGGGGTGGAAAATCTACTTCTGAAAGTACCAGGCTTAGATGCATACTAACATCTCAGATGAAAATGTAGTGTATTAAAATTAATGTCTTTGTTAAATGTTTTGCATGAAGAAATGGAAGGTTGATTATTGCTATCCAGAGGGGAAGGTTTTAGCGTGACGTCACCTATGACAGACAGGAAGGGGGTGGTAAGATACGGGGGATTGAACAGTAGAGGGAGCCAGTCAACTCTTGGGCTATATAAAGGGGGGAGCAATGACGAAGAGTTAGAATACAGCAAGATTTATTTGGGATCTGGTTCTCCGGATATTGTGTCCGTACTTACGCTGGAACCTCGTGGTTTGAATAAAGGCCTTTGAACACGATCCAACTTAAGCAGACTTCTTGATTGACGACAACACCTACAAATAACCTACACTACAATTTGGAGGCTCCGCTGAGATATTGATTGCATCGTTGTTGGTTCCCTTTCCTGGATTCGCGAGTTGACTACTGGCCAAGCCGGCTTCTAAAGGTGAGAGATTACTCACAAAGAAATTTGGGCCATTGGTTATATCCCGCTGATTCATGAGAGGGCTTTGACGGGGTACAGTTAAACGTACTTGGGTGTGGTTGATGTGGAGTGTTGTTGTTGATTCGGAGTCTTGATACAAAATATTCTAAAATTGGTTTGATGATGGGTAAATGGGGAATAATAGCATGTTTAGGACAATGGATGGTAGAGAATAAATGTTGGAAGATATCTGCATAATTAGGGCACCGGGGGATCTGGAAAAGCCCTCGAATCGAGGCGATTCTTTATGAATGGGCCATAAAATCCTGGCACACGCGTTATTGTGGTTGAGGGTTAATTCTGGGATTATTAAAGCTGGACGAATTATATATGTATGTTATATACTCATCGTATGGTTTGACGAACTATAATGCTTGGGGTAACCTCTCTATGATTATCCAGAACTTCCGGCAACACAAAGTTAGAAGGAGATTATTATTGATAATCATGGACGATGATTGGGCCACGGTGCAGGGTGTTCATTTGTATAGCTAGTAGGCTGCAGTTAGCTGGAGGTTGATGTTAATGCTGGATTGTTTCAGGCCACGGTGGTGCCTCGTGGCTAAGGCTTGATTGTATGGTTCGGGTCACGTGGTACATCGTGGCTAAATGCTAAATGCTAATGCTTAAGGCTAAAGGCTAATTTTTTGTAAGGCTAAAGTGTGAATCATGCTACATCATGGTGGCTGAGGTGGAGGCGAGTGCTAATTGGGGTTTTGTGTCACGGTGTACCTTAGGCTAAGCTAAATGCTAAGATTGAATGCTAATTGTGTTGCGTGCTACATGCTAACGGATATCCTTAGAGATTCCATTGCGATGGGTTAAAGTCTCTTAAACTTGTCACTGTCTGTAAGTCAGGTTGTATGTTTTGTGAGCGCTGTTAAATGTTGTTTGACTATAAGGGGGAAATGGGGAAGTTACAGCTGGCTGTTATTCTTTCTGTTTGGGGAGAGAGGGTAGAGAATCATTCTTTCATGGGGAAAAGTATTTTTGAAATTGTTGTGCGCATGCGTTAATTTTGCGACACTACACTACAGAAAGGGGGAGTTTATGACACGAGATTAGGACACGTTTTGGTTTACGGCACTAAATCTAACGACATGCGGTCGTGCTGAGGGCGACGGAACAAAATGGTGGCCAGTCACGGTCAATGATTGTTTTGGGGTTTCTTTTCAGGGGTTAATGGCTACCGGAAAAGGTGAACACGACTCTTTTAAATTATTATTAACGTAACTGTTATGTGAACGTTAAACTCTTTGTAGAGATGTAGTAAATTTATAAATTGAATATATGGTGACGAAAGTATTAATGCATTGATTTGAATGACGGGTTAAAATAAAATAAATTAAATGTTTTGAGAGCGATTTATTTATTCTTGGGGTCCGTTTTAAAATGTGTTGATTTATTTCTTCCTAGGTTCCGTTGGTAGCAAAATTGAGTGGGGATACCTTGGTTAAGTGTAAACTTTAAAATGCTTGGCTGTATTGTTTTCTTCTCTTGTTTATGTGAGGCTATAGAACGGAGGCAAAGGAGAGAGAGGCTAACGTGAGAGGCTAACGTGCGCGGCGTTGCGTGACGTGACAGGTGTGACGCAGGCAGAGGATCATCAAAATCAGGCTAGTACTTTTTTGTCTACAAAATCTCTCCACAGGATGTTGGATGCAATGATACTCTCTTACACGCTTGGCAACAGACTGATCAGGGAATAAAGTTGGCAGTTTTGGGTCTCGGTGCATTACTGGGCCTGACTGGGGGATTTCGCGATTGGAAAGCAGGTATTGACATTATTCTGTGATCTTGAAATATTTGGCTTCATATTAAACAATGGTTTATATTTGTGTGGTAGGTTGTAGATTGGAAGTCTTTTTGTTCTGTGAATATTAAAATACTTGGGTCATATTAAACAATGGTTTATATTGGTGTGGTATGGTTGTAGATTGGAAGTCTTTTATTCGTGATATTAAAATACTTGGATGCATATTAAACAATGGAACTT
The DNA here is from genome assembly GCA_036851935.1 of Coregonus suidteri. NCBI lineage: Eukaryota > Metazoa > Chordata > Actinopteri > Salmoniformes > Salmonidae > Coregonus > Coregonus suidteri. Next base: position 74,827,242 of record CM072220.1, read on the forward strand.
TATTGGGGTGATGATGTTTTGTAGATTGGAATTCCATGTTGTTTGGATTGCTGTGGGAAGTTGACTACTGGTATTCACTTTCCGGAGGGGTTAAGGTAAGTGGTCCTAAATTGGTAAAATAGGTGTAGAAATTAAAATTGGTCTTAATTATTCATAATTATTCATAGTTGTTAATTAAAATTTTTAATTGAATAATTTAATGGATTTTTTGGGGGGGGTTTATTTTTAATTAAAAATTGTAATATTCATATTTAAAATTTTTTAATTATTCATATTTTGATTTTTTTTTAATTATTCATTTTTATTTTTTTTTAATTAGTCATATTTTTCTAAAAAAAATTAATATTTCATATTTTAATTTTTTAATTATTCATATTTTGATTTTTTTTTAATTTCAGATAAAAAAAAAAAAAAAAATTAGTCATATTTTTCTTTCTGTTTTCTCTCTGGTTGTTTAGGTTGTATTAATAAGTAAAGGGGGGGAAGCCATAGGCTAAAATAAATAGTTCACAATAAAGGAAGATAAAAGAGGACTTACAATGGGGAGAAAGGATAGCAAGGCTATGAAAGTTATTACAACGGTTAATATAGTGGAAACATAGTAATCCTTTAGTTAAGGGTATTGCGAAATTATCCGCAAATGGAAACAAAACGTTGCCTGACATTGAACAACCCTGGCCAGAGGAAGGAGGGAATTTAATCCGGATGTATCAACATCATGAAAGTACTTCTGTCAATTTTAGAAGGCAGATCAGAAGAAGGGAAAACAGAAGGAACAACGTAAAGAGAAGAGACAAAGGGAGCTGGGTGTTCTTAAATTGTTTGAAGATGAAGGACAAAAAACTGAGGAAAGATACCAAAGACAAGGGGAAGCAAAGGTGTGGAGAAGAAGCTAAAGGAAGAGACGTCGACAGAGAAAACTGAGGGTAGAGGTCGTATATACCCTTTCTCACATACGGATTCGGCGAGAAGACCCCCAACCGTATGAGAAGGAAGTTGAGCTTAGGGATGCTTATCCTCAACTTACCAGTAATCCCGCCATCAGGGGGATTATTACATCAGAGATGAGGATGAAACAAATTATAGAGAGGAGGACAAGCAGAAACGACCATAAAAAACTCAGCCAAGCCACTAAAGGTGGGAGAAAACGAGAAGTCTGAAAACTAAGGGTGTATGAGGTTAAGTAGGATGGAACTGGAGGAGGACGATGATGATCAGAGTGATTTAGAGGGGATCATGGGTGGATATGATCCGGTCATCAAACGGAGGTTGGCCAGAACGGAGAGAAGGGGTAAGGAAAGTTTGAAGAAGAAGGATACAAGATATTACAGTGCTGAGGAAGATTCGAGGAAGAAGGCTACAATATATTCGCGTGCTGAGGGAAGCAAAGATGAAGACAGCGATAAAGAGAGACTGAAGGGGCTGCGTATTGCTGAAAGGAGTTTATCCTGCAAAGACTGTTGCAGACGATATAGAAGGAGATCTAGACGATGCTTATCAGAACTGAAGAGTGCAAGGACGGCAGGAGAAGTAAGAGAGCTACAGGAAGAACTCCAGACGCTGACCATACGGAAGGAGAGACAGCTGAGAAGAGAATCTGAAAAAGATGAGAACCAATATGCATTAAGGCCAAGGAAAGATACCACAAGCAAATGGCAACCAGTTATCATTCGAGGTCAAAAACTTTGAATATAAGCCGTTGCAAAAAAAATACCGATATGTCAAACATACTTGAGAAGTTGTGCCTATTCTTCAGAATGGGGCCTAATCCTTGGATTTCGAAATTGGAAGAAATTACAGTGGGAACACAGTCTGTGCAATAGGAGACGTTAAGAGACTGTTGGCTAATCTCATTGGGATTCCAGATATGGAAGAAGTCTTCCAGAGGCTGGACTCATGAGATATGTTGGGACGGCAGTGAAACGATCCTGAATTGCTGGCTGCAAGTAGGAATCGTCTGTGGAGAGCATTGAAAGATACATTTCCAAACGAATGTGCATCATGATAAATATTCTGATTTGACCCTCACTAGGACAACAAGAAATCCGAGAGCATATGGTGTCAAGATTTCATCAAGTGTGGAGAAATATTACTGGAAATGATCCAGATGTGAGTCAAATTGAGCAGTCAATTTTGAGAGCTAAACTGCAAAATGGGACTGCCCGCACCAGTAAGAAGCAAACTGGCAGAAGTAGTTGACTTGGGAAGCATGACAAAAGGGGGGTCTAGACAGATCACATAGCTCATCAGTGGATCTGTACAGGAAGAAGGAACTCAATCAGAAAGAGCAAAGACGAAGAAACTCTCCGGAAACTTTAATCTGATACAACTGGGAGAGAATAAAAAGGATAAGAAACAAGCTTTGGTTATGCAGAGTCCGTGTGCACCGAACCAACAAGCACTGCCACAGCTTCAACCAGAACAGTTCCAACCGCAATTGTACCAGCCACCATGGCGGCACACAGTTAATCATACCCACAGCCAATTTCTGGCAAACACAGAATTGGAGAGGAAGAGGGAAGAGTTAAAGCCAGTCTTCCCGCCGTCTCCAGATGTGTGTTATAATTGTGGACATGTTGGTCACTTTGCCCGTGAGTGTAATTGGTCAGGAGGAGACCTTAGAGGGAATTTCAGAGGAAGATACAGGGGCCAGTCAAAATCATCTGGAGGACCGGTGAACCCCTACAGGGGTCCGGAGCCAGGATTCTAGCGGTGCCTAGATGATCCGAAAGGGGGGTGTCAGCTGGTAGCGTCAGGATCGGAAAGAGATCCAACAATTGAGGTGAAAATAAACAACCGACCATTGGAAGTAATGGCGGATAGCGGAGCTGCGTTCACCTGTGTTCGACCTGAAGATGCTACACATCTCCCTATGTCCAATCAACTCGTTGGACAATCGGATTTGAGGGGGAGTAAAACAGCTGATTTCCTCTTACAGAACCAATTGAGCTCTGCTATAAAGATCACAAATTAAAAAATACCCATACTGGTATCAGAACATACACCTGTGTGGGCATTATTGGGAAAGATGCCTTGTGTAAGTTGAACTGTACAATCAGATGTTGCACCAGACGGCTGTCTGATAGAAATGCCAAAGGAAAAGGTTTACCAATTGTCGATGAATGACGGAGATGGATTCGTCTTCAGTATTCTGGATTGGAAATCTCAGTGAAGATTTTATGAAACAGGCTAAGGATATGGGAAAGATTTATTGTGCAAATATGCCGGATGCAAAGCTTCCGGAATATCCATTCCATTGTACGCTTAAGTATTTCAAGAAGGCGCTCAATCACAATCAGAGGAATGTTGAGTCATCAACCGAAGAATTGTTCAACTTAGCTCAAGTTGCATTATTTTGGGACCACAAGGAGCAGCTATGAAGATAAACCCAGATTATTATCTGAATAAAGAATTTGATATTGAGAAGAGTGTGCCACATGTTACCTTGTTGGTTTCAGAAGGCTATGAGCAAAAGCAGATGGGAGAAATGATGACAGAAGCAGAGAGAAAGACTTACTTTCAGACCAACAAAAGAAAATTTGGCGATCTGAGAAGTGAAGATCAACGATTCTCAAAAAAAATGATTTCGGCTTCAAGGACAAGGGGAGCCACAGGCTGTAGGAATGACACATGAATCTATTTGCAATATGAAGATTGATTCAGACCCTATGAAAGAGGAGATGTTGCAACAAGTTCCAGAAGGAGTGTGGTCTGACATAGTACGGATATTGGACTTGTGAAATCAGCCCAACCTGTGAAGGTTGAACTTCGACCAGGAGCCAAACCTCCATGGAAAAATCAATATCCCTTGACAAGAGGAAGCAATCAAAGGGATTGAACCACAAAATTAATGGACTTTCGACCAGTAGGGGTTTTAAAAGACAACAAAAACACCCTCGGAGTAACACGCCTTTTGTGGCCTGTAAAAAAACCAGATGGAAGTTATCGTGTAGCTCACGAATTGAGAGCAGTAAATGAAATAGTTATTGACTTTCCAGCAGAAGTGCCAGATCCTCATACCTTGTTAGCTCAAGTTTCCTCCAGATGCGACACATTTTACAGTACTGACTTATGTGGAGCATTTTTCAGTGTTCCACTTAGTGTAGAGAGTCAGGATTTATTTGGGTTCACCTATAAGGGACAGTTCTTATGAGTACATATAGAATTGCCACAGGGGTACCGGCATTCGCCGCATATCTTCAATAAAGTATGAAGGAAGATTTGGTAGGGATCGATCAGATATTGCAGAAGCACTTCATTCAGTACGTGGATGATATTATAATGCTTTGCTCACAAAATAAGGAAACATGTCAAATAGGGATTCAATAAAATTACTACAGGTATTGGCAGAAAAGGGGCACAAGGGTGTCACAGAAAAAAGCTGCAATATTGTCAGGAGAAAGTTGTATATTTAGGTCAAAATCTAACATGGCCATGGCCACAGAAACATTTCAGACAAGCAGTGGAAACGATTCGTAAGGCTCCAAAACCTAGAACAGTCAGAGAAAATGATGACATTTCTGGGTATTGCTGGTTATATTCCTCAGCTTGGGTAGAGGATTTATACTAGTTTGATGGCCCATTGAGGGCTATGGTGAGGGTACTGAGAGTGGTCAACTCCATAGCAATCTTTCTGGACACCGGAAGGTCATGTGGCATTGGAAACTATCAAACGAGGTTGCAGGAGGCACCTGCACTTGCACTACCAGATTACTCAAAGAACTTTTGCTATATGTGTCTACTTCTACTGGAGGTAGATATGCATGCGCGGTTCTTTGTCAAACCGACAGGCATGGGGACGATCCTCAGCCTATTTCCTACTACTAAAATACTGCTTATTCAGAGGTAGAACTAGGGTTACCACTGTGCTACAGAGCAAATGGTGGGGGTATATTCCATGTATGACAAAGCATCATCGGTCACGATGGGCTACCCCGTGACAATTCTTACCCATCATAGTCTCAGAAATCTTCTGAACTATGGGAAGTATACATGACTATGCCCAGGCTCAGAGACTATCATAGACTCTTAGAGCAGGAGGATGTTCACCCTTGTGAAGATGTGATACATAAAATCCAGCCGAGAGTTTACCAACTTCCGCAGGATGGTGAGCCACATGATTGTGTCCAAGAAGCAGAGAGATATTCGAGCTTCGATCAGATTTACAAGCCTTTCCATTACGTGAAGCAGACCCTGGAGTATTGGACGGATGGGTCCTGCTATCGGGTAGGAGATAAGTTATGTGCTGGTTATGCGTAGTTAGAGGCCGAGGGACGGGATTGTTTGTTGAAAAGGCTGAAGTAATACCACAGCCTGCATCTGCACAACTTGCTGAACTTGTGGGCTAACAGAAGCATGTTTGTTAGCGGAAGGTAAGCGAGTAACCATATACACTGATTCAGCATATGCACATAGTGTATGTCATTTGTTTTGGGGTTTCGGTATGGAAGGGTCGAGGGTTCAAGAAATCGGATGGTTCTCCGATACAACATCATGCACAAATCATGAAATTGTTGCATGCTATGATGAAGCCTACAGAGATAGCGATAGCTAAGTGTGCAGCTCACAAGACAAGATATGTCAAGAGTGACACAAGGGAACAAAAGCTGCTGATGAAGCTGCAAAAGCCGTCGCAGGAGCGGATAAATTGGGAAAGTTTTGCTGGTCACTCATGTAGTGGACTTGGAAGACAAAATTACGCTTCGAGATGTGATTTTGATGCAAGAAGCCGCTTCTATGATCGACAAACAGCTATGGCTAGACCGAGGCGCGGTCAAAGATGCTACTGGTCTGTGGAGAAACCATGAGGGGTTGATAGTAGCGCCTCTAGACCTCTTAGGTCTGATGATTCAAGAAGCACATGGCTTAGCTCATGTTGCGAGGGGGGAGGTTCACAGAAAGATCACAAAGGAATATGGTTTTTGGGCTCCATATTTGTTTGAACAAATTGATTATTTGATAGGAAGATGCACTATCTGTCTTAAGAATAATGTTCGAAGAGGGATACCTGTTCATCCAGGTTACATTCCTACACCAAGGGGTCCTATGCGGAGTTGGTCATGACTTTGTTGATATGATACAACCAGTTGAGGGGGGAAAAGATACATGTTGGTGGTTGTAGATAGATTTTCACGATGGGACGGAAGCTTGTCCAACCAAGCGTAAGGATGCTCAGTCGGTTGCCAAGTTCTTATGTAGAGAAGTCATAAGCAGGTGGGGATTACCCGATCGAATATCCTCAGACAATGGGAAGAGAATTTGTGGATAATCAGTACAAATTGATGTTGCAAAAATTGGGCATTAAGCAACGTCTTGGAGCAGTTTATCACCCACAAAGTCAAGGGATGTGTGAAAGAATGAACGGGGTTTTTGAAAAATCGCATTGTGAAGATTTGTCCAACATACAGGTCTAAAAACTGGATAGCGGCGCTTCCTTTAGCACTAATGGTGTGTCGCTCAAGTGAGCTACGTGATTTACGTATGACACCATGAGTTTTTAACAGGAAGAAGGATGCCAACGCCTTGTTTACGAACAAGTGGAAAGGGTCCAAGCTTGGCCCTGTTGGAAGATGAAATGAGAGCGTACGTTACATATATGGCCAATTTTCATAAAAAGTTGTCCACATATGTTTCTGACAGGCAAAGACAAGAAGAGGTGCAGAAGAGCTTGAGGAGGATAGGAGGAATACAGTAACAACGGGAGACAAAGTATTCGTAAAGGTATTCAGAAAGGAAGTGGTATAACGAACGTCGTGACGGACCATTTGAAGTGGTTCGTAGTACTGGAACAGCTGTCCAGGTTAAGGGATCTCCTACGTGGTATCATTTGTCACATTGTGTTAAAAGCACCTACAGAAGAGGGCCACGCGTAGAGAGAGAAGATGGAGATAGGGGAGAACAGGAAGAGGGAGAGATTGTCAACGTTGGGAATTAACGTTGATAAGATGACACTTCTGATTATGCCAGAGATGACTAATGCAGGGGGTGGAAAGGAAGGAGGATTGTGGTGAAATTGATTGCAATACGTCCCAGAAGCAACAGGGAATATTTCAGCGGGATGTGAAAGCACCAAATATCACCAAGGGCAACTCTGTTAAAGGAAAGCTAGTGATTCGGTTGGACAAAATAGGCCTAGACCAGTTAGGAGAAAAAGTCAGACCAAAACGTTACGAAGACTAGGAAATGTAGTAACAACAATAACACCAACACGTTCAGTCTGTGATAACAACAGTGGGAAACAATTTAACTCTTTCACATTGATAGTTATTAAAGACATAAATATATCGCCATTCAATTACAAGGGAACCAATAGTGCCAGCAACTAAATCAACTACTTTAATGGTAACTTTGGAAGGATTTAATGGGGACGACGGCAATAACAAATGTAGGAGGTATGATACCGACACCAACAACTTTTCTAAAAGTAAACGATGTAACAGAAATGACTCAGCAAATAGTGGTAGAGAACAAATAGGTTCATCTGAAATAGTACAGGATAATATCATGGAAGAACAGATGGGTTTTTTTTTTTTTTTTTTTTTTTTTTGGGTTCAATTTAACATCAGAAGATACATCTAATCAGCCCGCCCCTCGGTAGGGAAAGAGACGCTAAATGGAAAAGCATATGGATTTGATTCGGCGGTTTTGAAAATTAAAGATCAATGGGCAGGGAGAAATCTTTGGTTCCAGCAATTAACTCATGCTGTAAGATCAGTGAGGAATCTTGAGGGTCCATGTTTGTTTGAGATTCCAGCACCAGAGACGTGGGGTTCAATTTTACAGACGATTGCTCAACCATTGGCGGGTGGGTGTGCAGGCCTATGCGTTGAGATGGCTGTTTGTATCTATCATCAACAGGCATTGACAGATAAAGGACATGTCGTTGTCACACCCATTGTATAAGCCTAGTTATAAGTGTTCTTGGTTAAATGAATTTCCCTATGTGAATATGTTGGATGGTAAAGAAAGTCAGGTGACAGCGATCCCTGAAGCATTTGAGGTGAGAGCAATGAGAGCTAAAACTTGTATTTGTTCTAATAATACAGATGAGGTAAATGGTATGTTCATGGGAATATCAGATTGTGATGGGTATATGTTGACTTTGGGTAAACACGGACGAAAGGGTAAAGGTGACAAATATAATGTAAACTTTTATGCACCAGGTAGTAAGAAGGGCAGGACTTTGATGGTGATGGATCAATTTTTCCCTATCAATGCAACTATTGGGAATTTTAGAGATATTGGTGGGTTGTGGTGATAAAGCATATATATTTTTACCCTATGGATGGAAAGAGGGTGTTGGTTACATGTCAACGTTTGAAACTTCCATATGAGGTTTTTACAATAAGAAAAGAGTAGCACCGACCCCAGATCAATCTGACACTACTGTTTGAGAATAGGGTTTAAACGAGACACTGGCTAAATTTAATAATCTTGAAGCCTACCAATTGTGAGAATAAGTCTGGGAGAGAAGTGGGGACTTGGTCTCTTTCCATGGCTATGGTGTAACATTCTTAGCAGATCATATTGATAATATTACATATACGTTGCAGGGCTTTGCGAATGAAACAATAAGAGGGTTTACCTTCTGTCAAATGCTCAAAGAAGTCACAGACTGACGTTGTGAAACATGACATGGCTCTTGATTATATTTTGGCAAAACCAAGGTGGATTATGTTTGGCTATGAAATCTGACGGGGGATGATTGTTATACTTTGATCCCAGATAGTTCCGATAATATCACGAGTGTTATAGAGATGCTTGAAGAATATAAGGGATGCTTTTGGAGATCTGAGAAAGCTGGATGGTCAGCGAAGTCTTGGTTGCAAGATCAGTTAGGTCCAATAGGGGCAGTGATGGTTCCGATTTAATCGCAGCTCTGATAGCGTTGTGTGTCATGTTTTGCTTTGTACTTTGTTACTGACCTTTGCAAAAGCTATGATATTAAGATGGGTTGGTGTTGTGATGCCTGGAGACAACACTCAGATGCCGTTGTTGATTGTTCCCTGATCTGGACGAAGATGGACGAGGGGATCTAGAATGGACTACTGATGGATAAATATCCTTTTTGATTATTTGATCATTTTACAATGTTTTTTTCAAGATTAGTGTGATTTTTAGTATGATTTATGAACATCAAGGGGGGAATGGGTTTATGTGATTCATGCATCATTTATATATCATTTTTTATAGTCTTAGTGGATAGTGATGTTTAATTTGAAAGTGTGTTTTTGGAAAGATACTGTTTGGTTTTTTCTTTTTCTTCCAGAGAGCCATTTGGGAGAACATGTGGAGATTGGAATACTCAAACCAAAGACAATATGAAGGGACAATATGACTGGAGAGATGAAACAAGGAGGGTGTGGCTGATTCCATCATCAACAAGTCCATTGGAAGGGGACACTACAGGGATGAGATGAAGTGTAGTGGACTACATTCCAGTGTTGGCAATGAAATTATAGACATGTGTAATACATAATTGTGTCATATTCTTAGTATTGATTTTAGTAGAATGATGTTTGATGTTATGAATGCAGATGAGGATCTTAGATGCTTTTGTTTATTTCGATGGGTTAGGGACAGAAGGTTTAGGAAGGGAGAGATTCATTGTACGATTCGATGGGTTGACCAGCCGTACAATGGATATTTTGGATAGGATTTTGTTTACAGGGGTTTACATGTGTAGTTTTAATTGTATTATAGTTTCAAATGTATTTACATGGTTTATGAGGTTATCTGGAGTACCGACGGTGGTTGCCTGGGCAGAGGGGGACCGTGAGAGAATTTTACTGTCTTGATTGATGATGGGATATCTGAAAAGATGGCTGCCGGACAGTTTTTCGCTCTTACACTCCATAGAGATTCTCATATGTCATAGTTAATGTATTCACACTTCATAAACAGTTATTTCATAGAAAGGTATTTACACTCTAGAGAAGGATTGTTCTTGGTTTAAGGTTAAAGATACTTCAATGGGATAAAATTGTTTACTGGTCATAATCCTATTGTTTGTCGAGACTTTTTAGTTTGTCTCGAAGGGGGGAATATGTCGTGTATTAAATTATGTCTTTGTTAAATGTTTTGCATGAAGAAATGGAAGGTTGATTATTGCTATCCAGAGGGAAGTTTTAGCGTGACTTCACCTATGACAGACAGAAGAATGGGGGTGGTAAGATACGGGGAATGAACAGTAGAGGGAGCCAGTCAACTCTTGGGCTATATAAAGGGGGGAGCAATGACGAAGAGTTAGAATACAGCAAGATTTATTTGGGATCTGGTTCTCCGGATATTGTGTCCGTAACTTACGCTGGAACCTCGTGGTTTGAATAAAGGCCTTTGAACACGATCCAAAAACTTAAGCAGACTTCTTGATTGGACGACAACACCTACAAATAACCTACACTACAAACTCTTCGCAAACAGCGACAGTTTGTTGCAAACAGACACACTGGTTTGATATTGTAGAAATACGATGAATATATTTTTATAGAACAGGTAGGACTATTAATATCTCCCGAGTGGCGCAGTGGTCTAAGGCACTGCATCCCATGGGCGGCGCACAATTGGTCCAGCGTCGTCCAAGGTAGGGGAGAGTTTGGCCGGCAGGGATGTGGGTTTGTTTACCCACGGGGGCCAGTATAAAAAAACCAAAACATGTATGCATTCACTAACTGTAAGTCTCTCTGGATAAGAGCGTCTGCTAAATGACTAAAATGTAATTAATATAGACATTGGTGATTTTACCACTGTAACCAGATGGACATCATTATGTTATGGTCATTGAATTGATTAGCCCATTTTAGTGTCGAGTCAAATGTTGCTAATTATGCTGTAACAAAGGAGTCCCGCTTATACTGAGCTTTGATCATAAGTTTTATTCATATCACAAGATTTCAGCATAAGTTTACAGATGTCATGATCACCCGGAGAGCAGTGTCCTCCAAATTACAATGTTTGCTCTAATCTTTGTTCAAACCAGTACTTATAATATTCTCCAAAATATGGGTGGCTCCCTCTAATGTCCAATCCCCTGTTCTACACACACTCCCTCTTTTATGGGAAGTCACCCTAAAACGTCTCCCTCTGAAAACTAAAATAAACAAATCCCTCTCAGGTTCCAACTTGAAAACATTAGCAAAAGTCCATAATTCTTAATACACTACACCCACTAATCACGTGTTAAATGTGTAGTGTAGAGCTACACTGTGTAGGACTATGAAATTGGGCAGCTATATGCTATTTGTTAATAGGCTAATTATGTTGCTGGTCCGGCAGACTAGCTACAAGCTCAGCAACAAATTGACTGGAGGCCAAACCTAGTTGCCAACCCCTGTATAGCGTAATTCAATCTGGTTGGTATAAAAGATTGAAATGGGAAAAATAATGTACCTGTGAACACCCTATGGGCGGCCAAGTAGCTTAGTGGTAAGAGCGTTGTGCCAGTAACCGAAAGGTCGCTGGTTCTAATCCCCGAGCCGACTAGGTGAAAAATCTGTCGACGTGCCTTGAGCAACATCGGCACTTAACTCTAATTGCTCCTGTAGCTGCCCAATTCTGGATAAGAGCGTCTGCTAAATGACGTAAACGTAAAATGTAAACTATGAAATAGCTCCCCGATACCGTTGATGTATGTATTACATGAATGGTGACCACAGCCCTTCCGACAATACATTTAAAACGTTGTTTTCCTGTTGTTTTTTCCCACCCTGCTGAATGTATCCAATGTTCCATATCAAATGGTCCTATTATGACGCATCTGGCAGTTTTCTTCTCTCTCCATGTTTCTTGGCCTAGTATCATTTTTTACTAAAATCTGTGTTTTTTGGTCACTACCATTGTAGGAAAATACCATGGTACTAGTGCAACTACCATGGTATTTCCCTGACATGGTAGTACAATGAAAACAATACCCGGTACTATCATGTTTATTGGGTCACTACAGTGGCAGGAAAATGCCATGGTTTTGCACCAGTGCCATAGTATTTTCCTGCCTTCGGTAGTGACCCAAAACACATCATAGTACAATGGAATGTTGTTGTTCATTTTTCTACCATGGTACATTTTTGTAAGAGCTGTCCTTCACATCGGAGCACTAATGCTGTCTCTTTGTTGTCTACTAACAACAGCAGCTAATAGTCTAGTCCACTATGGCCCTGTCCTCTGGCCAGGGTAAACAAAGAGGTAATGTTGTGTCTTGTATATACAGTATAGGGGGGCCATTTGTTTGGGAGAATGTAAATGGGATAACATTTGGTTCATATATAGACACTAACAACTATTTGATTTAAAACAGTTTGTTTCATTTAATTATACACAAAAAGATGTTGCCCAGATCAAATTTTTTCAAGTATTTTTTTTTACATTGAGTCATTTAGGCAGTATGCTCTTATCCAGAGCAACTTACAGGACCAAATTAGGGTGAATTGCCTTGATCAAGGGAACAACGACAGATTTTTCACTATGTGGCTCAGGATTGAAAACAGCGACCTTTCAGTTACTGGCCCCAACACTCTTAACCGCTAGGCTACATGCCGCCAGATCAATTAACTTCAATACAGTTATCCAAATACATTCATAATCAATTAATAAAATAATGAATCTAAATTTTTAAAAGATCATTTAAAAAACAAGTAGTATCGATTCATAGCCTTTTTATAATTAATAAAAGTTGTTTAGTAATATATAAATAATCCACCCAAACTAATGCTGAAAACTGATCATCACACCATCTTTATCTGATATACACTGAGTGTACAAAACATTAGGAAACACCTTCCTAATATTGAGTTGCACCCCCCCCTTGTCCTCAGAATAGCCTCAATTCGTCGGGGCATGGACTCTCCAAGGTGTTGAGAGCGTTCACACAGGGATGCTGGCCCTTTTTAGACTGCAATGCTTCCCACAGTTGTGTCAGGTTGGCTGGGAGTTGGATCTCTACTCCGAATAGCTCATTCCATCTCCTCCCACAGATGCACAATTGGATTGAGATCTGGTGACTCGGCAGGCCACTGCAGTAAGCTGAAATTCACTGTCATGTTCTTGTGAAACCATTTCCTGGACAAGGCTTGTTGCATGGGGCATAATCCTGCTGAAAAAATCTACACTGCTCGAAAAAATTAAGGGAACACTTAAACAACACAATGTAACTCCAAGTCAATCACACATCTGTGAAATCAAACTGTCCACTTAGGAAGCAACACTGATTGACAATACATTTCACATGCTGTTGTGCAAATGGAATAAACAACAGGTGGAAATTATAGGCAATTAGCAAGACACCCCAATAAAGAAAGTGGTTCTGCAGGTGGTGACCACAGACCACTTCTCAGTTCCTATGCTTCCTGGCTGATGTTTTGGTCACTTTTGAATGCTGGCGGTGCTTTCACTCTAGTGGTAGCATGAGGCAAATCCATTGATTTTGAATTTTAGGAACCCTTTAGTTATAAAAATATATATTTAAAAATGAATTTGGTCTTTACTACTATATCCAATAGAAACACATTGAATAACACATTCATAAATGGCCAAAAAACAGACTAATGGTGAAAAACTGATCATCACATCATCTCTATCTGATACATTCAGTACAATGGAGTATTTTTATTAGGATCCCCAGCGGCTACTCTTCCTGGGGTACAAACAGGAAACACAAAAAATACATCATCATGCACTACATTTACAATTTAATCATGTTGCAGATGCTCCCATCCAGAGAGACCCACAGCTAGTGCATTCATCTTATGATAGCCAGGAGAGACAACATAGTGGCTACTAAAAACTGCCCTATAAAGCAGGAACCCAGGGAGAAACATAGAGAGGAACCCAGCTTTAAAGGGGTGCCAGTCCTCTTCTGGCTGTACCAGGTGACATATGTTTACATATCAGTAGGCTGTAACAATACAAAAGGGGGGGGGGGAAACTATTCTAAAAGTTGGTAAGAGTCGAAAGCTAAAAAGGGACAAAAGTCATGCAAATTATGAGCCATATCATCCTCAACAGCAAACACAGGTTCTTAGAAATGTTTTCACATTTATTAAAAACAATAATACCTTATTTACATACACCTTAGCCAAATACATTTAAACTCAGTTTTTCACAATTCCTGACATTTAATCCTAGTAAAAATTCACTGTCTTAGGTCAGTTAGGATCACCACTTTATTTTAAGAATGTGAAATGTCAGAATAATAGTAGAGACAATGATTTATTTCAGCTTTTATTTATTTCATCACATTCGCAGGTGGTCAGAAGTTTACATACACTCAATTAGTATTTTGTAGCCATTGCCTTTAAATTGTTTTAACTTGGGTCAAACGTGTCGGGTAGCCTTCCACAAGCTTCCCACAATAAGTTGGTTGAATTTTGGCCCATTCCTCCTGACAGGGCTGGTGTAACTGAGTCAGGTTTGTAGGCCTCCTTGCTCGCACACACTTTTTCAATTCTGCCCACAAATGTTCTATAGGATTGAGGTCAGGGCTTTGTGATGGCGACTCCAATACCTTGACTTTGTTGTCCTTAGCCATTTTGCCACAACTTGGAAGTATGCTTGGGGTCATTGTCCATTTGGAAGACCCATTTGCGACAAGCTTTAACTTCCTGACTGATGTCTTGAGATGTTGCTTCAATATATCCACATAATGTTGCTTCCTCATGATGCCATCTATTTTGTGAAGTGCACCAATCCCTCCTGCAGCAAAGCACCCCGACAGCATGATGCTGCCACCCCCGTGCTTCACGGTTGGGATGGTGTTCTTCTGCTTGTAAAATATAACATTATTTTACTCCAAACATAACAATGGTCATTATGGCCCAAACAGTTCTATTTTTGTTTTCATCAGACCAGAGGACATTTCTCAAAAAAGTACGATCTTTGTTCCCATGTGCAATTGCAAACCGTAGTCTGGCTTTTTTATGGCGGTTTTGGAGCAGTGGCTTCTTCCTTGCTGAGCGGCCTTTCAGGTTGTGTCGATATAAGACTTATTTTACTGTGGATATAGACACTTTTGTACCCGTTTCCTCCAGCATCTTCACAAGGTCCTTTGCTGTTGTTCTGGGATTGATTTGCACCAAAGTACGTTCATCTCTAGGAGACAGAACGCATCTCCTTCCTGAGCGGTATGACGGCTGCGTGGTCCCCATGGTGTTTTATACTTGCGTACTATTGTTTGCATAGATGAACGTGGTACCTTCAGGTGTTTGGAAATTGCTCCCAAGGATGAATCAGACTTGTAGAGGTCTACAAAATTTATTCTGAGGTCTTGGCTGATTCCTTTTCATTTTTCCCATGATGTCAAGCAAAAAGGCATGAGTTTGAAGGTAGGCCTTGAAATACATCCACAGGTACACCTCCTATTGACTGAATTATGTAAATTAGCCTATCAGAAGCTTCTAAAGCCATGACATAATTTTCTGGAATTTTCCAAGCTGTTTAAAGGCACAGTCAACTTAGTGTATGTAAACTTTTGACCCACTGGAATTGTGATACAGTGAATTATAAGTGAAATAATCTGGCTGTAAACAATTGTTGGAAAAATGACTTATGTCATGCACAAAGTAGATGTCCTAACCGACTTGCAAAAACTATAGTTTGTTAAAAAGAAATTTGTGAGTGGGTTGCAAACAAGTTTTAATGACTCCAACCTAAGTGTATGTAAACTTCCGACTTCAACTGAATATGGACAAGCAATGACAGAGCGGCATATACAGTAGAATATTATAGAATACAGTATATACATATATGGACAACCAATGACAGAGCGACATGGACTAAGATACAGTAGAATATTATAGAATACAGTATATACATATGAGATGTGTAAAATGCTTCACAACATCAGCTGAGCTAAAAGTTCCTGTTGTTATTTTTGTAATGTGCCATAAGGTTTATTTTATTTTATTTTATGTTTTTTTAAATCTGGTTTTATTGCTACTTTGAGTTACCTGGCAGAGAGTTACATGTAGTCATGGCTCTATTTAATACTGTGAGTTACCTGGCAGAGAGTTCCATGTAGTCATGGCTCTATTTAATACTGTGAGTTACCTGGCAGAGAGTTCCATGTAGTCATGGCTCTATTTAATACTGTGAGTTACCTGGCAGAGAGTTCCATGTAGTCATGGCTCTAATTAATACTGTGAGTTACCTGGCAGAGAGTTCCATGTAGTCATGGCTCTATTTAATACTGTGAGTTACCTGGCAGAGAGTTCCCATGTAGTCATGGCTCTATTTAATACTGTGAGTTACCTGGCAGAGAGTTCCATGTAGTCATGGCTCTATTTAAATACTGTGTGTTACCTGGCAGAGAGTTTCCATGTAGTCATGGCTCTATTTAATACTGTGAGTTACCTGGCAGAGAGTTCCATGTAGTCATGGCTCTATTTAATACTGTGAGTTACCTGGCAGAGAGTTCCATGTAGTCATGGCTCTATTTAATACTGTGAGTTACCTGGCAGAGAGTTCCATGTAGTCATGGCTCTATTTAATACTGTGTGTTACCTGGCAGAGAGTTCCATGTAGTCATGGCTCTATTTATTACTGTGAGTTACCTGGCAGAGAGTTCCATGTAGTCATGGCTCTATTTAATACTGTGAGTTACCTGGCAGAGAGTTCCATGTAGTCATGGCTCTATTTAATACTGTGAGTTACCTGGCAGAGAGTTCCATGTAGTCATGGCTCTATTTAATACTGTGTGTTTCCCAGCGTCTGTTCTGGACCTGGGGACTGTGAAGAAACCTCTTGCTGCATGTCTTGTGTTGTACCGATGAGTGTCCGAACTAGCTCATTCCCACAGAAAACTGCAGAGGAAAGCAGTACCACCCAGTCATCTATCAGACCTCACTGAGTGTATTCAACCCTAAGGGCAAATCCAAGGTCATCTCAGTATCTTTACAGTAGAAGCTAACAAAACACACCAAAACTGACAAGGTGAACACTGATCAGTAAAGTAAAGACAGGCTAACATTCTATAACGTTCCCTTTCCTCTGCACAGTTCTCTCACAGTGAGAAACAATCGGATTCCAATAGTGTTACTCTTTCTTAATGTTATCAAATGCACTGTTACCACATCCTTTCTGAGGTGAGAATGAAGTGACTTTAATCTTAACTGGTCTGAGACAACTGATGAGGCTTTCTCCAGTGTGTGTTCTCTGATGACCTTTTAGCTCACTGATGTTTTATAACATTTTCCACAGTCAGAGCAGTATTAAGGCTTCTCTCCTGTGTGTATACGTTCATGTTGTTTTAAGTTGCCCGGTTTGTGAGAAACTCGCCCCACAGTCAGAGCAGGAGTAGGCTTCTCTCCAGTGTGTGTTTCTCTGATGATGTTTTAGCTTCTCTGATGTGTAAAGCATTTTACCACAGTCAGAGCACGAGTAGGGCTTCTCTCCTGTGTGTATACTTGATGTTGTTTTAAAGTCAACCAGTAAAAAACATTTAAGGCTTCTCTCCTGTGTGTGTTCTCTGACTTTTTAGATTAGCATGATGTAAAACATTTTCCACAGTCAGAGCAGGGGTAAGGCTTCTCTCCTGTATGTATAACGTTATGTCTTTTTTAAGTGGTCAGGTCGAGAGAAACTCACCCCACAGTCAGAGCAGAAGTAAGGCTTCTCTCCTGTATGTATACGTTCATGTATATTTAAGACCCCCAGTCGAGAGAAACATTTTCCACAGTCAGAGCAGGAGTAAGGCTTCTCTCCTGTGTGTGTTCTCTGATGAATTTTTAGATTAGCTGATGATGTAAAACATTTTCCACAGTCAGAGCAGGAGTAAGGCTTCTCTCCTGTGTGTGTTCTCTGATGAACTTTTAGTTCAGCTGATGATTTAAAACATTTTCCACAGTCAGAGCAGAAATAAGGCTTCTCTCCTATATGTATAAGTTCATGTTGTTTTAAGTTGCCCAGTCGAGAGAAACTCACCCCACAGTCAGAGCAGAAGTAAGATTTCTCTCCTGTATGTATACGTTCATGTATTTTTAAGACCCCCAGTCGAGAGAAACATTTTCCACAGTCAGAGCAGGAGTAAGGCTTCTCTCCTGTGTGTATACGTTCATGTCGTTTTAAGTGGCCCAGTCGAGAGAAACTCACCCCACAATCAGAGCAGAAGTAAGGCTTCTCTCCTGTGTGTATTTGTAGGTGTATTTTTAACTTTGATAGAATTGGGAAAATCTCCTCACAATGTGGGCAGTGGTGAGAAGTCTTAGCTCTGTGATCTTCCTGCTGTTGCTCTCTGGATGTAGAGAATGTCTCAACATGGTCTCCTGTGTGAACACACATCAGAAGAACCAGTCAGTTGGTGTAATATACAGTACCAGTCATAAGTTGACACACCTACTAATTCAAGGGTTTTTCTTTTATTTTTTACTATTTTCTACCTTGTAGAATAATAGTGAAGACATCTAAACTATAAAATAACACATATGGAATCATGTAGTAACCAAAAAAAGTGTTAACCAAATCAAAATATGTTATATATTTTAGATTCTTCAAAGTAGCCACCCTTTGCCTCGACAGCTTTCCACACTCTTGGCATTCTCTCAATCAACTTCACCTGGAATGCTTTTCCTACAGTCTTGAAGGAGTTCCCACATATGCTGAGCACTTGTTGGCTGCTTTTCCTTCACTCTGTGGTCCAACTCATCCCAAATCATCTGAATTGGTGGTTGAGGTCAGATGATTGTGGAGGCCAGGTCATCTGATGCAGCACTCCATCACTCTCCTTCTTGGTCAAATAGCCATTACATAGCCTGTAGGTGTGTTGGGTCATTGTCCCACCTAGCGCAAACCAGATGGGATGGCGTATCACTGCAGAATGATGTGGTAGCCATGCTGGTTAAGTGTGCCTTGAATTCTAAAAATATCACAGACAGTGTCACCAGCAAAGCACCCCCACACATCCTCCTCCATGCTTCACTGTGGGAACTACACATGCAGAGTTCATCCGTTCACCTACTCTGTGTCTCACAAAGACACGGCTGTTGGAACCAAAATTCTGACATTTGGACTCATCAGACCAATGGACAGATTTCCACCAGTCTAATGTCCATTGCTCATGTTTCTTTTGCCCAAGTAAGTCTCTTCTTATTATTGGTGTCCTTCAGTAGTGGTTTCTTTTCAGCAATTCAACCTTGAAGGCCTGATTCACACGGTCTCCTCTGAATAGTTGATGTTGAGATGTGTCTGTTACTTGAACTCTGAATCATTTATTTGGGCTGCAATTTCTGAGGCTGGTAACTCTAATGAACTTATCCCCTGCAGCAGAGGTAACTTGGTCTTCCTTTCCTGTGGCGGTCCTCGTGAGAGGCTGTTTCATTATAGCGCTTGATGGTTTTTTTTGCGACAGCCCTTGAATAAACTTGAAAAGTTCTTGAAATTTTCCGGATTGACTGACCTTCATGTCTTAAAGTAATAATGGACTGTCGTTTCTCTTTGATTATTTGAGCTGTTCTTGCCATAATATGGACTTGGTCTTTTACCAAATAGGGCTATCTTCTGTATACCACCCCTACCTTGTCACAACACACCTAATTGGCTCAAATGCATTAATAATGAAAGAAATTGCACAAATGAACTTTTGATAAGGCATTCCAGGTGACTACCTCATGAAGATGGTTGAGAGAATACCAAGAGTGTGCAAAGCTGTAATCAAGGGCCAAGGGTGGCTACTTAGAAGAACTTAAAGTATAAAATATATTTTGATATGTTTAACACTTTTTTTTGTTACTACATGATTCCATGTGTTGTTGAATAGCTTTGATGTCTTCACTACTATTACACAATGTAGGATGTAGGAAATAGTAAAAATAAAGATAAACCCTTGAATTAGTAATATGGTATTATTTTATGTATCATTAAGGCAAATGTAGGGAGAGGTCAAAGGTAAAATAATAATATTAGTAATAAGCATGAATATATGTTTAAATGAATATATGTGCTCTGTCGCAGGGGCTCTCAAACTGTGGCCCATGGGCTTGTTATGGACACATGGTATGCATTACATTAGTTCTTTTTTAAGAAGGGGCCTAAGCCACGCAGCCAATAGAATGATAGAATGAGAAAAAAGCATTCGTGACCTTTTGGAGTGGACATTGTGTGACAGCTGGACGTTGAAAAAGAAGGGTGGTGCAGAACTAAAATAAGTTAGGAATGTACGCATGTTTGTTCATTTGTGTGTATATAAGAGATCTCTAAGCCAGAGAGAGACAGTTGTTCCATGGAGCAAGCTCGGCTTTGTTATGCAATAAAGTCTAATTCTTGGATTCACAAGCTCTGGTGTCTTGAGAGATATTTTTGAGTTGATTAATTATTAGTCAAATATTTCTACCACATAATTGGCAAGCTTGGCCAGGAGTTGAAAAAAAGGGATCAGAGACGGTATACATCTGCAGTTGTGAAACGGCTTGGACGGACCATACAAACAAAAGCGGCCGCTTTTAAAAGGTAAGCCAAGTTCTTACTTATATAGTATAAACGTTTGTGTGGTCCGATCCGGGGCTCGGCAACATCTAAAGAAATACCAAATAGGTCTCTCCAAATTTAAGAACCAGAAAATTAAAGATTAGGAGCTTCTGAATTTAAGAATACATGTCGCTGTTTGTCTGAACCGTCTGTTCAATTGATTTGATTCATTTGATTCATCTTGCTGATCGCTCTGTCTGGGTCATTTCGACACGTGCGGCTGTCCAGCTGGTTGAGCGATCAGACAATAACATGTTAAATCCTGTGGATACCGCTTTGGAGAGCTAAAATTAGCACTCCAGAGGTCTGAACGGGCAGGTAGGGCATCATGCTGTGTTGTGGTGATGCCAAAATTAGGTAGGGTCGATCAGGTAAAAAAGTTAGGTCATCCGGCGTAGGTGACACCATAAATTGGAGTAACACCGGTCATCCGGAGTAGGTGAACGGGTTAAATAGCTACAAGGGCTTCAAAATTTTGATAAAGTGTTAAATAGAGTAGGTCTGCTCATCTTGTGTGAGTGAGTGGTTTGCTTTGGCGGCTGTGAGTCATTCAACTGTCTGATTCATTTGGGCACAAGTGGCTGCTCATCTGTGTGAGTGAGAATAATAAGAAGTCCTGCAAGTAAATAGCCTTTCTGTAAGGAAAGGAAATATATTTGAGGTTGTTTGAAGCTTCTGTCTGATGGAGAAAGGGCGTGCCCAATCTCACATTAGGAAAGAGAAGAATAAATGGTGCGTGGATATTCATTGACCAACTGAGTGTAGAAAATTCACGTTACCAGGAGGGGTAGAATAAAACCTGTTGGAGCAACAGGTCACGTGTACCGGTGTGGTCATATGACGTCTGTGAATTGTAGAATGATAATGTATTTTCGTTACGTGAACTAGGGGATGCAAGGAGCGTTTGGCTATTATGCTGAGTGAATAGCACCAATTTATAGTGGGTTCTAGATTTGTTGAATAAACAAACTTATATTTTAAACTAAAGTAATGCAATAGGCTACAATTATAACATTATCAGAAAAAGGCACTATACGCTCATCTGTGGTCCTCTGTAGCTCAGTTGGTAGAGCACAGTGCTTGCAACGCCAGGGTTGGGTGTTCGATTCCCAAGGGGGGCTAGTATAAGTATAATAATGTATGAGCCCACTAATTGTGCGTCGCTTGGAATAGGAGCATCTGCTAAATGACTGAAATGTGAACGGAGAGGAGAGTACGTGGTAGTAATTTTTTTAGTCATTGAATAAGGTTTTGCTAGATTAAACGAGTGACAATGGTGGAATATGTCTATAAATAAATTGGATTGTGATAAATGGATGATTTTCAATATATGATGGTAAACTACAGCAAGTGTTTGGTGTTACTTGTAGCTTACTTAGAAAGGATAGATTAATAGATCTCATTCATTCTGTAATGGCGGGGTGATGGTTTAATTGCGTGGCTATGATTTTAGTTGATTACAGGAGAAATAGGATATAGTTTACGACGCATGGAGAAGTGAATGTCTTTTATGGTAATAGATCAACTGAACCAAACATGACGTTACTATGGAAATGTAGCATGATTAATGTTGTTAAGTTCGTTTTTAAACCCTATGATAGAGGTAAATGCAGAACGCTGTTTGAAAGTGTGTTTTATTAGGTCTGTTAGGAAAAATGGAAGAATTTCCATTTTTGTCTGTGGGTGTTAAACATTGGGGCTTGCTGAAACGTGAGAGCGCTATAAGGGACATTATGGGTTACGTTAGGTGTACAAGGATCGCGTATTTTGTAGGAAGTCGTAGAAGGTTGAATAATATCGGCAGGAAATTGCTAGCTAGTTAGCGGTGAGAGCTAGTGCAGTTTTTGTTGGGTGACGTCACTTGCTCTATGAACTGGAAGTAGATGCTTTGTGTGGCACTGGTGGAGCGACGGGTAACGGTGCTTCGGTGGTGAATGTTGTCAATGTGTGCAGAGGGTCCCTGGTTCGAATCCAGTGAGGGACAGAAAGCAAATCTTTTACATTGATGTTATTGATGTGAATTACTGGTTTCATTGATAACATTATAGGAAATATGTTGTCCTACCAATCCATGTTGGATAGGATAACATAGTAATTAAAATTGCATATTGGTGAATTGGATGTTTTATTGGTTTTTACTATAAATATAAAATAATTTGTAATCTGTTGAGGTACCATTATGAGGGAAATGAGCGGTAGAGTATGATAGATATTGTAGAGGGTTTAAAAAATAAGTTAATTGGGTGATGAGACAGGTTGACTTGATGTTGAATGGGATTGTTTAATAGAAGTAATTATTTCTACTTAGGAGAATGAGAATATGTTATTAGGTAGTATTGCTTTGTGGAGACGATTTACTAATGAAGAACATGTCTCGATAGTTGAATAAGGAACGATATTTGATAATTGATCATTTTATTATGACATTATAGTTTGTTTAAACAGCAGTGAGTTATGATGATGTTTTATTACTTCAGATAACGATAATTTGTTTATAGTACGTTGAACCTTGGGAGGTAGTTGTTGCTGTTGGCTTGATGGATTAAGTAGACATCTTTTTATGGGTTTTGGATTATGAAACAATAAGTAAATATTTTAGAGAAGAAAAAAAAAGAGAACATCAATGCAACAGTTTGCGACGTTTAAATTACTAAAATGGGGTTATAGGTTTATAGTGGAAGGTGTAGTTAACATAATAAAACGTGTTATTATCTAGTGTCTTCTAAGTGGGAGTTTATTTTAAGGGTTGATGGGAGTCTCCTATAATATTATGTTAGGGGTAAGGTAGAACACGACGTATCAAACAATTTTAAATTGATGCTAGGGTTAATGATTGTTGATGAGATAGGAATGGGGATATATGTATGATGTTTTGTGTGTAATTACTATCTTTGGATTGTTGATTATATGTTAACGACATGTATACTTTCTCTTCCAGGAACATGGGGATTTTTTATTGGGAGGTTAAAAAAAGTCTGTAGGCTAGGGTGGAACTAGTTTAGTAAAATTAAGTAGTTTAGATTTTTAGGTTGTGATAGGGAGCTACCAAAAATAAATAAGGCCTGGCCATTTTTGTTTGTTTTATTGTTTTTACTATATGGTGTTCAAATAACCACAAACAAACTACTTAGTATGAAATGTTAGTTGTATAGGATTTTTATTTCTATTTGGGGTTTTTGATGGGATGGAAGTGAAATATCTTTGGTGGATCAACACGCTAATATTCGCAGATAGATTGTATCTTCTATCAATGTAATTGTCTGCGTCACTTCCAACATCCCCCATGTTTATTTTTAATATATATATTTCCCCTTTATTACTTTTCAACCCCACCACCATCCTTTCCCTACTTGGAGTAAATTAGTTGAACAACAACGCCCAGGCCTCTACTTCCGGTCTATACTTACTATCTACACCTTATGGACAGAGTTAATTTTACAATAATTCTATTAATATATATATATATATATATATATATTTTTTTTTTTTATATATATATATTTTTTGCTCCTGAACTTCTTCTACTCTCAACCTCTCCGATCATTTTCATGATGTCCATCCGGTTTGCTTCTAAATGCCATATCTTTCTAACTGTTGCTCTTTCCCAAAGCTCCCAACATACAACCTATATACTTATTATGGACACAGTATGCTTACATTATTAGCTATCTTTGTTATTATTTGTTGTTATTTGTTATTAGTCCCATCCTCTTCAACTCTAATTCAATACCTCCCATCTATCTCTTAACACCATCCATATAGGATTTCTATTTGCCATATATATATTTCAACCGTACTGTGATGTTTTACAAAAGTTCTGAACCTTTCTATTCTCATTGCTTCTACAGATTGTGAATTAAAACTAAACATTTTTGCTAAAAGTATTATTATATTTATTGATTGATTGACTATGACTTTTTCAGATCACCCAGTAATGCTAGGTTAGTTCCAGATAAATATTGCAATTCTTTAGCCATTCCTGGACCTGTGTCCAAAAACAAGCTACAAATGGGACAGAACCAAAACAAATGATCTAATGATTCTGTCTCTTCACAGCAAAATCTGCAGAGCTGGGAAGATTGTATCCCCCATATAAATAACATTCTATTGGTAGCAAGAATTTTATATAATAATTTAAAATTGAAAGATTCTAATTTTTGAATCCGATGTCGTTTTGCGTGTCAGTTCATAAACACTATGCCATGGGATCGGTACGTCAAAGATCTCTTCCAACTATTTTGCAATCTATATGGGACGGCTGTCAATCCTTTGGTCCTTAAGTGAAACTGATATACTTTTTTATTTATCACAGTTTTTCCTTAAACCAATTATGTTCTTTTAATGCAAGGCAGCCGACAGACAAGTTCCTTACTTTCTCCCCCTTCAACTTTCCTTTTCCACTTTTGCGGTAAGGCTGCAATTATTTGGTTGTAATTTTGGGTAGAGCAGACATTTCCATATGTTTTTGTTAGCTGCATGTGCGACATAACTCCACCCAGTCCTACCGATGATATCATTTACGAAGATTATACCTTTTTTAAACATTCTGTCAAAAATAAAGGTTTTTTGGTCAATTAGTATATTTGAATTTAAACCACAATATTTGTGTGCATTATTTGTTCTGTCGTTTTTCTGGAGGATTAAATTTGAAAATTGCAAAAACCAACTTTCTATGGCTTGTTTTAGAAATAGTGACATTTGGGAGATTATTTCCTTTTTCAAATAACTGAAAGTGAGAGGTTGTAATCTGAATAAGGGAAAAGGGCCTTTCTTGAACAGTGGGTGAGACAATTCTTACTAATTTGCTTGAGAACCAGTTCGGATTTTAAGTATACTTTTTTGGATGACTGAAGATTTTAGTGATAGGTCTAATGCTTTAATATTTAATAATTTTCTGTCCTCCGAATTCATATTCATTATATAAATATGCTCTTTTAATTTTGTCTGGCTTGCCGTTCCAAATAAAATTGAATATTTTTTCTCATATAATTTTAAAAAACTGTTCGCTAGGCGTAGGCAAGACCATAAGCAAATAGGTAAACTGGGATAATACTAAAGAGTTAATCAGGGTGATTTTTCCACAAATTGACAGGTATTTTCCTTTCCATGGTAGTAAGATCTTATCTATTTTTTGCTAACTTTCTATTAAAATGTATTGAAAGTGAGATCATTTATTTCCTTTGGTGATATGTATTCCGAGTATAGCCACATCACCATCAGACCATTTTATTGGTAAACTACATGGTAATATAAAAATTGTATTTTTTAGTGATCCAATACGTAATATAGTACATACAGTGAAATATACTTAAAAGGGGCATACACATGTAATTTTGGGTTTTATTTACTGAGAGGATAAGTAAATATGTGTGATTTATTTTGAAAGAGCTGTACGAAAAGGACTTACAAACATTTATGAAAGGTATTGATGGTTGTTAGGAGTAGTATACTATTGGATGAAACAATTCATTGAATGATTTCAATGACCTCTGAAATCTGTCCCCTGGCTTTATAGTGTGACCTGGTCACCCGCACTAACGAATTCTAGAGGCATGCTGTATTAAGGGGGTTAGATAAAATAAGGATCAATTGTGAAGAAGTTTATAATTAGGAAAAAATCCTATATATAAATTTAGTCGAAACAGGACAAGGATGAAGTGAGAGGGTTAGTCCTGAAGGAGAGGTATTCCTGAATAGTGTTATGGAATAAAGTTAAGTAAAGATATGCTCAAAAAGGGTTTTGTCATTTTAAGGTTAGTTTATTATTTTAGGTTTGATAGGGCAATATTGTTTTGTTTTGTTTTTTGTACACATGAATCACGATGTGGATGCATGTGTCCAAGGGGGGGAAGTTGGGATTACAGAGGTTTTAATGTTTGATTATGGTTTTGTGGGGTGAAATATTGCAGGTGTATTAGGAATATGAGCAGTAGTAATAATGTGTTATGGGGTTAGGTTAAAATCATTTTTGTTTTTTGTGATAGGAGCATGGTGTAGAGGTGGTCTGTCTATGAGATAAGTGGACTACAACAAGCTGGAAGCAGGTGTGCTTCATAATCTCAAGGCTTCTCTTGACGGCTGTCAGAGGACAGGAGTAGCATACTGTTGTCTCACCTAACCTAACATTGTTCTTAAGATTTTCTTTTCATGGGTGAACGATAACTCTGCCCAACTGAGTAGGTTCAGGAATAATCTGAGTATTTTCTGTGCCCCTGGAGACTATGTGATGGCAAAAGACTACAGAAGAAAGAGCTGGGAAGACCCTATGTGGAGGGGCCCTGTACCAGGTGTTGTTGGCTACCTTAATGAATGGTAAAAGTGGCAGAGACAGATACTTAGATTCATTTTTCTCCACTATAGGAGTGGTTCCAACCTCAGCCACTGGGTAGCATTTGTTGTCTTTTGTGTGTGTCTGTGCTTGTGTCTTTGCAGCAGTAACTCTGAGCTTCCTATGGGTAGGCTGATTGAAGGACACTTTACACAGACCGATGTCGATAGATTGAGAGGGACTCTGGCTGATCCGGAGACCCCTAGTGACGGGGGAAGGTTTAACAACTGAAGGTGACCCCACTGAAGTACCATAACACATCGTTGTCCAGGTTTATACCAACGATGGTACGGATAGAGGGGAGTATCTGGTATCATCTTAACCATTGTACCAGAGTGAGGGAACTGATGAGTTAAGAGACTTTAAGGACCTTCCAGATCGCCGAGAGATCCAGACCACCGAGATATTCCAGACCTCCAAGACTCACCAGGATATATCCTTATCAATGATTTCTCTACACTCGACTAGTTACCTTAGAATAAATGGGAATGGAGTACTGATAATAATAAAGAGCAGAATAACAAGACAAGAAGGGATTAGAATGTGTATTCTTGCACAGCCAGGAACCATAACTAAAAATACAGGAAAGGGATCACTATTAAAATACAACGGTTTTAAAATATTATTGGTGTGTGAGAAACCAGCACAAGAGTATGGGGAAGTCACCATGGGGTAGTGTGACCCTTAAGATTAATGAAAGAAGAGACAGTGAATCATAGACATAAGGAGAACAGTCCAAGACTTAGATAAACATTTTGATGTAGTATTTGGTGTTAGATTTCCCGGGGAAGTGTTACTGTGTAGGTAGTTATTCCTTGGAAAGTGCATTAAACTCCTGTAATATGTAGAGTTATACCAAATACAGAATAACGGGAATTGAAGGTATCCTTTAACCTGTGATTGATATAGATGATTAACAATATATTATATTTACAATTGATATATATGAACGAAAATAGTCTGATATGCACCACACTCTCCGTTTAAAGAATTAACATTAGTTCCAAATCTTTCACAGTTATTATGACTGTGTTATGATTCAACTACAAACTTTTTGTCATATCAAGGAAACTCGGAACAGACCATATTGGCCAGCAGAGATGTTTTGTAATGATTTAGGAAAATCCTAAATATAACAAATTTTATGATCAAGCAGGATGAGGAGGAGATAGTGTAAGCAATTGTTAGAATAGAGGAAAAAGGAAAGGGAAAACACCAGAGTAATGTCAAATAAGAGTATGATCAAAAATATAGTAATGTTAACAAGATAAAACCATTGGGGTTAATATAGATTTGGTAGAATTTTCAAAGGAGAATGTGAAAACTAGTGGGGTGTTTAAACAGATAGCCTTTGGAAATACAGGGGCCCACTCAAAGGGAAAACCTATCCATGCATTAGCATAGAAATGGGTATAAAGAAGGAGTGATGAAACATAATGATTTTTGTCATGTAGACAATGTTTAATAGTGTGATGTCTTTTGACGATGAAATTAACATCAACTGAACTGTTTGATCTGTTCCTTGTCCTGAGTGTTGCTACGGAGGGTGTCCGTAATGCATATGCAGAGATCCAGTTGCCCAGAACTGGTGTACCCCATCAATAAAAACCATAAATCCTCTACTCGTCTGAAGAGTAATCATCCAAGGGCGTTGAAGGGACTTTGCTGTCTGACAAACCACCCCCTGCCAGGAGACCTGAAATCCAGCATCAAATCTTTTCTTTCACCGAATGTTGATGGAAAGAGGTCTATGCAAATGCAACGTTTCTATCCCTAGTTTGGGTATACACTGGTTTGCACATGGGACAAAACAAGAATGATGGGTGGATGTGTGGCCGGTCAGTGTGACATTGAATTGGGGACATTGCCATGGGTACTCCAAGATGAACTAATGAAGCTATCTGAAAGAAACAATAAATGGAAGAACGCCAGAAGATTGAGTGCCGGTAGAGGCCGGGAGTGTTAGTTGAGTAGTATATGTTGGAATTACGATGTTATTATACACTACTAAATTTATAGTGTATTTGGACAATGCATTAAGGTACTGGATCTGTTGTAACAATTTCTCGTTATGAGGAAGTTAATGCCTAGAATTATGTATAATCATAATAGTATACATTCGGGCGGTCCAGTGTCAATATGTGCCAAGGTAGAGAGTTTTTAACTTTGACTGATGGAACCAAGGTGACTAATTAAGAAATTGTTCATTCTAAGTTTGTTTTGGGTTAATTACTTTGATTATGATTATAAATTATAAGTGGACTAATTGATCTGAATAAGTTTATTAATATTAATGCCTAGTGAATGTTGAACAATTCAATTGACATGTATTAGATATTGAACATGTGATTATTTTTGATTATTATAAGTGACTTGTCGATATGGGTGGAAAATATTATTATGTAAGCTACAAGATATTGACAACCATTCTTAACAGTCCCTAGATATATATTGTTTAAGACAAAGTTTGCAATATGTTAGATTGTGATGAGGGACTACTAACACATATATTTTGGAGAGGCTAAAACTCAAACAACAAGTTGGGGAGCATTGTTTATAAAGGAAATACACCCCTTAAGTACAGGGGAGCGCCATGAACCTCAGTAGGATAAATTAAATATGGGAACATTTTGGGACTTCTGATGTTTTTGTATGGAGTTGTTCCTGGGGGTGGATGGGCTTGCCATGGTTAACAAAACCCAACCAGGAAAATGTGGAGCGTTAATTTAGATGAAAAACCTTCTAGAACTTGTAATCAATACCTGACTGGCCTATTGGTTCCTCATCAGATGGGTCCGAAGTAATGAGGAAGATATATTGAGTTTTAAAAATGATATGCTCATGAAAAGTAACCACATATGGCAAGGTTAGAAATAAGGAAATGCACATGCTTAGATTCATTTTACAATTCATCTTTGTAGTGGTGGGGATGTCCCCCTAGGGTAGTATATGTAATTGGAGGGTTTTTATGTATCATAATCGGCACATGTTAGGGTAGATGCCCAACGGTAAAAATATAATAAACATGTTTGATATTTATAATCACAGATACATGCTTAAATAAGGACATAATAGACATGTAGTATATGCTGTGTTTTAAGAATGAATGCATGTTGTTCTTTCACAGAGACCCTCATACCGTGTGCATTACATTAGTTTATTTTTTAAGAAGGGGCCTAAGCTCACGCAGCCAATAGAATGATAGAGATTGAGAGGCTTCTAGTTATAAAAAAAGCATTCTGTGTGGACCCTTTTGAGTGGACATTGTGTGACAGCTTGACGTTGAAAAAGAAGGGTGGTGCAATAACTAAAATAAGTTAGGAAATGTACACACCACCCCCCCCGCAATGTTATGTTTATTTGTGTGTATATCAAGAGATCTCTTAAGCATAGAGAGAGACAGTTGTTTCCATGGAGCAAGCTCGGCTTTGTTATGCAATAAAGCTCTAAATTCTTGGATTCACACAAGCTCTGGTGTCTTGAGAGATATTTTTGAAGTTGATTATTATTAGTCAAATATGTCTACGACATCACTCCAATAATGGTTTGGCAACTATTTGATGGAATTATCTCTGAAAAGCATGTATAATAAACTATAGAGGTTTTTCTATGATAAGTCCCTTTCGGATGAACATAGGCATACGCCCTAACCGCTTGTCCATGTGTAATCTGGTACTGTAAAATGAAATACTTTTGAACCATCAGCAGTTCACTGTGGAGCTTATCTTTATACTGAGGAACATGGTGCGTGCCTTGACGGAACTATCTGTTTCCCCCCACATACCAACAGTGCAGGCAACAGAATTGAACAATGAGAACAGATATATTACACTGGATGTATAATTGTGTGACGCATCCGGTTGGCGTTTCCACTCACATACCACATATGAGGTATTATGAGAGGAAGCCCACGTACACCGTCAGTGTAAGAGAGTGTGAAAACAGAGATATCATATTTTTGTGGCCGCTAACACATTCTTGATCTAAATAGTTCTATTCCCAAAATAAAAAATGTTATGCAAGAGTGGACTATTTTTGTGGATTTTCCCTTTCAAAAATTTTTTTTTAAATCACGTTATTTAGAAGGAACCAAAAAGGGAATTTAAAAATCAAGGAGGCGTTTTCCCCAACAGATTCTCAGTGTCAAAATAGCTTGTCTTTTTGGGAATTTGTTGGGTATTAAAAAAAATTTTGCAAAGGGTCCCGTCATCTAAAAATGTGTAAATTGCATGAAATCCATTTTTTAAAAAGAAACTTTTTCCGGACTCTAGGGTACAAAAAAAGTACTCCATTGTTCTTCTGCAACGGCTCCACACCCCTGCTCTATGCCCATACGCGAAAAACCCAGATAAAGCATGCAATTGCTTTTTTATAAAAGGTTTTTGTTTTTTTCTGTTTGGTACCTCAGGACCCCCCGGGACCCCCCT
>CM072220.1:74858944-74891169 GCA_036851935.1 Coregonus suidteri
GCAGGCTGATTTATTTCAATTTAAAATTTTCTTATTGATATTTTTGTATGATTTAAAAAAATAACTGATAACTGAACAACATATAAAGCAACATGTAAAGTTTTGGCCCAATGTTTATGGGGTTGAAATAAATACCCCAGAAAGTCCAGACAAATTTTCTAAAATGTTGTGCGAAATTTTTTTTAACCCTTTTTAGTGAGCTTTTCTTTGCCAAGATAACCCATCCACCTGACAGGGGGTATATCAAAAAGCTGATAAACAGCTGACATCTTTTAACCAGGTGAGAATGTTAGGTTAATTTCTCTAACATTAGCTGCCTCCAATGTTGTTTTAGAGAATTGTGCAGTATGCCCAACCAGCCTCACAACTGCTGACCACGGTGTATGGCGTTGTGCGGGCGTGCGGTTTGCTGATGTCAATGTTGTGAACAGAGTGCCCCATGGTGGTATCGGGGTTATGGTATGGGATGCCATAAGCTACAGACAACTAACACAATTGCATTTTATCGATGGCAGTTTGAATGCACAGAGATACCATGACAAGATCCTGAGGCCCGTTGTCCTGCCATTCATCCACCTCCATCACCTTATGTTTCAGCATGATAATGCACGGCCCCATGTCGCAAGGATCTGTACACAATTGGACATGCTGAAAATGTCCCAATTCTTCCATGGCCTGCATACTCACCAGACATGTCACCCTTTGAGCATGTTTGGGATGGTCTGGATCGACGTCTACCACAGCTTGTTCCAGTTCCCGCCAATATACAGGAATTTTACACAGCCACTGAAGAGGAGTGGGACAACATTCCACAAGCCACAATCAACAGCCTGATTTAACTTTATGCAAAGGAGAAGTGTCCCGGAGGAGGCAGCGGCTGCTACCCACTTCTCCAGGGAACCAAAAGTGAGCCCGAGAGGGGGGTGACCTGGGGTCTCTGAGGTACCAGAACAGATAAAAACAAACAACCTTTTATAACAAAGCATTGCATGCATTATCATGGCTTTCGCGTATGGGCATAGAGCAGTGGTGTGGAGCCGCTTGCAGAAGTTACACACATGGAGTACATTTTTTGTAGCCTAGAGTCCGGGAAAAATGTCTTCTTTTTATAAATGGATTTCATGCAATTCTACATCATTTTTAGATGACTGGAGCCTTTCGCAGAATCTTTTTTAATACCTCACAAATTACCAAAATGACAAGCTACTTTGACACTGAGAATCTGTTAGGGAACGCCTCCTTGATATATTCAATTCGCCTTTGCGTTCCTTCTAAATAACGTGATTTAAAAAAAAATTTGCAACAGGTAAGTCCACAAAACATAGTCCACTCTGTGCATAACATATTTTAGTTTTGGGAATAGAACTATTAAGATCAGAATGTCGGCCAAAATGCATCTCGTTTCATCTTCTCCCACTGCCGGTCAGTGGGCTTCCTCTCACTACCATATTTGGTAGTGAGTGGAAACGCCAACCGGATGCTTCACAATTATACATCCAGTGAAATATCTGTCTCATTGTTCTATCTGTGGCTGCACTGTGGTAGTGGGGGAACAGGAAGTTCCGGGAAGGCACGCACCATTCCTCAGTATAAAGAAAGCGCCAGAACCGTAATGTTTCAAAGTATTTCATTTTACAGTACCAGATTCACATGACAAGCGGTACGGGCGTAGCCTATTGTCATCCGAATGACTTACATAGAAAACCTCTTAGTTTATATAATGCTTTTCAGAGCTAATTCCATCCAATAGTTGCCAACCATTATTGAGTGTGTCGTAGAAATATTTGACTAATAATTAATCAACTCAAAAATATCTCTCAAGACACCAGAGCTTGTGAATCCAAGAATTAGACTTTATTGCATAACAAAGCCGAGCTTGCTCCATGGAACAACTGTCTCTCTCTGGCTTAGAGATCTCTTATATACACACAAATAAACAAACATGCGTACATTCCTAACTTATTTTAGTTCTGCACCACCCTTCTTTTTCAACGTCCAGCTGTCACACAATGTCCACTCCAAAAGGTCATGAATGCTTTTTTCTATATGAAGCCTCTCATTCTATCATTCTATTGGCTGCGTGGCTTAGGCCCCTTCTTAAAAAATAACTAATGTAATGCACACTGTTGAGAGCCTCTGTGAAAGAACACATGCATTCATTTAAAACACAGCATATACTACATGTCTATATTCCTTATTTAAGCATGTATCTGGATTATAAAATATCAAACATGTTTATTATATTTTACCTTTGGCATCTCCCTACATGTGCCATAATGATACATAAAATAATACCATATAATCCCCCTATGGGACATCCCAACAATACAAAGATGAATTGTAAAAATGAATATAAGCATGTGCATTTCCTTATTTCTAACCTTGCCATATGTGGTTACTTTTCATATGCATATATTTAAACCAATATATCTTCCTCATTACTTGACCCATCCTGATGAGGACCCATAGCCCAGTCAGGTATTGATTACAAGTCTAGAAGGTTTTCCTCTAAATTAACCTCCACATTTTCCTGTTGGGTTTTGTAACCATGGCAAGCCCATCCACCCCCAGGAACAACTCCATACAAACATTCAGAATTCCCAAAATGTCCCATATTTATTTACCTACTGTCATGGCGCTCCCTGTACTGGGTGTATTTCTTTATAAACAATGCTCCCCACTTTTGTTTAGTTTTAGCCTTTCCCATATATGTGTTAGTATCCTATCACATCAACATATGCAACTTTGTCTTAACAATAATATCTAGGACATGTTTAAGAATGGTGTCAATATCTTTAGCTTACATAATATTTTTCCACCCATATCACAAGTATTATAATAATCAAAATAATCAATGTCAATATCTAATCCATTAATTGCAATGTCAACATCACTAGGCATTAATATTAATAACTTATTCAGATCAATTAGTCCACTTATAATTTATAATCATAATCAAATTAATTACCCAAAACAACTTTAGAATGACAATTCTTAATTAGTCACCTTTGTTCCATCATTCAAAGTTAAAACTCTCACCTTGGCACATATTGACACTGGCCGAATGTATATTTATATTATAATAATTCTAGCATTAACTTCCTCATAACGAGAATTACAACAGATCAGTACCTTAATGCATTGTCCAAATTACTATAAATTTAGTAGTGTATAATACCTCCTTAATCAACATACTACCTCAACTAACACTCCCTTCCTCTACCGGCACTCAATCTTCTGGCGTCTTCATTATGTTCTTCAGATAGCTTCATAGTTCATCTTGGATTACCCATGGCAATGTCCCAATTCCAATGTCACACCTGAACCGCCACACCTCCACCATCATTCTGTTTTGTCCATGTGCAAACCAGTATACCCAAACTAGGAAGAACGTTGCATTTGCATAGACCTCTTTCCTCACATTCTTGAAAGAAAAGATTTGATGCTGGATTCAGGTCTCCTGGCAGGGGTGGTGTCAGACAGGAACGTCTTCAACGCCTTGGTTGTTCCTCTTCAGCCGAGTAGAGGATTTATGGTTTTTATTGAGGTTTACACCGTTCTGGGCCAAATGATCTCTGCAATGCATTACGACACCATCCGTAGCAACCTCAGGAAAGGACAGATCATAACAGTTCAGTTGAGTTAATTTCCAATCCAAAACATCCCTATTAACATTGTCTACATGACAAATCATTATGTTTCATCACTCATTCTTATACCCATTTCTATCTAATGCCTGATAGGTTTTCCTTTGAGGGGCCCCTGTATTCCAAAGGCTATCTGTTTAAACACCCCCTAGTTTCACATTCTCCCTTGAATTCTCCCAAATTATATAACCCAATTGTTTTATTGTAACATTCCTATATTTTTGCTCATACTCTATTTGACATTACTCTGGTGTTTCCCTTTCCTTGTTCCTATTCTAACAATTGCTTACACTTCTCTCCTCATCCTGGTTGATCATAAAATTGTTTATATTTAGGATTTCCTAAATATTACAAACATTCTGCTGGCCAATATGGTCTTTCCGAGTTCCTTATATGACAAAAGTTGTAGTTGAATCATAACACAGTCCTAATAACTGTGAAGATTTTGAACTACTGTTAATTCTTTAAACGGAGATGTGGTGCATATTAGACTATTTTCTTTATTCAATTGTAATATAATATATTGTACTCATCTATATCAATCATTGTTTAACGGCTCCTTCAATTCCCTTTCTTCTGTATTTGGTATAACTCTAACATATACAGGGTTTAATGCACTTTCCCAAGGAATAACTACTCCAGTAACACTTCCCCCTGGAAATCTAACACCAAATACTACATCAAATTGTTTATCTAAGTCTTGGACTGTTCTCCTTATGTCTATGATTCACCTGTCTCTTTCTTTCATTATCTTAAGGTCACACTACCCCATGTGACTTCCCCATACTCTTTGTGCTGGTTTCTCACACACCAATAATATTTTAACCGTTGTATTTTAATAGTGATCCCTTCCTGTATTTTTAGTTATGGTTCCTGCCTGTGCAAGAATACACATTCTAATCCCTTCTATGTCTTGTTATTCTGCTCTTTATTATTATCAGTACTCCATTCCCATTATTCTCAGGTAACTAGTCGAGTGTAGAGAAATCATTGATAAGGATATCTGGTGCGTCTTGGAGGTCTGGAATCTCTCGGTGGTCTGGAATCTCTCGGCGATCTGGAAGGTCCTTAAAGTCTCTTAATCATCAGTTCCCTCACTCTGGTACAATGGTTAAGATGATACCCGATACTCCCCTCTATCCGTACCATCGTTGGTATAACCTGGACAACGATGTGTATGGTCACTTCAGTTGTTAACCTTCCCCCGTCACTAGGGTCTCCGGATCAGCCAGAGTCCCTCTCAATCTATCGACATCGGTCTGTGAAAAGTGTCCTTCAATCAGCCTACCCATAGGGAAGCTCAGAGTTACTGCTGCAAAGACACAAGCACAGACACACACAAAAGACAACAATGCTACCCAATGGCTGAGGTTGGAACACTCCTATAGTGAGAAACATGAATCTAAGTATCTGTCTCTGCCACTTTTACCATCATTAAGGTAGCCAACAACACCTGGTACAGGCCCCTCCACATAGGGTCTTCCCAGCTCTTTCTTCTGTAGTCTTTTGCCATCACATAGTCTCCAGGGCACAGAAAATACTCAGATTATCCTACTCAGTTGGGCAGAGTTATCTTCACCCATGAAAAGAAAATCTTAAGAACATTGTTAGGTTAGGTGAGACACAGTATGCTACTCCTGTCCTCTCATCCGTCAAGAGAAGCCTTGAGATTATGAAGCACACCTGCTTCCAGCTTGTTGTAGTCCACTTATCTCATAGACAGACCACCTCTACACCATGCCTCCTATCACAAAAACAAAAATGATTTAACCTAACCCATAACACATTATTACTACTGCTCATATCCTTAATACACCTTGCATATTTCCCCACAAAACCATAATCAAACATTAAAACCTCTGTAATCCCAACTTCCCCCTTGGACACATGCATCACATCGTGATTCATGTGTACAAAAACAAAACAAAACAATATTGCCTATCAAACCTAAAATAATAACTAACCTTAAAATGACAACCCTTGAGCATATCTTTACTTAACTTTATTCCATAACACTATTCACGGAATACCTCTCCTTCAGGACTAACCCTCTCACTTCATCCTTGTCCTGTTTCGACTAATTTATATATAGGATTTTTTCCTAATTATAAACTTCTTCACAATGATCCTTATTTTATCTAACCCCCTAATACAGCATGCCTCTAGAATTCGTAGTGCGGGTGACCAGGTCACACTATAAAGCCAGGACAGATTTCAGAGGTCATTGAAATCATTCAATGAATTGTTTCATCCAATAGTATACTACTCCTAACAACCATCAAGACCTTTCATAAATGTTGTAAGTCCTTCGTACAGCTCTTTTCAAAATAAATCACACATATTTACTTATCCCTCAGTAAATAAAACCCAAATTACATGTGTATGCCCCTTTAAGATATTTCACTGTATGTACTATATTACGTATTGGATCACTAAAAAATACAATTTTTATATTACCATGTAGTTTACCAATAAAATGGTCTGATGGTGATGTGGATATACTCGGAATACATATCCCAAAGGAAATAAATGATCTCACTTCAATAAATTTTAATAGAAAGTTAGCAAAAATAGATAAGATCTTACTACCATGGAAAGGAAAATACCTGTCAATTTGTGGAAAAATCACCCTGATTAACTCTTTAGTATTATCCCAGTTTACCTATTTGCTTATGGTCTTGCCTACGCCTAGCGAACAGTTTTTTAAATTATATGAGAAAAAATATTCAATTTTATTTGGAACGGCAAGCCAGACAAAATTAAAAGAGCATATTTATATAATGAATATGAATTCGGAGGACAGAAATTATTAAATATTAAAGCATTAGACCTATCACTAAAATCTTCAGTCATCCAAAAAGTATACTTAAATCCGAACTGGTTCTCAAGCAAATTAGTAAGATTGTCTCACCCACTGTTCAAGAAAGGCCCTTTTCCCTTTATTCAGATTACAACCTCTCACTTTCAGTTATTTGAAAAGGAAATAATCTACCAAATGTCACTATTTCTAAAACAAGCCATAGAAAGTTGGTTGCAATTTCAATTTAATCCTCCAGAAACGACAGAACAAATAATGCAACAAATAATTGTGGTTAAATTCAAATATACTAATTGACAAAAAACCTTTATTTTTTGACAGAATGTTTAAAAAAGGTATAATCTTCGTAAATGATATCATCGGTAGGACTGGTGGAGTTATGTCGCACATGCAGCTAACAAAAACATATGGAAATGTCTGCTCTACCCAAAATTACAACCAAATAATTGCAGCCTTACCGCAAAAGTGGAAGAGGAAAGTTGAAGGGGGAGAAAGTAAGGAACTTGTCTGTCGGCCTTGCATTAAAGAACATAATTGGTTAAGGAAAACTGTGATAAATAAAAAAGTATATCAGTTTCACTTAAGGACCAAAGGATTGACAGCCGTCCCATATAGATTGCAAAATAGTTGGGAAGAGATCTTTGATGTACCGATCCCATGGCATAGTGTTTATGAACTGACACGCAAAACGACACCGGATTCAAAAATTAGAATCTTTCAATTTAAATTATTATATAAAATTCTTGCTACCAATAGAATGTTATTTATATGGGGGATACAATCTTCCCAGCTCTGCAGATTTTGCTGTGAAGAGACAGAATCATTAGATCATTTGTTTTGGTTCTGTCCATTTGTAGCTTGTTTTTGGACACAGGTCCAGGAATGGCTAAAGAATTGCAATATTTATCTGGAACTAACCTAGCATTACTGGGTGATCTGAAAAGTCATAGTCAATCAATCAATAATATAATAATACTTTTAGCAAAAATGTTTAGTTTTAATTCACAATCTGTAGAAGCAATGAGAATAGAAAGGTTCAGAACTTTTGTAAAACATCACAGTACGGTTGAAATATATATGGCAAATAGAAATCCTATATGGATGGTGTTAAGAGATAGATGGGAGGTATTGAATAGAGTTGAAGGATGGGACTAATAACAAATAACAACAAATAATAACAAAGATAGCTAATAATGTAAGCATACTGTGTCCATAATAAGTATATAGGTTGTATGTTGGGAGCTTTTGGGAAAGAGCACAGTTAGAAAGATATGGCATTTAGAAGCAAACCGGATGGACATCATGAAAATGATCGGAGAGGTTGAGAGTAGAAGAAGTTCAGGAGCAAAAAATATATATATATATAAAAATAAAATATATATATATATATATATATATATATATATATAATATATATATATATAGAATTATTGTAAAATTAACTCTGTCCATAAGGTGTAGATAGTAAGTATAGACCGGAAGTAGAGGCCTGGGCGTTGTTGTTCACTAATTTACTCCAAGTAGGGAAAGGATGGTGGGGTTGAAAAGTAATAAAGGGGAATATATATATTAAAAATAAACATGGGGGATTGGAAGTGACGCAGACAATTACATTGATAGAAGATACAATCTATCTGCAATATTAAGCTGATCCACCCCCCCCCCCCCCCCCCCCCCAAAAAAAAAAGATATTTCACTTCCATCCCATCAAAAACCCCAAATAGAAATAAAAATCCTATACAACTAACATTTCATACTAAGTAGTTTGTTTGTGGTTATTTGAACACCATATAGTAAAACAATAAACAAACAAAAATGGCCAGGCCTTATTTATTTTGGTAGCTCCCTATCACAACCTAAAAATCTAACTACTTAATTTTACTAACTAGTTCCACCCTAGCCTACAGACTTTTTTAACCTCCCAATAAAAAATCCCCATGTTCCTGGAAGAGAAAGTATACATGTCGTTAACATATAATCAACAATCCAAAGATAGTAATTACACACAAAACATCATACATATATCCCCATTCCTATCTCATCAACAATCATTAACCCTAGCATCAATTTAAAATTGTTTGATACGTCGTGTTCTACCTTACCCCTAACATAATATTATAGGAGACTCCCATCAACCCTTAAAATAAACTCCCACTTAGAAGACACTAGATAATAACACGTTTTATTATGTTAACTACACCTTCCACTATAAACCTATAACCCCATTTTAGTAATTTAAACGTCGCAAACTGTTGCATTGATGTTCTCTTTTTTTTTTCTTCTCTAAAATATTTACTTATTGTTTCATAATCCAAAACCCATAAAAAGATGTCTACTTAATCCATCAAGCCAACAGCAACAACTACCTCCCAAGGTTCAACGTACTATAAACAAATTATCGTTATCTGAAGTAATAAAACATCATCATAACTCACTGCTGTTTAAACAAACTATAATGTCATAATAAAATGATCAATTATCAAATATCGTTCCTTATTCAACTATCGAGACATGTTCTTTCATTAGTAAATCGTCGTCCACAAAGCAATACTACCTAATAACATATTCTCATTCTCCTAAGTAGAAATAATTACTTCTATTAAACAATCCCATTCAACATCAAGTCAACCTGTCTCATCACCCAATTAACTTATTTTTTAAACCCTCTACAATATCTATCATACTCTACCGCTCATTTCCCTCATAATGGTACCTCAACAGATTACAAATTATTTTATATTTATAGTAAAAACCAATAAAACATCCAATTCACCAATATGCAATTTTAATTACTATGTTATCCTATCCAACATGGATTGGTAGGACAACATATTTCCTATAATGTTATCAATGAAACCAGTAATTCACATCAATAACATCAATGTAAAAGATTTGCTTTCTGTCCCTCACTGGATTCGAACCAGGGACCCTCTGCACACATTGACAACATTCACCACCGAAGCACCGTTACCCGTCGCTCCACCAGTGCCACACAAAGCATCTACTTCCAGTTCATAGAGCAAGTGACGTCACCCAACAAAAACTGCACTAGCTCTCACCGCTAACTAGCTAGCAATTTCCTGCCGATATTATTCAACCTTCTACGACTTCCTACAAAATACGCGATCCTTGTACACCTAACGTAACCCATAATGTCCCTTATAGCGCTCTCACGTTTCAGCAAGCCCCAATGTTTAACACCCACAGACAAAAATGGAAATTCTTCCATTTTTCCTAACAGACCTAATAAAACACACTTTCAAACAGCGTTCTGCATTTACCTCTATCATAGGGTTTAAAAACGAACTTAACAACATTAATCATGCTACATTTCCATAGTAACGTCATGTTTGGTTCAGTTGATCTATTACCATAAAAGACATTCACTTCTCCATGCGTCGTAAACTATATCCTATTTCTCCTGTAATCAACTAAAATCATAGCCACGCAATTAAACCATCACCCCGCCATTACAGAATGAATGAGATCTATTAATCTATCCTTTCTAAGTAAGCTACAAGTAACACCAAACACTTGCTGTAGTTTACCATCATATATTGAAATCATCCATTTATCACAATCCAATTTATTTATAGACATATTCCACCATTGTCACTCGTTTAATCTAGCAAAACCTTATTCAATGACTAAAAATTACTACCACGTACTCTCCTCTCCGTTCACATTTCAGTCATTTAGCAGATGCTCCTATTCCAAGCGACGCACAATTAGTGGGCTCATACATTATTATACTTATACTAGCCCCCCTTGGGAATCGAACACCCA
This sequence comes from Coregonus suidteri, assembly GCA_036851935.1. NCBI lineage: Eukaryota > Metazoa > Chordata > Actinopteri > Salmoniformes > Salmonidae > Coregonus > Coregonus suidteri. Next base: position 74,869,196 of record CM072220.1, read on the forward strand.
ACCCTGGCGTTGCAAGCACTGTGCTCTACCAACTGAGCTACAGAGGACCACAGATGAGCGTATAGTGCCTTTTTCTGATAATGTTATAATTGTAGCCTATTGCATTACTTTAGTTTAAAATATAAGTTTGTTTATTCAACAAATCTAGAACCCACTATAAATTGGTGCTATTCACTCAGCATAATAGCCAAAGCTCCTTGCATCCCCTAGTTCACGTAACGAAAATACATTATCATTCTACAATTCACAGACGTCATATGACCACACCGGTACACGTGACCTGTTCCTCCAACAGGTTTTATTCTACCCCTCCTGGTAACGTGAATTTTCTACACTCAGTTGGTCAATGAATATCCACGCACCATTTATTCTTCTCTTTCCTAATGTGAGATTGGGCACGCCCTTTCTCCATCAGACAGAAGCTTCAAACAACTCAAATATATTTCCTTTCCTTACAGAAAGGCTATTTACTTGCAGGACTTCTTATTATTCTCACTCACACAGATGAGCAGCCACTTGTGCCCAAATGAATCAGACAGTTGAATGACTCACAGCCGCCAAAGCAAACCACTCACTCACACAAGATGAGCAGACCTACTCTATTTAACACTTTATCAAAATTTTGAAGCCCTTGTAGCTATTTAAACCCGTTCACCTACTCCGGATGACCGGTGTTACTCCAATTTATGGTGTCACCTACGCCGGATGACCTAACTTTTTTACCTGATCGACCCTACCTAATTTTGGCATCACCACAACACAGGATGATGCCCTACCTGCCCGTTCAGACCTCTGGAGTGCTAATTTTAGCTCTCCAAAGCGGTATCCACAGGATTTAACATGTTATTGTCTGATCGCTCAACCAGCTGGACAGCCGCCCGTGTCGAAATGACCCAGACAGAGCGATCAGCAAGATGAATCAAAATGAAATCAATCTGAATCAAATCAATTGAACAGACGGTTCAGACAAACAGCGACATGTATTCTTAAATTCAGAAGCTCCTAATCTTTAATTTTCTGGTTCTTAAATTTGGAGAGACCTATTTGGTATTTCTTTAGATGTTGCCGAGCCCCGGATCGGACCACACAAACGTTATACTATATAAGTAAGAACTTGGCTTACCTTTTAAAAGCGGCCGCTTTTGTTTGTATGGTCCGTCCAAGCCGTTTCACAACTGCAGATGTATACCGTCTCTGATCCCTTTTTTTCAACTCCTGGCCAAGCTTGCCAATTATGTGGTAGAAATATTTGACTAATAATTAATCAACTCAAAAATATCTCTCAAGACACCAGAGCTTGTGAATCCAAGAATTAGACTTTATTGCATAACAAAGCCGAGCTTGCTCCATGGAACAACTGTCTCTCTCTGGCTTAGAGATCTCTTATATACACACAAATGAACAAACATGCGTACATTCCTAACTTATTTTAGTTCTGCACCACCCTTCTTTTTCAACGTCCAGCTGTCACACAATGTCCACTCCAAAAGGTCACGAATGCTTTTTTCTCATTCTATCATTCTATTGGCTGCGTGGCTTAGGCCCCTTCTTAAAAAAGAACTAATGTAATGCATACCATGTGTCCATAACAAGCCCATGGGCCACAGTTTGAGAGCCCCTGCGACAGAGCACATATATTCATTTAAACATATATTCATGCTTATTACTAATATTATTATTTTACCTTTGACCTCTCCCTACATTTGCCTTAATGATACATAAAATAATACCATATTACTAATTCAAGGGTTTATCTTTATTTTTACTATTTCCTACATCCTACATTGTGTAATAGTAGTGAAGACATCAAAGCTATTCAACAACACATGGAATCATGTAGTAACAAAAAAAGTGTTAAACATATCAAAATATATTTTATACTTTAAGTTCTTCTAAGTAGCCACCCTTGGCCTTGATTACAGCTTTGCACACTCTTGGTATTCTCTCAACCATCTTCATGAGGTAGTCACCTGGAATGCCTTATCAAAAGTTCATTTGTGCAATTTCTTTCATTATTAATGCATTTGAGCCAATTAGGTGTGTTGTGACAAGGTAGGGGTGGTATACAGAAGATAGCCCTATTTGGTAAAAGACCAAGTCCATATTATGGCAAGAACAGCTCAAATAATCAAAGAGAAACGACAGTCCATTATTACTTTAAGACATGAAGGTCAGTCAATCCGGAAAATTTCAAGAACTTTTCAAGTTTATTCAAGGGCTGTCGCAAAAACCATCAAGCGCTATAATGAAACAGCCTCTCACGAGGACCGCCACAGGAAAGGAAGACCAAGTTACCTCTGCTGCAGGGGATAAGTTCATTAGAGTTACCAGCCTCAGAAATTGCAGCCCAAATAAATGATTCAGAGTTCAAGTAACAGACACATCTCAACATCAACTATTCAGAGGAGACCGTGTGAATCAGGCCTTCAAGGTTGAATTGCTGAAAAGAAACCACTACTGAAGGACACCAATAATAAGAAGAGACTTACTTGGGCAAAGAAACATGAGCAATGGACATTAGACTGGTGGAAATCTGTCCATTGGTCTGATGAGTCCAAATGTCAGAATTTTGGTTCCAACAGCCGTGTCTTTGTGAGACACAGAGTAGGTGAACGGATGAACTCTGCATGTGTAGTTCCCACAGTGAAGCATGGAGGAGGATGTGTGATGGTGTGGGGGTGCTTTGCTGGTGACACTGTCTGTGATATTTTTAGAATTCAAGGCACACTTAACCAGCATGGCTACCACATCATTCTGCAGTGATACGCCATCCCATCTGGTTTGCGCTTAGTGGGACAATGACCCAACACACCTACAGGCTATGTAATGGCTATTTGACCAAGAAGGAGAGTGATGGAGTGCTGCATCAGATGACCTGGCCTCCACAATCATCTGACCTCAACCCAATTCAGATGATTTGGGATGAGTTGGACCACAGAGTGAAGGAAAAGCAGCCAACAAGTGCTCAGCATATGTGGGAACTCCTTCAAGACTGTAGGAAAAGCATTCCAGGTGAAGTTGATTGAGAGAATGCCAAGAGTTTGGAAATCTGTCAAGGCAAAGGGTGGCTACTTTGAAGAATCTAAAATATAACATATTTTGATTTGGTTAACACTTTTTTTGGTTACTACATGATTCCATATGTGTTATTTTATAGTTTAGATGTCTTCACTATTATTCTACAAGGTAGAAAATAGTAAAAAATAAAGAAAAACCCTTGAATTAGTAGGTGTGTCAACTTATGACTGGTACTGTATATTACACCAACTGACTGGTTCTTCTGATGTTGTTCACACAGGAGACCATGTTGAGACATTCTCTACATCCAGAGAGCAACAGCAGGAAGATCACAGAGCTAAGACGTCTCACCACTGCCCACATTGTGAGGAGATTTTCCCAATTCTATCAAAGTTAAAAATACACCTACAAATACACATAGGAGAGAAGCCTTACTTCTGCTCTGATTGTGGGGTGAGTTTCTCTCGACTGGGCCACTTAAAACGACATGAACGTATACACACAGGAGAGAAGCCTTACTCCTGCTCTGACTGTGGAAAATGTTTCTCTCGACTGGGGGTCTTAAAAATACATGAACGTATACATACAGGAGAGAAATCTTACTTCTGCTCTGACTGTGGGGTGAGTTTCTCTCGACTGGGCAACTTAAAACAACATGAACTTATACATATAGGAGAGAAGCCTTATTTCTGCTCTGACTGTGGAAAATGTTTTAAATCATCAGCTGAACTAAAAGTTCATCAGAGAACACACACAGGAGAGAAGCCTTACTCCTGCTCTGACTGTGGAAAATGTTTTACATCATCAGCTAATCTAAAAGTTCATCAGAGAACACACACAGGAGAGAAGCCTTACTCCTGCTCTGACTGTGGAAAATGTTTCTCTCGACTGGGGGTCTTAAATATACATGAACGTATACATACAGGAGAGAAGCCTTACTTCTGCTCTGACTGTGGGGTGAGTTTCTCTCGACTGGACCACTTAAAAAGACATGAACGTATACATACAGGAGAGAAGCCTTACCCCTGCTCTGACTGTGGAAAATGTTTTACATCATCAGCTAATCTAAAAGTTCATCAGAGAACACACACAGGAGAGAAGCCTTACTTCTGCTCTGACTGTGGGGTGAGTTTCTTTCGACTGGTTGACTTAAAACAACATCAAGGTATACACACAGGAGAGAAGCCCTACTCGTGCTCTGACTGTGTAAAATGCTTTACAACATCAACTAAGCTAAAATATCATCAGAGAACACACACTGGAGAGAAGCCTTACTCCTGCTCTGACTGTGGGGCGAGTTTCTCACAACCGGGCAACTTAAAACAACATGAACGTATACACACAGGAGAGAAGCCTTAATACTGCTCTGACTGTGGAAAATGTTATAAAACATCAGTTGAGCTAAAAGGTCATCAGAGAACACACACTGGAGAAAAGCCTCATCAGTTGTCTCAGACCAGTTAAGATTGAAGTCACTTCATTCTCACCTCAGAAAGGATGTGGTAACAGTGCATTTGATAACATTAAGAAAGAGTAACACTATTGGAATCCGATTGTTTCTCACTGTGAGAGAACTGTGCAGAGGAAAGGGAACGTTATAGAATGTTAGCCTGTCTTTACTTTACTGATCAGTGTTCACCTTGTCAGTTTTGGTGTGTTTTGTTAGCTTCTACTGTAAAGATACTGAGATGACCTTGGATTTGCCCTTAGGGTTGAATACACTCAGTGAGGTCTGATAGATGACTGGGTGGTACTGCTTTCCTCTGCAGTTTTCTGTGGGAATGAGCTAGTTCGGACACTCATCGGTACAACACAAGACATGCAGCAAGAGGTTTCTTCACAGTCCCCAGGTCCAGAACAGACGCTGGGAAACACACAGTATTAAATAGAGCCATGACTACATGGAACTCTCTGCCAGGTAACTCACAGTATTCACAGTATTAAATAGAGCCATGACTACATGGAACTCTCTGCCAGGTAACTCACAGTATTAAATAGAAGCCATGACTACATGGAACTCTCTGCCAGGTAACTCACAGTATTAAATAGAGCCATGACTACATGGAACTCTCTGCCAGGTAACTCACAGTATTAAATAGAGCCATGACTACATGGAACTCTCTGCCAGGTAACTCACAGTATTAAATAGAGCCATGACTACATGGAACTCTCTGCCAGGGTAACTCACAGTATTAAATAGAGCCATGACTACATGGAACTCTCTGCCAGGTAACTCACAGTATTAAATAGAGCCATGACTACATGGAACTCTCTGCCAGGTAACTCACAGTATTAAATAGAGCCATGACTACATGGAACTCTCTGCCAGGTAACTCAAAGTATTAAATAGAGCCATGACTACATGGAACTCTCTGCCAGGTAACTCACAGTATTAAATAGAGCTATGACTACATGGAACTCTCTGCCAGGTAACTCACAGTATTAAATAGAGCCATGACTACATGGAACTCTCTGCCAGGTAACTCACAGTATTAAATAGAGCCATGACTACATGTAACTCTCTGCCAGGTAACTCACAGTATTAAATAGAGCCATGACTACATGTAACTCTCTGCCAGGTAACTCACAGTATTAAATAGAGCCATGACTACATGTAACTCTCTGCCAGGTAACTCACAGTATTAAATAGAGCCATGACAACATGGAACTCTCTGCCAGGTAACTCAAACTAGCAATAAAACCAGATTCAAAAAAACATAAAATAAAAGAAATCTCATGGCACATAAAAAAACAACAGGAACTTTTAGCTCAGCTGATATTCTGAAGCATTTTACACATCTCATATGTATATACTGTATTCTATAATATTCTACTGTATCTTAGTCCATGTCGCTCTGTCATTGGTTGTCTATATATGTATATATTCTTAAATTCCATTCCTTACTTAGACTTGTGTGTATTGGGTATATGTTGTGAAATTGTTAGATATTACTTGTTAGATATTACTGCACTGTCGGAGCTAGAAGCACAAGCATTTCGCTACACCTGCAATAACATCTGCTAAACACGTTTATGTGACAAATAAAATTTGATTTGATTTGAAGAGACAGATTTTTTCAAATGTATTTTATATTGTATTTTGCATTGTATTATGCTTGTGATACGTGGTTGGAATACCACTGTGATGTGGTTGTCTCTCCTGGCTATCATAAGATGAATGCACTAGCTCTCTGGACGGGAGCATCTGCAACATGACTAAATTGTAAATGTAGTGCTTGATGATGTATTTTATGTATTTTTTGTGTTTCCTGTTTGGACCCCAGGAAGAGTAGCCGCTGGGGATCCTAATAAAATACTACATTGTACTGAATGTATCAGATAGAGATGATGTGATGATCAGTTTTCACCATTAGTCTTTTTTTGGGGCATTTATGAATGTGTTATTCAATGTGTTTCTATTGGATATAGTAGTAAAGGCCAAATTCAATATTTTATCAAATCATTTTTAAATATATATTTTTATAACTAAAGGGGTCCTAAAATTCAAAATCAAAGGGAACGTTATAGAATGTTAGCATCTCTTTACTTTACTGATCAGTGTTGCACCTTGTCAGTTTTGGTGTGTTTTGTTTGCTTCTACTGTAATGATATTGAGATGACCTTGGATTTGCCCTTAGGGTTGAATATCCTATTTGAGGCGTCTCACAATGGAGTTTGATGGTTGACTGGGTGGTACATTACATTTACATTTTAGTAATTTAGCAGACGCTCTTATCCAGAGCGACTTACATGAGCAATTAGGGTTAAGTGCCTTGCTCAAGGTCACATCTGCAGTTTTCTGTGGGAATGAGCTAGTAGACACAACATACACTGAGAGTACAAACATTAAGGACACCTGGTCTTTCCATGACATAGACTGACTAGGTGAACCCAGGTGAAAGCTATGATCCTTAATGATGTAGTTGTGGTGTATTTATTATGGATCCCCATTAGCTTTCAGCAGAAAACAAGAAACTGCAGTGGGCTAAGGAATGAAAACACTGGACACTGGAGAATTTGAAAAACATTGCCTGGTCTGATGAATCCCGGTTCCTGCTGTTTCATGCTGATGGGAGGACTAAGGTATGGAGAAAACCATGAGTACATGCATCCATGCTGTGTGTCAGCATTGCAGGCTGGTGGTGGTGGTGTGGTGTGGGGTGGGATTTCATGGCACTCATTGGGCCCCTTGATAAAAGTGGAGCAATGTTTGACTGCCACAGGATATCTAAACATCGTTACCAATCAGGTGCATCCCTTCATGGCAGCAGTGTATCCATCTGCAAAATACACTGCTCAAAAAAATAAAGGGAACACTTAAACAACCCATCCTAGATCTGAATGAATGAAATAATCTTATTAAATACTTTTTTCTTTACATAGTTGAATGTGCTGACAACAAAATCACACAAAAATTATCAATGGAAATCAAAGTTATCAACCCATGGAGGTCTGGATTTGGAGTCACCCTCAAAATTAAAGTGGAAAACCACACTACAGGCTGATCCAACTTTAATGTAATGTCCTTAAAACAAGTCAAAATGAGGCTCAGTAGTGTGTGTGGCCTCCACGTGCCTGTATGACCTCTACAACGCCTGGGCAACGCCTGGGCATGCTCCTGATGAGGTGGCGGATGGTCTCCTGAGGGATCTCCTCCCAGACCTGGACTAAAGCAACCGCCAACTCCTGGACAGTCTGTTGGTGGATGGAGCGAGACATGATGTCCCAGATGTGCTCAATTGGATTCAGGTCTGGGGAACGGGCGGGCCAGTTCATAGCATCAATGCCTTCCTCTTGCAGGAACTGCTGACACACTCCAGCCACATGAGGTCTAGCATTGTCTGCATTAGGAGGAACCCAGGGCCAACCGCACCAGCATATGGTCTCACAAGGGGTCTGAGGATCTCATCTCGGTACCTAATGGCAGTCAGGCTACCTCTGGCGAGCACATGGAGGGCTGTGCGGCCCCCCAAAGAAATGCCACACCCCACACCATGACTGACCCACCGCCAAACCGGTCATGCTGGAGGATGTTGCAGGCAGCAGAACGTTCTCCACGCGTCTCCAGACTCTGTCACGTCTGTCACGTGCTCAGTGACCTGCTTTCATCTGTGAAGAGCACAGGGCGCCAGTGGCGAATTTGCCAATCTTGGTGTTCTCTGGCAAATGCCAAACGTCCTGCACGGTGTTGGGCTGTAAGCACAACCCCCACCTGTGTGACGTCGGGCCCTCATACCACCCTCATGGAGTCTGTTTCTGACCGTTTGAGCAGACACATGCACATTTGTGGCCTGCTGGAGGTCATTTTTTTGCAGGGCTCTGGCAGTGCTCCTCCTGCTCCTCCTTGCACAAAGGCGGAGGTAGCAGTCCTGCTGCTGGGTTGTTGCCCTCCTACGGCCTCCTCCACATCTCCTGATGTACTGGCCTGTCTCCTGGTAGCGCCTCCATGCTCTGGACACTACGCTGACAGACACAGCAAACCTTCTTGCCACAGCTCGCATTGATGTGCCATCCTGGATGAGCTGCACTACCTGAGCCACTTGTGTGGGTTGTAGACTCCGTCTCATGCTACCACTAGAGTGAAAGCACTGCCAGCATTCAAAAGTGACCAAAACATCAGCCAGGAAGCATATGAACTGAGAAGTGGTCTGTGGTCACCACCTGCAGAACCAGTCCTTTATTGGGGGTGTCTTGCTAATTGCCTATAATTTCCACCTGTTGTTTATTCCATTTGCACAACAGCATGTGAAATCTTTACTTTTACTCAAGTATGACTATTGGGTACTTTTTCCACCCCTGCCTACCTGTTCTATTAAAATATATTCATCATATTTCTCCAATGCCAAACCAGTGTGTCTTGTTTGCATCGAAACTGTGGCTGTGTATGAATCTAAGCATGGTACTTTCAGAAGTAGATTTTCCACCCAAGACCTGAGGCCGAAGTCCGACGCAGAAAGGAAGGTAGGCCTAAGGAGTGAACACCCTGTGTGTTCTACAGTGGAGATTTTAGCATCTACATATTTTATTATTATTATTTAACCTTTATTTAACTCGGCAGACTAGCTAAAATTCTGTTACAAATGGTTTTAGTAGTCCGACAATGTCACTAATCTGGATTTAGACTGTCTGCTACTTCAGGTCTAAATAGGGGTATAATCTATACCTTGTGACAATGTAGGACTACTGAAACCATTGTTAGACAGACTTTTTGTTAGCCTTTAAGGCGTCAGCATGCTTCCCAGCCGAAACAGTTGGGAAGAGTTTGTGCATATATTATGACAACATTTTGTTTTCGTTTTGGACTTACGGTAAGGGTTTTTTCAGCTGTTCTGGCACACTTTTTTTTTTTTTTTCTCGAGTCAAGCCGAAGTCTGTAGCCGAAGGGGAAGGGGGTTATTGGTCAACAGTAGGTATTCTTCAATAAAGTATTTGTCCTTAAATGAGAGACGAGTCGTTTTCATGCACATTTTTTCATTGGGAAATACTGCAACAAACATCTTAGTTAAATGTAAAATTGCACTACTAAGATCTCCTCGGCAAAAACATCAACATTAATGACAGATTTCTTGAGTTTTCTGACTATTTTGAGGAAGTGGTTATAGACCCTTTTCCAGTACATGACACACTGACGTCACAAACAGACCGTGACTATAGGACCTAGGCCTTCAGAGGGACCAAAAATCTAACAATAAGTTGAATAATATAATATGCCATTTAGCAGACGCTTTTATCCAAAGCGACTTACAGTCATGCGTGCATTCATTTTTTTTGTGTATGGGTGGTCCCGGGGATCGAACCCACTACCTTGGCGTTACAAGCGCCGTGCTCTACCAGCTGAGCTACAGAGGACCACATAAAAAGATCAGAAAACATAGCATCACTTAATACGTCAGACATTATATATTCTGTAGTCGGAACGTTCTAGTGAAGGAGGAGCAATGCTTTTTGATGACATTATGAATGAATCAAACAGGCCGCGCTTCGGGCTGCCGCGCACACAGACAGAACCCGCATGGACACAACATGACACATAGAATTTTGAAGATGGCGCCCACAGATATGGCAGCTCTGCTTCTAGCTCCTAAGCAACTTTGCAGTATTTCTTACATTATTTGGCCAGTATTTTTTTTGTGTTATTACATTACAGCCGGAAATAACTTTTGGATATCAGAGCGGCAGGAACTCACCTGCCATCACTAGCCGGCTTCCACCCGGTTACGCAACCCTGCAGCTTAGAGGCTACTGCCCTACATATATAGACTTGGAATCACTGGCCACTTTAATAATGAAACACTAGTCACTTTAATAATGTTTACATATTTTTGCTTTACTCATCTCATATGTATATACTGTATTCTATTCTACTGTATTTTAGTTTATGCCACTCCGACGTTGCTCATCCTAATATTTATATATTTCTTCATCCATTCTTTTACTTTTAGATTTGAGTGTATTGTGTGTATTGTTTGTGAACTGTTAGATACTACTGCATTGTTGAGCTAGAAACACAAGCATTTCGCTACAACCGCAATAGCATCTGCTAAATATGTATATGTGACCAATACAATTTGATTTGTTTTGAACATAATGCAGCTTACGGTAGCCAGCACTACTAGCACCACTGTGGTCCTCTGTAGCTCAATCGGTAGAGCATGGCGCTTGTAACGCCAGGGTAGTGGGTTCGATCCCCGGGACCACCCATACATAAAAATGTATGCGCACATGACTGTAAGTCGCTTTGGATAAAAGCGTCTGCTAAATGGCATATTATTATCATACTATCACCAATAGAGACAACAACAGTGTCACATCAAAGGTGAAAGGATCGTGGTGCTGAAAGGACAGCAACCGTAATACCTGTGCACTCCATGGCGCTGAAGGAGAGCCAGTTTTGGTCAAACTGATAGCCAGGAGACAGCAGTCTCACACAGCATCAAATAATGTTAGAGAATAAGCAGCCCATTCACTCCAGTAGGCCCATGAAGTCAGAAACATACAATAGCACAACCATTTCCTTTCCAAAATGAAATTAACAAACCAGCTATTACTTCCCATTGCAAATATATTTTATGACGTTCATCACACTAACTGGTGATACAAAGTTTAAATGCAACAATGTTTTCCAGTCATTGTAAGTGAGGACCTGGTGGACCTATTGGGAAACCACACAATCATTTGGCCTTTTTTGGGGCTTGGGCTCATTAAATGTTGTTAATGTAGGGCTCATAAAATGCATTGATAGTCTTGGATGCATTTAGTCTTGGATGCTGACGGGAGAGGTTGTGTTTTCTCTAGCAGGAGAGGTAAGCTTGGCTTCTTATATGGTGTTGAGTAAAGCTTAAACCATGTATTTAGATTGTAGGTAGGCATTGTAGTTAGGTATTATAGGTAGTTTACTCAGGTAGTTATTGTAGGTTATTGTAGGTAATTATTGTAGGTAAGGACAGTATTCGGCGGACCCCGGCGAAGCACGAGGCTAGCCTACCCACTACTTGGACCAACAAAGCTAGCTAGCTAGCGGGTAGCTACCGGTAACTTTTAGCAACTGTGGTTAGCTGTTTCCAATGTTATTTCACGCTTAAGAGTACCTGTAATTGAGCCAGCTAGCTGCCACCTTCAGCTGTTTTTCTAACCTCATTATCATTAACGTTAGGTGGTGGTAGCTGCTGTACTTAATTTCGGCTACTGATTGCAGTCTGCCAGTTTGGCTTTATACATAGCTTGGGCTTTGTCGAGTAAGGCTTAAGCTATGTATTTAGATTGTAGTTAGGTACTATAGGTAGGCATCGTGGGCTGTATATTATTAAGTAGTATAGGTAGGCATCGTGGGCTGTTGTGGGTAGCTGTTGTGTAGTTATTGTAGGTTACTTACTTTTGTATTCGGCGGTGCCGGATGTAGCACGAAGCTAGCTAGCTAACTCACCTCCTGGATTAGCTGGCGAGTTGCTATTAGCAACGGTTGCAACTAAAAAACAATATCCTTTTAGCCAGCTACATTCGTTCGCAGCGACGCCGTTTTTCAAACAAAGTCAACACAGTAGCCATTGCTAGCCAGCCAACACTACCAGCTGGCTGTACTGTGGTAGCTAAATACAATATCTTTGTGCTAGCTACCCAACGTTTAATCATTGCTGCGTTATGAAAGGTAAGCTTGGCTTCTTATATGGTGTTGAGTTAAGCTTAAACCATGTATTTAGATTGTAGGTAGGTATTGTAGTTTGGTATTATAGGTAGCTTACTCATGTAGTTATTGAAGGTTATTGTAGGTAATTATTGTAGGTAAGGACTGTATTTGGCGGACTCCGGCGAAGCACGAGGCTAGCCTACCCACTACTTGGACCAACAAAGCTAGCTAGCTAGCTAGCTAGCGGGTAACTACTGGTAACTTTTTGCAACTGTGGTTAATTGTTTCCAATGTTATTTCATGCTTAAGAGTACCTGTGATTGAGCCAGCTAGCTGCTACCTTTCAGCTGTTTTTCTAACCTCATCCGAGGCATTAACGTTAGGTGGTTGGTAGCTGCTGTACTTAATTACAGCTACTGATAACAGTCTGCTGTAGTTTACAACAATTCTAATTTTTAAAGTGGAAGTTGGGAGAGTTTTACTCGGGTGGTTCAGTGAAACAATTATAGTTTCTGAGGTGGAAGTTGGGAGAGTTATATATATATATATTTTTTGGTGAGGGAGGCCTGCTCTCTCCTTTCCCTGATGTTTAGTTCATTTCATCCCGATCTCCTCTGCATTATTGTAGCCATCTGCTGCAGCCTGTCAACTATGGCTCTGCCTATCCCTGTTCTCTCCTCTCCGCACAGGCTACACAAACGCCTCACACCGCGTGGCTGCTGCCTCTCTAACCTGGTGGTCCCTGCACGCACCACACACCTGGAGTTCCAGGTCTCAGGCAGCCTCTGGAACTGCCGTTCTGCCGCCAACAAGGCTGACTTCATCCCAGCCTATGCTACCCTCCAGTCCCTCGACTTCCTGGCACTGACGGAAACATGGATTACCACTGAAAACACTGCTACTCCTACTGCTCTCTCCTCGTCTGACCATGTGTTTCTCGCAATACCCCTAGAGCATCTGGTCAGAGGGGTGGTGGCACAGGAATCCTCATCTCTCCCAAGTGGTCATTCTCATTTTTCCCCTAACCCATCTGTCTATCTCCTCATTTGAATTCCACGCTGTCACAGTCACTAGCCCATTTAAGCTTAATATCCTTGTCATCTATCGCCCTCCAGGTTCCCTTGGGAGAGTTCATCAATGAAGCTTGACGCCTTGATAAGTTCCTTTCCTGAGGATGGCTCACCCTTCACAGTTTTGGGGGATTTCAACCTCCCCACGTCTACATTTGACTCATTTCTCTCTGCCTCCTTCTTTCCACTCCTCTCCTCTTTTTGACCTCACCCTCTCCCCACCCCCCCCCCCCCCCACTCACAAGGCAGGGCAATACGCTTGACTTCACATCTTTACTAGCTGTTTGCTCTTCTACTAATCTCACTGCAACTCCCGCCATGTCTCCGACCACTACTTTGTATCCTTTTCTCTCTCGCTCTCCCCAACACTACTCACTCTGCCCCTACACAGATGGTAAGCGCCGCCGCAACCTTCGCTCTTCTCTCTCCCACTACTCTCGTCCTCTTCCATCCTACTATCATCTCTTCCTTCTCTCAATCCTTCTCCCTCCAATCTCCTGATTCTGCCTCCTCACCCCTCCTCTCCTCCCTTTCTGCATCCTTTGACTCCTGTGTCCCCTATCCTCCCGGCCGGCTCGGTCCTCCCCTCCCGCTCTGTGGCTTGATGACTCATTGCGAGCTCACAGAACAGAGCTCCGGGCAGCTGAGCGGAAATGGAAGAAAACTAGAACTCCCTGGCATCTTTTCACTCCCTCCTCCTCTACATTTTCTTCATCTGTTTTTCTGCTGCTAAGGCCACTTTCTACCCACTCTAAATTCCCAAGCATCTGCCTCTAACCCAGGAAGCTCTGCCACATTCTCCTCAACTGCTGAATCCCCCACGGCCTCCCTCACTGCTGAAAATCCCCCCCCCCCCCCCCCCTCCTCCTCTCTGTGGATGACTTTGTTCAACCACTTTGAAAAAGAAGTTTGACGACATCCGATCCTCGTTTGTTAAGTCTAATGACACTGCTGGTCCTGCTCACACTGCACTACCCCTATGCTTTGACTTCTTTCTCTCCCTCTCTCTCTCCAGATAAAATCTTGCGGACTAGTGACTGCAGGCCGCCCAACAACCCTGCCCGCTTGACCCCCATCCCCTCCTCTCTTCTCCCAGTACCATCTCCGTGACCCTTCTCCCCTACCTCACCTCGCTGATCAACTCAATCCTTGACCGCTGGCCATGTCCTTCCGTCTTCAAGAGAGCGAGAGTTGCACCCCTTCTCAAAAACAACACTCGATCCCACTGATGTCAACAACTACAGACCAGTATCCCTTCTTTCGTTTTCTTTCCAAAACTATTGAGCGTGCCGTCTTTTAAGCCAACTCTCTGCTATCTCTCTCAGAATGCACCTTCTTGAATCCAAACCGAGTCAGGTTTCAGACTGGTCATTCACCTGATGACTGCTCCTTCTCTGTGTCACGGAGGCTCTCCGCACTGCTAAAGCTAACTCTCTCTCCTCTTTTCTCTTGTCCCTTCTAGACCTGTCTGCTGCCTTTGATACTGTGAACCATCAGATCCTCCTCTCCACCCATCTCCGAGCTGGGCATCTCCCGGCGCGGCTCACTCCTGGATTGCGTCCTACCTGACCGGTCGCTCCTACCAAGTGGCGTGGCGAGAAGCTGTCTCCGCACCACGTGCTCTCACCACTGGTGTCCCCCAGGCTTCAGTCCTAGCCCTCTCCTTTTCTCCCTATACACCAAGTCACTTGGCTCTGTCATATCCTCACATGGCCTCTCCTATCATTGCTACGCTGGGGACGATACACAACTAATCTTCTCCTTTCCCCCCTTCTGATAACCAGGGGTTGCGAATCGCATCTCTGCATGTCTGGCCGACATATTCAGTATGGATGACGGATCACCACCTCAAGCTGACCCTGGCAAGACTGAGGCTGCTCTTCTCCCGGGGAAGGACTGCCCGTTCCATGATCTCGCCATCACGGTTGGGGGGGACACTCCGTTGTGTCCTCCTCCCAGAGTGCGAAGAGCCTTGGCGTGACCCTGGACAACACCCTGTCGTTCTCCGCCAACATCAAGGCGGTGACCCGATCCTGCAGGTTCATGCTCTACAACATTCAGAGAGTACGACCCTGTCTTACACAGGAAGCGGCACAGGTCCTAATCCCATGCACTTTGTCATCTCCCATCTGGATTACTGCAACTTCGCTGTTGCTGGGCTCCCTGCCTGTGCCATTAAACCCCTACAACTCATCCAGAATGCCGCAGCCCGTCTTGGTGTTCAACCTTCCCAAGTTCTCTCACGTCACCCCCCCTCCTCCGCACACTCCACTGGCTTCCAGTTGAAGCTCGCATCCGTTACAAGACCATGGTGCTTTGCCTATGGAGCAGTGAGGGAAACGGCAACCTCCGTACCTTCAAGCTCTGATCAGTCCCTACACCCAGGCGATGGTCATTGCGTTCATCCACCTCTGGCCTGCTGGCTCCCCTTCCTCTGCGGAAGCAATAGTTCCCGCTCAGCCCAGTCAAAGCTGTTCGCTGCTCTGGCACCCCAAATGGTGGAACAAGCTCCCTCACGACCGCCAGGACAGCGGAGTCACTCACCACCTTCCGGAGACATTTGAAACCCCACCTCTTTAAGGAAACACCTGGGATAGGATAAAGTAATCCTTCTAGGAGGAAGACTCTGCTTTCCCTGTCAGCGCGAGCTCTACCGACAGCAGCGGCTCTCGCACCCAGCGGTGTTCCAGCACCCAACTGACTGAGGAGAAGTGTTTTTTCCCGACCCCTATCTTTGTGGCCTGTCCCTCCCCCTGGGGACCCACCGTTTCCCAGACAGGCCTCCTAACGAGGAACTGTACTTAAAGTGAGTCTGGAAATTAATGTCATATTTTGATAGTTGTCTGCTTCCCTCCTTTCCCCCATGTCGTCCCTTTTTAACATAGCTAGCATAAACGCTAGAGGGCTTAGGTAACCCCGTTAAAAGGGCGACTGTTTTTTCCCATTTTGTCTTCCATTTGCTTCTCTGTGTGTTTTTTTACAAGAAGTACATTTTAAAAAGATCCAAATGATGTGGAGAGATTTACGAGGAATGGGTTCAGGAGAGTCAAGGTGGAAGTGTCGGGGCGGGGTGCATTCTACGGGGTTGGTGTTCTATGTGGAAATAGGGATTTAAAAAATAGTGTGAAAGTTTTTCAGCAGTACACGGGAGGGTTTTTAATAGTAGATATTGATTGGAGGGGTAAATGTCTTCGGCTAATTAATGTCTATGCACCATCGACACCCAAGGAAAGGAGGGAAACGCTGAACAACCTAGACAGTATTTTTATGACAAACAGACAGGTTATTATGGTGGGAGAATTTTAATGTATCATATGACCGAGGTAATCTGGGCGGGCATCTTGTAAAAAATCTAATAGAGATAATATAATTTGGTTGATACTTATAGAGTGGCGCATGCAAATGATCCCGGTTTTCACCTGGGGAAACAGCAGGGCGCGCGAGGAGCCGCATAGATATTATGTGTTTGTTCCGCGTGGACTCAAAGAAAAGTGTGTCCTCTGCACAGCGTCACTCCGTTTTTTTATTCTGACCACAGTTGCCTGTCTGTGACCAGTAGAATTTCAAAACAATTGAATTTGGGAAAGGATATTGGAATGAATAATGGTATTTTACATGACAAAACATTTGAGACTAGATTTAGGTATTTTTTCCAGGGCTGTGTAACCATGAAATCATTTAATTCTACTGTCATAGACTGGTGGGAGAGCACAAAATTCGAATCACGATTTTTATTTCAGAATTATCTGCAAAGATAAAGCACGTACTAAATACAAAGATTTTTATAAGTTTGCAGAACGAACTAGAAGATCCCACATCCAAAGGTAATTTGAAGGGTGGTTGTTTTAGAATAAAGAACCATTGTTGTATCCTTGCAGAAAAAAGCAGTCAGGCCTTTTTTTGAAAAGAAAAGCGACGATTTCATGTTTAAAAGTTCCAACAAGATAACTGGGTACTATGATGAGAAGTGCTCTGCATATGTTTTTCATAACAAATTAAGTCACGGTGGAAAGAGGATGACCAGTTTCCGGCTTTATTGTAATTCAAGACGGGGAGAGCGGTTGAGGATGGAGATGGCATGCTTGTGGGTTGCTACCCGCACTTTTCCTCAGCTATTCCAAAAGCAAACAATTAATTATGAGAAGGGGGACTACTTTTTTAAAAATGTGTGGATGTGCAGATACCTTTAGATATTTGGAGAGCAATATAGAAGGGGATTGAATTTAGATTAAATATATATGGCACTAAAGCGCATGAAAGATAATAAAGTACCAAGGATGGGATGGGACTCTCTAAAGAGTTTGACCATCAGTTTTTTGGGATTTAATTTGGATGTCATCTTTGGAAGTATTTAGAGTTATTTTTGGGTTTGGAGCATATTGGAGGTTCAGATGTGCGAGGGGGTAATCTCGCTACTTTTTACCAAAAGGTAGACCCCAAGACAGCTAGCAAATTGGAGACTGTTAACCATGTTTGTGTGTAGACTATAATTATTAAGTAAAGCCATAACTAATCGTCCTGTCTTCTGCCATGGCTATGTTTTGTTGGTTTAGACCAAACACAAAATGGTTTTTTTGGGTGTGGTAGGGAGTAAAGTTAACCTGGAACTTGTGCAATTTGCACAGAGTACGTTCCAAGCATATTTAGAGGAAAGGCACCTGCCCAGTTGATTACTGTAAATTTGGGACTCATAACAAGCCTTTGAACATGGTAAACCATGAGTTTTTGTTTTATGAGTTTCTGAAAAAATGTGGTTTTGGGAAAGAATTTTAATGAAATGGGTAAAAATTCTTTTATAAGTAACTGGGAAAGCAGAGTAAATATTAATGGGAATATTGAAATGTAAATCAAGCCATTAACGAGGTGTCATACAGGGGGACCCTCTCTTCTGCGCTATTGTATGTTTTATAGATTGAACCTTTCGCATGTGCAATTAGGACAAATTACAACATTCCCCCCCCCCCCCCCAAAAGGCATTATATTACCTGGAGGGGATATTCTAAAATTTTCACAATACTCGGAAACGACCACCATTTTATATTTACAAGAACGACCTGAGCTTGAAAAGAGGTTATCACAGTCATTGATGAGTTCTCTGTTGGCCTCAGGGTCTAGGATTATACAAGAATAAAACATAAATAAATATTATGGTACAGTGGAAATGGAGATCTGGATCAGTATATGTGTTTTGACTGTGTGCACTAGGACCAATGGTAGTGCTCGGGATCTCTTTTCGGAATGAAATTAGAAAGATGACATGGTTAATTGGAAAGAAAAACTACTTTCGCTTATAAAAGATTGGGATCTGTGACAAAAAAGTGAGGAGCGACTATCTTTTAGTGGCAAAGGTGTTAGTGCTGAAGGCGGACCATTCTGCCTTCATTACTCCACCTTGCATATGTGTTTCCCATGGCCGGTGTCGCTAAGGAAAATGTTTCATACTTTGTACTGTTGAATTTCTTTTGGGGGGATATTATTCACATCCGTAGAGCTCGGATGTACCAGCCTATAGAGTGCTGGTGGAAGGGATTCCCTCATATTCCTCTCAAACTAGATGCGTTGTTCTACTCAAACGGTTGTTGTCTTTTGTCGTCTTCTGTACATAAATGTCATATATATTAATCAAATTCTGGTCGTCCATACTTAAGGTTTATGGTGGAGTGGGATAATAGTAAGCCAAAAGCTGAACATTATCCATTACATTTTAAGAGAACATAGTTGATGGGCAAGGAAAAACCCTAATCTGCAAAGTAAAAAGAAAATGAATCAAACCCCCATGCTATATGGAAAGATGAAAAAAGTTTCCAGAGACCGATTACCTTACACCTTCCCCGGCTACGGGTCCGTTCAACATTTTAAAGATCATAATTTTACCCTGATAAAATTTTTTCCCCGGGTCAACGTTTCGCAAATTGAAAAATTCCCCCTGTTTTATGGAATGCTCTTTGCCCCAAAAATTTTGGAAAAAAATTTAAAAAGGATTTTTAATATTTTAAAAAACATTGATTATGAAGGGGTAGCCAAATTTAAAAAAAACATTGGAAAAGGGTGCAATTATTAAAAATTTGTGACTTGGTTCCCCCTTTTCAAAAACCAAAATTTGGGGCCAGAGTGGGCGGTCAATGACACCCTCAAGTGGGCACCCCACGGGGTTTGGGTTAAATTTTTTAAAAACAAGAAAATTTTGGGAAAAAAAAACAATTCGAATAGAATTTGGGGGGTCACATCTTTAGACATAGATGGGGAAAGGGATAACCCTTTTTTGTAAAGTTTTTTATAGCCTATATTACCCATGTAAACGTTTCTGTATGTAAATTGAAATGTAGCTTGTAAACGATAACACTGAGGGGTTTTTCAGATTCCCTTTTGGGAAGTGTATGTTTTTTTTTTCAATATTTTTTTTCCTTTGAAAGATCAGCTTTGGGGATTGGTAGAGGTATTTTTTTTACATGTTTTCTGAATGAGGGCCCTTTTAGCTGGGCAGGTTTCCCCAGAACAGCACTTTTTTTTTGGAGTTTTTTCTATTTTGATACGGTAAGGTACGTTTTTGTAAATCCATGTTATGTACAAGTTATGCACTGAAATTTTTCTGTATTTGAATGTGAAATGAAAATAAAAAATTTTTTTTTAAAAAAAAAAAAAAAAAACTGTTCTTATCGTTTAAAAACTGTAGTCCCCCCATCTGGGGACCTATTTCAATTGATTTTTTGGAAAAAGGGGGATGGAATAAAGGGGGTTGCTCCGTCCACTCCCCCCATCGACCGGTTTGCAGTCCTCGGAACGTGACCCCCCGTCATTGTAAAAATAAAGCAGGGAAAGACAAAAGAATTGCTTTTTTTTTTATTCCCTTAGGACACGTGATTTTATTTTTCACGTTTACCATCTTCATCTCAATGCAAAGATGGCTAGAAAGGATGGGCAAGCAGTCACGAATTGCTATGATAGTATGTGAAGATGATTGATTAGAGCTTTGATCGGCAGAAAATACAAACCCGGCAACTGACATATATTTAAAAACTTTTTAATAATTTTACAAAAACAAAACCCAGTGAAAATAAGAACTATTTCAAAAAAGTCATGTAATGTTTGCCAAGTACAAGTATACTAGTTTTTAAAAGGTTTGCTAGTTAAAAAGAAGTTACTTTTTGGAGTACTTGAATTAATGTGTACAGTACTACCCTCCTGACAACCGGGGTCAAATTAAAGCTTTGGAAATGACATCCAAGTGGGAGAATAAATCACTACACACCCCAGGGGATCGTATAAGAAAAAAATTCAGAGCACCTGTGCGCCATTCATGTAGGGCGCCATTTTCGGGGTGTGGAGAGCCGTTAGAGGAAAAGGAAAACTTTTTTCTTGAAGCGCTGGGGGACGTGTTATACAAACTGAATAGGCCCACATAATTTACCTCGGAGGAGCGGCTTCTATGGGGGGAACTTTGAATTCTTTGAACTTCAGAGTTGGTTTTTCGTTGGGCCAGGCAGTGTTAGTACTAAATCATTTTTTGGGGGAGTGCCTCACTAGAATTAAAAAAATCTTACCTTTTTTTTCGTAATAAATCCCCAAAGTGAAATTGGGGGGCATAGTACCCCTTAAATAGCATTGAAAAAGTTCATCAATTTTTCTCAAAATTAAACATATTCCCCAAAATTTTGAAACATGCTTGTAAAAGTTTTCATAGGGTACAGTAACTAGTTCAGAGGGAGGGGCAGGTGTTTCCACAGCAACCCCCGGGGAAAGATTTTTTCCAGCTGGGAGCAGAAACTGGGAAAATTTTATAGATGGTTTGTTTCGATTTTTGTGGGACCCGAAAAAATCCCGGAAAAATAAAATAAGGTTTTTCTGGATTACTGCTTTTAAAATAAATGCGTTCCTGAAAGTATAGAACATTAGTTTCGGTTCTTTTTTTACGTTCTTTTTTGGCGTTCCCCGAACCGGTTCCAACCCCGAGAAAGAGTGGGGTGAAAGGGCATGCTTAGGTAATAAAAAATATAAAGGGAAAAATAAAAATTTCAACAGTTTACCTTTTTTAGTTATTAATGAAAGTTATTATCCCGAATGCAGGACGTTCACTGTGGTCTGGGGGAAAAGGAAATTCCGGGCGGCGGACATTTTCAAATAAGAAAGCGCCCTAACCGTGCAGCAGGAAGTAACCTTTTTGTCCGTTTTTAATTTTTCTAAGGGATGTAATAGACTTAAAAATTTTAATATCGAAAAACATGTCATAAATGCTAGTTTTCAAAAACCAGGTTTTTTCCCATTGGTAAAATTAGTGATTTTTGTGTCAACCGAGTGAGGAAAGAAAAAGTGATAAAAAATTTTTACAATCACATACTAGAGATTTGCGATTGCTGAGTGAAGTCATAATTTCGTCAAAATAAATTAAAAAATAAAAAAAAATAAAATTTGAGATTTCGTGTTCGTTTGAAATTTATTTGGGTTTTTAGAAAAAAGTTAATCTTTCGAGCTGTTAAATGGCCCTGTCCCTTTGATGTTTGTTTTTTAAAATCCCGTAAAGATAATGGCCCCTATCAATATATTGTAGTTTGGGGAGTTATTTTTTACTGAGTAAATATACTTTTTTTGGGGGGGTTGTTAGAGCCCCGAATGTTTGGCTGAAAGCCGTGGTAAATTTAACCTACACCCCAAGTATGACAAAAAAAATATTTTTATGTTTTACATATGGGTAAAACAGTTTTTAATAGCAATAAGGCGACTCAGGCGTTGCATGTGCCTAACAGCCCTTTTAGCCGTGGTTAAAA
>CM072220.1:74891669-74918652 GCA_036851935.1 Coregonus suidteri
CTTTTTTGACTATTTCTCAAAGCATTTTCATGATGACGATGAGGCTACGGGGCATAGTCTTTTTGTTCAGTTACCTTTGCTTTTTGGGGGTACAAAAACAATGGGGGGCCACTTGAAGCTGTGGGAACAGCAACGGGGAAGGGAAGTTTTATGTCCATAAACAAACCAGCCGTGGTCTGCGCATGCTCTGGGACGCGGTAGGGACCCTCTGGGGGGCAGCCTTTGGGGGTTTTAACATGTTTAATACGTGGGCCTGGAGAAGGAGAGGCCACAGTCCTTGGTAGGGGGCCTCGCAGTGGCACTGGTTATCCTCAAGGGGGGCGAAGAAGGTTTTTAGCTTTGGGGAACGGAGTCGGTGCGGGACGTGGCAGTTTTCCCTTTTTGTAGTCTTGATTGTCTGTAGCCTCCCACATACTTCCGTGTTGGCCTTTTGGAATTGCGACTCCATTTTTGTCTCTATACTGATGTTTTGCCTTTTAATTTTGCCTTGCGGAGTGAGTGCTACACTGTTTTTTTCTCCCCAATTTCCCAGTCACCTTGCAGGTTTGAATGCGGGGGTTCGCGCTTTCAGATTGCTAATGCCCCATCTATCCACAGTTTCAGGTTAGGTATTTTTAATAGTCACAGTGGGCACAATTCCCAAACCCCTTCTGTAAACTCGTCCCCGTTAGTGTATACTTTAAAAATTATTTTCGGAAGCTCCCGGACATTCCCTCCCATGATCAAAAATTTGAAGCGTGGTTTCCGATTGTCAACCCAGATTAAATAGCCCTTTAGCCGGGTACTTCCTGTTTGAGTTTCTACCTATGGGAAAGGGAGGACAAAATGGAGTGTGGTCAATTTCCCAAGGGAGGGGGGGGGAGGGGCCTTAAAACCATCCGGGAATTTTAAATAGCAATGGTGGGGGTTTTTAGCAGGGAGAAAAACAGTCGATAGGTTTCTGCCTATAGGAAGAAAGGCTTTTATTTTTTGGAAATTTGAGGGCTCCCAAGGGTTTGGAGGATGACTTAATTCCATGTATTTTTTTTCTGTCCTGTGGTCCCAAAAGGTATGGGGGCCAAGATGCGGGGGGGCCACGGTGCAAATCTTGAAGGGTAGGGGAGGGGAATACCCTGACTAGGGTGCCAAAACCCGATCCATAGGGGGATCCTATATAGGTGGGAGAAAGGGGCGCCTGTTCTAGGGCGTATGGGCGACCACCCCAAAAGGGGAAAAAGGGAAGGGATTTTTTTTCAATCAATTATACCCCGGAAACATTTATCATTTTGTAATCTATCGTCTGATCTGCCACAGGGGGCCCAAACATGCCCTAATGTCGATCGGGCTAAAGTCTGTTTCAAGGGGCTCCCCCCTTTTGGGGCTTTCAGTCAGGTTGAAATCCCCCAGAAGTCTGAATAACCCCCATGTAAAATCTATTTTTTAAAATTTCAAACCTTCATACAATTCAAGGGGTCTGGGCTTGCCTTACGCGCTTTCGTCATATTTTGAAACCTGAACTAATGAGAAAAGTGGATTGTTTGAAAGAAGTTCTTTTTTGTCGGCGAAAAAAAAAAGAAAAATTGGCAACGAAAAAATTAGGACCTCCAGACCAATTTAATAATTAAACGGGTTTTTCTATAAAGGCGGAAGCCTACACCCGAGTTTTTTTAAAAAAAATTTGGTACAACAAAAAGACTTTCCCACTACTCAATGGATGACGGGGGATACGGGCTACTGTCCCCGCCACAACGGAGGTTAGTGTTGAAAACCCAAAATTTACTGGTGGGGATATTGAAATAAAGGCAGTTTATTCAGAGGTAAATATATCTGGAATCCGTTCACACCTTCGTCAAATTTTAGGGGCAAAATTTAAAACCCCCATTACTTACCTATCGAAAGAGAAATTGCGGGCGCTACATATTTTTACATCGGCCCACATATTTCACTTTTTGCATCACTTACAAAATATTCATGTGTAATATGTTGGAAAGTGGAGTGCCTTTAGAACGTCAAAAAAAGTAACTTGCTGAGACACTTTGGGCCTTTTTTTGAAAAAGACATCGCGTTTGCTAGCGAAGGATTTGTTGTGGCAATGAACTTGGGCTGGGAATTGCCGGAACCTCACGATAAGAATTGCATCACTTGCGAGTCTCAGGGGTTTTCTATCGTTTGCGATTCTACTGTGATTTTATTGCGCACCAATGTTTTGCAGGGGGATCAGAAAGCCATGAAACAGTTTTTTACAGTCATGGAAAAAAAGTCCCTAAAACAAATTTCTCCCAATGTGAAAAGATTGAAACAAGCTATGAAGGAACAAAAGGGTTTTTTGGTCAGGTACGCCAATAGCGCAAAAATATTGCGTATTTCAATACATAATCAAAAGTATCACTATGTAACTCGATTTTTTCACCCCAATCCCTAAGGGGAAAATAACTAATTTTTCCCCACTTTTTTCAAAGATGTTTTTTCTACCAGCTAAAATGTTTATTTATTGCAGTCGTTACAAAAGTTTACTGTCAATAAAGCTCCAAAAATGACGTGGTGTCTCCAATTGTGTTACATTTTTCCCAAATTTCAATGGGATCCATGGTATCCATTTCTGTAGCTCAGCTGGGAGAGAAAGGT
This sequence comes from Coregonus suidteri, assembly GCA_036851935.1. Classification (NCBI taxonomy): domain Eukaryota; kingdom Metazoa; phylum Chordata; class Actinopteri; order Salmoniformes; family Salmonidae; genus Coregonus; species Coregonus suidteri. Next base: position 74,894,274 of record CM072220.1, read on the forward strand.
GCTTGTAAAGCCAAGTAGTGGGTTCGATCCCCGGGAAAAAATCCAAAAAAAGTATGCAAAAGTGACTGTAAGTCGCTTTGGTAAAAAGTCTGTAAATGGATATTTTTTTATTATTTTCTGAAGAGAGCCCCCCAAACATTGTGTGCCGAATTTTTTTAATAAATAAGTAGGTTAATCAGTTTCTGATCTCTGATTGGTCTGATGGTTGGGCGGGTCCCCTGCAGGGTACTGTCCTGTTGCATTGGGTCTGGTCGGGTTCTCTGTCTTCAAAATTTTAGCCTGGGGAGGGGTTTTTTTGTGTGTTGTGTGTTTAACAGGATGGTGTGTGTGTGTTTAACATGATGATGTGTGTGTGTGTGTGTTGTTTTTTTGTGTGTTGTGTCCCCCAGAGGGGAAAACTCGTGAGTTTGGGGACTGAGAGGCCCTAGGGTGGGTTTGTCCCTTTGGGCCCCCGCTGACAAGGGTGACAAGATGGGCCCTTTTTTCCATTGTTTTTTGGATAGGAACAGAACTTATAACCAGCTCTACCTAAAAAAGATCTTAGCAAACATTTTACTCAACATATCATATCCATATTCACTATAACAAATATATTTTTTTACACAATTGCAAGAACCGCCACATTAGCCGGCTACCAGTGTGTGATTTTGCGGAGTGTTTGAGTTAGCTTTGCGAGGGAAAAATGAAACTGGGGCTCCACCCAAACCCCGGTAAGCAAACACTTTTGAGATCACAAAATCTTCTGGGTTTTACTTTTATGCTGCCCCGTCTTCTGTTGTTTCTGGAAAAATTTTTTTTTTAAAAGTGTGTAGGTCACCTAAATCACAGAAAAATTGCCCCTCCTGGAATTTTTTCAGGAGCCCCACTGGGGGGGGTGACACCAATAAAAGGTTGGAACTGTTGGATGGAAATTTGTCTGAAAAGCATTTTATAAAATAAAGGTTTTCTATTAATCATTCAAGACAATAGGGTACGCCCCCCGGACCGCTTGTCATGTGAATCTGGTACTGTAATATTAAATCTTTTAAAATCCCACTAAGTGTTTAAATTTTCTTTGATATGAAATTTTATGCCAAAAAAGTCGTCAAAAACAAACCCACAGTAAAAATAGAAACGGCAAAAAGGTTTTAATTGAAAGGTTTAAAGTTTTGGGGCGTCCCCCGGTTATGGTTTTGGGAACATTTTTAGCCTAGACCAAAACGTGGCCTTGCTGTGGTAGAGAGAGAACACCCTGTATCTCTCACAGAAATAAAACTTCACTTTCTTGATCTCTCTCCCTCTTGTGCGTTATAGACTAAGCCGCACCTCTCTTCTTCCAGCATTTCACTTCATCATTTTTTCTCCCAATGAATAATAGCGTCTGTTAGAATAAATTTAACATTCCCAAAACTACACCAGGGGTAAACAGAATTTTCGCCACAGAGGATCCTAGCTAATTTAAAAATTGCCCAGCTGGGATTTTTAGCCAATCACAAACATGCCACGTGGGCAAATTTTCAGTTTTAAAAGCATCAGCCAAAACAGGCCTTTAGCAAATTTTTTTAATACAATCCTGGAAAACACAGGTTGTAAAGCAATGGATCCCGGGGAAATAAAAAAACTAAGTCCTATTTCCAAATTTCAACTTTCAAATGGCCATTTAGCGAAAAGCTTGTTTTAAAAAAATAAAAACAAAAGAAGATCACTTTTTTGGGCCCGGGGGTACTGCAAATCATTGGGTGAGTCAGGAAACTGAAAGCTTTTTAGGGCTATACTTTCCCCCTCATATTGTACAATTGTTTTCTCTGCACACTTAGGGGGCCCCGGCTATTGTGGATTCAAGACAGGTCGTTTTTTGATCTCATGTCAAAGTGCCCGTCATTTTGGAATTTGTGGGGGCATCTAAAGTGTAAAAATTGCATGAAATCTTTTAAAAGAACAATTTTTTCCCCGGGTCTAGGCTACAAAAATTTCTCCCTGGTGTAATTTTGCAAACGGCTCCCCCACCACTGCTCTATCCCGTACGCGAAAACCCTGATAATGCAGCAAACTTTGTTTTAAAGGTTGTTTGTTTTTTTTGTTCTGGGACCCCAAGTAGACGTCGTGTTCTTTGGGTGCAATCAGCTTTTTTGTCCCCCAAACACCGGTTTATTTTTTACCCAAAAATTCTATTTTGGTTTTTATTGACCATATGACTTCTCCCCAAACCCTTTTTGGGTCATCCCAAAAGCCTCTCAAATTCAGACGGGGCTGGACATTTCTGGCTTAAGCAGGGGAACTCTGGCAGCAGGATTTTTAGTCCCGGGGGCGTAGGTGTTACTGATGGGAGGTTTTTTACTTTGGTCCCAGCTCTCTGCAGGTCATTCACTAGGTCCCCCGTGTGGTTCTGGGATTTTTGCTCACCGTTCTTGTGATCATTTTGACCCCACGGGTGAGATCTTGCGTGGAGCCCCAGTCGAGGGAGATTTCAGTGGTATTGTATGTCTTCCATTTCAATAATAATTGCTACCACAGTTGATTCTTCAAACCAAAGGCGCTTCCCTATTGCAGAGTCAGTCTTTCCAGGGTGCAGGTCTACAATTTGTTTCTGGGTGTCCATTTCGGACAGCTCTTTGGTCTTCCGGCCATAGTGGAGGTTTGGAAGTGTGACTGGGTTGTGGACAGATGTTCCTTTTATACTGATAACGGGTTCAAACAGGTGCCATTAATAACCAGTAACGAGTGGAGGACAGAGGAGGCATCTTGAAGAAGAAGTTAAAGGTCTGTGAGATCCAGAAATCTTGCTTGTTTTTAGGTGACCAAATACTTATTTTCCACCATAATTTGCAAATAAATTCATTTAAAATCCTACAATAGTGATTTTCTGGATTTTTTTCCCCTCAATTTGTCTGTCATAGTTGACGTGGTTACCTATGATGAAAATTACAGACCTCTCTCATCTTTTTAAGTGGGAGATCTTGCACAAATTGGTGGCTGACTAAATGCTTTTTTCCCCCACTGTACATTAATTAAGGACCTAATGGGAAGGCATAGGCCCAACATTTGGGGAGCCAGGCCCACCCATCAGCCAATTAAGAAATATATTTTCCCCACTAAGGGCTTTATTACAGATATAAATACTCCTCAGGTTCATCAGCTGTCCGGTGGCTGATCTCGATTGATCCTGCAGGTGAAGAAGCCAGATGTGGAGTCCTGGGCTTGCACGGTACACGTGGGTCTGCGGCTATGAAGCCAGTGGGACGTTCTGCCAAATCTCTGTAGAGAAATTTACATTAAATTCTTCTGGCAACAGCTCGTGAACATTTACTGCAGTCAGCATGCAAAATTGCGCACTACCTCAAAATGTAGACATCCGTGCATTGTGTTGTGTGACAAAACTGCACATTTCAGAGCGGCCTTTATTGTACCCAGCACAGGTGCACCTTGTGTAATGATCATGCTGTTTAATCAGCTTCTTGATATGGCCACAACTGTCAGGTGGATTGATTATTCTTGGCAAAGGAGAAATGCTCATTAACAGAAATGGAAACAAAATTGTTTACCAAAATTGAGAGAAATACGTTTTTTGTAGCGTCTGGAAAATTCTGGTAAAAATGGGGCATCTTTTATTTTTAGCTCATGAAACATGGCCAACACTTTATCATGTCAAGTTTATATATTTTTTCAGTATAGTTTTAGAAGACAATTAACCTAAATACGTAGTCATTTCATTTTAATTGTCACATGCTTGGTAAACAACAGGTGTAGACCTAACAGTGAAATGTTGACCAAACAATGGAGAACACAATACAACAATTATAATAATAGGTAAAAGATTGTAGCATGAGGAATTAATACACAATGAGCAATGGTAACTTGGCTATATATAGTGGGGAGAACAAGTATTTGATACACTGCCGATTTTTTGCAGGGTTTCCTACTTACAAAGCATGTAGAGGTCTGTAATTTTTTATCATAGAGTACACTTCAACTTTGAGAGACGGAATCTGAAACAAAAATCCAGAAAATCACATTGTATGATTTATTAAAGTAAGTAATTGCATTTTATTGCATGACATAAGTATTTGATCACCTACCAACCAGTAAAAAATTCCAGCTCTCACAGCCCTGTTAGTTTTCTTTAAAAAGCCCTCCTGTAATCCACTCATTACCTGTATTAACTGCACCTGTTTGAAACTCGTTACTGTATAAAAGACACCCCTGTCCACACACTCAATCAAACCCAGACTCCAACCTCTCCACAATGGCCAAGACCAGAGAGCTGTGTAAGGACATCAGTGATAAATTGTAGACCTGCACAAGGCTGGGATGGGCTAAAGGACAATAGGCAAGCAGCTGGTGAGAAGGCAACAACTGTTGGCGCAATTATTAGAAAATGGGAAGAAGTTCAAGATGACGGTCTCACCTCGTGGGGTATCAATGATTATGAGGAAGGTGAGGCGATCAGCCCAGAACTACACGGCAGACCTGGTCAATGACCTGAAGAGAGCTGGGAACACAGTCTTCAACAGAAAACCATTAGTAACACACTACGCCGTCAATGGATTAAAATCCTGCAGTGCACCGCAAGGTCCCCCTGCTCAAGCCAGCGCGTGTCCAGGCCGTCTTAAGTTTGCCGATGACCATCTGGATGATCCAGAGGAGAAGGAACGGGAGGAAGGTCATGTGGTCTGATGAGACAAAAAAAATATAGCTTTTTGGTCTTAAACTCCACTCGCCGTTGCTTGGGGAGGAAGAAAGAAGGATGAGTACAACCCCAAGAGAACACCATCCCAACGTGTGAAGCATGGAAGTGGAAACACATCATTCTTTGGGGATGCTTTTCTGGCATCAGGACGCTTTTCTGGGACAGGACGCCCACTGCACCGTATTGAGGGGAGGATGGATGAGGGCCATGTAATCGCGAGGATCTTGGGCCAACAACCTCCTTCCCTCAGTAAGAGCATTGAAGATGGGTCGCGGCTGGGTTCTTCCAGCATGACAACGACGCCAAAACACACAGCCAGGGCAACTAAGGCGTGGCTTTGTAAGAAGCATCTCAAGTCCTGGAGTGGCCTAGCCAGTCTCCAGACAGAACCCAATAGAACATCTTTGGAGGAGCTGAAAGTCCGTATTGCCCAGCGACAGCCCAAAACCTGAAGGATACGGAGGAAGGTCTGTATGGAGAGTGGGCCAAATCCCTGCTGGCAGTGTGTGTAAACGTGTGTCAAGACCTACAGGAAACATTTATGATATCTGTATTGCAAACAAAGGTTCTGTACCAAATATTAAGTTCTTCTTTCTGATGTATCAAAATACTTATGTCATGCAATAAATGCAAATTAATTACTTAAAAATCATACAATGTGATTTTCTGGGATTTTTTAGATTCCATTCTCACAGTTGAAGGTACCTATGATAGAAATTTACAGACCTCTACATGCTTTGTAAGTAGGAAAACCTGCAAAACGGCAGTGTATCAAATACTTGTTCTCCCCACTGTACATGTCAATCAAATGTATTTTATGAAGCCCTTTTTACATCAGAAGTTGTCACAAAGAAACCCGCCTAAAACCACAAAGAGCAAGCAAGCAAATGTAAGAAGCCATATCATCCTCCACTCACTATCACAAGGGTTAGTAACTACACAGACTCATTTCATAGAACATTAAAACATTGGCAGTTTGTCTACTTGACTTCTTTAGTCTACTCTCTGATCACTCCAGATAGACCAGTGAATAAAACACATGCTGGCAATAATGTGTCAAACCATGCTAAGTGTCAGTAGCATGAAAAATATCTACCTTCATCATTGAAAACAGTTCATCATGAAACAGTTTCTACTGCAACTTTTCATTGCACAGTGGGAAGTTGGAACAAACAACAACTTAATTAGATAGAAACCTGCTCTTACCCTGAGAAACATATTTCCCATCTTCTCCTCCTCTTCTTCATCTTTAATGTTGACATTCAGCTCCAGGGTTTGACTGCAGTCTTCCAGCTTCACTGATGCCATCTCTGGATCCTGCATAGCAAACTGGGCTCCACTGTCACAATCAGGACCCAGTGACTGTAGGGTTGGACTCAGTGTGGAAGGAGAGAGGCAGGCTGGGTAAATCCTCGCAATCCCAGGTACTTCTCTGCCGCTGCCACCACAGCCTCTATTTTCTGGGACTTTTTGATCCATTTCTGCAGTACAATTGAAAAACCATTGCTATAAATGCTAAAAAGCCCACCTTACTGAAGCACATATTCTTCCCATCACTCTCTCTTGGTCTCTGCCCTACTCACAGGAATCCTCTCAAGATCCCTCACCCTGTACCCATCTTCCTCTACCACTCTCTTCACTGCTTCGGCATACAACACTTTCTGTACTACTGTAACCTGGCAACCTCAATCTAAAATAATATAATCGCATAGTAATAAGCCATTTAGCAGACGCTTTTATCCAAAGCGACTTAGTCATGTGCGCATACATTTTTACGTATGGGTGGTCCCCGGGGATCGAAACCCACTACCCATTACAAGTGCCATGCTCTACCAATTGAGCTACAGTTGAGCTACAGAGGACCACAATCTGCCTTTCTCTCACCTGACACCTCAGATCTCCAGCCCGTTAGCACCCCCACAACTAACACACAGAACTTTCTCCACCGATACCACACATTTCTTCATCTCATGCCCTCCTGCACACTTGTCACATCTAGGCATCTCACGCCTACACACTGATGCAACAGGCCCATAAACTTCACACCTAAAACACTGTAGTATTTACGGAACAAAATCTCTCACGGGATAACTGACCTACTGACTACCTTGATCTTATCTGGCAGAGACTATGCATCAAAATCCAGCATGACAGATAATGTATTCTCTGTTTCCCCACGCTCTACGTCTCACCAAACGGAGGGTGTCACAGACACCTGGAATCTTCCATTTCAACTGCACATCCTCAACACTTAAACCTAACCCCGTTATCACTCCTTTCAATGCCACCCTGTTCCGGAGAGCAATTCAAGTCACAATTCCTGTCTCTAATCACGTAATCCGGAGCGCCCGCTCCCTCTGGACAGAGGAGAAACAATAAATCATCACGAGTCCCACTCAGTTACCTTCACCAACTCAACAGTCCCCAACCTCTTCTCCACCTAACCTGACACCACATATGGATCCATTCTCTCTACAAATCTCACTCCCACTGGGCCAGAATCATCCTTGGAACGAGGCCCGAACTCGGAGTTCCTCACCGCAGGTAATTCATCCTCACTCTCGCCAGGTTCCATCTCTGAGCTACTGGAGGACGTATCCCTCTTTATACACTAGACGATAACCTCCCTCACCACACTGCTTCCCTCTACACTCAGCTCCTTCTCGGCGTTCATCACTGCACCTGCCACCACAGTTAATTAGTTTTAAATTGACACAATACCTGTTATCAAAGGTTACAGCTAGAGATGACGTGCAGGAGCTTGCAGTGATTTGTTGTTTTGCATGATGTCTACTTTGATGATAATTAGAGTTTTATAATCTGAGAGGAAATAGAGCCGAATATTGCTAAAAGTCACGCCAGGGTAAGCCTACACGAAACACAGCCATTATTTTAAGTGTTTCTAAAATGAATAAAAAGGAAAAATGATTGGAACCATTTCCCTGTTTGACCGCTAGGTGTTATGTCACCATTTTTGCAAAAATAATAATAATAAAAAAAAAAACTGTATTCAGACTTTACTCAGTACTTTGTTGAAGCTCCTTTGGCAGTGATTACAGCCTCAAGTCTTCTTGGGTATGACGCTACAAGCTTGGCATACCTGTATTTGGGGAGTTTCTCTGCAGATCCTCTCAAGCTTGTCAGGTAAGATGGGTAGCGTCGCCGCCACAGCCATTTTCAGTTCTCTCTGTACTTTGCTCCGTTCATCTTTCCCTCGATCCTGACTAGTCTCCCCAGTCCCTGCCACTGAAAAACATCCCCACAGCATGATGCTGCCACCACCATGCTTCGCCGTTGGGATAGTGCCAGGATTCCTACAGACGTGACGCTTGGCATTCAGGCCAAAGAGTTCAATTTTGGTTTCATCAGACCAGAGAATCTTGTTTCTCATGGTCTGAGAGTCCTTTAGGTGTCTTTTGGCAAACTCACAGCGGGCAATCATGTGCCTTTTCATGAGGAGTGGCTTCCGTCTGGCCACTCTACAATAAAGGCCTGATTGGTGGAGTGCTGCAGAGATGGCTGTCCTTCTGGAAGTTTCTCCCATCTCCAGAGGAACTTTGGAGCTCTGTCAAAGTGACCACCAGCTTCTTGGTGACCTCCCTGACCAAGGCCCTTCTCTCCCGATTGCTTAGTTTGTCCGGGCAGCCAGATCTAGAAAAAGTATTGGTGGTTCCAAACTTCTTCCATTTAAGAATGGAGGCCTTTTGATCATATCCCTGGACTAAAATGATTGACACTCAGGTGCAAGCCTAAACATCATGTGCAAAGGGCCTTTGGGTAACGTAGCACATATTCAATGATATCTCTTTTTCTCACATAGGCTGTTCATTTCTGATCTTTGATACTTTTTCTGGTTTATAAACGTATCATGGTATACTACACTAACGCTATACGTATGGGCCATATTGTTACTTGGTAGCTACTAGCAACAGACCCTGTGTTGTGGATCATCTACCACTATTTTGGACGGTCCATACTGTAACGTTAACATTAGTCTCAGGCTTCACTAACTAGCGTTACTGTTTTAGGTGGAGCTATTCTTTGCTACTTTCAAACAAATACTACGTGATATTTTCACATATCATCTTGCTAGAGAGGCCTTTTGTTGTGATATTTAGGCTACTATAAAGGCTACTAGCAAAATACCCTGTGTTGTTAGGATAGATTTAGTTTGTTTCTTCAACAGATCGTTACATATTTTTCTCTCACTACAAAATATTCCTGCGGTCCTTGTGGTTACTAAACATATTTTAGATATGTCTTTATGCTATAGCTTATTCCATGTTTACATCTTTGGTTAAATGACTTCAAATGCTAAACTTAAATTTACTTTGTGGAATGTCTGTGGAGTTTGTAAACTATCCAAGCTTAAAACAGGTTCTTACTAGGCTTAAACAACTTCATTCATCTATTGTGTTCCTACAAGAAAACTCACTTGTTGAAGGATGAGCTACTTAAAGTATGCAGGAGATGACAAGGGCAAGTAATAGCATCCTGTTTCTCCTCTCATTCTCATGGTGTTATGGTTTTAATTCATTAATCTGTTCCGTTTCAAGTGGATACTATTATAACTGATACAGCTGGTAGATACATTTTGATACAGGGGAACTCTTTTGAATGAGCATATTAATCTGGTTAATGTTTATGGTCCTAATGATGATAATCCCAAATTCTTTGAGAATGTACAGTGGGGAAAAAAAAGTATTTAAATCAGCCACCAATTGTGCAAGTTCTCCCACTTAAAAAGATGAGGGCCTGTAATTTTCATCATAGGTACATGTCAACTATGACAGACAAAATGAGGGGGAAAAAATCCTGAAAATCACATTGTAGGATTTTTAATGAATTTATTTGCAAAATATGGTGGAAAATAAGTATTTGGTCACCTACAAACAAGCAAGATTTCTGGCTCTCACAGACCTGTAACTTCTTCTTTAAGAGGCTCCTCTGTCCTCCACTCGTTACCTGCATTAATGGCACCTGTTTGAACTTGTTATCAGTATAAAAGACACCTGTCCACAACCTCAAACAGTCACACTCCAAACTCCACTATGGCCAAGACCAAAGAGCTGTCAAAGGACACCAGAAAACAAAATTGTAGACTTGCACCAGGCTGGGAAGACTGAATCTGCAATAGGTAAGCAGCTTGGTTTGAAGAAATCAACTGTGGGAGCAATTATTAGGAAATGGAAGACATACAAGACCACTGATAATCCCCCTCGATCTGGGGCTCCACGCAAGATCTCACCCCGTGGGGTCAAAAATGATCACAAGAACGGTAAGCAAAAATCCCAGAACTACACGGGGGGACCTAGTGAATTACCTGCAGAGAGCTGGGACCAAAGTAACAAAGCCTACCATCGGTAACACACTACGCCGCCAGGGGACTCAAGATCCCTGCAGTGCCAGACGTGTCCCCCTGCTTAAGCCAGTACATGTCCAGGCCCGTCTGAAGTTTGCTAGAGTGCATTTGGATGATCCAGAAGAGGATTGGGAGAATGTCATATGGTCAGATGAAACCAAAATATAACTTTTTGGTAAAAACTAAACTCGTCGTGTTTGGAGGACAAAAGAATGCTGAGTTGCATCCAAAGAACACCATACCTACTGTGAAGCATGGGGTGGAAACATCATGCTTTGGGGCTGTTTTTCTGCAAAGGGACCAGGACGACTGATCCGTGTAAAGGAAAGAATGAATGGGGCCATGTATCGTGAGATTTTGAGTGAAAACCTCCTTCCATCAGCAAGGGCATTGAAGATGAAACGTGGCTGGGTCTTTCAGCATGACAATGATCCCAAACACACCGCCCGGGCAACGAAGGAGTGGCTTCGTAAGAAGCATTTCAAGGTCCTGGAGTGGCCTAGCCAGTCTCTAGATCTCAACCCCATAGAAAATCTTTGGAGGGAGTTGAAAGTCTGTGTTGCCCAGCGACAGCCCCAAAACATCACTGCTCTAGAGGAGATCTGCATGGAGGAATGGGGCCAAAATACCAGCAACAGTGTGTGAAAACCTTGTGAAGACTTACAGAAAACGTTTGACCTGTGTCATTGCCAACAAAGGGTATATAACAAAGTATTGAGAAACTTTTGTTATTGACCAAATACTTATTTTCACCATAATTTGCAAAATAAATCATCTAAAAATCCTACAATGTGATTTTCTGGATTTTTTTTCCCTCATTTTGTCTGTCATAGTTGACGTGTACCTATGATGAAAATTACAGGCCTCTCTCATCTTTTTAAGTGGGAGAACATGCACACTGGGTGGCTGACTAAATATTTTTTTCCCCCACTGTATTTCTATTGATAGCCTCCATTCCTGGTAAGGTCCTAATGGCAGGGGACTTTAATTGCACTCTTGATCTTCATCTAGATCGCTCCTCTGGTTTAGACACTTCCCACTCGCAGAGTAGAAAGAAATTACAGCATTTCATTAAGGACTTAAATCTATGTGAACCTTGGAGGACTCAGAACCCGAGTAAAAGGGAGAAGCATTTCATGTTCACATTTAAATCATATTCTCATGTAGACTACTTTTTAGTTTCTTGCTCATTGCTAGTTATCCAAAAAAGCTTCCCAACAATTCTCTCAATGTAGCAGGAAGTGGATATGATACTATTGTTCTGAATGACCATTCCCTTGTGTCATTATTCTATAGGGATACAAAACTAGTAAAAGGATCCTCTAGATGGCGTTTGCATCCCAGATGGTTACAGGACCCAGACTTCTTACATTACGTTGGAGTGCATATAGATGTTTATTTGACATTGAACACTGACCAAACGTCAGCGAGTACCAGATGGGAGGCTTTCAAAGCACATATTTGGGGGCAAATTATACATTTTACCAGTTTCAAATCTAATAAATCAGAAAATGAGAGACGGAGAGCAAAATGAGAGAATTGGAGAGGGAAGCATTTTTGGATAACTCAGTAGAAGTAAACAAGGAATGATTTGGTCTTAAAGCTCAGTATGAAGAACTTCCCACCTCTAAGGCTGCAAACAGCTTAACTAGGCTGAAACAGTCCTCCTATGATCAAGGTGAAAAACCTGGTAAAATTGCTGGCCTGGCACATTAAGAAGTCAAATTCAGCCTTTAATGCAATTCATAATTTACAAGGACAATTATCAATGGATCCTGTAGAAATAAAACCAAACATTTGCTTCCTACTACAACACACTTTACAACTCTGAATCTCCTGAGAACTGAACTAGTCAGGTCTTCATTTTCCCTCTATTTCAGAAGACACTCATTTGGATCTGATAAAAGGAATTAGATGGTGTTGAAATATCTGATGCTATTTTCGATATGAAGGGAGGTAAAGCGGAAGGTCCAGATGGGCTCCCAATAGATATTTAAGGACAAACTTCTAGGTCCACTTTTGGATATGTACAGTGCATTAGGAAAGTACTCAGACCCCTTACTTTTTTCCACAATTGATTCGTTACAGCCTTATTCTGAAATTGATTAATAAAAAAATCCTCATCAATCTACACACAATACCTCATAATGACAAAGTGAAAACAGGTTCTTAGACATTTTTGCAAATGTATTAAAAATAAAACAGCAGAAATACCTTGTTTACATAAGTATTCACACCCTTTGCTATGAGACTCGAAATTGAGCTCAGGTGGATCCTGTTTCCATTGATCATCCTTGAGATGTTTCTAAACTTAATTGGAGTCCAACTGTGGTAAATTAAATTGATTGGAGATGATTTGGAAAGTCACACAACTGTCTATATAGGTGACCAAGAACATGATGGTCACTCTGACAGAGCTCCAGAGTTCCTCTATGGAAATGTGAGAACCTTCCAGAAGGACAACCATCTCTTCAGCACTCCACCAATCAGGCCTTTATGGTAGAGTGGCCAGATGGAAGCCACTCCTCAGCAAAAGGCACATGACAGCCCGCTTGGAGTTTGCCAAAGGCACCTAAAGGACTCGGACCATGAGAAACAAGATTCTCTGGTCTGATGAAACCAAGATTGAACTTCTTGGCCTGAATGACAAGCATCACGTCTGGAGGAAACCTGGCACCATCCTTATGGTGAAGCACGGTGGTGGAAGCATCATGCTGCGGGGATGTTGTTCAGCGGCAGGGACTGGGAGCCTAGTCAGGATCGAGGGAAAGATGATTGAGCAAAGTACAGAGAGATCTTTGATGAAAACCTCCTCCAGTGCGGTCAGGACCTCAAGACCGGGGCGAAGGTTCACCTTCCAATAGGACAACGACCCTAAGCACACAGCCAAGACAACGCAGGAGTGGCTTCGGGACAAGTCTCCGAATGTCCTTGAGTGGCCCAGCCAGAGCCGGGACATAAACCCAATCGAACATCTCTGGAGACCTGAAAATAGCTGTGCAGCGACGCACCCCATCCAACCTGACAGAGCTTGAGAGGATCTGCAGAGAGGAATGGGAGAAACTCCCCAAATACAGATGTGCCAAGCTTGTAGCGTCATACACATTAAGACTTTAGCTGCAATCACTGCCACGGTGCTTAAACAAAGTACGAGTAAAGGGTCTGAATACTTATGTAAATATGATTGTTCAGTTGTTGTTGTTTTTGCTTTGTCATTATGGGGTATTGTGTGTAGATTGATGAGGGGAAAAAAACGATTTAATCAATTTTACAATAAGGCTGTAACGTAACAAATGTTCGAAAAAGTCAAGGGGTCTGAATACTTTCCGAATGCACTGTATATAGACAGGGTGTGTGCCTTTCCAAATCATGTCCAACAAACTTAGTTAGATAGAGCCTGCTCTTACCGTGAGAAACAGATTTCCCAATCTTCTTCTCCTCTTCTTCATCTTTAATGTTGACATTCAGCTCCAGTGTTTGACTGCAGTCGTCCAGCTTCACTGATGCCATCTCTGGATCCTGCTTAGCAAACTGGGCTCCACTGTCACAATCAGGACCCAGTGACTGTAGGTTTGGACTCAGTGTGGAAGGAAAGAGGCAGGCTGGGTTTTGTCCTCACTGTTGATGTTACCGGCCTCAGACTTACCTGAATCGGCCATGTAGTAATAAAGAGAAACAGATACAAAAAGTTATTGTCTTGACAGTTCTGGCACTTTCTTATTCTCTAAAAATATTTTCACATTTTTCTTGTTCAATTATCTAATTCAGTCCTTTGAATTGGACTGAAATAGGTGCTAATACTCATTTTGGGTGCCGGTACTGTTTATATTAAGGAGCAGGAGCTCCACAATACTTTTGAGTTAATACCTAACCTATAGTAGATAAATGCAATAAATGACTTCAAATCCATTTAGTACAAGGTTACAGTTGGTTTTAGACAGCACTGTGTGCTAATTTCCTTAAACCTTGTCTTCACTGTATTACTTCAATCAAAAACCAATTGTATTTCCTGTTCACACCATAGCAACATTTATTGATAAAGACAGAAACAACAGAATGTGTCTGAATATTAGTACACATGTAGAAAACTGATAATCATTACATTCAGCTTCAAACAGTAGTGGCGACCGTGAAATTGTCTCTATCTGATGCACCCGCACTGTCCTCACTGAAGTCTGTTGACGCTGACCGAGAGTAGCTGCCATTTTACCAGCATGGGAATTTTACACAAAACCAATAATATGCTAAACGAACACAGAAATCTCAAATAAATTGATTATTTATGAAATTACCTTGAGAAAATTATGTACATCCACTCAGACAAACCCAAAGTCTCTAGCTATGTGACTTGTAAAATAGTTTTTATCACGTTCTTCACTTGGTTTGACACAAAAATAACACATCAAACCTTTACCAAATGTGATAATACCTTAACGAATGTGTTACCTAAACATGGTATGACATGTCTTTCGACATTAGAAATTTTAAACGTGCTATTACATACCTGTAGTAATAAATAGAAACGGACACAAAGGTTATCTTCTTGACTGCACAGTTCTGGCGCTTTCTTTATTGTGAAGAATGGTGCCCGCCTGCCCGGAACTTCCTGTTCCCCCACTACTAACGGTCCGTGCATTCCGAGATCAGATTACAACATTTCATTAAATTACAAAAAAAGTGTAAACTGTAGCAATTTATTTCCCTTTATAATTATTAGCCTAAGCATGACCTACATCCAAATAATTTTATCTAGGGTTGGAACCGGTTCAGGGAACAGAACTGAAAAATAACGTTAAAAAGAACCGGAAACTAAAGTGTTCTATACTTTTCAGGAACAGCAGTTATTTTAAAAGCATGGAATCCAGGTAATAACCTTATTTTCTTTCCGGTATTTTTCTCCCAGTCCCACAAAATCGCAACAAAGCTCACTCTAGAAACGTATTCCAGTTTCTGCCTGCCAGCTGAAATGGAAACCTTTGCCAGTGGGTGTGCGTGTGGAAACTACCTGCTCCTCCCCTCTGAAGCATAGGTTACTGTATCCTACTGACAACGTTACAAGCATGATTCAGAAATTAGGGAGATATGTTTAATTTGAGAACAATGGATGAACTTTTTCAATGCTAGTTAAGGATACTATAGTCACCACGTTTCACATTGGATTTATTAACGACAAAAAGGTACGACCTGTTTTTAATTATAGTGCTGCACGGCACAAACAAGGTTGTTAGCTAGCTATTATCTGCTCTGTTCCAACGTTAAACCCAACTCTGAAGTTCAAAGACATTCAAGGTTCTGTTATGGGGTGGAAGATGGCACATTGTTGCCATCTGTTGGTAAATGTTTTCATTACTGCAACTCCAGTGTTTTACCGGTGTACTTGAGATACCCTGATGAATTGCAATATACTGAACAAGACTGGTTACTCGCATCAATGCCTCTGCCCTCGTTATTTTAACATTCAAACATGGTGTCAGAGTCGGATAACTAACCATGCTTTCCGCAAATTAGAGTCACCTGTTCTGGTTTTAAAAAAGCTTAGTTGAGTAAAACTTCTCCGGAATTGTCCTTGATTGAGTTTGCTAGTTAGCTTCAGTGTTGTTAGCACCGTTTAGACATGGCAGCTAACATTTCCCCTCCCGCCGTTATGAAGCTCAGCGGAGATTGGAGCACAAACTGGGATACGTTTAGAGGTGAATGGGAGGACTATGCACTAGCAACGGGACTTCGGAAAAAGGACGATGGAGGTAGTGGCTGCCACTTTGAGGACTATAATGGGAGCAGAATGCCGACACGTAAACACAACCTGAAACCTAACAGCAGCTCAGCAAGGTAACGCTACAGCTATTCTTGATGCTCTCGAACTTTACTTTAAGCCAGCAAAGAACGTTATCTACGAGCGTTATGTTTTCGGTTGTTGCAAACAGGAGGACGGGGAGTCCATTGACAGCTTTGTCACTAAGCTAAGGGAAAAGGCAGCTACATGTGACTATGGTGCTTTAAGAGATGAACTGATCAGAGACAAGATAGTGCTTGGCATAACTAATGAGGGCACCCGCAGACGTTTGCTGAGAGAACGTGACCTGACACTAGTCTTGGCAGTGGAGACATGCCGTGCAGCAGAGCTTACGGATATACAGATAAGGTCCATGGAGCTAGAAAGGCAACATATGGACAATGTCAATGCTACATTCAGGCAGCCAATAAAGAAATTCCCTTTTGCCACAGCTAATGCTAATACTACAGCCAACTCTGCAGTAGACAACCCAATGCATGCCGATATTGTGGCATTTCTCATGGACGAGGAAAAAGAACACTGCCCAGCCTATGAAAAAAATATGCAAATCCTGTGGTACAGCTAATCACTATTCGCAAGGGCCTGCATGAAAAGCAAGAGAAAGGAGGGTAAAGTGCACTCCATTGAAATAAACACAGATGAAGGGAACAACAGCACAGAGGATGTATATGCTAGCGAGTGCATAGGGGCAGTAAGGGCAAAAGGAAAAAAATGGTTTGTCACTCTGCTACTTAATAATAAACCACAGCAGGGACGGCTTGTTCAATAGGGCGATATGGGCGACGCACTGCCAAAACGGGAAAAGGAAGGGATTTTTTTTCTAATCAATTATAAAAATAAAAAAAAAAAATTTAAATTTTTTTTAAAATAAATTTATAAAAAATTATATCACGGCAACAGCAGTTATCAGTGTTCACGTCTGATCTGCCAGCCACTAAATGTCAAATCAGGCTAAAGTCGTGCTTCAAATGGCCCCGCCCGTTTTTTTGGGCGATTTTCAGTCAGGTTGAAAATCGCCCAGAAGTCTCTCATAGCCTGTCATGTAAAATCTATTTGTTTCACATTTCAAAGCTTTCAATACATTCTCTATGGGTGTCTGTGGGCTTGCACTTACGCGCTTTCGTCATACATAACGTAACCACGAATGAACGTAACTAAGAAAAGACCAGTAGCAGCCTCAATCAATTCACTACTACTATCAAAATGGCTAGGCTTCAGTCCAACTCGATTGTGTCTTTGAAAGAAGTTCCTTTTTGTCGGCGACAAATGAAGATAAATTGGCAACGAAACAATTAGGACCTCCCAGACCAAATTTAATAATTCAACAGGTTTCTACTAAAGGCGGAAAGTCCTACACCCGAGGATTTTCCAAAAATTGGTACGAACGAAAAAAGACATTGCCACTCACTCAACTGGATGACGAGGGATACAGGCTAGCTGTCCGCCGCCACAACGATGAGGTTAGTGTTGATAATCACAAGTTTACTGGATGTGGGTATGGTGTAATAAAGGCAGTTTATTCAGAGGTAAATATATCTGGAATCGCGTTCACGGACCCGTTCGTCAAACTCTTAGGGAGCTATAAATTAAGCCCCATTACTTACCATATCAGATAAGAGAAATTGCTGCAGCTACATATATTTTACATCCTGGCCCTACATAGTTCACTATTTGCATCACTTACCAAAATATTACATGTGGTCATATATGCTTGGAAAGTGGAGATGCCATAGAACGTCAAAAAAGTAAACATTGCTGGAGACACATTGCCGTTTTGGAGAAGACATCGCGTTTGCTAGCGAAGAGATTTGTTATGGCAAATGAACTTGGGCTGGTAATTGCCAGGAACCTCACGATAAGATATATGCATCAGCATTGCGAGTTTCATGATTCTATACGTATTGCGATTCGATACTGTGATTTTATTGCGCACCATATGTCTGTTGCAGAGGGATCAGAAAGCCATGAGAACGAGTTTTGATCAGTCATGGAAATAAAAGTGATGAAAACAAATTGGCTCCCAATGTGAAAAGATTGAGAACAAGCTATGAAGGAACAATAATGGTGTTTTGGTGCAGGTACAGCCAACTAGCGCTAAAATATTGCGATATTGTCAATACAGTATATCGTAAAGTATCACTATGTAACTCGATTTCTTTCACCCCAATCCCTCAAATTAACGGTAAATAACTGAATTGTTTGCCCCACATTTAGCTAAGATGATTAGCTAGCCAGCTAAAATGTTTTTTTAGTTAGCAGTCGCATCTACAATAGTTTACTGTCAATAACATGTCTCCAAAAATGACGTGGTGTCTCCAATTGTGTTGACATTTTACAATTGCAATGCGCATCCATGAGTATCCACTTTCTGTAGCTCAGCTGGTAGAGCATGGTGCTTGTAACGCCAAGGTAGTGGGTTCGATCCCCGGGACCACCCATACACAAAAATGTATGCACGCATGACTGTAAGTCGCTTTGGATAAAAGCGTCTGCTAAATGGCATATTATTATTATTATTATTATTATTATTATTATTATCTGAAGAGAGCCCCGAAACATTGTGTGCAGACATTTTATGCAATAAATGAAGTAGGTTCAATCTAGTAGTTCTGATCTTCTGATTGGTCCTGATGAGTTGGGCGAGGTCCCCTGCAGGCTACTGTCACTGTTGCATTGGCTCTGAGTCGGGTTCTCTGTCTTCAAATGTTCAGCCTAAGAGAGGGGATTTGTGTGTGTGTGTGTGTGTGTGTGTGTGTGTGTTTAACAGTGATGATGTGTGTGTGTGTGTTTTAACAGTGATGATGTGTGTGTGTGTGTGTTTGTGTGTGTGTGTGTCCTCAGAGCAAGAACTCGTGAGTTGGAAAAGAACTGAGAGGCCAATGGCGTGGGTGTTGTCCTTGGCCACCTGCTGACAAGGCTGACAAGATAGGACCCTTTTGTCCATTGTTATTGGATAGGAACAGAACTTATAACCAGCTCCTGACCTAAATAGATCTTAGCACAACATTTTACTCAACATATCATATTCCATATTCACTATAACAAATATATTTACTACGACATTAGCAAGAACCGCCACATCCTCAGCCGGCTAATCCAGTGTGTGAAGTTTTGCGGAGTGTTTGAGTTAGCTTTGCGAGGCAAAGATGAAACTGAGGGCTCCACCAACCCTGGTAAGCCAACACTTTTGAGATCAGTCAATAAATGCTTCTGGTATTGACTTATATGCTGCCCCTGTCTTCATGTTGTTGCTGGACATATCTTTTTTTAAATGTGTGTAGGTCACCTAAATCATCCGAAAAATTGCCCCTCCTGAGAATTTTTTTCAGGAGCCGCCACTGAACCACAGCAATGCCAGCTAGATTCAGGGGCCACATGTAACGTTATGAGCCTTAAAGATAAAAGGAGGCTCGCGCCCAGAGACAAACTCACACAGAGTAGCACCAAGCTGAAACTGTATTCAGGCCAGTTCATGACCTCTTTAGGCCTGTTTGTGACAGAGTGTGTTTTACGTGGCCAGAAACACACTCTTGAGTTTGAAATAGTTGAGGCTAGTCAACAGCCATTACTGTCAGGTTTTACATGCGAGCGCCTTGGGCTTATTAACTTCACCATCCCAGCTGATCTTAACATTATAGACAAAGTCCAGGCTGGGCCCCTGAGCAAGGAGACTCTCTTAAGCAAGTACCATGATGTCTTCAACGCACCAGTCGAGTCAGTTCCCGGCGAAGTCCACTTTGAGTTGGATGCAGCAATCCAGCCTGTCCAGTGTGCACCTCGCAATGTACCAGTGGCCATGAAAGCAGCTACAAAGGCTCAGCTTGACAAATACGAAGCAGATGGCCACATCATATCCGTCACCGAGCCTACAGACTGGATAAGTAATATGGTTATCGTCAAGAAACCAGACAAGCTACGGATATGCATAGATCCTAAACACCTCAACCGGGCTCTGAGACGTTCACATTACATTATGCCCACGTTGGAGGATGTTCTTTACAAGCTCCCAAAGGCCAGAGTCTTCACGCTCGTGGACGCCAGAGATGCCTTCCTGCAGTGCAAGCTTGACGAGCCCAGCAGCTACATGACCACCTTTTGGACACCCTGGGGCAGGAAGAGGTGGTTGAAGCTCCCGTTTGGTGTCTCCGTGGCTCCAGAGGTGTATCAGCGGAAACAGCACGAGCTGTTGATGGGACTCAGCGGCGTGGAACCCATAGCAGATGACATCCTCGTAGTGGGCTGTGGGGACAGTGATGAGGAGGCAGAATGTGACCATGACGCCAAGCTGCTGGCCCTGATGGTCAGATGCAGACAGGTCAAGCTAAGGCTAAGCATAAAAAAGCTTCAGTTTAAAGTGCCAGAGGTTCGCTTTCATGGGCACATCTTGTCCTCCACCGGATTGAAGGCGGATCCAGAAAAAGTGAAGGCTGTCTTGGATATGCCCCACCCATCTGACGTGAAGGCAGTGCAGCGCTTCGTCGGATTCGTCACCTACCTGGCCAAGTTCCTACCGCGGCTCTCTGAAGTGTGTGAACCACTAAGGAGGCTCATGGACAAGGACACCATCTGGCATTGGCTCCAAAAACATGACACAGCGGTGAGGGAAATAAAACAACTGGTCACCCAGACACCTGTACTGCGATACTACGATGTGTCAAAACCTGTCACGATTCAGAGTGACTCAAGCCAGTATGGACTGGGCTGTTGCCTCATGCAAGAGGGCCAGCCTGTGGCATTCGCCTCTAGGGCACTCACTCCAACAGAGCAGAACTATGCCCAGATAGAGAAGGAGTGCCTCAGCATTGTGTTTGCATGCCAACGCTTCCACCACTACCTGTACGGGCGTGACAATATTACCGCAGAGACAGATCACAAGCCCCTTATTGCTATATTCAACAAGCCTCTCCTGAATGCCCCGAAACGACTGCAGAGCATGCTACTGGCCCTACAAAACTACAACCTCAAGGTGGTGTATAAGCCAGGGCCAGAGATGTATGTGAGTGACACGCTTAGCAGGGCTACTGCATCAGGCACTCACACACGCTCCATGCATGAACAACACGCAGTGTGCAGCTTACAAACAGAGCAAGTGGATGTTGAACACATCAACCAGGCTGACTACCTCAATGTTACGGACCAGCGCCTTATACAAATCAGACAGCACACAGACAGGGACGAGCAACTCCAGGCATTGAGGTCTGTGATTCTGATGGGCTGGCCCGACTGCAAGGAAGAAACTGCTTTAGCCACCAGAGAATATTGGCCAGTCAAAGAAGAGCTCAGTGTTCAAAACGGAGTAATATTCAAGGGTCAGAGAGTCGTTATTCCCCGGTCTCTGCGCCCTGAGATGTTTGGCGCGCGTGCACTCAAGTCACATAGGAGGTGAGGCCTGTTACAGACAAGCACGTGACACACTGTATTGGCCAGGAATGCAGAGTGAAATCAAAGACTATGTCAGTAAATGCACAATCTGCAACGAATATGCCATTGAGCAACAGAGAGAGACGATGATGTCCCACGAGCTACCAATGCGCCCCCTGGCAGATAGTAAGTCTAGATCTCTTCCAGCACAGTGGCAAAGACTTTCTGCTGGTAGTTGATCATTACTCAGACTTCTGGGAGATTGACCTCCTCCCCGACCTCTCAGCAGAGACAACGATCAAACGCTGCAAGGCTCAGTTTGCCCGCTATGGCCAGCCAGATAGGGTAATTTCAGATAATGGACCCCAATTCTCCGGATGTGAGTTCCGAAAATTTGCTGCAGAATGGGAATTCGAGCACGTCACTTCATCACCACGACACCCAAAAGCTAATGGGAAGGCTGAGTCGGCAGTCAAAATTGCAAAGAACCTCTGCAAAAAAGCTCTGCGAGAGGGCAAAGATGCCTGGAAAGCAATCCTGCAATGGCGCAATACCCCGACAGAAGGCATGGATAGCAGCCCGGCCCAGCGCCTCATGGCACGGCGTTTAAAAGCAGCTCTGCCAGTAGCAAGCACTCTCCTGGAGCCATGTGTGGTGACAGACGTGCTGGTGAAGCTACGTCACAGAAGACAGGTCTCCAAGTTCATCTACGACAAATCAGCAAAAGACTTACCTGAGCTCAGGGTGGGTGAAACGGTGCGAATGAAGCCACTACCAGGGGACCGGACGGGCCTCTGGAGACTCGGATCCTGTGTACAGAAAGTGGCACCACGCTCCTACTTGGTCGAAGTGAATGGATCACTGTACCGTCGTAACAGGGTTGACCTTCGGATTGCTGAGCCAGCATCTACTCAGAACTCTGATGGTCATAGGGGTCGCATGACAAAAGACGGAACCCCAGCAAGTCACATGGGGCCTGAGGCACTGGGCGAAGAGCCAGGGGATCACAGGTCGGCCACTCCCTCGCCCATCAATACTCCCATTAGACAGTCAGGTGACACGCCTGTGCGGGAGCCCGCAGTCCACGCAGACAAGCCCCCTGTCTTTTCACGCTGCGGGCGTCTGTCCCAGCCACCAAAAAGACTTAATCTGTAGGTTTCCCATTAGGGATTGTTGACAGACAGAGATAAAAGTGAAGAGAGTATCAAAATGTGTTAAGTGGTTAATATAAAAAAAATACTTAACTGTTCATGTTGGAATTTACTACTAGGTTTGTTTTGTTAGTGATTGACAGCTCCTGTCCTATTTTATAAAAGGGAAGATGTTATGGGTGGAAGATGGCACATTGATGCCATCTGTTGGTAAATGTTCATTACTGCAACTCCAGTGTTTTACCGGTGTACTTGAGATACCCGGATGTATTGCAATATACTGAACAAGACTGGTTACTCGCATCAATGCCTCTGCCTCGTTATTTAACATTCAAACAGGTTCCTCCATAGAAGCCGCTCCTCCGTAGGTATAATTCTGTGGGCCTAATTCAGATAATGCAGGTCATAATACGATGCCCAGCTCTTCAAGGCAAGCTTCCTCTATCCTCTAACGAGCTCTCCACACCCGCAAAATGTCGCACCCTTACACTGTGATTGGCAGCACAGTGTGCTCTGAATGATTTTCTTATACAGATACTCTGTGGTGTACTAGTGTATTTATTCTCCCACTTGGATGTCACTTCCACAAGCTTTAAATTGAGGGCCAGGTTGTCAGGATGGGTAATGTACTGTACACATTAATTACAAGTACTCCCAAAGATACACTTCATTTTAAATAGCTAAATCCTGTGTAACAACTAGTAATTACATTGTACTTGGCTAACATTACATGTACTATGCTTTGAAATAGTGTCTTATTCTTTATTTGGGATTTGGATTTGTAAAATGTATTATAAAATGTATTTAATATATGTCTGATTAGGCTCAGGTAGCATCAGGTTTGTATTTTCATGCTGATCAAAGCTCTAATCAAATCGAGACATTTATAAGCGTTATAATGCTTTTGAAGGACACTTACGGTTTTGGCGGAAAATACCGGGTTACCCGGGAGAAAAGTGATTTATTCTCGGGATGGAACATTTGTAAAACACAGGGGAAATATTAAACGCTATTGCGCATACCAGTTGATTCACAAGACACCAACTAAGTAACTTACACATACGGAATCTTCATTAGGCCTAATGGCATTTCATGTCCATGATAGGAAGTTTGTTGTAGTGACTCAGTAAGGCTAATTGTAAAAGTAACCCTCTAAAGTGCCATGTTTGTACAGTTTTATTATGTGGAGGAAACATTTAGGCAGCCAGGACCATACACCAGGACCGCTCCGTAGGCCGCACTGTAGGCCTAGCTCTTACTGCAGTCCAGTGCCATGGACATCTTTGAAGTTTGGCCTCTAGTAATTTAGGACGGCAACTTTATGAAGGCCTCCTCACCCTGGTCTTATCGTACAAGGCTCTACAGACATGTAAAATAAAGACAGGCAATTTTTTATTGTTCACGTTATTTGCGTTGAATATGTATTGAAGTCAAGTGGTTCAACATTAAAATATAGTTGGATGGATCACACAGGACTGCTTGGAAAATGCGACGGTCGGTGGAACTCTTGCGCCACCAAGTGGACAATTGCCTCAGTTCTCTTGTGGCATCAACGCTACCAGAGATATGTGATATAAGATCAAATGTTATGTCAATATTATTATCTCTAAATTGATTCCGCCACCCGTATTTCATATATTATTATTCAGATTTAGCTGTTCATCTGGATTTAATTTATAAACGCTTTCTGTCATTTCCGATTGGAGGTCAGATAACCACGTGACTTCCGAACCTACCAATGTGTTACTTTGTAACAGTCAAAAGTGGTTATTCCCAACGTTGATCAACTCCCAATCTATGGCAAGATTTTTTTAAAGCATTATCTTTGATATTTGGCGGACAGTTTACAGAGCTACGTTTTGTGTAACCGTCATCGAATTTGACGTGTCCGAGAATGGCACCTATCTCCCCGAAAGCATTGCGGTTTTCGCTTCTTGGCTAAGATGAAGTGTAGTATCTGGAGTACAAGTTTTTTATTGACCACAGATAGTCGATGCGAGAGGCTCTGGTGCCATCATCACAATTTTTGTTTTTAGATTCTGTCT
>CM072220.1:74919152-75001790 GCA_036851935.1 Coregonus suidteri
GGGGCACCCCCTCTCGGGCTCACTTTTGGTTCCGGCACGCCCATTTACAAATGAAGCACTGGAGAAGTGGGTTTAGCTGCCGCTGCCTCCTCCGGGACACTTCTCCTTTCTATAAAGTTAATCAGGCTGTTGATTGTGGCCTGTGGAATGTTGTCCCACTCCTCTTCAATGGCTGTGCAAAATTCCTGGATATTGGCGGGAACTGGAACAAGCTGTGGTACACGTCGATCCAGACCATCCAAACATGCTCAAAGGGTGACATGTCTGGTGAGTTGGGACATTTCAGCATGTTCGATTGTGTACAGATCCTTGCGACATGTGGTCGTGCATTATCATGCTGAAACACGAGGTGATGGAGGTGGATCAATCAATCAATCAATTTTATTTTATATAGCCCTTCGTACATCAGCTAATATCTCGAAGTGCTGTACAGAAACCCAGCCTAAAACCCCAAAAGCTAGTAATGCAGGTGTAGAAGCACGGTGGCTAGGAAAAACTCCCTAGAAAGGCCAAAACCTAGGAAGAAACCTAGAGAGGAACCAGGCTATGAGGGGTGGCCAGTCCTCTTCTGGCTGTGCCGGGTGGAGATTATAACAGAACCATGCCAAGATGTTCAAAAATGTTCATAAGTGACAAGCATGGTCAAATAATAATCAGGAATAAATCTCAGTTGGCTTTCATAGCCGATCATTAAGAGTTGAAAACAGCAGGTCTGGGACAGGTAGGGGTTCCATAACCGCAGACAGAACAGTTGAAACTGGAATAGCAGCAAGGCCAGGCGGACTGGGGACAGCAAGGAGTCACCACGGCCGGTAGTCCCGACGTATGGTCCTAGGGCTCAGGTCTCTCAGTTGGCTTTTCATAGCCGATCATTAAGAGTTGAAAACAGCAGGTCTGGGACAGGTAGGGGTTTCGTAACCGCAGGCAGAACAGTGAAACTGGAATAGCAGCAAGGCCAGGCGGACTGGGGACAGCAAGGTGTCAGCATGCCGGTAGTCCTGAAGTATGGTACTAGGGCTCAGGTCTCAGAGAGAAAGAGAGAACGAGAGAAATTAAGAGAGTGATACTAAATTCACACAGGAACACGGGATAAGAACAGGAAGAGTATCCAGGTATTAACAACTGACCCGCCCCCGACACTAAAAACTATGCAGCATAAATACTGAGGCTGAGGACAAGGAGCGGTCCGGAGACACACGTGGCCCATCCGAAGAAACCCACGGACAGTGCCAAACAGGAAAGGATATAACCCCACTAGGGAGGTTGGTCGATATGAGCTAAATCATATCACGATATTTTCCACTGTCCAGACGATATCGATATGATATCACGATATATGACGTAAAAAAATATGAATCACATTTTAATATCCCTTCTGGTTAAATTATATAGTTAAGGAAAAAATATGTATTTGAACCTTATATAACCCAGAAAGAGTGAGGCATTGGACCGTATGGACCTGAAAAGTTTTATTTGTATTGTGCAAACATGCATTCCGTAAACATGAGGTAGTAGGCCTATATATATATAATATATATATATATATATAAATAGATATTAAGTAAAATTAAATAAAAAATAACAGGAGATAAAGAAAATAAGGTAATTACAAATTCAAATACGTGTGTTTGTTTGGCTACGGTCCGTAGATATGTAAAAAAACTAACCGTTTGAAAACTAAACCTTTCAAGCCTCAACCATCAATTATCAACAATATCAACAAATCTTCACTAGAACTTTCTTCACAAGTTCCGTGCCAGGAATACCAGCATGTTGACTGTTTCTGGCTTTAGTGCTGCCCTGTGACATGTCACCACATTGCCCCCAGTGCTGAATGCCCTCTCAGAGGGGGCACTTGTGCAGGGATGCATAAGTATTTCTTTGCCAGACAACTCACACGTGGAAAATTAGATCCGTGAAATCGCCACCACTCCAAAGGATCAGACTCGCTGTCTGCTGCCGTGCCAGAATGTAGCTATTCAGCTCTTGCTCAATGATCTGCCTCTCTGAACATGAGGCAGGTGCACTGCTGGTCTGCTTAAAGAAGCTCCCAAGGCTCTTCTTGGGCTTCTTGCCTGATTGATGAGCAGTGGAAGCTTCTTTCTCCCTGTCAGTGTGATCCTCTGCAAGAGACGATTTTCCCAGGGCTGTGTTCTCCACAGGAGGGCTTCGGTCTCTGAGGCAGCTCTCACCTTAAAAAATGAAAATAATTAAACTTTATTTGTATAGCACCTTTCATACATAAAATGCAGCCCAAAGTGCTTTACATTTGAAGCAATAAAACAAGAACCAAATGAATAAATACCTTAATGTCCTCAGTTCTCAGCGGACATGTACCTGGTCTTGAACCTTGGATCTAGAAAGGTAGCCATGGAGAGCAGCTCATCTGTTGCAGGGTCAGTGTACTTGTTATTCAAGTAATCAAGAACTTGATCTTGATCTCTTTGGTCAGTTCTGTATCGTCCTTGCTCAGATTTAGAACCTCTGCATTTAACAGATTGATGACAGGCTTCAAAATAGGACACGCTCACATACGCTTCTCCTGACAGGGCATCTGTAAAGTCCTGGAGTGGCTTCAGTGCTGCTGTGAATGATTCCAAGACCTGGATGTCTTGCCAGGTAGGTACAAGGTGCCGTGTCTTTTTGTCCCCGCCAGGACCTGTGTAATGGCCTTTTCCTGCTCCAGGACTCTTTCCATCATTTTCAGACGAGATCCCCACCTTGTCGGAGATTCTGTGATGAGCTTGTGCAGGGGCAGGCTTAGTTCATTCTGTGCTGTCATCAGGGCCTTCTGCTTTTTCCAGCTGTATGAGAACGTGCTAACCACCTTTTTGCAAACCCCTGTGGCCCGGGAAATCGCACACCCCTGTGGCCGGGAGCGTTTTGGACACTCCTCTCTGGAAATTGGGAATAAGAAATCAAAATAATAGGGTGAAAAATAATCAAATCACAATACAATAATAATTAATAATAATGCATTTTTATATAGAAATCACAATACAATATAACTTTTAATCTTTGTTTGAGGATTTACGGCATTTACATTCAACTGTTACACATTTACAAATCTGATGTGCTTAGATTTAGCCTACGGTACATGGCTGATGTGAGCTGTATTTTTTCTTAATAATAAGCATCATACAGGGTAGGCCTAGGCTACAGTCCTGAAACTTACCAATAGCATTGTGCAGCCTGTGTCCGAAAACATCCAAGGTTTGCCCACTTGTCAGCTGCAATGCCTTGATCATGTTCGATCCGCTGTCGGTCGTCATACAAACTTGACGCGACTCTTTTAATCCCCAGGACGACAGTATGTCCCTCAGCCCACCTGCAATTATTTCCCCGGTGTGGTCGTCTGGGAAATAAGACGTCTGTAGGCACTTACTTTTCAGTTTCCAGTCACGTCTATGTAATGGATGGAGGCTTATATAAGGTTCTGTGGTACGACTTGACCATAGATCGCAGTAGGGAGAAGAATGGAATGTTATTTATCTCACTGTAAACTCTGTCCCAGCATTCTGTGTAAAGCTGTGGCAGGCATTTTTGGCTAAAATATTTGCGGCTCGGGATCTCATATCTTGGTCCAGAGTTTGAATCAACTTTCTGAACCCTCTTTCTCCACAGTTTGAATCGGTACCATGTCCTTCGCTATGTGATTTGTAATCGCAGCTGTGATGTCTATCCATTTTTTTGCTCGTCTTCTCATAGCAAGTACCGGCAGCAAATGATGATATAATTGATGTTGAGTGCGAGTCTGGCTTGTCTTCGGGCGAGCTCCTGGGCTTACTGTCTCACGCATTCTGGTGCATTGTTCATACTCACGGACATGTATGTTTTTTAAGTGATTGAACAGGTTGGTCGTGTTTCCACCTTTGCTAAGACAACACGACGACACAACTTGCATAGGGTAGTGTTTTGGTCGGGGTCGGAGATTTTAAAGCCAAACCAGTTCCAAACAACAGAGGTGCCCCCTTTCTTCTTAACCAATTTATCCTCCTGCTCTTGAGCAACATCAATTTCTGTGTTTTCACTCATCCT
This sequence comes from Coregonus suidteri, assembly GCA_036851935.1. NCBI lineage: Eukaryota > Metazoa > Chordata > Actinopteri > Salmoniformes > Salmonidae > Coregonus > Coregonus suidteri. The sequence continues at coordinate 74,923,191 of CM072220.1, forward strand.
GGATTGTAAAGTTTTCCCCCAATAGTTAACCTGCCTCCTAACTGCAGCTGCCTGCACACTTCTTTGTTGCTAGCACTACATGCGTGCAACAAGTGCAGCGACGTGCGCTCATAAAAATAGGTCAACATATTAACATACATTCTTTTATTCGTAAGAACAAGAAAGGTTGGATAAAAAAAAAAAAAAAAAGATGTAGCTACTTAGTACTATCACTCAGTTGAAATTTGGAACAAAAAAATATTGATGCAAAATTCGAATTTATGAATTCTGAATAAATCGCGTATCCATGATATTGCTAAATCCATATCATGGCGCGGCACAATACCGGTTTTACTATCAAACCGGTATATCGCCCACTCCTAAACCCCACCCACTTTGCCAAAGCACAGCCCCCGCACCACTAGAGGGATATCCTCAACCACCAACTTACAATCCTGAGACAAGGCCGAGTATAGCCCACAGAGGCTCTGGAGCTCTGTCAAAGTGATCATCGGGTTCCAAGGCCCTTCTCCTCCGATTGCGCAGTTGGCCGGGCGGACAGCTCTAGGAAGAATCTTGGTGATTCCAAACTTCTTCCATTTAAGAATGGAGGAGGCCACGGTGTTCTTGGGGACCTTCAATGCTGCAGAAATTTTTTGGTACCCTTCCCCAGATCTGTGCCTCATCACAATCCTGTCTCGGAGCTCTACGGACAATTCCTTCAACCTCATGGCTTGGTTTTTGCTCTGACATGCAATGTCAACTGTGGGATGTTATATAGACAGGTGTGTGCCTTTTCAAACCATATCCAATCAATTGAATTTATCTCAGGTGGACTCCAATCAAGTTGTAGAAACATCAAGGAATATAGGATGCACCTGAGCTAAATTTCGAGATTCATAGCAACGGGTCTGGAATACAAATGTAAATAAGGTTTTGCAAAAATGTCTAAACCTGTTTCCACTTTGTCATTATGGGGTATTGTGTGTAGATTGATGAGGGATTTTTGTTGTTGTTGTTGTTTGTAAAAAAAAAAATAATTTTTACAATAAGGCTGTAACTTATTTTTTTGTTGAAAAAGTCAAGGGGTCTGAATACTTTCAGAATGCACTGTATAGACTAACTATTTCACTTTAAACACTGTTATATTTATGCACAAGAGAAAAGGTTGCCCAGCACAAATTAATGTACAAACATGATTTTTCATTACATATTTGTAATTTAGCAGATGCTCTTATCTAGAGCGACTTATAGGACCAATTGGGGTTAATTGCCTTGCTCAAGGCCACAATGACAGATTTTTGCCCTAGTTGGCTCGGGATTCAAACCAGCGACCTTTCAGTTACTGGCCCAACACTCTAAACCTTTAGGCTACCTGTTAAATACATAACACAATATGTGACATAAGTAGAATACAGAACACTTGAAACATTACAGGCCATTTTTCATGATGGAAATTGAAATATTAAAATGTGATTTAAAAAAAGCAGTGGGTAGAGTGGCGTTTCGCAGGCGGTTTGTACGGGCAGTTATACAGGACAGTTTGTGGTGCAGTTACCTCTTCTTGGAGGGAGCAGGTCATTCAGTGGATGGTCAAGAGTGTGCATGTCCTTCACCAGGTGCACTGCAGCCTGTTCTCTCGCCTGCTCTGCAGTGACGGGAGCTGTGGTTGGACTGCTCCACCTCTGGAGATGATCCTCAAGGCCCTCCTCTGCACCCTGTCTAGTTGGGCCTGCTGCTTTTTACTGCATCCAACTAACAGCACTCCACCGTATTCCAGAACAGTCAAAAAGGCGTTTCGAGACCTTTCTCACTGTCTGCTCCGCATGTCACCACTGAGGTTAGAGTCTAGATTAAAATCAAGATACTTGGTTGTTGTTACCACTGGTACTTCCTGTCTTCCTAGGATTAGTGGTGCAGGTTGTGGATGGTCCTCTGACCAAGGGCTAAATGTGCCAGTTGCCATCACCCTCTGCCCTCTTTCGGTGGTGTAGCTGTGGAGCCAGGCTAGTAACCTTGGACACAGTTCAATGTCAGACAGATGTTGCAGGAACTATGGGTGATCTACTCGATCAAAGGCTTTGGACACATCAGCAAGTAACACCCTCACCATTGTTGGGTTTATGGAGTCTGTAGATGTCAGCCAGGAGTATGTGGCTTTCACAAGGGCGGTAGTAGTGCTGGACTTTGGGAGGTAGTCATACTGAATTGTGCACTCAGATAACACCTCCTACTGGCAGGGGACAGTTTTAACAATGTGTTTGATGACAGGGGCTAGATCTTCTGCATGCTCTTTAGTAGCCAGGCTGGAATTCCATCAGGCCCACATGCTTTACGTGCTCTGAGTCTGTTCAGAGCTTGCTTTAACTGGCCAATGCTGCACAGCTCAACCTGCCTTGTAGACATGGGCAGGGGGAAGATGGCAAGAGGTGTGGTGCTTGTCCATGCCTCAGCAAGAAGCCATTCAAAACATCAGCCACGTCGTCGTCTTCAATTCCCTCGACCTGTATTCTCCCTCCTGATGTTTTCTTTGGTCCCAGTCCATTGTTAATGAAGTCCCACCATTCCTTAGGGTTTTTCTTCTTTAGGTCCTGGATTTCAGTTTTGTAGAAGATTGTCTTTGCTTCCTTGATAATCATTTGCACTGTGTTTCTGTATTTTCTCATTGTTTCATTGTTTTCTCCCCATCTGTTGAAAATATTCTGAATTTTCCTGATGGCAGCTTTATTCTTTCAGTCATCCAGGGCTGGTCCAGTATTGTTGTTTTCTTATTTCTTATTGACATGCATACATCAAGTGCAGTTTGAATGCAGGAGTTGAATGTCTCCACCTCATATATGGCAGACCAGTCAGTACTGCCATACATCGTGCAAAGGTCTCCTTTCTGTTCTGGGTTACCAGATGTCCTTTTTTCCGCTGCACCTCTCTTCTCCTCCTGATGTTGTGTTTTGGAGAGAACAGCAGACATTTGTGATCACTGGATCCGAGAGGAGTAAGTACAGTGGGTTGTGTTGACAGATCTAGGATGGAGTACCCTCTGTGGTCTTGTCTTTGACCATTTGTTTTCATGTCTGGATGGGAGTTTGTCAGCATCTTGATGGGCAGGTGATTAAAGTCTCCACACAGGATGAGACCCATTTGGGGAGAGGACATCCTGATCACATGGACAGTGATTATGAGATAATCCACAGTGTTCTGCTGCAGTGTTTTGTCATGTGCCCATGGTGGATGTTAGAGCACTCCACTACCAGAGATGAAACTGAGCTGGGGTGTTGTTTAGGACGGAGCTGAAGACACTCAAACTCTTCTTTCTCTAGGTCAGTTATTCTTCTCTTTGCCTGCATACTGTGATTCACATACATAGCCACGCCCCCTCCTCGCATCCCCTCTCTGGACCGGTCATTTCTGAACAGCTGATAGTCTTTGTCATCAGAACAGCCTCAATTCGTCGGGACATGGACTCTACAAGGTGTCGAAAGCGTTCCACTGGGATGCTGGCCCATGTTGACTGCAATGCTTCCCACAGTTGTGTCAAGTTGACTGGCAGTGGATTCCTACTCCGAATAGCTCGTTCCATCTCCTACAACAGATGCACAATTGGATTGAGATCTGGTGACTCGGAAGGCCACTGCAGTAACCTGAAATCACTGTCAAATTCGTGGAATCATTCCTGGACAAGCCTTGTGGCATGGGGCATAAAATCTATTTGCAGATGGATAACTGCTGCCATGAAGGGATGCACCTGATTGGTAACGATGTTTAGATATCCTGTGGCATTCAAACGTTGCTCCACTTTTATCAAGGGGCCCAATACGTGCCATAAAAAACACCCACCCCCACCACCATCCTGCAATGCTGACACACGGCATGGATGCATGTACTCGGGGTTTCCTCCATACCCTAGTCCTCCCATCCAAGGTCCTCTCAATATCTTTACAATAGAAGCTATCTAAGCACAGCAAAACTGACCAGGTGAACACTGATCAGTAAAGTCAAGACAGGCTAACATTCTACAACACTCCCTTTCCTCTGCACAGTTCTCTCACAGTGAGAAACAATATGATTACAATAGAGTGTTCTATGCTTTCTTCATTTGATCCAATCCACTACCACTTCTTATGTATATGTTGTTGTCTTTTTAAAAAATGGCCCAATCTGTAGAATCTCATCTCACAGTCAGTGCAGTGATAAGTCTTCTCTCCAGTGTGTAACCGTTGGTGTGTTTTTACGTTGCCCAATCAGGAGAATTTCTTGCCGCATTAAGAGCAGTAGTAAGGCTTCTCTCCTGTGGGTGTTCTCTGATGGCCTTTTAGCTTAGCTGTTGTTTTTAGATCAGTGGTAAGGCTTCTCTCCTTTATGTTTACCTTGGTGTCTTTTTAAATGGCCCATTTGAGAGAAATTCATCCCACAGTCAGAGCAGGAGTAAGGCTTCTCTCCTGTGTGTGTTCTCTGATGACCTTTTAGCTCAGTTGATGTTTTGAAGCACTTTACACAGTCAGAGCAGGAGTAAGGCTTCTCTCCTGTGTGTATTCTTTGATGAATTTTTAGCTCAGTTGATGTTTTGAAGCACTTTACACAGTCAAGGCAGGAGTAAGGCTTCTCTCCTGTGTGTGTTCTCTGATGAACTTTTAGCTCAGTTGATGTAGTAAAGCATTTGACACAGTCAGAGCAGGAGTAAGGCTTCTCTCTCCTGTATGTATACGTTCATGTTGTTTTAAGTGGCCCAGTCGAGAGAAACTCTTCCCACAGTCAGGGCAGGAGTAAGGCTTCTCTCCTGTGTGTGTTCTCTGATGAACTTTTAGCTCATTTGATGTTGTGAAGCATTTTAAACAGTCAGAGCAGGAATAAGGCTTCTCTCCTGTGTGTATACGTTCATGTATTTTTAAGTTGCCCAGTTGGGAGAAACTTGCCCCACAGTCAGGGCAGGAGTAAGGCTTCTCTCCTGTATGTATACGTTCATGTTGTTTTAAGTGGCCCAGTCGAGAGAAACTCTTCCCACAGTCAGGGCAGGAGTAAGGCTTCTCTCCTGTGTGTGTTCTCTGATGAACTTTTAGCTCAGTTGATGTAGTAAAGCATTTGACACAGTCAGAGCAGGAGTAAGGCTTCTCTCCTGTATGTATACGTTCATGTTGTTTTAAGTGGCCCAGTCGAGAGAAACTCTTCCCACAGTCAGGGCAGGAGTAAGATTTCTCTCCTGTGTGTGTTCTCTGATGAACTTTTAGCTCATTTGATGTTGTGAAGCATTTTAAACAGTCAGAGCAGGAATAAGGCTTCTGTCCTGTGTGTATACGTTCATGTATTTTTAAGTTGCCCAGTTGGGAGAAACTTGCCCCACAGTCAGAGCAGGAGTAAGGCTTCTCTCCTGAGTGTATCCGTTGGTGTGATTTTAAGCTTTCCTGTTTAGAGAAATTCTTCCCACAGTCAGAGCAGGAGTAAGGCTTCTCTCCTGTGTGTGTTCTCCGATGAAGTTTTAGCTCAGTTGATGTTTTGAAGCACTTTACACAGTCAGAGCAGGAATAAGGCTTCTCTCCTGTGTGTGTTCTCTGATGAACTTTTAGCTCAGTTGATGTTCTGAAGCACTTTACACAGTCAGAGCAGGAATAAGGCTTCTCTCCTGTGTGTGTTCTCTGATGAACCTTTAGCTCAGTTGATGTTTTGAAGCATTTTACACAGTCAGAGCAGGAGTAAGGCTTCTCTCCTGTATGTATACGTTCATGTGTTTTTAAGTGGCCCAGTTGAGAGAAACTCTTTCCACAGTCCGAGCAGGAGTAAGACTTCTCTCCTGTGTGAACTTTCTGATGAATTGTCAGAGCCTTTGATGTTGTGAAATTCTTCGCACAGTCAGTACAGGAAATACATATTCTCTCCTGTGTGTATTTGTAGGTGTAGTTCTAACTTTGATAGAATTGAGAAACTCTCCTCACAATGTGAGCAATGGTGAGACCTCTTAGCTCTGTGATCTTCCTGCTGTTGCTCACTGGATGTAGAGAATGTCTCAACATGGTCTCCTGTGTGAACAACATCAGAATAACCAGTCAGTTGGTGTGATATACATGTCAATCAAATGTATTTTATGAAGCCCTTTTTACATCAGAAGTTGTCACAAAGTGCTTTATAGAAACCCAGCCTAAAACCCCAAAGAGCAAGCAATGCAGATGTAGAAGCCATATCATCCTCCACTCACTATCACAAGGGTTAGTAACTACACAGACTAATTTAATAGACTTTAAAACACTGGCAGTTTGTCTACTTCACTTCTTTAGTCTACTCTCTGAGCACTCCAGATAGCCCAGTGAATAAAACACATGCTGGCAATACTGGTGTCAAACCATGCAAGTCTCAGTAGCACAAAATAACATCTACCTTTTCATACAAACTGATCATCATGAAACAGTTCAACTGCAACTTTCAGTGAGAAGTTGGAATGAATAACACAAACTTAGTTAGATAGAACCTGCTCTTACCATGAGAAACAGATTTCCCAATCTTCTCCTCCTCTTCTTCATCTTTAATGTTGACATTCAACTCCAGTGTTTGACTGCAGTCTTCCAGCTTCACTGATGCCATCTCTAGATCCTGCGGTGCAAACTGGGCTCCACTGTCGCAATCAGGACCCAGTGACTGTAGGTTTGGACTCAGTGTGGAAGGAGAGAGGCAGGCTGGGTTTGTTCTCACTATTGATGTTACCGGCCTCAGATTTAATTCTAGTTGTCCTGTAGTAACAATGAGAAACAGACACAAAGTTATTGTCTTCACAATTCTGGCACTTTCTTTATTCTCTAAAAATATATTATATTTCTTCTTGTTAAATTATCTAATTCAGTGCTTGACTTGGACTGAAATAGGTGCCGGTACTGTTTATATTTAGGTGCAGGAGCTCCACAATACTGTTGAGCTAATATTCTATAAGAGGAACATGAGCTCAAGCACTAGATATTTGAGGTGCCGGTACTTAACCTATAGCAGATTTTCCCAAATTCACATACAGTACCATTTAAAAGTTTTAGAACACCTAATCAATCCAGGGTTTTTCTTTATTTTTACTACACTGCTCAAAAGAATAAAGGGAACACTTAAACAACACAATGTAACTCCAAGTCAATCACACTTCTGTGAAATCAAACTGTCCACTTAGGAAGCAACACTGATTGACAATACATTTCACATGCTGTTGTGCAAATGGAATAAACAACAGGTGGAAATTATAGGCAATTAGCAAGACACCCCCAATAAAATGACTGGTTTTGCAGGTGGTGACCACAGACCACTTCTCAGTTCCTATGCTTCCTGGCTGATGTTTTGGTCACTTTTGAATGCTGGTGGTGCTTTCACTCTAGTGGTAGCATGAGACGGAGTCTACAACCCACACAAGTGGCTCAGGTAGTGCAGCTCATCCAGGATGGCACATCAATGCGAGCTGTGGCAAGAAGGTTTGCTATGTCTGTCAGCGTAGTGTCCAGAGCATGGAGGCGCTACCAGGAGACAGGCCAGTACATCAGGAGATGTGGAGGAGGCCGTAGGAGGGCAACAACCCAGCAGCAGGACTGCTACCTCCGCCTTTGTGCAAGGAGGAGCAGGAGGAGCACTGCCAGAGCCCTGCAAAATGACCTCCAGCAGGCCACAAATGTGCATGTGTCTGCTCAAACGGTCAGAAACAGACTCCATGAGGGTGGTATGAGGGCCCGACGTCCACAGGTGGGGGTTGTGCTTACAGCCCAACACCGTGCAGGACGTTTGGCATTTGCCAGAGAACACCAAGATTGGCAAATTCGCCACTGGCGCCCTGTGCTCCTCACAGATGAAAGCAGGTTCACACTGAGCACATGTGACAGACGTGACAGAGTCTGGAGACGCTGTGGAGAACGTTCTGCTGCCTGCAACATCCTCCAGCATGACCGGTTTGGCGGTGGGTCAGTCATGGTGTGGGGCGGCATTTCTTTGGGGGGCCGCACAGCCCTCCATGTGCTCGCCAGAGGTAGCCTGACTTCCATTAGGTACCGAGATGAGATCCTCAAACCCCTTGTGAGACCATATGCTGGTGCGGTTGGCCCTGGGTTCCTCCTAATGCAAGACAATGCTAGACCTCATGTGGCTGGAGTGTGTCAGCAGTTCCTGCAAGAGGAAGGCATTGATGCTATGGACTAGCCCGCCCGTCCCCATTTTTTGTGTTATTTTGTTGTCAGCACATTCAACTATGTAAAGAAAAAAGTATTTTAATAAGATTATTTCATTCATTCAGATCTAGGATGTGCTATTTTAGTGTTCCCTTTGTTGCAAATGTTTCTTAAAATCACGTAATTTTGAAGGAACGCAAAGGCGAACTGAGTTATTGCACACGAGCGCTTCACAGAGGAGGCGTTCCCTAACAGAAATATGCAGATGTTTGCTAGAACACGCCAATAGGATCTCGCTAGCTCGTGCTTGGCTCTGCCCACTATGACTCATCTGTTCCCTTTGGAAACGACCAGCTGTGGTCTATCTTGGTTTAGTTATAAAAAATCATTGGTGCAACCGTCCGTGCGTTCAGGGATCCTTGGGATGGCCCTACCCCATTATATGAGAAGGGTGGTGCTTAATTTGAGCTGGATCCTCCGGTACCTCTCAGTTTTGTAGTCTATGGTTCCGGAACCCATTTGCCAGAATCAGGTAGCCTACCTCTTGTGTGAAGAAAAATTATTTCCACTGTTTGCAATGTAAAAATCAGAATAAAAGAAATCAGCGTAATTACATTTAGATTCTTCTGTAATTGTCATGCCCCTAAAAAAACGTCATGTGAAACGTGCATGATATTCTAAGAATTGGTTAATGTTGGGCCGTCTTGGGTTTATGGTTTGCGCAACATTGTACCCTAGACCAAGGCGTGGCCATTGCTGTGGTGAGAGAGAGAAGCACGCCTGTATCTCTCACAGAAATACAATGACATTCACTTTCTATGATCTCTCTCCCTCTCTGTGCTGTTATAGACATAAGCCGGCAACTCTCTTCTCTCCAGCATTGCACTTCATCATTTATCTCCTAATAGAATAATAGCTGTGGGAAGTGTGCTGGAGGTGCTGCCGCACTCTGCAGTCTGTTCAGAAAGAAATTAAATAATTCCCAATACTACACCAGGAGTAAGCCTAGAATTTCGCCACAGAGGATCCATAGCTAATTTTTTTTTAAATAGCCAAAAATAGCCTAGCAGTGGATTGTGTGTAGCCAAATCACAAGGCATGCCTAACGTGTGGCAAATCTGTCTGTTAACAGCATGCAGCCAAAACAGGCCTTTCACAAATATTTCTAATACAATCGCTGGAAAACACAGGTTGTAAAGCAAATGGATCCTGCTGAAAATAAATACTAATGTCTGTATGTTACCAAGTTATCAACTTCCAAATATGACTCAAGACAAGGTCGTTTTTTTTTATATCTCAGATTCTCAGTGTCAAAGTAGCCTGTCATTTTGGTCATTTGTGAGGTATTAAAAAAGATTCTGCTCAAGTCTCCAGTCATCTAAAATGATGTAGAATTGCATAAAATCCATTTATAAAAAGAACACATTTTTCCCGGACTCTAGGCTACAAAAAATGTACTCCATGTGTGTAACTTCTGCAAGCGGCTCCACACCACTGCTCTATGCCCGTACGCGAAAGCCATGATAATGCATGCAATGCTTTGTTATAAAGGTTGTTTGTTTTTATCCGTTCTGGTACCTCAGAGCCCCCCAGGTCAACCCCCTCTCGTGCTCACTTTTGGTTCCGGCGCCGCCCAATTTACAAATGAAGCACTGGAGAAGTGGGTAGCTGCCGCTGCCTCCTCCGGGACACTTCTCCTTTGCATAAAGTTAATCAGGCTGTTGATTGTGCCTGTGGAATGTTGTCCCACTCCTCTTCAATGGCTTGGATATTGGTGGGAACTGGAAGAAGCTGTGGTACACGGCGATCCAGACCATCCCAAACATGCTCAAAGGGTGACATGTCTGGTGAGTATGCAGGCCATGGAAGAATTGGGACATTTTCAGCATGTTCAATTGTGTACAGATCCTTGTGACATGGGGCTGTGCATCATCATGATGAAACATAAGGTGATGGAGGTGGATGAATGGCAGGACAATGGGCCTCAGGATCTTGTTATGGCATCTCTGTGCATTCAAACTGCCATCGATAAAATGCAATTGTGTTAGTTGTCTGTAGCGGAACATTTTCTGGCAACAGTAGTCCTTGCAGGGCTTCTGCCGTGAAGTCTTGGAGGCCCCAAAAACTTATCAGCTGCAGATATAATGATGTCCAGCTTCTTGGACTTCTTGGCAGTACAATTAATAACTGTGGCTGTAAATACTAAAAAAATCCACCTTCCAAAATAAGTGTATCCAGATCACTTGATTGACGTACAACATTTGCAACTGGTTGCAGTGCATCCACCGCCATATCTTCTTCAGAACTGTGGCCTCTTGCCCCTATAACTCTCTTCGCCGCCTCCACATAGGAGATTTGCTGTACAGCCCTGATCCTTGACACCTCAACCTCTTTCACCCTAACAGGGCACTCTGGGAATTCAGGAATATGACCCCCACCACAGTTACAACATTTTACATTCACATGCTCTTCAATAACATATTCCTTCCGTCTTTGTACATTTCTTGCATTGCATCAGGTTTTACACAAACTCTCTTATGGGGTATATTATATATCCCAGCTTTACATAGGGTGGTAGATACTCTTCATCAAACATCAATAATAAAGATGAACGCTGCTCCTTTTTCACATTCTCCATACGGGTCAAGCGACGTGCATTTGCATCCTTCTTCTTCGGGATTTGGTTGGCAGAGCGCATTCAACTTTTAGGTGCATAAACCGCCATCTACTGTACTGGTGTGTGAGGCCATTCACAGCCTATATACATTAAATTCATTGATACGGTAATTAATACAAAATTGCAGTATTAGCCTGCTCTAAAAAATTTGAGGGTAAATGTTCTTGGTTCGTGCAGATGACTGACCTCCTCAGACCAATTGGCAATACACCCAGAACATTGTTCTGGGATCCAAAAGGGATATCTCAGTTTCAAGGTCTCAGCTTGGAGAGAAGAAGCCTTGTGAGGTATTGGTCGGTCACATGCAGGAACCAAATGTTAACGATTAATTCATTATTAATCAAGCTAAAATCATGCAAATATAACTTGTCTGTGTAAGCAGTATATAGGACAACTAACGGGACTGCCCCGGCAGAGCTCCCGACCGACATGTACTATGGTGCTTTTAAGTTTGTTGGAAACTCTCCAGCTTGCTGATAAAAAATAATGATTAATTTAAGTTTGACTTTGAGTCCCTTCGTGGCGATTTTCCACGACAAAAACCCACCACCCCATTCCACTATTTAACACCATCTAGTCCTACGCCAGACCACTAACACTCAACACCCCCTGCAGCTGTTCTGCAGTAAATCCTCGCAATCCCAAGTACTTCTCTGCCGCTACCACCACAGCCTCTATTTTCTGGGACTTTTTGATCAATTTCTCCAGTACAATTGAAAACCATTGCTTTAAATGCTAAAAAGCCCACCTTACTGAAGCACATATTTTTCCCATCACTCTCTCTTGGTCTCTGCCTACTCACAGGAATCCTCTCAAGATCCCTCACCCTGTACCCATCTTCCTCTACCACTCTCTTCACTGCTTCTGCTACAACACTTTCTGTACTACTGTAACCCTGGCAACCTCAATCAAAATAATAATAATAATAATAATAATAATAAGCCATTTAGCAGACGCTTTTATCCAAAAGCGACTTAGTCATGCGCATACATTTTTACGTATGGGTGGTCCCGGGGATTGAACCCACTACCCGTTACAAGTGCCATGCTCTACCAATGAGCTACAGTTTGAGCTATAGAGGACCACAATCTGCCTTTCTCTCACCTGACACCTCAGAATATCCAGCCCGTTAGCACCCCCACAACTAACACACAGAACTTTCTCCACTGATACCACACATTTCTTCATCTCATGCCCTCCTGCACACTTGTCACATCTAGGCATCTCACGCCTACACACTGATGCAACAGGCCCATAAACTTCACACCTAAAACACTGTAGTATTTACGGAACAAAATCGCTCACGGGATAACTGACCTACTGACTACCTTGATCTTATCTGGCAGAGACTATGCATCAAAATCCAGCATGACAGATAATGTATTCTCTGTTTCTCCACGCTCTACGTCTCACCAAACGGAGGGTGTCACAGACACCTGGAATCTTCCATTTCAACTGCACATCCTCAACACTTAAACCTAACCCCGTTATCACTCCTTTCAATGTCACCCTGTTCCGGAGAGCAATTCAAGTCACAATTCCTGTCTCTAATCACGTAATCCGCAGCGCCCGCTCCCTCTGGACAGAGGAGAAACAATAAATCATCACGAGTCCACTCAGAGTTACCTTCACCAACTCAACAGTCCCCAACCTCTTCTCCACCTAACCTGACACCACATATGGATCCATTCTCTCTACAAATCTGACTACCACTGGGCCAGAATCATCCTTACCATCCTTGGAACGAGGCCCGAACTCGGAGTTCCTCACCGCAAGTAATTCATCCTCACTCTCGCCAGGTTCCATCTCTGAGCTACTGGAGGACGTATCCCTCTTTTTACACTAGACGATAACCTCCCTCAACACACTGCTTCCCTCTACACTCAGCTCTTCTCAGCGGTCATCACTGCACCTGCCACCACAGTTAATTAGTTTTTAAATTGACACAAATACCTGTTATCAAAGGTTACAGCTAGAGATGACGTGCAGGAGCTTGCAGTGTTGTGTTTTTTTGCATGATGTCTACTTTGATGATAGAGTTTTATAATCTGAAAGGAAATAGAGCCGAATATTGCTAAAAGTCACGCCAGGGTAAGCCTACACGAAACCCAGCCATTATTTTAAGTGTTTTCTAAAATGAATAAAAAGGAAAAATAATTGGAACCATTTCCCTGTTTGACCGCTAGGTGTTATGTTCACCATTTTTTGCAAAAATAATAATAATAATAAAAAAACTGTATTCAGATTTTATTCAGTTACTTTGTTGAAGCTCCTTTGGCAGTGATTACAGCTTCAAGTCTTCTTGGGTATAACGCTACAAGCTTGCATACCTGTATTTGGGGAGTTTCTCTGCAGATCCTCTCAAGCTTGTCAGGTAAGATGGGTAGTGTCGCCGCACAGCAGCTATTTCAGTTCTCTCTGTACTTTGCTCCGTTCATCTTTCCCTCGATCCTGACTAGTCTCCCAGTCCCTGCCACTGAAAAACATCCCCACAGCATGATGCTGCCACCACCATGCTTCGCCGTTGGGATGGTGCCAGGATTCCTACAGACGTGACGCTTGGCATTCAGGCCAAAGAGTTCAATTTTGGTTTCATCAGACCAGAGAATCTTGTTTCTCATGGTCTGAGAGTCCGTTAGGTGTCTTTTGGCAAACTCCCAGCGGGCAATCATGTGCCTTTTCATGAGGAGTGGCTTCCGTCTGGCCACTCTACCATAAAGGCCTGATAGGTGGAGTGCTGCAGAGATGGCTGTCCTTCTGGAAGTTTCTCCCATCTCCAGAGGAACTCAGTGACCACAGGCTTCTTGGTGACCTCCCTGACCAAGGCCCGTCTCTCCCGATTGCTTAGTTTGTCCGGGTAGCCAAATCTAGAAAAAGTATTGGTGGTTTCAAACTTCTTCCATTTAAGAATGGAGGCCTTTTGATCATATCCTTGGACTAAAATGATTGACACTCAGGTGCAAGCCTAACATCACGTGCAAAGGGCCTTTGGGTAACGTAGCACATATTCAATGATATCTCTTTTTCTCACATAGGCTGTTCATTTCTGATCTTTGATACTTTTTCTGGTTTATAAACATATCATGGTGTACTACATTAATGCTATACGTATGGGCCATATTGTTACTTGGTAGCTACTAGCAGCAGACCCTGTGTTGTGGATCATCTACCACTATTTTGGACGGTCCATACTGTAACGTTAACGTTAGTCTCAGGCTTCACTAACTAGCGTTACTGTTTTAGGTGGAGCTATTCTTTGCTACTTTTCAAACAAATACTACGTGATATTTCACATATCATCTTGCTAGAGAGGCCTTTTGTTGTGATATTTAGGCTACTATATAGGCTACTAGCAAAATACCCTGTGTTGTTAGGATAGATTTATGTTTGTTTCTTCCAACAGGTCTTTACATATTTTCCTCACTACAAAATATTCCTGCGGTCCTTGTGGTTACTAAACATATTTTAGATATGCCTTTATGCTATAGCTTATTCCATGTTTACATCTTTGGTTAAATGACTTCAAATGCTAAACTTAAATTTACTTAGTGGAATGTCCGTGGAGTTTGTAAACTATCCAAGCTTAAAACAGGTTATTACTAGGCTTAAACAACTTCATTCATCTATTGTGTTCCTACAAGAAACTCACTTGTTGAAGGATGAGCTACTTAAAGTATGCAGGAGATGACAAGGGCAAGTAATAGCATCCTGTTTCTCCTCTCATTCTCATGGTGTTATGGTTTTAATTCATTAATCTGTTCCGTTTCAAGTGGATACTATTATAACTGATACAGCTGGTAGATACATTTTGATACAGGGAACTCTTGAATGAGCATATTAATCTGGTTAATGTTTATGGTACTAATGATGATAATCCCAAATTCTTTGAGAATGTACAGTGGGGAAAAAATTATTAAATCAGCCACCAATTGTGCAAGTTCTCCCACTTAAAAAGATGAGAGAGGCCTGTAATTTTCATCATAGGTACATGTCAACTATGACAGACAAATGAGGGGATAAAAAATCCTGAAATCACATTGTAGGATTTTTAATGAATTTATTTGCAAATTATGGTGGAAAATAAGTATTTGGTCACCTACAAACAAGCAAGATTTCTGGCTCTCACAGACCTGTAACTTCTTATTTAAGAGGATCCTCTGTCCTCCACTCGTTACCTGCATTAATGGCACCTGTTTGAACTTGTTATCAGTATAAAAGACACCTGTCCACAACCTCAAACAGTCACACTCCAAACTCCACTATGGCCAAGACCAAAGAGCTGTCAAAGGACACCAGAAACAAAATTGTAGACTTGCACCAGGCTGGGAAGACTGAATCTGCAATAGGTAAGCAGCTTGGTTTGAAGAAATCAACTGTGGGAGCAATTATTAGGAAATGGAAGACATACAAGACCACTGATAATCCCCATCGATCTGGGGCTCCACGCAAGATCTCACCCCGTGGGGTCAAAATGTCACAAGAACGGTAAGCAAAAATCCCAGAACCACACGGGGGGACCTAGTGAATGACCTGCAGAGATCTGGGACCAAAGTAACAAAGCCTACCATCAGTAACACACTACGCCGCCAGGGACTCAAATCCTGCAGTGCCAGACGTGTCCACCTGCTTAAGCCAGTACATGTCCAGGCCCGTCTGAAGTTTGCTAGAGTGCATTTGGATGATCCAGAAGAGGATTGGGAGAATGTCAGATGGTCAGATGAAACCAAAATATAACTTTTTGGTAAAAACTAAACTCGTCGTGTTTGGAGGACAAAGAATGCTGAGTTGCATCCAAAGAACACCATACCTACTGTGAAGCATGGGGGTGGAAACATCATGCTTTGGGGCTGTTTTTCTGCAAAGGGACCAGGACGACTGATCCGTGTAAAGGAAAGAATGAATGGGGCCATGTATCGTGAGATTTTGAGTGAAAAACTCCTTCCATCAGCAAGGGCATTGAAGATGAAACGTGGCTGGGTCTTTCAGCATGACAATGATCCCAAACACACCGCCCGGGCAACGAAGGAGTGGCTTCGTAAGAAGCATTTCAAGGTCTGGAGTGGCCTAGCCAGTCTCCAGATCTCAACCCCATAGAAAATCTTTGGAGGGAGTTGAAAGTCTGTGTTGCCCAGCGACAGCCCCAAAACATCACTGCTCTAGAGGAGATCTGCATGGAGGAATGTGCCAAAATACCAGCAACAGTGTGTGAAAACCTTGTGAAGACTTACAGAAAACGTTTGACCTGTGTCATTGCCAACAAAGGGTATATAACAAAGTATTGAGAAACTTTTGTTATTGACCAAATACTTAATTTCCACCATAATTTGCAAATAAATTCATTAAAAATCCTACAATGTGATTTTCTGGATTTTTTCCCCTCATTTTGTCTGTCATAGTTGACGTGTACCTATGATGAAAATTACAGGCCTCTCTCATCTTTTTAAGTGGGAGAACATGCACACTTGGTGGCTGACTAAATATTTTTTTCCCCCACTGTATTTCTATTGATAGCCTCCATTCCTGGTAAGGTCCTAATGGCAGGGGACTTTAATTGCACTCTTGATCTTCATTTAGATCGCTCCTCTGGTTTAGACACTTCCCACTCGCAGAGTAGAAAGAAATTACAGCATTTCATTAAGGACTTAAATCTATGTGAACCTTGGAGGACTCAGAACCCGAGAAAAAAGGGAGAATTCATGTTCACATTTAAATCATATTCTCATGTAGACTACTTTTTAGTTTCTTGCTCATTGCTTCCCAATGTAGCAGGAAGTGGATATGATACTATTGTTTTGAATGGCCATTCCCTTGTGTGATTATTCTATAGGGATACAAAACTAGTAAAAGGATCCTCTTGATGGCGTTTGCATCCCAGATGGTTACAGGACCCAGACTTCTTACATTACGTTGGCGTGCATATAGATGTTTATTTGACATTGAACACTGACCAAACGTCAGCGAGTACCAGATGGGAGGCTTTCAAAGCACATATTTGGGGGCAAATTATACATTTTATCAGTTTCAAATCTAATAAATCAGAAAATGAGAGACGGAGAGCAAAATGAGAGAATTGGAGAGGGAAGCTTTTTTGGATAACTCAGTAGAAGTAAACAAGGAATGATTTGGTCTTCAAGCTCAGTATGAAGAACTTCCCACCTCAAAGGCTGCAAACAGCTTAACTAGGCTGAAACAGTCCTTCTATGATCAAGGTGAAAAACCTGGTAAATTGCTGGCCTGGCACATTAAGAAGTAAAATTCAGCCTTTAATGCAATTCAATAATTTACAAGGACAATTATCAATGGATCCTGTAGAAATAAACCAAACATTTGCTTCCTACTACAACACACTTTACAGCTCTGAATCTCCTGAGAACTGAACTAGTCAGGTCTTGATTTTCCCTCTACTTCAGAAGACACTAAATTGGATCTGGAAAAGGAATTGGATGGTGTTGAAATATCTGATGCTATTTTCGATATGAAGGGAGGTTAAGCGGAAGGTCCAGATGGGCTCCCAATAGATATTTAAGGACAAACTTCTAGGTCCACTTTTGGATATGTACAGTGCATTAGGAAAGTACTCAGACCCCTTTACTTTTTTCCACATTTGTTTCAGGTCCCAATAGATATTTAATGAAATTAAATAAAAAAAAAAATCATCAATCTAGAAGGACAACCATCCTCATAATGACAAAGTGAAAACAGGTTCTTAGACAGTTTTTGCAAACGGAAGCCACATCCTCATAAAACAGCACAGAACAGAAAATACCTTGTTTACAATAAGTATTCAACACCCTTTGCTATGAGACTCGAAATGGAGCTCAGGTGGATCCTGTTTCCATTGCTCATCTTGAGATTTTTCTAAAACTCAATTGGAGTCCAACTGTGGTAAATTCCTGATGGGAGATGATTTGGAAAGTCACACAACTGTCTATATAGGTGAGCCAAGAACATGATGGTCACTCTGACAGAGCTCCAGAGTTCCTCTATGGGAAATGTGAGAACCTTCCAGAAGGACAACTGCTCCTCTTCAGCACTCCACCAATCGGGGCTTTATGGTAGAGTAAAGGGCAACAGACGGAAGCCACTCCTCACAAAAGCCATGACAGCCCGCTTGGAGTTTGCCAAAGGCACCTAAAGGACTCGGACCATGAGAAACAAGATTCTCTGGTCTGATGAAACCAAGATTAAACTTCTTGGAGAATGCCAAGCATCACGTCTGGAGGAAACCTGGCACCCATCCTTATGGTGAAGCACGGTGGTGGAAGCATCATGCTGCGGGGATGTTGGAGAAACAGCGGCAGGGACTGGGAGCCTAGTCAGGATAGAGGGAAAGATGATTGGAGCAAAGTACAGAGAGATGCTTGATGAAAACCTACTCCAGTAAAGGACCTCAAGACTTATGCGAATGTTCACCTTCCAACAGGACAATGACCCTAAGCACACAAGCCAAGACAACGCAGGAGTGGCTTCGGGACAGTCTCTGAATGTCCTTGAGTGATTTAACCAAGCCAGAGCCGGGACTTAACCCAATCGAACATCTCTGGAGACCTGAAAATAGACAGCTGTGCAGCGACGCCACCCCATCCAACCTGACAGAGCTTGAGAGGAATCTGCAGACCCTGAATGGGAGAAACTCCCCAAATACAGGTGTGCCAAGCTTTGTAGCGTCATACACATTAAGACTTTGGCTGCAATCACTGCCAACGGTGCATAAACAAAGTACTGAGTAAAGGGTCCACTGAATACTTATGTAAATATGATTGTTCAGTTGTTGTTGTTTTTGCTTTGTCATTAGGCTGGGTATTGTGTGTAGATTGATGAGGGGAAAAAACGATTTAATCAATTTTACAATAAGGCTGTAACGTAACAAAATGTCGAAAAAGTCAAGGGGTCTGAATACTTTCCGAATGCACTGTATATAGACAGGGTGTGTGCCTTTCCAAATTATCCTAACAAACTTGTCTTTAGATAGAACCTGCTCTTACCATGAGAAACAGATGTTCCCAATCTTCTTCTCCTCTTCTTCATCTTTAGAATGTTGACATTCAGCTCCAGTGTTTGACTGCAGTCTTCCAGCTTCACTGATGCCATCTCTGGATCCTGCAGAAGAAACTGGGCTCCACTGTCAGGACCCAGTGACTGTAGGTTTTGGACTCAGTGTGGAAGGAGAGAGGCAGGCTGGGTTTGTCCTCACTGTTGATGTTACCGTTCCTCAGACTTTTACCTGAAAAGGCCAGTAGTAATAAAGAGAAACAGACACAAAAAGTTATTGTCTTGACAGTTCTGGCATGTTTCTTTATTCTCTAAAAATATTTTCACATTTTTCTTGTTCAATTATCTAATTCAGTGCTTGAATTGGACTGAAATAGGTGCTAATACTCATTTTGGGTGCCGGTACTGTTTATATTAAGGTGCAGGAGCTCCACAATACTTTTGAGCTAATACCTAACCTATAGTAGATAAACGCATAAATGACTCAAAATCCATTTAGTACAAGGTTACAGTTTGTTTTAGACAGCACTGTGTGCTAATTTCCTGAATAACCTTGTCTTCACTGTATTACTTCAATCAAAAACCAATTGTATTTCCTGTTCACACCATAGCAACATTTATTGATAAAGACAGAAACAACAGAATGTGTCTGAATATTAGTACACATGTAGAAAACTGATAATCATTACATTCAGCTTCAAAACAGTAGTGCGACCGTGAAATTGTCTCTATCTGATGCACCCGCACTGTCCTCACTGAAGTCCGTTGACGCTGACCGAGAGTAGCCGCCATTTTACCAGCTTGGGAATTTTACACAAAACCAATAATATGCTAAACGAACACAGAAATCTCAAATAAATTGATTATTTATGAAATTACATGAGAAAATTATGTACATCCACTCAGACAAACCCAAAGTCTCTAGCTATGTGACTTGTAAAATAGTTTTTATCACGTTCTTCACTCGGTTTGACACAAAAATAACACATCAAACCTTTACCAAACGTGATAATACCTTAACGGATGTGTTACCTAACATGGTATGACATGTTCTTTCGACATTAGAAAGTTTAAACGTGCTATTACATACCTGTAGTAATACATAGAAACGGACACAAAGGTTATCTTCTTGACTGCACAGTTCTGGCGCTTTCTTTATTGTGAAGAATGGTGCCCGCCTGCCCGGAACTTCCTGTTCCCCCACTACTAACGGTCCGTGCATTCCGAGATCAGATTACAACATTTCATTAAATAACTAAAAAAGTATAAACTGTAGCAATTTATTTCCCTTTATAGTTTATTAGCCTAAGCATGACCTTCATCCACATAATTTCTCTAGGATTGGAACCGGTTCAGGGAACAGAACTGAAAAATAACGTTAAAAAAGAACCGGAAACTAAAGTGTATCTACACTTTTCAGGAACAGCAGTTATTTTAAAAGCATGTAATCCAGGTAATAACCTTATTTTACTTTCCGGGTATTTTTCTCCAGTCCCACAAAATCGCAACAAAGCTCACTCTAGAAACGTATTCCAGTTTCTGCCTGCCAGCTGGAATGGAAACCTTTGCCAGTGGGTGTGCGTGTGGAAACTACCTGCTCCTCCCCTCTGAAGCATAGGTTACTGTATCCTACTGACAACGTTACAAGCATGATTCAGAAATTAGGGAGATATGTTTAATTTGAGAAGAATGGATGAACTTTTTCAATGCTAGTTAAGGATACTATAGTCACCACGTTTCACATTGGATTTATTAACGACAAAAAGTTAAGACCTGTTTTTAATTCTAGTGGCTACACTGCACTGCAGCTAGCTAAACTGCTCTGGTTGTTAGACTATTCAAAGTTCCTCCATAGATCTGCTCCTCCGTAGGTATAACTGTGGGCCTAAACCAGACTCTGAGGTTCAGACATGCCCAAAGTTCAAGGCAAGCTTCCTCTATCCTCTAACGAGCTCTCCTTCACAAAATGTCGCAGTGTAACTGTAATTAGCAGCACAGTTGCTCTGAATGATTTTCTTATTCAGATACTCTGTGGTGTACTAGTGTATTTATTCTCCCACTTGGATGTCACTTCCACAAGCTTTAAATTGAGGGCCAGGTTGTCAGGATGGGTAATGTACTGTACACATGAATTACAAATACTCCTAAAGATACACTTCATTTTAACTAGCTAAATCCTGTGTAACAACTAGTAATTACATTGTACTTGGCTAACATTACATGTACTATGCTTTGAAATAGTGTCTTATTCTTCATCTGGGATTTGGATTTATTATGGATCCCCATTAGCTGCTGCCAAGGCAGCATCTACTATTCCTGGGATCCAGCAAAATTAAGGCAGTTCATACAATTTAAAAAACATTACAATACATTCACAACACACTGTGTGCCCTCAGGCCCCTACTCCACCACTACCACATATCTACAGTACGAAAAATCCATGTGTACGTGTGTGTATAGTGCGTATGTTATCGTGTGTGTGTGTGTGTGTGCATGTGTCTGCGCCTATATTTGTGTTGCTTCACAGTCCCCGCTGTTCGATAAGGTGTTTTTTAAATCTGTTTTTTAAATCTAATTTTACTACTTGCATCAGTTACTTGACGTGGAATAGAGTTCCATGTAGTCATGGCTCTATGTAGTACTGTGCACCTCTCATAGTCTGTTCTGGACTTGGGGACTGTGAAGAGACCTCTGT
The DNA here is from genome assembly GCA_036851935.1 of Coregonus suidteri. NCBI lineage: Eukaryota > Metazoa > Chordata > Actinopteri > Salmoniformes > Salmonidae > Coregonus > Coregonus suidteri. Next base: position 74,944,648 of record CM072220.1, read on the forward strand.
TGGCATGTCTTGTAAGGTATGCATGGGTGACCGAGCTGTGCGCCAGTTGCTCAAACAGACAGCTCGGTGCACCCAACATGTCAACACCTCTCATAAACACAAGTAGTGATGAAGTCAATCTCTCCTCCACTTTGAGCCAGGAGAGATCGACATGCATATTATTAATATTAGCTCTCTATGCTGCCGTGCTGCCCTGGTCTGAGCCAATTGCAATTTTCTTAAGTCCTTTTTTGTGTCTGACCACACGACTGTACAGTAGTCCAGGTGTGACAAAACTAGGGCCTGTAGGACCTGCCTTGTTGATAGTGCTGTTAAGAAGGTAGAGCAGTGCTTTATTATGGACAGACTTCTCCCCATCTTAGCTACTGTTGTATCAATATGCTTTGACCAGGACAGTTTACAATCCAGGGTTACTCCAAGCAGGTTAGTCACCTCAACTTGCTCTATTTCCACATTATTCATTACAAGATTTAGTTGAGGTTTAGGGTTTTGTGAATGATTTGTCCCAAATATAATGCTTTTAGTTTTAGAATTATTGAGGACTAACTTATTCCTTTCCACCCACTCTAAAACTAACTGCAACTCTTTGTTAAGTGTTGCAGTCATTTCAGTCGCTGTAGTAGCTGACATGTATAGTGTTGTGTCATCCGCATACATAGACACTTGTATTAGATCTGTTTTCGTAAGCTCAACCAAGTTAACCCAGATGGGATGCTTTATTTTGGAGGCAAGTGCTAGCAACAACATTGACTGGAGATATATTTTGAACAGTGCACATTAATGTTTAAGTAATTTTACCAGGGAAGTTGACTGAGAACACATTCTCATTTCCAGCAACAACCTGGGAAATAGTTACAGCAGAGAGGATGGGGGATGAATGAGCCGATTGGAAGCTAGGGATGAGTAGGTGGCCATGATGGTATGAGGGCCAGATTGGGAATTCAGCCAGGACACTGGGGTTAACACCCCTACTCTTACCCTTGGGGTGGGGTTCTTTTTGACCAGAGGAAAGAGTGCTTCCTGCTGGCCCTTCAACACCACTTCCAGCAGCATCTGGTCTCCCATCCAGGGACCGACCAGGACCAACACTGCTTAGCATCAGAGGCTAGCTAGCAGTGTGATGAAGGGGAGTATATTGCTGGCAAATATTAATTAGAGCCTATTGAGCATAGGCTATAATATCTCAGACACCCAGAGCATCCACAAGGGATCCCAACCTTTGTCACAGTTGTTAATAAATCAGATGCAGCTGAGAAGCGAAAAAAGAAGATGGTGAATTTAGTGGAAACCTGCCCATTTGTAACAAGCATGGTAACAAGCATTCATTGTTACACTTCTGTAATTACAGACCACAATTACTACCAGGTACATGTTTTTACATTGTAACTATGTGTCATTACAGTTAACTACAATACTTGTTTACAGTGTAGGTACACATGTAATTACACTGTAATAAGGACCCCATAAAAAGAAGTGTTACCGGCATCTCTTCTTTATGTATACTTTGATGTGCTTTAAGAAACCCTAGAGCACCCCTGTGGAAATCAAATTAGCATCATCATAACAATCCCCATGAAAATCTGTCTGTTTAAGCTAGAGATGTATTTTTTGCATGGGCTGCGTCTCAATCCACCACATCCTCTGAGGTCGGCCTTCCTCATCTGCGGTGGAAGAACTACAGTGTTGTTTGTCAGACCAGTAGACTTCTGTCTGTAGCGTCCGAGAAGTTTGGCCTACACATCTAAAGGTGAGACTCACCAACAAGTTCATGTCTGTTGTTTCGCTCTAGGACGCCTACAAGTGTCTGAAGGTAGCAGGTACCAGTTTAAAACATTTGTGGAAGTAAATATTGAAGTACTTTAGTGCCCAAAAAAGGTGTTAAATATGTTTGACTTATCTTTCTTAATATAGAACAGAAACTTAAAAACCAACTTCCCTTTGAAAATGATTAGCAATATAACCCCCACTCACTATCACAAGGGTTAGCAAATGTCAGGGTCAATTCCATTTCAATTACAGTCAATTCACAAAGTAACCCAAATTCCAATTCCCCATTTTCCTCATTCATTTACAGATGGATACACTGCTGCCATGAAGGGATGCACCTGATTGGCAATGATGTTTAGATATCCTGTGGCATTCAAAAGTTGCTGCACTTTTATCAAGAGAACCAATATGTGCCATGAAAACACACCATCACCACCAGCCTGAAACACTGACACACAGCATGGATGCATGTACTCATGTTTTTTTCCCAAACCCTAGTCCTCCCATCAGTACAAAACTCATCAAATCAGGCAATGCTTTTCAAATTCTCCAGTGTCCAGTGTTTTCATTCCATAGCCCACTGCAACTGCAGTTTCTTGATGAAAGCTAATGGGGATCTATAATAAATACACAAAAACTACATCATTAAGGATCATAGCGTTCAGTCAATGTCATGGAAATAGCTGGTGTCCATAATGTTTTGTACACACAGTGTATGTTGTGTCTAACAGCTCATTCCCACAGAAAACTGCAGAAGGAATCAGTACCACCCAGTCAACCATCAGACTCCATTGTGAGACGCCTCAAAAGAGGATATTCAACCCTAAGCTAACAAAACACACCAAAACTGACAAGGTGAACACTGATCAGGAAAGTAAAGAGAGGCTAACATTCTATAACACTCCCTTTCCTCTGCACAGTTCTCTCACAGTGAGAAACAATAGGATTACACTAGTGTCCTACGCTTTCTTCATTTGATCCAATTCAACGTTGCCAATTATTTTATGAGATGAGAATTAAGTGGAGTGACTAATCTTAGCTGGTCTGAGAGAACTGATGAGGATTTCACCTTTATACATTGGTGTCGTTTTAAAATGGCCCAATCTGTAGAATCTCTTCTCACAGTCAGTGCAGTGATGAGGCTTCTCTCCAGTGTGTATCCGTTGGTGTGTTTTTACATTGCCCAAATCAGGATAAACTCTTGCCACATTAAGATCAGTGGTAAGCTTATCTCCTTTATGTTTACCTTGGTTTCTTTTTAAGGTGCCCATTTGAGAAAAACTCTTTCCACAGTCAGAGCAGGACTAAGGCTTCTCTCCTGTGTGTGTTCTCTGATGAACTTTTAGCTCAGTTGATGTTCTGAAGCATTTTACACAATCAGAGCAGGAGTAAGGCTTCTCTCCTGTGTGTGTTCTCTGATGAACTTTTAGCCCAGCTGATGTTGTGAAGCATTTTACACACTCAGAACAGGAGTAAGCCTTCTCTCCTGTATGTATAGGTTCATGTGTTTTTAAGTGGCCCAGTCGAGAGAAAACTCTTTCCACAGTCAGAGCAGGAGTAAGGCTTCTCTCTGTGTGTATAAGTTCATGTGTTTTTAAGTGGCCCAGTTGAGAGAAACTCGCCCCACAGTCAGAGCAGAAGTAAGGCTTCTCTCCTGTGTGTGTGTTCTCTGATGAACTTTTAGCTCAGTTGTTGTTTTAAAAAAAAATCCACAGTCAGAGCAGTAGTAAGGCTTCTCTCCTGTGTGTGTTCTCTGGTGAACTTTTAGCTTAGTTGATGTTTTGAAGCATTTTACGCAATTAGAGCAGGAGTAAGGCTTCTCTCCTGTATGTATACGTTCATGTATTTTTTAAGTGGCCCAGTCGAGAGAAACTCTTTCCACAGTCAGAGCAGGAGTAAGGCTTCTCTCCTGTGTGCACTCTCTGATGAACTGTCAGAGCCTTTGATGTTGTGAAATTCTTCCCACAGTCAGTACAGGAATACAGATTTCTCTCCTGTGTGTATTTTTAGGTGTATTTTTAACTTTGATAGAATTGAAAAACTCTCCTCACAATGTGGGCAGTGGTGAGACCTCTTAGCTCTGTGATCTTCCTGCTGTTGCTCGCTGGATGTAGAGAATGTCTCAACATGGTCTCCTGTGTGAACACAACATCAGAAGAAACCAGTCAGTTGGTGGATTATACATGTCAATCAAATATATTTTTATGAAGCCCTTTTTACATCAGAAGTTGTCAAAGTGTCTTTACAGAAACCCAGCCTAAAAACCCCAAAGAGCAAGAAATGCAGATGTAGAAGCCATATCATCCTCCACTCACTATCACAAGGGTTAGTGTCATCCTCCACTCACTATCACAAGGGTTAGTAACTACACTGACTCATTTAATAGAACATTTAAAAACATTGGCAGTTTGTCTACTTGACTTCTTTAGTCTACTCTCTGATCACTCCAGATAGCCCCAGTGAATAAAACACATGCTGGCAATACTGGTGTCAAACCTTGTAAGTGTCAGTAGCATGAAATAATATCTACCTTCTCATTGAAACAGTTCATCATGAAACAGTTCTACTGCACTTTTCATGCACAGTGGGAAGTTGGAATTAATAACACAAAAGAACCTGCTCTTACCATGAGAAACATATATTCCCAATCTTCTCCTCCTCTTCTTCATCTTTAATGTTGACATTCAGAACCAGTGTTTGACTGCAGTCTTCCAGCTTCACTGATGCCATCTCTGGATCCTGCTTAGCAAACTGGGCTCCACTGTCACAATCAGGACCCAGTGACTGTAGGTTTGGACTCAGTGTGGAAGGAGAGAGGCAGGCTGGGTTTTGTCCTCACTGTTGATGTTACCCGGCCTCATACTTAATTCTAGTCGTCCTGTATTAATAAAGAGAAACAGACACAAAAGTTAGTCTTGACAGTTCTGGCACTTTCTTTATTCTCTACAAAATATACTAAATTACTTCTTGTTAAATTATCTAATTCAGTGTTTGACTTGGACTGAAATAGGTGCCGGTACTCATTTTGGGTGCCGGTACTGTTTATATTTAGGTGCAGGAGCTCCACAATACTGTTGAGCTAATATTCTATAAGAGGAACATGAGCTCAAGCACTAGATATTTGAGGTGCCGGTACTTAACCTAACCACCTACTCATTCAAGTGGTTCTTTATTTTTACTATTTTCTACATTGTATAATAATAGTGAAAACATCACACAACTATGAAATAACACATATGGAATCATGTAGTAACCAAAAAAAGTTGTTAAAACAAATCAAAATATATATCTTATATTTGAGATTCTTCAAAGTAAGCAACCTTTGCCTTGATGACAGCTTTGCACACTCTTGGCATTCTCTCTACCAGCTTTTCATCTGGTATTCACCTGTAATGCATTTCAATTGAACAGGTGTGCCTCGTTTGTTAAAAGTTAAATTGTGGAATTTCTTAATGCGCTTTGAGCCAATCAGTTGTGTTGTGACAAGGTAGGGGTGGTATCCAGAAGATAGGCCTATTTGGTAAAAGAAACGACGTCCCCCATTGATATTGCCACAGAAAAAAGAGTTGCCCAAAATTGAACCTGAAGCAAGGGAATCAGAGACTGCCATAGTTCCAGGGGACAACATCCCTCCGATTTGGAACTCTATCTGAGATAGTTGGGAACCAGGCGAGGAGTGCAAGAGAAACCAGCTATTTAGTCTGAATAACCAAGGCGGAGGGGATGTTGGAAATTCCAGAAGGAAAACAGAGTGTAGAGAAAGGGAGCCAGGATAGGGGATAGGGGTTGAAGACTGTCCTCCGAAATTGTAAAACAGTCAGTAGCAGAGATCTTAGCTCGTTGATCTTCCCAATTGCTGCTTATTTAAGAATGTGCCTCAACATGAGAATAGGATTGAAAAACTTTCATCAAATAACCAGTCATTGGTGGATCAATACCTGTTCATGTCATAAACAGACATGATTGGCTCAGAGAATCAGAAATTCTCCTGTGTGAACTTTATCAGAACCACCCTCGTTGGTGGATTAGAAATAGGCAATCATCCAGATACTTATGAAGCTGGTAGAGGACAATGCCAGAGTGGCAAAGGGCTAGGTCATCAGGCAAAACCAGCCTATTACACACAAGAAGTTAAGTAATATAAGATGACAGATTTCAAAGAACATTAACACTACCTTGCAGTTTCTACATGATTCACAATCTTTAGTGTCATAGCAATCATGATCACAACATTATACATGTACAGTGAATAAAATCATAGAACCACTGTTGTAGTCTTGGTAAGTGTCAGGTAGCCCACTTCAAATTCCTCTCTGCTTGAGCTCCATGTTCCTCATGATTAGAACACTAGCTCAGCAGTATTGGTGTGCCCCCCCACCAAGTTTAAAGGGTACAGAAACATGAAATGCAGAATCCTAGCTTCTTGGGGAACAGAAACATGAATTCCAATCCTGCAACTTTCAACACAGTGGTAATTTAGTAATTTGTAGACAATAAAGAACCTGCTGTTACACTGTTCAAGCTTCACATGCTTCCATTTCTTCTCCTCTCTATCTATAATGGTGACATTAGATCACAATCAAAGGCCAGTACTTTCAACACTGATGACATCAGTCTGGATCCTCTCTCCTAGCAAACTGGGGCCCAACTACAGTTCATGTTACCCCCTAAATACTTAGGTTTGTCGACCAACCTATAAGGATGAGAACATATATCCAGTTTTGTTCACTCGTTGAAAAAAAAGTTCTGCAGTCAAACTTTATTTCTACAAATCGTCCTCTAACTGTATTAGATGAAGAAGAGAAAAATATCCCATTCAGTTTTGAAAGTACGAGCAGGTGTCCTATTGTTACAAATATACATACTTCTTGCATAAATTTGCAACGAAAGCTGTTTGAATGGGGAGTTTGCAAGGTGCCGGTTAATCATTATGGCTGCCGGTACTGTTAGTATTTGGGCCCGAGCTCAAACAATACTGTTGTGTAATATTCTATAAGAGGAACATGAGCTCAAGCACTAGATTGATTTGAGGTGCCGGACTTAACCTAACACCTACTCAGCCAGTGGTTCTTTATTTTCTATTAAATACATTGTATAGAATAGTGAAAACATCACAACTATGAAATGAACACATATGGAATCTGTAGATACCCAAAAAAAAGTGTTTAAAAAATCAAACAAATATATTCTTATAATTTGAGAGTCTTCAAAGTAAGCAACCTGGCCTTGATGACAGCTTTGACACTCTTGGCATTTCTCTCTAAAGGGCTTCATCTGGTATTCATTCCATGTATAATGCATTTCAATTAACAGGTTGTGCCTTGTTTAAAGTTCAGTTTTGAATTTTGAGAATGCGCTCTTCAGGTTGCAGCTGTGAGCTAACGCAGTTGTTGTAGTCACAGAGGTAGTGGGTATTCCAGAAGATTAGGCCTATTTGGTAAAAGCACCCAAGTCCCTATTATTGCAGGAACAGCCTCAAATAGAAGCAAAGGGAAACAACAGTCCAATCATTACATTAAAGATTCTTCAAGTGCAGTCGCAAAAACCATCAAGCGCATTGATTAACTGGCTCTCATGAGAACCGCCACAGGAAAGGAAGACCCCGAGTTACCTCAGCAGCAGAGGGATAAGTTCATTAGAGTTACCAGCCTCAGAAAGTAAAGCCCAAATAATTGCTTCACAGCTTTCAAGTAAACAGACACATCTCAACATCAACTGTTAAGAGGAACTGCGTGAATCAGGCCCTTCATGGTGAATCGCTGCAAGGAAACCAATACTAAAGGACACCAACAAGACGAAGAGAATTGCTTGGGCCAAAAACATGAGCAATGGACATTAGCCCGTGGAAATCTGTCCTTTGGTCTGATGTGTCCCAATTTGAGATTTTTGGTTCAACCGCAGTGTCCTTTTGTGAGACGCAGAGTAGGTGAACCAGATGATCATCCTACATGGTTCCCACCGTGAAGCATGGAGGAGGTGGTGTTACGGTGCTTTTCTGGTGATTTATTTAGAATTCAAGGCACACTTAACCAGCATGGCTACCACAGCAATCTGCAGCGATACTCCATCCTATCTGGTTTGGGCTTAGTGGGATTATCATTTGTTTTTCACTAGGTCCACAATGACCCAACACACCTCCAGACTTTGTAAGGAGGCTATTTGACCTTAAGAAGGAGAGTGATGGAGTGCTGCATCAGATGACCTGGCCTCCACAATCAACCTACCTCAACCCAATTGAGATGGCTTTTAAGGATGAGTTTGGCCACAGAGTGAAGGAAAAGCAGCCAACAAGTGCTATGCTGTGAATCTTCTCAAGAATTTGTTGGAAAAGCATTCCAGGTGAAGCTGGTTGAGAGAATGCCAAGAGTGTGCAAAATCTGTCATCAAGGCAAAAATATTTAAACATACTTTTTGATTTTTTTAACACTTATGGTTACCACATGCTTTCCATATGGGGTTATTTTATAGTTTATATGTCTTCACTATTTATTCATTATTCTACAATGTGAACATTTTAAAATTTAAGTAAAACCCTTAAATAAGTAGGTGTGTCCTAAGGTTGACTTTGACATTGCTGTATATTTTGCCACTGCTTGACAAAAAAAAAAAAATAGCTTATAGTTAGATATAGAACCTGCCTCTTACGCATGAGAACACAGATTTTCCCAATCTTCGTCGCGAACTTCTTCAATCTTTAATGTTGACATTCAGCTCCAATGTTTGACTGCAGTCTTCCAGCATCACTGATGCCAAAAACTGGATCCTGCAGAGCGAACTGGCCTCCACTGTCACAGTCAGGACCCAGTGACTGTAGGTTAGACTCAGTGTGGAAGGAGAGAGGCAGGCTGGGTTTGTCCTCACTGTTGATGTTTACCGGCCTCAGAACTTAATCTGAAGTCGTTCCATTAGTTAAAGAGAAACTGACACAAAAGTTAGTCTTGACAGTTCTGCCAACTTTTCACTCCGGGATCTATAAAATACTTATTAGATCAGGTAGCTAAGCATTGACAACAAACCAATTTATTTAATTTCACATTAGACAACAAATTGCACCACTTTAAATTAAACCATGTAAGTGCACTTAACCTACCACTGTAGATTTCAGAAATTCACATACTGACTGCAAAAACCATTTAGACAAGTTTGCAGTTTGTATTTAGGCAGCACTAACGGTAATATTTTCCTGAATAACATTGTCTTCACTGTATATTTCAATCAAAAACAAAATAGTATTTATTCATAGGTATATTACTTCACAAGCCCTGAATTCATTAAGATTAATAGGCTGACTGTTTGAAATGCAATGTATTTGAATTTTATTGTACAAACACTTACTTAGAGAAAACAAAAATTAAGAAATCTTGAATCACCCATACGTTTGAAAAAAACTCAAGATACAGCTGTATGATTTATAGTCCATATAGCCCAGCCCTAACAGAGTACATTAAGTCTAGTCAGAATACAATACAGTACTTTATACTGTACTATACTCTGTACTGTTGTACTGTACTGAACTAACTTCTCTTTCCTGTACTCTGCTGTACTGTACTTTCCAATCTTGTGAAACAGTAGCTATGTGTTTTCCAATAACTTGTCCAGTGCTTTGTTTTCTGGGACATTTAGAAAAAAGTTTGCATAGAAAATAGATCCCGACAATTGCCCTCTAGGGTGTGTTTCCATGTAACTATCTTGTGTCGATAAAAACAGCTGGACGTAATGACTCACCCTGTAACGTCAAAATGATTTGGCATCCATCATTTATTTAAAAAAAAACACTGTTTTCAATCCTCACTTGTCAGAATAAAAAAGAAACTTTGACAAAGAAAAAAATCCCACCAACGTCTCGATTTTAAAAATGTTGTCGAGCTTTAGAACATTTCTCCTATATCTGCCGTCTCCATTACACACATCGCAAAAAGATTATTTTGCGCAACATTGCTTTTGTTCGAATGCAGCATGGCTTGTCAATGGGAAACCTGGCTCAATGTCTGAGTGATTGGTGTTCAGATTTGGTCTGGTGCTTAATTTTTTTGGACCCCAATGGTTCGGGCCATAGTCAGTTAAGAACAAATTCTTATTTACAATGATGGCCTACCCCCGAAAACCCGGCCGACGCTGGGCCAATTTTGCACAGCCCTATGGACTCCCCAATCACACGGCCGTATTGTGATACAGCCTGGAATCCAACCAGGTTCTGTAGTGACAGATGCAGTGCCTTAGAACCGCTTGCGCCACTCTTCAGGAGCCCTGTGACCTAATCATTTTGTCTATTTTAAGCTCTGAAAAGGCCTATCAGCTACCCAACTTTTATCCGGAGTTTATCCTGAGCCTATTTTGCAATGAGAAACATTGCATTTTGCACAGCGGGAAATGCAGACATCCTATACTTTAATTTTTTTTGCTATGATCATTCTCGTCAAAAAATGTACACCCAGACAAAACTTTGAAACCACATGATTATCATGACAATTTAGCTGACAGGGGTTAAACTCCCGGACAACAGTGTGTTTCAGAGTCCTGCAATAGAGTGGAAGACGCTAATATTTGTGTTACCAACTCTACATAGTTTGTGTTCTGTGGACTGTCACTGAGTAGGCTGAACAATACATAGGTAGGGCTGTACAGTGCCATAATGAATGTCCAACACAAACAAAAGAAACAGCATACTCAACTGGCGTAACCGGGTTAGTAACCAAGAACGGGGTCGATATGGACCAAGGGTCAAAAAAAGTATATAATAAATATACTGTTTTGGTTGGGCTTCAAACCCTGGCTATCATATAAAACACACATAAGAACATGGAACATGTAGTCATTGCCTTAAAAAAATCAACACACAAATAATCTCAACCTCGTAAAATGTGTGAGAATTTGCGGGGATATTAGCTTTAAAACTGCTAAATGTTCTCTCCGCCAATCATAAAAAACTGATCAGTATAACTGAACGATGCCATTGCTTCATCCAACTCTGGCCTGCTGGCCTGCGTTCCTCTGCGGAAGCACAGCTCCAACACACCAGTCAAAACATGTTCGCTGCTCTGGCTGTCAATGTCGTACAAATGCTCACGTAGCCAGGATTGCGGAGTCCCTCCCACCTTCCGGAGCATTTGAAGCTTCTTTTTTTTAAAACCGGGCCTAGGATAATGTAATTCCTTCTAACCCTGCCAACACAGGGGGTTGTGAAGTGGTTTCCACTGGCTATAGGCGTCGCACACCAAGTGGGGGTCGGTCTTGTTACTAGCGTTTGCTTAAATGACGTTATGGTGCCAATGATCAATGCACCGGAACTCTAATGCTCTGCCATCGCTCTGGTTACAATTTTGTGCTAAATGACTGGACTGTACCTCTATAAATGTAATAGGGTTGTGAACACTTTGGAGTCACAGTGGAGTTTGTTACTACACCAATAATGACAATAGACATCCTGATCTGGGGGACCTAGGAAAGTTCTTCACCGGAACTTCTCAAAGATTACTGGCGTATAATGCATAGTCTGACTTAAAAGATTGCTCACAGTCAAAGTCCTGTTATAAGAGCTAAACGCTGAGAATTGTATAAACTCTTGGGTGTCTACTGTGGTGTCCACCCGTTCCATGGCGTTGCCACCAATCCAACCCGCGTGATAAAGTGCATATAAATAACTGCCCACCAATTCGTCAATAATGTGGTCGTATACCCCTCCACCCAGTGGCCAGTTTAAAAACCGTTTTTTACCCCCCTTGGTTTTTATTTTCACAAATAAATTAGTGTTCTGTTTGTTAATTCATTTTAAATGAAGTAAACAAGTTTGACATGATGCAAATTATTTGTATCACTCAGTTTGCACCTCACTTTCAATGAGGGCCTTGTATTTTGAAGACGTAAACCGCACAAATTCCACTATTCGTTGCGCTAATCATTATTTATGACTAGCTTTCACATACATAGGGACTAGAGCGGGTACCAGGGCTGCGTCCGCAGGAGGACAGAGGCGTTGCCACGATCAGATACAAAATGTATTATGTTAACAAACATGCCTCGTGATTCTAACGAATCATGTCAGTTCTATTTCAAGGGCATTTCTATCTGCAACTTTCCAAACGTTTTTGAACTGACATACCCAGGCTAAACGCCATGACCTATATCGAACCGGTGAAAGCCTCACAAATGAAAACGTGTAATGGCCCCGCGCCGTGTTGCTGGTACAATATTTTGCACGTTTCTTCAATCCATCGGATTGCCAACAATTACACAAGAACCTTTTCCAAACGTTACTTATCATCCCTACATTTTGCATAAAATAAATTAACTTGGATTGAAGTTTCTTTTTTATTTTTAAATTTTTCCAATACCCAAGTTTTAAATTAAACGAAATTTTCCTAAAAATTATAAAACGAACCTGGAAAGCCTCAAAATTTAAACAAGTTAATGGACCCACCCCCAAATTGTTTGGAAAAAATTTTTATTTTTTATCACTTTTCTTCATAAACTCAAAACCCTGACAAAAAAACCTTTCCCCAAACCCGTGATAAAAAACCTTGATTGATTTTTTTTTATCTAAACATTTTTATGACTTTTTTATTTTCGTATTAGCCCGGGTTTAAAAGTACCCTTTTTTGGTAAAAACCAAGTCCATATTTTTGCAAAAAACAGCTCAAAAAAGCAAGAGAAAAAACAGCCCAAATCTTTAAATTTTAAAGACATGGGGGTCAGTCAAAAAAGGGAACATTTAACAAAAAAATTTTTGGGAAAGTTTCTTAAAAGTCCCTTTCGCAAAAACCATCAAGCGTTTAAAAATTGGAATTTGAAAAACTGGCTCCCCATGAAAAAACCGTCACGGAAAAGGGAAACCCCCCCAGATTTAAACCCTCTCCCCTGCCAGGGATAAGTTTTAGATTTTAACCGCCTCAAAATTTTTGCGGGCCCAAAAAAAAATTCCCTTCACAGATTTAAAAGAAACCCAGACAAAAATAAAACATAAAAAACTGTTCAGTTTGAAAATCATTTTCCCCAATGGGGGGGCCTTTTTTTTTTAGGGGGACAAACCCCGGAAAAATTCCACCAAATTTGGGGCTAATCTTTAATTATGCCAAAGGGTTTCACATCCAAAAGGGACAAGCGGGGGGTCCCCTGGCGGGGTTTTCCCAGCAGGGGGGAACGGAGTACGTTGGCCAGGGATCAGATAAAAATGTATTATAAGCAAAAAATTGCCTCTGATTCTTTTAAAATATGTCATTTTCTATTTCAGGGCATTTCTATCTGAAAATTTTAAAAAAAGGGTTTTTGTACTGAACATGCCCAGGGGAAACCCGAAACCTGACCTTTTAAATAAACCGAACCGGGAAACCCTCAAAAATTAAACACGTGAAAGGGCCCCAAAAGCCCCCCATGGGGGCTTTAAAATATTTTTTCCCTCCCCCCGCACGGGAAAAGCTGGGGTGTTTGTGTTGCTAGTAAAGGGTTTGTTTTACCTACCAGTCCCCCCATTTTTCCGGGGGTTTTCCCGACAGGGGTAAATAAACCTCCCTTAATCCCCCAATCCCCGGGAATCCTGGAATGTTTTTAATCCCGGGGCCCATCCTGGGGTTTGGGCGGAGGGGCCGTTGGGGGGGGTTTTGGGGCGGGGGGATGGAGCTTGGGAAAGTTAAGACCGGGGTTAAAGCCTTTTTTCTCTCTTTTTTTTTACGTCTGGGCTTCAAAAAGAAAAGGTCCGTTTGGGTTTTTGGGGGTTAAATCTTACTTTTTTTTTGGGCGGGGGCTATCGGCCAAACAGACCCTGTGTAAATTGGGTTTTTTAATAAACCGCCATTCGAAAACCTAAAACCCTCTGCCCGGGACATTTGGGTTCTTTTATGATCTAGTCGGTCTTTTCCCTTTATTTTATCACGTTCTTCAATCATTTCAACGGGCCCCAAACAAACATTCCCCAAAAAATTTTCCCAAAACTGATAAAAACCTTGACTGTTTTTGTTATCTAACATGTTATGACTTTTTTTCGTATTAGGAAAGTTTAAAAGTGCTATTACATACCTGTGTAAAAAAGAAACCCAAAACAAGTCAGTGGTTTGCTTTGTTCTAAAAAAATGTTGCGCGCCTCCCCGGGAAAAAGTTCCTTTTTCCCAAACTACCAAATGCAACAGCGCCATCTTCTCCTTCTTCTGTTTTTTTATGGCAACTACACCCAAAAGTTGCTTTGGGCCGCCACCAGCTGACGGTTTAAAACCCACAAAAATTTAAAAATAAAAAAAACATCCTCCTTAATAAGTGATACTTCCCTTACTCCACCCTAAAAAAAAAAGTACATTGCCAAAAAACAAAAGGCCCAAATTTTTTTCCCTTTCCCTTTTAAAATTTCCATACCCAAACTTCTCAGGCTCTGGGAAACCTGAGATGGGGGTTCCCCTTTTTGAAAATATTCCCTGTAACCTTTTCCCAAAAAATCTTTCAGCCCCAGGAACCGTTCTCCCCAAAAAAAAAAACCAAATTTTTTCTTTTTTCCCCCTAGTTCTTTTTCCCCTTGGCATCCCGGGGCTAATCACCATTGCAAAAAAGGCCAAAAATTAAACCTTTTTTAAACCCCTTTAAAAATGTCGGGACAATCCTTTTTGGGTAAGGCAACCCCTCCCAGCTTCCCTTGAAGGCTTATCCCCCACCATTATATTTCTGAAAAGTCCCCCCAACAACTAAAATTTTCAGTAGATCGTAATGTTACAGTACTCTAGCATGTCTCACAGCTGCTTTTGCTGAAAAAACATTTTAAGGGGAAATTTCAAATTTATTTTGTGTGCTCTTTTAAATTTCCTGTCTTTTTTTCAGTTTTCAAAAACGGGAATATGTCACTTGAAACATGTTTTTTTGGAAAAAATTCATTACAAAAGAGAAGAGTTTTACTGTACAAATTCATATACATACTTTTTTTCAGGGGCGAAAATTAAAAACAGGTTTAAATTTAAATTTTAAATTTGACTAAAATAACCCCATCATTTTTAAAAATCCCTTTTAAATAAAAAAAATGTATCCCCCCAAAAACCAAAGGGTAAAAAGTTTCATCACCCCATCTCTGTCTGATCATTTTTGTGTCTACTACTCATTCCAAAAAAACTGCAGAGGAAATCAGTACCACCCAGTCAACCAGCCTCACGATATTTCAAACCCTAGGGCAAAAACCCAAAGGGAATCTCAAAATCTTTACAATAAAGCTAACAAATTTCCCCCAAAAATGACCAGGGGCAACTGTAAAGAAAGTAAAGAAAGGGGCCCTTTTTAACGTTTCCTTTCCCCCAAAACGTTTTTCTCCAGTGAAAACAATAGGTTTCAAAAAAATGTGCCCACATTTTTTGAGAAAAAAGTGTGGGAAAGATTTTAAACTTAGCTAGTCAGACAACTGAATTGAGATTCTCAAAAATTTATGGGCCCTGTTGAGAGAAAATCTTCCCAAAAGTCAGAGCAGGGGACCCAAACCCTTATATTTTACAGCTCTTCCCCCAATCAGAGCAGGGAAAAAAGATTATCTCCTGTGTGTATTTTTAGGGGTATTTTTTTTACTTTTTAGAATTGGAAAAACTCCTCACAATGGGGCAGTGGGGGAGACCTCTTAGCTCTGTGATTTCCTGCTGTTGCTCTCCCGGGTGTAGAGGGAAAGTCTCAACCCTGGTCTCCTGTGTGACCCAAAATCAAAGAACCAGCCCTTTGGGGTGATTTACATCAATCACATTGATTTTAAAAGCCCTTTTTCTCAGCAGTTGGCACAGAGGGCTTTTCAGTACCTTAAAAACCCAAAGTATCAGGTTAAAAGAAAAGCCTTAACAGGGCCCCAAAACCAAAGCTTTGGGTTTCAGGCTTTGCCTTTTCCCTTGCCTTTTTCCCCCGAAACCGGATTCTTCCGGGGTTTGTTGACTCCGCTGAGGGGGGCGTTACCGGACTAAAACCCCCAAAAATCAACCAAAGCAGAAGCACAGTGGGGTAGGAAAAAAATCCCTAGAAAAGGAACCTAGGAAGAAACCTTGAGAGGAACCAGGGTCGAGCGTGGGGCCCGGCCCTTTCTGGCTGTACTGGGTGACAAAAGACTTAATATAAATATGCTGGGGCCCAAAACAGGGGAAAAAAACTTTTTATAAAGTGTTACGAGCCCCTATCATCCTCCACCCCACTATCACAAGGTTGTTTCCCTCAGGGTTTGGGGGCAATTCCATGTCAAATTTACATTTTTTAAATTTTACTAAATTCAGCAGACAAAAACTCTTCCAAGTGACTTACAATAAGTGCATTCATCTTCAGATACTAGGTGAGACAACAAAGCATACAATCGTTCATTACATTTTTTCTAGGGTGCAGAAAGGGAGTAGATAGGGTCGTAAAGATTGGGTAGTTGGAGGAGAGATGGATGAAAAAGAAACAAAGTAGTTACTTAAGTTATATAATAATAATAATAATAATATTAATAATAATTGCAATAAATTCATTAAAAAAAAATCCTGCAATGTTGGTTTCGGATTTTTTTTTCCGTCTTTTGTCTGGTCATAGTTGACCTGTGTACCTATCAACGAGCGTTCGCGAGGATATTCTACAGCTCAGACAAGGTACCCGATCCCCGTCATTCGCGTGAGGCAGAGGAACGAGATACCGTGGACGTAGGTCGGCGGGTCGCCTTGTAAAGAATCCGAACTGCGCGAACGAGTAAACTGCCTCTCCCATCAAATCGCTATTAGCCAACGTTCAAGCTTTGGATAATAAAAATGGAACGATTTAAGATTACGGTTATCCTACCAACGGGACATTTAAAAAACTGTAATCTTATGTTTTCACGGAGTCGTTGGCTGTAATGCAACAATGACAACATTCAAGTCTAGCAGGCGCTATTACGCTACATCGGGCAGGACAGAACGGCAGACCCTCGGAGTAAGACGAGGCGGGGTTGGCGGTCTCTGTATTTTTTGTAAACAACAGCTGGTGCACAAAATCAAAAAATACTAAGGAGTCTCAGGTTTTGCTCGCCTGAGGTAGAGTATCTTTATGATAAGCTGTAGACCACACTATTTACCAACCGAGAGTTTTCATCTATACTTTTTCATAAGCTGTCTATTTACCACCACAACCCATGCTGGCATTATAGATTGCAATGAATGAGTTGTACAAGCCATTAATCAACAGGAAAACGCCATCCAGATGCAGCGCTCCTAGTAGCAGGGGACTTTAATGCAGGGAAACTTAAATCCGTTCTACCTCATTTCTACCAGCATGTTAAATGATGCACCACCAGAGGGGCAAAAAACTCTAGCGACCACCTTTACTCCACACACATCAGAGACGCATACAAAGCTCTCCCTCGCCCTCCATTTTGGCAAATCTGACCATAACCTCTATCACTCCTGATTCCTGCTTATAAGCAAAAACTGAAGCAGGAAGCACCCAGTGACTCGGCCTAATAAAAAAGTGGTCAGATGACGCAGATGCTAAGCCATACATGGGACTGTTTGCTAGCACAGACTGGAACATGTTCAGGGATTCTTCAGACAGCATTGAGGAGTACACATACACAATCAGTCCACTGGCTTTCATCAATAAGTGCATCGATGATGTCGTCCCACCATTGACCGTGTGACGTACATACCCCAACCAGAAGCACTGGATTTACAGGAAAACCATCCGCATGAGCTAAAAGGGTAGAGCTTGCCGCTTCTCAAAGAACGCGGACTCTAACCCCGGACGCCTTATCAAAGAAATCCCGCTATGACCTCCCGACGAAACTTTCATCAAACAGGCAAAAGAGTCATATACAGGTCTAAGATTGAGATCATACTACAATGGCTTCTGACCGCTCTCGTCGGATTGTGGCACGGGCTTGAAAACTATTACAGACTACAAAAGGGAAGCACAGCCCGCGACTGCGCCAGTGACACAAAGCCTACTCCGACGAGCTATAACTACCACCACTTCTTATGCTCGCTTCGAGGCAAGCAACACTGAAGCTCATGCTGATGAGAGCACCAGCTGTTCCGGACACGACTATGTGATCCACACGCTCGTCCGTATGCTTCGAGTGTGAGTAAGACTTTTAAGCAGCGTCAACATTTCACAGTGGGGCCCCCAGCGGGCTGCCAGACGGATTACCAGGACGTGTACTCCGAGCATGTGCTGTACCAACTGTGCAAGTGTCTTCCCACTGACATTTTCAACATGTCCCTGACTGAGTCTGTAATACAACATGTTTCAAGCAGACCACCATAGTCCCCGTGCCCAACGAACTCTAAAAGATAAACCTGCCTAAATGACTACCGACCCCCGTGGCCACTGACTGTCTGTAGCCATGAAGTGCTTTGAAAGACCGGTCATGGCTTCCACATCAACAGCATAATCCCAGAAACCCTAGACCCACTCCAATTTGCATACCGCCGCCCAACAGATCACACAGATGATGCAATCTCTATCGCCACTACTCCACACTGCCCTTTCCCACCTGGACACAAGAGGAACTACCTACGTGAGAATGCTATTCATTGACTACAGCTCAGCATTCAACACCATAGTGCCCTCAAGCCTCATCACTAAGCTAATGATCCTGGGACTAAACACCTCCCTCTGCTAAAACTGGATCCTGGACTTCCTGACGGCCGCCCGCCCCCAGGGTTGTAAGGGTAGGTAAAACAACACACTGACACACTGATCCTCAACACGGGGGCCCCTCAGGGGCTGTCACGTGCCTCACGGGTCCCCCGCTGGGGACTCTCTGTTCACACCATGACCTGCATGGCTCAGGCTCCGACTTTCCACACACCATCATTAAGTTTGCCCGTGACGACTCCACAACAGTGGTAGGCCTGATACACCGACAACGATGAGAGACCAGCGCTATAGGGAGGAGTGTCAGAGATCTGGCCGTGTGGTGCCAGGACAACAACCTCTCCCTCAATGCGTGACCAAGACATAAGGAGATGAGTTGTGGACTAGCAGGAAAAAAAAGAGGACTGAGCTCACGCGCCCCCATTCTCATCGACGGGGCTGTAGTGAACAGGTTGAGAGCTTCAAGTTCCTTGGTGTCCACATCACCAACAGAACGATCATGGTCTCAAACACACCAAGACAGTCGTGAAGAGGGCACGACAAAGCCTATTCCCCCTCAGGAGACTAAAAAGATTTGGCATGGGTCCTCAGATCCTCAAAAATTCTACACGTCTGCACCATCGAGAGCATCCTGACTGGTTGCAATCATTCCTCGCCTGGTATGGCAACTGCTTTGGCCTCTGACCCGCAAAAGGCCACTACAGAGGGGTAGTGCGTACGCCCCGCCAGTATACATCACTGGGGCAAAGCTCCCTACGCCATCCACAGGACCCTCTATACCAAGGCGGTGTCAGAGGAGGCGACCTAAAAAATTTGGTGTCAAAGACTTCCATTCACCCCTATGTCATAGCCCTGGTTCTCCTCTGTGCCTACCGGCACGGCAAGCGGTACCGGGATTGGACCAGTCTTAGGTCCAAAATACTTTTCTCAACAGCTTTCTACCGCCCAAGCCATCAGACTCCTAACAGCTAATCATGCTACCCGGCACATTTGCACTGCCCTCCACCCCATCCTTTTTACGCTGCTGCTACTCCTGTTCGTATTTTATGCATAGTTCACTTTAACTCTACCTGAGCTGCCACATGTACATATTGCCTCAACTGCCTCGTATGCCGGTGGTCGACCCGCACATTGACTATGCAACGGTTACCCTCCCCTGTATATATTAAGCCTCCCTACTGTCACTTTATCTCATTGATATATAGCCTCCGCTACTGTCACTTTATTTTTTACTTCTACTCTTTTTTTCTCACACACTTTTTTGTTGTGTGTGTTATTCTTACTTTTTTTTGTTTAAATAATGGCCTGTTGGTTAAGGGCTGTAAGTAGCATTTCACTATGTCTTCACCTGTTGTTATTCGGCGCATGTGCCAGAAAATTTGATTTGATTTTGATTGATACAAATTACCGGCCTCTCTCATCTTTTCTAAGCTGGGAGAACTTGTACATTGGTGCCTGCATAAATACTTTTTTCACCCTGACTATGATCACTAAAGACCTCTCTTACCATGAGAAACAGATTTCCCATCTTCTCCTCCTCTCTTCATCTTAATGTTGACAATTCATCTCCAGTGTTTGACTGCAGTCTTCCACTCTCACTGATGCATCTCTGGGTATCCTGCAGTAACTGGCGCTCCAACCTCCACTGTCACAATCAGGACCCAGTGGACTGTAGTTTTGGACTCAGTTGGAAGGAAGAGGAAGGCTGGTTTGTACTCACTGTTAATCTGTATACTCTCTGGACAGATTTGACATTGCTCGCCTAAATGCTGTGGTGCTACTAACTCGTGCGGCTCCTGAAAATATCGCAGGGGGGGCAATTTTTCTGATGATTGTAGGTTACCTACACACATTTTAAAAAAGATATGTCCAGCAACAACATGAAGACAGGTGCAGCATGGTAAGTCAATACAGAAGCATTTATTGACTGATCTCAAGTGTTGCTTACAGGGTTGGTGGGCCCTCAGTTTCATCTTTGCCTCGCAAAGCTAACTCAAACACTCATGGTCGGCGGGAACAATTGGGGCCCAGCTGGTCTCCAGGGTAGGGGTGAGGGAATGGCCGGCAGGGATGCTAGCTCAGTTATAGAGCATGGGGCGTTTGCACGCCAGGGTTGTGGGTTCGATCCCACAAGGGGGCCAGTATAAACATATATTATGTGTCGCATCTGGATAAGGCGTCTGCTAAATGACTGTAAATGTAAATGTAATAGTTAAGCGTCAGGTGCTCTACCAGCTGAGTCTACAGAAAGTGGATACTCATGGATGCGCATAGCAATTGTAAAAATGTCAACACAATTGGGAGACACCGACGTCAATTTTGGAGTCCATGTTATTGACGTACAACTATTGTATAGAGGCGACTGCTTAACTAAATAAAACATTTTAGCTGGCCTAGCTAATATCCTCTTAGCTAAATGTGGGGCAAACATTCAGTTATTTATACCGTTTTTGAGGATGGGGGTTAAAGAAATCGAGTTACAGAGTGAACTTTACTGATATACTGTATTGACAATATCGCAATATCTTAGCGCTAGTTGGCCTGTACCTGCACCAAACACATTATTGTTCCTGTGTCAGGTAAGCTTGTTCTCAATCTTTTCACTTGGGAGCCTATTTGTTTTCATCAGTCACTTTTATTTCCATGATGATCAAAACTCGTTCCTCATAGCTTTCTGATCCCTCGCAACAGACATAGTGGTGCGCGAATACACACATCACAGTATCGAATCCTCGGCAAGAACGTATAGATCATCTGAGACTCCGCAATGCATATATCTTATCGTGAGGTTTCCAGGCATTCCAGCCCAAGTCATTTGCACAACAAATAAAAATGATCGTCTCTTACGCTAGCAAACGCGATGTCTCTCCAAATACGGCATGTATATCTCCAGCAATGTTTACTTTTTTGACGTTCTAATTGGCTCTCCACTGTTGTTATTTTCCCAAAGTGGCCCCCTCCATATATGACCACCAATGTAATATTTTTGGTAAGTTGATAGATGCAAATATAGTGAACTATGTAGGGCACTAGATCGTCAATATATGATAGCTAGCAGCAATTTCTCGTTATATGATATGGTAAGTAAGTGGTGGGCTTAGATGTATAGCTCCTAGGAGACGTTTGAGACGAACGTCCGTGCACCTAGATACCGCGATTTCCAGATATCTTTACCTCTAGAACTCAAACTGCCTTTATTATACCGATATCCACCGCTGTCCAAAGTCTGCTAATATGGTCGTGTTCTTTCTCCAGTAACTTGTGATTATATCACCACTTACTCTACATGTTGTGGCGGCGGACAGCTAGCCTGGTACCCTCTATCCTTTGAGTGGCATGTCTATTTTTTTCGTTCGTTTATTACCAATTTTTGGAAAATCCTCAGGCGTGTATGGACTTTCCCTTTCCGCCTTTAGTAGGAAACCTGTTGTGATATCCATTTGTCTGGGAGGGCTCCTAATTGTTTTGTCGTTGCCAATTTATCTTCATTGTTCGCCCGACAAAAGGAACTTTCTCTTCAAGACACAATCGAGTTGCATACGCCGCTCTTTTCATTATAGTTACTCATGGGTTACGTTACGTATGACGAAAGCGCTTAAGTGCAAGCCCTCAGTACACCCATCACAGATTGTATTGACAATTGCTCTGAAATTTGAAACAAAAATAGATTTTTACATGGGCAGTCTATGCCAGACTTCTGGGCGATTTTTCAAACCTGACTGAAATCGCCCCAAAAGAGGGGGGAGTCCATTTGTGAACAGCACGACTTTAGCCTGATTGGATCATTTATGGCATGGGCAGTGTGGCAAGATCAGTCTAGATACAACACTGATCTACTGTTGTCGTCGATATATTGGATTAGACAAAAAATCCTTTCTTTTCAAGATTGTGTGCGAGTGCTTCGCCCATATCTCCCTATGAACAGGCCGTCCCCTGTTGACTAACACAACCGGGAAATATTGTGTGTTAGATGTGGCCATCACAAATGAATTTCAGCTCTTTTGCATCTGAATCTTCATATCAATGAATCACCCTCAAACATGGACTATCATGTACCAGAGTTCACAATGATTCTATTTACGCATAATCAACTGGGTTGCCACTCCCCAATATCAGTGTGGGGTTCTTTTAAACACTTTTAAAAATATATATACTATAGGTGTTTGTTGTTTTATTTAATTGTTACCTCAAGAAGAAAACCTGTCTAGGTCCTTTATAGCTGAAAACATCTATTCCTATGCATTTAAAAATATGGTGACTAGCCAATTGGATTGTCCCAAGGTGATGTGTAGATAGTGTAGTGACATGTTTTGACTAGGAAATAAATAATTAGAAGAGAAATTGCTCAGTTACAAAATGTTTCTAGTCAAAAATGTATATTTGGGTGCCGTGTTCAAAAAGCATATTTTGTATTTATTTGCTTTTTTTAATTTAACTTTTATATTCTCAACATTTTCCCCAGTGATACAACACCGTGCTAAAGGTTTTAAAGCAGGCTGCGCTTATGACGGTAGATTACATCAACATAATCAAGCACTGGGAGAAGCGTTGCTTGAACAAGCTTCCTTCTCAATTCGTGTCCAAGTTCAAGCAGGGATTTTTTCTAATAAAATAGTTTTTTGGGGAACTGAGCCAATATTATAGGTCTGTAAGACGAAACTTACACGCTGTGGTGGAGACTTTTGCTCACCCTTTCTGATGGACCATCCAATGCCAGAGTTCTACAAGACTGTTTACATAATCAACTAGGTCATTTCAACAGTCTTGTCATCCGTCACCATATATAAATGTCCCTGGTCATATATTGTGCATCTTATATTAATGCACCTTTAGCATTTGATGGCACTAAAATCCATTGCAAGTCAATTGATTGAAGTACAGTAGATTAATAAAGAACAGTACTGCAGCTGGGCAAAGCTGCGGATATTGAAAAGCGTGTAGTGCATAGGTCGAAATCTATCTTGTGTGATGCTCATTTCAGGTATTTCTTGCAGCTTCAGGACGAAACACTAATTATTTACACTTAAAACATAGTTTTGTTGTATTTATGATAGAGAAGATAAGAGTTTGACACACGGGATGCATGTCCAATCTTTGAGTGACTCTGTCTACATTGTTAGAGTTGGTCACATGCCATTCTGTTCCATTATAATAGACAAGTCTTTGGAACGTGGAAAGCTGCATGTGGCCCCTTGGTTGTTGCTAAGATGCATCTTCTTCTATGGTGTTTTATTAGTGGTGTGTCGCACGTTAAAGGTAGTCACCTAGCAACCATCTGGCTGGAGTATGATAGAGACATGTTGTTCTCTGTCCTGTGAGATCACAGGGTCAAAGAAAACTTGGTATGGACTGTAGTCACTCCAGGTACTCAGACTATAAGAACGCATTAGACCCGTTCAGATCTAAATATGGAAGAACTGAATACAACACCATAAGGACGATTAGTTACCGAGGGTAACTCCAGTTCATGAGTGGAGCGGAGCCCCATAGGGGAAGACTCTGCTCCATAATGTTTACCCTCTGCCCTAAGCAGCAGCGCCTGAGACAAAATATGCCACCCCTACAGCAATAGGAGTACAGTGCCCCTATAAAGGGGGTGCCTCCCCTCAACTATCAGCCTTCCGAGATATTTTTCCTTTCAGCGAGACTAGAGAGGGTCCGGCAGGCCTTAAGTCCTATGGGGCTTCCGCTCCACTCATCGAAACTGGAGTTACACTCCGGTAACTAATCGTTCTAATATCGTGGAGCTCCGCCCATAGGGGACTCGGCTCCTAATGTTTAAGGCGGAGCGTAGGCGCTCCAAAATGTACTCCCTGCCGATCCTAACACTTCCCATCGAAACGAGAATAAGGTCAAGCCTAATCTCACCAATCTCCCTTCAGCTATGCTGATACCGACTCGAGCCAAGAGTTAGAAACAGCACATCTGTCAAAAACACGTCTTTCCTAACCAAAGCGGACCTGAGGGAAACCTGTGTCCCACAGTCATGCTCTCCTCTCTTCCTGCTCAAGATCTCCTTCAGCCAACGCTGATACAGATCGAGCCAAGAATTAGAAACATTCTAAGAGATAGAAACGGATTAAATGGAGACGCGTCGGGACCAGGATGCCTGCTCTACAGATATCCTCTAACTCCTGTTCCTCTAAAAAGGGGCAGTAGAAAGCCACTACTCCACGAGTGGATGAGCTCTGATACCCTGAGTGAATTGCCCGCCTGCTTGACCTCATAAGCTTGTCTCAATGCCTTCACAAAGCCATTGAGACAGCCTCTGTTTTGAAAGTGGTCTACCTAGTGCCGCTTGCAACCGTGACACACAAACAACTGAGGCGATGACCTAATCGCTGCTGTGCGCTCGACGTAACAAACGCCAAAGCGTGTACCCGGGCACAGGCTATGGAGCTTCTCCTCACATTCTCTCTCTATGATGAGGAGGAGAAAAAAAGCCCACATCTTCCACGGTCTGTACCTATATGAACTCTAATAACCTTCGGCACAAATGCCGGGTTAGGACGTAACATAACCTTAAGCTCTGAGGACACTGCTCTGCTCAGGTCCACCATTGTGGCAGGCAGTCAGGTCTTCCGTCGAAAGAGCACCAAATCACTGACCCGCTTAGCTTAGTCAAGCGAGCAAACAGTGCCTGTCTTGATAGACAGCATCTTGGGTATTTGATTCAATGGCTCCACGGCGACTTACATAGCGCTTTTGAATACCACAGCCAAATCCCACTGAGGAAGCGTGACTCTAGTGTTGGCCTAAGTCGCCAACGTTCCTAATAGGAAGCGTTTTCACAGAGGGTGACTAAAGAATTGTCTCTGCCAAAACCCCATGACAAGCTTAAATCGCTGCCTGCAAAACACTCTATCGTGGCAGGCGATATTTTGCTTATCAAACATGAGCTGCAGAAAAGAGATAATACTCTCCACCTGACAGCTCGTGGGTCCACACCTTGTTGTGACACACACATCAGTTAAAACACGTTCCATCTCTAGCTCTCTGCATACATCTTAGAAGTGAACTGTCACGTGAACCCTGTATGGTCCTGATCACTGCATCAGATAACCCACGGCGCTCTAGCCTGTCCCTCTCAGCAGCCGGCCTTCATGGTTGGGGCGCGATTTATGGGCAATTTTCCTCTATCGTGCCGCCGTGCCTGAGACAACGCGTCCCGTCGATGTGAATTGGCCAAGGTGGGCGCAATCACATCTCTCATCTCCTCAAACCACAGAGCCCCCCGGCGATCATCGCTTCAGTATCACTGACACCCACCCCTGACCTCAACAACCCTGGCTAGCAGTGGAAGAATGCAGGACAGCGGAGGGAATGGCATACAGGAGAACTCTCGGCCACGGTTTGGTTGCGCAAAGGCTCCTTCCCAGTGGCGGTTCACCCCCGTTCCTGTTCCCTCAGAGAGAACCAGAGAGGACATTGCGCGTTCACAGGCGTGACGCAGAATAGTCCCACCTCGCTCTCACCGATTTGTTCCCAAATCTGGAGAACAATGTCTGGATGCAGACACCACTCTTCGTCTCGAGGACCCCCTCCTTGACATGAGGTTCTGCTCCTACGTTCACAGTAGCCCGGATGTGTGCTGCTCTCCAATGAGCGAAAGGTGCTCGTGAGCCCACAGCCACAATTCCTCTTCTCTGGCCGTCCCGAATGGAGAGTCAGAGACCTGGACCTACCACCTTGGGCGATTTATGTGGCCTACTGTGGTCCGGTTGTCCTGCCAGACAGAACCATCGCGACCCCTCGGCTCTACAGAATTGTTCCCAGGGAGGTTGATGTGATGTTTAGAACAACAACAGCGCCGGAGAGAGGGCTGCCGTTTTAAACAGCCGCTCTAACCAATTGTACTATTATGTGTGTTTTTCCGCGTTATTTTGTAAATTTTATTTTGTACATATGTTTTCTGCCATCGTCTCTTATAACCAAAAAGACTTCTGGATAGCAGGACAGCGTTACTCCACCCTCGCATTGGAGACGAAGGATTTTTTCTTCAACGAGGCGGGACGGGGCCGCGAAGGATTCAAAAAATACAGACACCCGACAAGGCCCAATCCCCGTCTTCGCGTGGGAATGAGACAGAGAATCGCGGAACGGCCAAGATCCTGGTGCCTTGTAGGATCCCGACGCGAGCGAGTAAACTACTCCTCTTCTCATCAATCCTATTAGCCATCTTCAAAAGGCTTTTGAGAATAAATGGACGATTTTAAGATTACGGTTATCCCAAACAACGGGACATTAAAAACTGTAATATCTTATTTTCACGGAGTCGTGGCTGAACGACAACAATGATACTTCAGCTAGCGGCGATACCGCTACATCGCAGGACAGAAACGGCTGACTCTGGTAGAGACAAAGGGGCGCGGTCTTGTATATTTGGAAACCACAAGCTGGTGCACAAAATCAAATACTCAGGAATTCTCGGGTTTTGCTCGCCTGAGGTAGTAGTATCTTAGATAAGCTGTAACCCACACTAATTTAAACGAAGAGAGTTTTCATCCTATATTTTCATAGCTGTCTATTTACCACCAAAACTCATGCTGGCATTAAGATTGCACACTGAATGAGTTGTACAAGCCATTAATCTACAGGAACCGCTCAATACCAGATGCAGCGCTCCCTATGGCCGGGGGACTTTAATGGCGGGAAACTTAAATCCCGTTCTACGCTAATTTCTAGCCCAGCATGTTAAAATGTGCAACCGGAGGAAAAAAACTCTAGACCACCTTTACTCCACTCCATCACACAGGAGACGCATACAAAAGCTCTCCCCTCCGCCCCTCACTTTGACAAATCTAATCTACCATAACTCTAGCATCAGCTGATTTTATTTTTTCTTTGATATATAATATTAAATTTGCTGGATATTTTTCCTGCCTTATAGCAAAAACTGAAAGCAGGAAGCTACCAGTGATTTCCGGATAATAAAAAAGTGTTCAGATGACGGCAGATGGCTAAGGTGCTACAGGCTGTTTTGGCTAGCACAGACTGTAACATGTTCCGGGATTCTTTCAGATAGCATTGGAGGGAGTAACACCACATCCGTCACTCTGGCTTCATCAATAAGTTGCAATCGGTAGGATGGTCGTCCCAGACAGGTGACCGTAACGTACATACTCCCAACCAGAAGACATGGATTACAGGCGAACTCCGCAGGCTGAGCTTAAAGGGTAGAGCTGCCAGCTTTCAAGGAGCGGGAACTCTAAAGCCCTATCTGCTTATAGAAAATCCCGTAATGCCCCTCCGCCTAACCATCAAACATGCAAGAGTCATACAGGAACTAAGTATTGAATCGTACTACACTGGCTCTGACGGCTCGTAACGGATGTGGCAGGGCTTGAAAACTATTACAGACTTACAAAGGAAATCACAGCCGGCGAGCCTGCCCAATCTGACACAAGACTTCCAGACGAGCATAAACCACTTCTATCTCGCCTTTCGCGGCAAGCAACGACTGAAGCATGCATGAAGGCACCAGCTGTTCCGTATGACTATGTATTCACCGCTCTTATCGTAGCGATGTGAGTACTACGTTTAAAGCAGGTTCACCATTCACAAGGCCGCACGGGCCCAGACTTATTACCAGGACGTGTACGGTCAGAGCCAGTGCTGACCGACTGGCAAGTGTCCTTCACTGACCATGTTCAACATGTCCCTGAACTGGAGTCCTGTATATACCACATGTTTCAAGCAGACTCCACCATAGTCGCCCGTGCCCAAGGACTCTAAATAAACCTGGCCTACAATGACTACCAGACCCTGTAGCCACTTGACGTCCTGTAGCCATGCAAGTTGCTTTGCAAGGCTGGTCATGGCTCACATCAACAGCATTCTCCCCAGAAAACCGCTGAGACCTACTTCACTTTGCATACCGCCCCACAGATCCATCAGATGATTGCCAATCTCTATTGCACTCCACACTGTCCTTTCCCACCTGGACAAGAGGAACGCACCTATGTGAAAATGCTATTCATTGGACTACTGGCTCAGCATTCAACACCATCGTTGCCCTCTAAGCTCATCACTAAGCGAGGACCTTGGGACTAAACACCTCTCCTCTGCAACTGGATCCTGGACTTCCTGACGCGGCCGCCCCCAAGTGGTAAGGTAGGTAACAACACATTCTGCCACACTGATCCTCAACACGGGGGCCCCTCAGGGGTGCGTGCTCAGTCCCCCTCCTGTACTATCTTCCCTGTTCACACCATGACTGCATGGCCAGGCACGACTCCAACACCATCATTACAGATTTGCCTGAACGACAGTGGTAGGCCGGACCACCGACAACGAGGAGCGGCAGGAGGTCATAAGATCTGGCCGTATGTGGTGCCAGGTGTACAACACTACGTCCTCAACGTGACCAAGACAAAGGGAGATGCATTGGTGTGACTACAGGAAGAGAAAGAGGACTGAGCACTAGCCCCACTTGCTCATCGACCGGGTCTTATAGTTAGGACAGGTTGAGAGCTTCAAGTTAATGGTTGTCCCATCATCACTGCAACGAACTATCATGTGGTCCAAACACACCAAGACAGTCGTAGGAGAGGGCACTCTAAAGCCTATTTTCCCCCTCAGGAGATAAAAAAGATTTGGCATGGGTCCTCAGATCCTCAAAAATTTCTAACAGCTGCACCACGAGAGCATCCTGACTGGTTGCATCACCGCCTGGTTATGAGCAACTGCTTGGCCTCTGACCGTGCAAGGCAATACAGAGGTTAGTGCGTACGGCCCCAGTACATCACTTGGGGCAAAGCTTCCTGCCATCCAGGACCTCTATACCCAGGCGGTTGTCAAGAGGAAGGCCCCTCAAAATTGTCAAAGCTCCAGCCACCGCTAAGTCATAGACTGTTCTCTCTGACTACCGCACGCAAGCGTTACCGGAGTCGCCAAAAGTCTAGGTCAAAAGCCTTCTCAACAGCTATCTAACCCAAGCCATAAGACTCTAAACAGCTAATCATGGCTACACGGACTATCTGCCCTGGCCACCCCACCCCCATCCTTTTTTCGTGCTTGCTACTCTGTTAAGTATTTATGCATAGCACTTTAACTCTAACCCACAGGTAAATATTACCTCATACTACCTCAACTAGCCGGTGCCCCCCCGTACATTAGCTCTCTGTCAACGGTACACCACCCTGTATATATAGCCTCCCTACTGTCACCTTATTTTACTTCTGCTCTTCTTTTTCTCAACCACTTTTTTTGTTGTTGTTTTTTATTTTACTTTTTTGTTTTAAAATAAATGCACTGTTGGTTACCGGGCTGTAAGTAAGCATTTCACTGTAATAGTCTGGCACCTGTTGTATTCGGGCAATGTGACCAACTAAAATTTGATTTGATTTGATTTGACCTGCCTGCCATGAGGCCACACACCTCCTTATCGCTTGTGTCTGACATGTCCCTCCCCATACCGTGTCAGGGACGCATCCGTGAAATACTGGGATGTCGAGGAGGGACACCTTTCCTATCGGAGACTCAGTGCGTGAGAAAGCGGCGAGTTTCTCCAATAGTTAAGGTCTGCACTGAGACCGAGAGGGGGAACCATGCCACCAAACCGATGTGACTGTGAGCAAGGGGTATAGGCTTAGTTGGTCGGGCGAACCATCGCTGCGTCGCTGCGCATGTGCAGGAAGTCCCAGCGGAACCGACAGAGTGGGCTGACGACATGAGACCCGAAAAGTGACATGCTCGACAGCGCCGGTCACCGTGTGATTCGGACGACGACTTCCTTAAGTGCTAGCAACAAGGCTACCCTTCGGGGTTGAGTCCGAAATTCGAGCCCATCATCCGCACAGTGTCTATTCTGTATCCCCAGGCGTAGACAATCTGATGTGAGTGGGCAGGGCGCGCTCTTTTTCCAATTCACACACCCCTGGTGGGTTGATTCACGCTCAGTGTGGTGAGTACTGGCTCGTTCTGTCAGGGGAGCTGATACTTTGGTTATACCCATAACGCTAGTAATCCTGCCCTCCGTGAACGTAGCATGGGTCTGAATCGCATTAACCGAGACCTTGGTCTGCGATAATGCGCCGTCCCCAGATAGCTGCTGTGTTACAATGCCTGGGGGCGGCGATACTCTGGGCACCTTGGTGACCGCGGTAATCGGGGCCCTCCGTGAACGCAGCATGGGTCTGGCTCGTACTAGTGGAGACCTTAGTCTGTACTAGTGCGCCATCCCCAATAGCGGCTGCGTCCTCATGTCAGAATCTGACCGGGACTGATGCCTTCTATGTAAAGCACTTCTTATACGTGAAGTGTGATGTGACGACCTGATTGAGGTCTTCTGGATACCTACTCTTAGTGCCTGTTCAGCAACGCACCCTCGGTGGCTGAACGGCTCTTGGAGTGGTAAGGAAGAGAGGGTGAGATTGAACGCTCTCGGACGTATTATGGAAAAGAGGCTCTCTTTTTTGACAAAGTCAGGTGGAGCCAACTCTTTATTAAACACATCAACAAAAGCATTTACATCAGCACCCGTCCCTTCAAACCGAAGGGTGGGGGGGGAACAGTGGGCACGTTCGACACCATAGATGCGTCCTCCATCCTCTCCCCCGCGTCCCGTCACGTACGCCTCCTCTTACCTCCCTTGGAGGGCCAGGTCGGCGTCCTCGTCACCTCCCTCGCCGGCTGTAGTGGGGCTACCGTAGCTGCTGGGAGGGCCGAGCCCGCTCCCTTGCTGCTCGTGGCCGCCGGATGACGCCGATTACACCGCCTCGTCGTAGACCCCGGTCTACTTAGAGGGGCGGAGGTAGATGGCCTTTGGGGAGGAGGGGGGCCGAGTCGTCCTGCCAACGGCAGGTGCTTGGCCAACTGCTTCTTCTCCTCCTCCAACTTCGAAAAACTCTCCGTCGCCTCTTTGACTGCGACCCCAAAGAGGCTGTCGTCAGAGAGGGGGCGTTCAAGAGAGACGTCCTGTCTGCCTCTTTCATAGATGTCAATGACAACCAGAGGTGTCGTTCCCCGACCACCGAAGTGGCCATGGATCTCTCCGCGCAGACAGCGGACGCCTGTGTAAGGTGGAGTATGGCGCCAGAAATTCTGGACGCCTCCTCCACCTCCTCCGGTGCCATCTCTGTCTTACCCGTGGTTAAACGGGACAGAGAGGCCGCCAAGAGGGCAATGTTGTTAGCTGCTGCTACAGCTTGGGCTCCCAACCCAAAAGACTTCTCTAACAGCGACGCTGTGAGTCGGTCCTTCTGGGATGGCAACGTGGCCTTCTTGGAAGAGGGCCAAGGGCTCGAACCCGGTAGGGAAATACGCCGCCATGGCGCTCTCTAACCTGGGGATTCCCTGACCCTGAAGCCTTCCTTCCACTCTCGTGAATGGGAGATACGCTTTTACAGGCGAACGCGCCGCTAAAGGTGCATCCCACGAGCCTCCAACGTACCTAGCCAAAGAAGGCATGGCAGGAGCCACTGGCTCTGCCGCCTTCCTTGGCCTAGAATAAGGACCGCCCTCCATCATATCAACCTCCGGTGCGGAGGGAAGAGGGGGGGCAGCTTTATTGCCCAGCCGTTGAGCAGCTCTCTCAATTAGACCCGGAAAATCCGCTCTCAGAGAGGCTGCAGCGAAAGAGAGAGCTTCTGATCTCTCAGAGCTCGTATCCCCTTCGCTATAGGGACTACAAGCCCTCTCGCTCTCCAAAGGAAAGGGGGGCTTGAAAGTATGAGGGACGGGGTCCGACTGTTCCATTGGAATGCCAGACCCTTCCTCAAAATCCCTATCTTCCCCCGAGTCTGCGCCGTCGGACGACGCCTCTGAAGCAGAGGCTAGTATCGACAGCACACCCTCAAGGGGGATGTCCTCCCTGAAAAACGCCCAACGCTGCTTCCTCTCCTTTAAAGAAAGGAGGGCGCAGGAGGCGCAATTCGGGGGACTGCAGACGCCTTCCTTGGCATGCTGGGATCCCAAACACAAGAAACATAAGTCGTGGTGGTCACCGGCCGCCATGGAAGTGCATCTGCACTGAGCTCTGAAAAGAGCTTTTGGGGGTGGAAAATCTCCCGGTGTGCTCATTTAGACGACGTTGATGACTGGAATATCAACGGCGTTTTCATCCTGAGTCTTCGTGCTTCGTCTCTTCTTGGCTCTTCAGTCTAGTCATCCAGTCGCTGAAGAAAAAGGGAGGCTGATTGAGGGGAGGCACCCCCTCTTATAGGGACACCTGTACTCCTATTGGCTGTAGGTGTATGCATAATTTTGTCTCAGGCTGCTGCTGCCTTAGGGCAGAGGGTAAACCATTAGGAGCAGAGCTCCCCTATGGGGCGGAGCTCCACGATATAGAACCATTCATACTGTCACATCTAATATAGAAGAACTGAACACAACCATAAGAACCATTCATACTGTCAGATCTAATATGGAACAACTGAATACAACCATAAGAACCATTCATACAGTCAGATATAATATGGAAGAACTGAATACAAAAGAGGTTTACCAGTACAAATTAATGTACTAATGTTATTTTTCATTGGCAGATCAATGCATTTTTCCAAACATATTCATCACTTTTTTGTAAGATTTTAACTAACTGAACACAAATATAAACACAGCATTCAACAATTTTACAAGGGTACAGTTCATAAGGAAATCAGTCAATTGAAATACATTCATTAGGCCCTAATCTATGGATTTCACATGACAGGGGCCCACCCATCAGCCAATAAGAATACATTTTCCCCACTAAAGGGCTTTATTACAGATATAAATACTCCTCAGTTTCATCAGCTGTCCGGGTGGCTGATCTCAGATGATCCTGCAGGTGAAGAAGCCAGATGTGGAGGTCCTGGCCTTGCACGGTTACACATGGTCTGCGGCTTTGAAGCCAGTTGGACGTTCTGCCAAATTCTCGGTAGAGAAATTTACATTAAATTCTCTGGCAACAGCTCTGGTGAACATTCCTACAGTCAGCATGCCAATTGCGCACTCCCTCAAAATGTAGACATCTGTGGCATTGTGTTGTGACAAAACTGCACATTTCAGAGAGGCCTTTTATTGTACCCAGCACAAGGTGCACCTGTGTAATGATCATGCTGTTTACTCAGCTTCTTGATATGCCACACCTGTCAGGTGGATGGATTATATTGGCAAAGGAGAAATGCTCACTAACAGATATGGAAACAAATTTGTGCACCAAATTTGAGAGAAATAAGCTTTTGTGCATATGGAACATTTCTGGGATCTTTTATTTCAGCTCATGAAACATGGGACCAACATTTTACATGTCAAGTTTATATATTTTTTCAGTATAGTTTTAGAAGACAATTTACTAAACACGTAGTCATTTCATTTGAATTGTCACATGCTTGGTAAACAACAGGTGTAGACTAACAGTGAAATGTTGACCAACAATGGAGAACACAATACAACAATTATAATAATAGGAAAAAAGATTGTAGCACAAGCAATTAATACATGATGAGCAATGTTAGCTTGGCTATATACATGGGGTACCAATACCTAGTCAATGGTAGCTTGGCTATATACATGGGGTGCCAATACCTAGTCAATGGTAGCTTGGCTATATACATGGGGTGCCAATACCTAGTCAATGGTAGCTTGGCTATATACAGTGGGGGGAAAAAAAGTATTTAGTCAGCCACCAATTGTGCAAGTTCTCCCACTTAAAAAGATGAGAGAGGCCTGTAATTTTCATCATAGGTACACGTCAACTATGACAGACAAAATGAAAAAAAATTACTGAAAATCACATTGTAGGATTTTTTTATGAATTTATTTGCTAATTATGGTGGAAAATAAGTATTTGGTCAATAACAAAGTTTCTCAATACTTTGTTATATACCCTTTGTTGGCAATAACACAGGTCAAACGTTTTCTGTAAGTCTTCACAAGGTTTTCAACTCTGGTTGCTGTTATTTGGGCCATTCCTCCATGCAGATCTCCTCTAGAGCAGTGATGTTTTGGGGCTGTCGCTGGGCAACACAGACTTTCAACTCCCTCCAAAGATTTTCTATGGGTTGAGATCTGGAGACTGGCTAGGCCACTCCAGGACCTTGAAATGCTTCTTACGAAGCCACTCCTTCGTTGCCCGGGCGGTGTGTTTGGGATCATTGTCATGCTGAAAAGACCCAGCCACGTTTCATCTTTCAATGCCCTTGCTGATGGAAGGAGGTTTTCACTCAAAATCTCACGATACATGGCCCCATTCATTCTTTCCTTTACACGGATCAGTCGTCCTGGTCCCTTTGCAGAAAAACAGCCCCAAAGCATGATGTTTCCACCCCCATGCTTCACAGTAGGTATGGTGTTCTTTGGATGCAACTCAGCATTCTTTGTCCTCCAAACACGACGTGTCAAGTTTTTTACCAAAAAGTTATATTTTGGTTTCATCTGACCATATGACATTCTCCCAATCCTCTTCTGGATCATCCAAATGCACTCTAGCAAACTTCAGACGGGCCTGGACATGTACTGGCTTAAGCAGGGGGACACAGCAGGATTTGAGTCCCTGGCGGCGTAGTGTGTTACTGATGGTAGGCTTTGTTACTTTGGTCCCAGCTCTCTGCAGGTCATTCACTAGGTCCCCCCGTGTGGTTCTGGGATTTTTGCTCACCGTTTCTTGTGATCATTTTGACTCCACGGGGTGAGATCTTGCGTGGAGCCCCAGATCGAGGGAGATTATCAGTGGTCTTGTTTGTCTTCTATTTCTTAATAATGCTCCCATAGTTTATTTCTTCAAACAAATCTGCTTACCTATTGCAGATTCAGTCTTCCCAGCCTGGTGCAGGTCTACAATTTTGTTTCTGGTGTCCTTTGACAGCTCTTTGGTCTTGGCCATAGTGGAGTTTGGAGTGTGACTGTTTGAGGTTGTGGACAGGTGTCTTTTATACTGATAACAAGTTCAAACAAGTGCCATTAATACAGGTAACGAGTGGAGGACAGAGGAGCCTCTTATAGAAGAAGTTACAGGTCTGTGAGAGCCAGAAATCTTGCTTGTTTGTAGGTGACCAAATACTTATTTTCCACCATAATTTGCAAATAAATTCATTAAAAATCCTACAATGTGATTTTCTGGAATTTATTTCCTCAATTTGTCTGTCATAGTTGACGTGTACCTATGATGAAAATTACAGACCTCTCTCATCTTTTTAAGTGGGAGAACTTGCACAATTGGTGGCTGACTAAATATTTTTTTCCCCCACTGTATTTGAATTTGTACTAGTCAAGCTCTTCTCTTTTGTGTAATGAATTACCAAAAAAACTATGTTTGAAGTGACATATTTATTGTTTTTCTGAAGCTGAACAAGACAGGAAGTTTAAATGAGCATCACAAAGCTAAATCTGACCTATTCACTAACATGTTTTGTCAGCATAAGCAGCTGTGAGACATGCTAGAGTACTGTAACATTACTGATCTACTGAATCATTGTAGTTGTTGGGGGTTATCTTTACAGTAAATATAATGGTGGTGGATAAGCCTTCAATGCAAGCTGCAGGGGTTGCCTTACAACAAGATGATCCTGACATTTTAAAGGTTAAAAAGTTGGACTTTGTGGCCTTTATCGCAATGGTGATTAACGGCACTGCCAAGGTGGAGAAAAGATCTAGGAAGATAGAAATCATTGTGGTTGCGGCAGAACGGTTCCTGGGGCTGAAAGATTTCTCGGCAAAAGAGTTACATGGAATATTGGCAAAAGCCGTACCACCATCTCAGGTCCTAGAGCCTGAGAAGGGAGATATGGAGAACTAAAAGAAGGAATAAATCAAATCAAATCAAATTTTATTGGTCACGTGCGCCGAATACAACAGGTGCAGACATTGCAGTGAAATGCTTACTTACAGCCCTTAACCAACAGTGCATTCATTTTAAACAAAAAAAGTAAGAATAAACAACAACAAAAAAAGTGTTGTGAAAAAAGAGCAGAAGTAAAAAAAGTGAGAGTAGGGAGGCTATATATACAGTAAAATAAAGTGACACTAGGGAGGCTATATATACAGGGGGGTACCGTTGCAGAGTCAATGTGCGGGGGCACCGGCTAGTTGAGGTAGTTGAGGTAATATGTACATGTGGGTAGAGTTAAAGTGACTATGCATAAATACTTAACAGAGTAGCAGCAGCGTAAAAAGGATGGGGTGGGGGGGGCAGTGCAAATAGTCCGGGTAGCCATGATTAGCTGTTTCAGGAGTCTTATGGCTTGGGGGTAGAAGCTGTTGAGAAGTCTTTTGGACCTAGACTTGGCACTCCGGTACCGCTTGCCGTGCGGTAGCAGAGAGAACAGTCTATGACTAGGGTGGCTGGAGTCTTTGACAATTTTGAGGGCCTTCCTCTGACACCGCCTGGTATAGAGGTCCTGGATGGCAGGGAGCTTTGCCCCAGTGATGTACTGGGCCGTACGCACTACCCTCTGTAGTGCCTTGCGGTCAGAGGCCAAGCAGTTGCCATACCAGGCGGTGATGCAACCAGTCAGGATGCTCTCGATGGTGCAGCTGTAGAATTTTTTTTGAGGATCTGAGGACCCATGCCAAATCTTTTTAGTCTCCTGAGGGGGAATAGGCTTTGTCGTGCCCTCTTCACGACTGTCTTGGTGTGTTTGGACCATGATAGTTCGTTGGTGATGTGGACACCAAGGAACTTGAAGCTCTCAACCTGTTCCACTACAGCCCCGTCGATGAGAATGGGGGCGTGCTCAGTCCTCTTTTTTTTCCTGTAGTCCACAATCATCTCCTTTGTCTTGGTCACGTTGAGGGAGAGGTTGTTGTCCTGGCACCACACGGCCAGATCTCTGACCTCCTCCCTATAGGCTGTCTCATCGTTGTCGGTGATCAGGCCTACCACTGTTGTGTCGTCGGCAAACTTAATGATGGTGTTGGAGTCGTGCCTGGCCATGCAGTCATGGGTAAACAGAGAGTACAGGAGGGGACTGAGCACGCACCCCTGAGGGGCCCCCGTGTTGAGGATCAGTGTGGCAGATGTGTTGTTACCTACCCTTACCACCTGGGGGCGTTCCGTCAGGAAGTCCAGGATCCAGTTGCAGAGGGAGGTGTTTAGTCCCAGGATCCTTAGCTTAGTGATGAGCTTAGAGGGCATTATGGTGTTGAATGCTGAGCTGTAGTCAATGAATAGCATTCTCACATAGGTGTTCCTCTTGTCCAGGTGGGAAAGGGCAGTGTGGAGTGCGATAGAGATTGCATCATCTGTGGATCTGTTGGGGCGGTATGCAAATTAAAGTGGGTCTAGGGTTTCTGGGATTATGCTGTTGATGTGAGCCATGACCATTCTTTCAATGGTGGTGGATAGGCCTTCAATGCAAGCTGCAGGGGTTGCCTTTCACCAATATGTTCCTGACATTTTAAAGGTTAAAAAGGTGGACTTTGTGGCCTTTATCGCAATGGTGATTAACGGCACTGCCAAGGTGGAGAAAAGATCTAGGAAGATATAAATCATTGTGGTTGCGGCAGAACGGTTCCTGGGGCTGAAAGATTTCTCGGCAAAAGAGTTACATGGAATATTGTCAAAAGCCGTACCACCATCTCAGGTCCTAGAGACTGAGAAGGGAGATATGGAGATTTAAAGGAAGGAAGAAATGGGAGTTTTGTTTGTTTTGGCAATGTACTCTTTTTATTAGGGTGGAGTAAGTTAGTATCACTATTAAAAGTATGGATGTATTTTTTATTTAATTTATTTTGTGGTTTCAAACCGTCCAGTTGGTGGCGGCAATACAATCTTTTGGAAGTAGTCTGCCATAGAACCCACAGAAGAAGAAGAAGATGTCACTGTTGCATTGTGGTAGTTGGGGAACCGGAACTTCCGGGGAGGTGCGCAACATTCTTCAGAACAAAGAAAACGACTGGACGGTGCTTTCCGTTTCTCTTTATTACTACAGGTATGTAATAGCACTTTTAAACTGTCTAATATCGAAATAACGTCATAACATGTTAGATAACAAATCAGTCAAGGTATTATCAGTTTGGGAAAGGTTTTGTGTAATGTTTGTGTCAATCCGAGTGATTGAAGAACGTGATAAAAAATATTTTACAATCACACGGCGCGGGGTCCATTACATGTTTTCATTTATGAGGCTTTCCAGGTTCGTATATAGGTCAGTGTGTTTCGCCTGGGTATGTTCAGTTCAAAAACGTTTAGGAAAGTTGCAGATAGAAATGCCCTCAATAGAAGTGACATGATTCATTAGAATCAGAGGCATGTTTGCTCTACATAATACATTTGTATCTGATCGTGGCCAACGTCTCCGTCCTCCTGCTGGACGCAGCCCTGGTACCCGCTTGTCCCTACGTATGTGAAGCTAGTCATAATAATGATTAGCCACAATAGTGGAATTTGCGGTTCGCCCCTCAAAATAAAAGGCCCTCATTGAAAGTGATGCAAACTGATACAAATATTGGAATCATGTCAAATGTTGTTACTTAATTTAAAATGAATTACAAAAACTAATAATTTTGGAAGAAAAAAAAAACAGGGGGAAAAAACGGTTGAAATCCCACTGTGGCGGTATTAGACCACATAAATGCATTGGGGGCATTCTTATATGCACTTATGAAACGGGTTGGATTGTGCACCCATGGAACGGGTGACATCCACAGAAAACAATTCTCAAGAGTTTATACAAATGTTAGCGTCTTAGCTCTTATTGCAGGACTTTGACTGTGAAAAATCACCTTCCCAGTCAGTCTATTGCAGGGGTACTCCAGTACTATTTGAGAAGGTCCGGTCAAACAAATGTCCTAGGTGGCAAAGGTCCGGATGGATATTGTCATTTATTGGCGTAGTAACAAACCCCCAACTTGCGACCCCAAACTGTTCACAACCCTCTTGTTGGCGGAGAGAACATTTAGCAGTTTTAAAGCTAATATCCCGCAATTCTACACATTTTATGACAGGGCTGAGATGTTTTGTTGTTGCTGTTTTTAAGCAATTCTACATGTTTCCATGTCTTATGTGTGTTTATATGATACCAGGGATTGAAGCCCAACCAAAACAGTATTATTATATCATTATTTTGTGACCCGTGGTCCATATCGACCCCGTTCTTGGTCCTTACCGCGTTACGCCAGTTGAGTATGCTATTTCTTTTGTTTGTATTGGGCATTCATATTGCACTGTACAGCCCTACCTATGTATTGTTCAGCCTACTCAGTGACACCCACAGAACACAACTAGCGTCTTCACTATTGTAGGACTCTGAAACCACTGTTGTCTGGGAGTTTAACCCCGTCAGCTAAATTGTCATCATAATCAGTGGTTTCAAGTTTGTCTCTGTACATTTTTGACAAGATGATCATAGCAAAACATTAAATACTTCTGCATTTCCCGCTGTGCAAATGCATTGTTTCTCATTGCAAATAGGCTCAGGATAATTCCTGATAAGGTTGGGTAGCTGATAGGCCTTTTCAGAGCTCAAATAGCCAAAATTATTAGTTACAGGGCTCCCGAGTTGCGCAGCGGTCTAAGACACTGCATCTGTCACTACAGACCCTGGTTGGATTCCAGGCTGTATCACAATCCGGCCGTGATTGGGATTCGCATAGGGCGGTGCAAAATTTGCCCAGCGTCGTCCAGGTTTGGCCGGGGTAAGCCATTATTGTAAATAAGAATTTGTTCTTAACTGACTTGGCCCAAACATTAGACCGGACCAAATCTGAACCAATCACTCAGACATCATTAGGCAGATTTCCATTGAACCAGGTGCATTCGACAAAAGCAATGTTGCAAAAAATTATCTTTGCGACGTGTGTAATGGAAGCGGCAGATATAGGAGAAATGTTCTAAAGCTCGACAACATTTTAAATCGTTGGAGGGGTGGGTTTTTCTTTTGTCCAAGTTTCTTTATTCTGACAAGTGAGGATTGAAACAGTGTTTTTTAAATGATGATTGCCAAATCATTTTGACGGTACAGGGTGAGTCATTACGTCCAGCTGTTTTTATCGACACAGGATAGTTACATGGAAACACATCCTAGATGGCAATTGTCGTATCTATTTTCTATGCAAACTTTTTCTCAATGTCGAGAAACAAAGCACTGGACAAGTTATTGGAAACATAGCTACTGTTTCACAAGATTGGAAAGTACAGTACAGCAGAGTACAGGAAAGAGAAGTTTAGTTCAGTACAGAGTATAGTACAGTATAACATACTGTATTGTATTCTACTTTACTCTAATGTACTCTGTTATGGCTGGCCTATATGGACTAAAAATCATACAGCTGTATCTTGAGTTTTTTTTTTAAACTTATGGGCGATTCACGATATATATCTCGATTTTGTTTTTCTCTAAGTAAGCTTGTACAATTAAAGGTCAAATACACTGCATTTCAAACAGTCAGCTATAATCTAATGAATTCAGGGCTTGTGAAGTTATACCTAGGCTAAATATAAGCCATCCACAACCAATAAGACCCACTAATTATTGTATTATTTTATAAAAAATAGTTTAACCTGCTTTTTTTTTGTTGGCAATAATCACTGATCTGGCTTTCAAGTTGGTCTATGAAAATGCAATTTTTTGTTACAAATTGACTAATTTATTGTAGCAGGCATTAGGCTATAGACAATTAACACAGGTCTCATCAACAATCTCTCAAGCTCACGTGCTAGTGATTAGCCAGCTGATCTTTATATTTCAAGATTAGCCAACTTGGATCTGTTTGCTAACAAGGTTGAACAGTTGAGTTGTTATGAACACACCATTCTGTCTGTCTCCAACTGTTTGAAAAGCATGTTAGCCTGTCCACTTTGTTCAGATGTTGAAATCAAGTGGCCTACCTTATTTCTCAGAATGAGAACGAGTTGCCAATTTCTTACAGTGCATTCGGAAG
This sequence comes from Coregonus suidteri, assembly GCA_036851935.1. Lineage (NCBI taxonomy): Eukaryota > Metazoa > Chordata > Actinopteri > Salmoniformes > Salmonidae > Coregonus > Coregonus suidteri. The sequence continues at coordinate 74,985,757 of CM072220.1, forward strand.
TATTCAGACCCCTCCCCTTTTTCCATATATTCAGACACATTCAGTTGTTTCTATCTTTATCTATAATTGTTATTATGGTGTGAACGGGAAATACAATTGGTTTTGATTGAAATAATACATTGAAGACAACGTTATTAAGGAAAATATTACATAGTGCTGCCTAAAACAAACTGCAACCTTGTACTAAATGGTTTTTGAGTCATTTATGAGAATTTCTGAAATATACTATAGGTTAAGTGCACTTACATGGTTTAATTCAAAGTGTGCAATTTGTGTCTAATGTGAAATTAATAAATGGTTTGTTGTCAATGCTTAGCTACCTGATCTAATATATTTTTAGAGAATAAAGAAAGTGCCAGAACTGTCAAGACTAACTTTTGTGTCCGTTTCTCTATATTACTACAGGACGACTAGAATTAAATCTGATGCCGGTAACATCAATAGTGAGAACAAACCCAGCCTGCCTCTCTCCTTCCACACTAAGTCCAAACCTACAGTCACTGGGTCCTGATTGCGACAGTGGAGCTCAGTTTGCTAAGCAGGATCCAGAGATGGCATCAGTGAAGCTGGAAGACTGCAGTCAAACACTGGAGCTGAATGTCAACATTAAAGATGAAGAAGAGGAGGAGAAGATTGGGAAATCTGTTTCTCATGGTAAGAGCAGGTTCTATCTAACTAAGTTTGTTGGACATGATTTGGAAAGGCACACACCTGTCTATATACAGTGCATTCGGAAAGTATTCAGACCCCTGGACTTTTTAGATATTTTGTTACGTTACAGCCTTATTGTAAAATTGATTAAATTGTTTTTTTCCCTCATCAATCTACTCACATTACCCCATAATGACAAAGCAAAAAACAGTTTTTTATCAATTGTTGCAAAAAACAACAACTGAACGATCACATTTACAAAATGACTTTCTACTCTGCGAGTGGGAAGTGTATAAACCAGAGGAGCGATCTAGATGAGGATCAAGAACGCAATTAAAGTCCCCTGCCATTAGGACCTTACCAGGAATGGAGGCTATCAATAAAATACATTCTCAAAGAATTTGGGATTATCATCATTAGGACCATAAACATTATCCAGATTAATATGCTAATTCAAGAGTTCCCTGTATCAAAATGTATCTACCAGCTGTATCAGTTATAATAGTATCCACTTGAAACGGAACAGATTAATGAATTTAAACCATAACTCCATGAGAATGAGAGGAGAAACAGGATGCTACTACTTGCCCTTGCCATCTCCTGCATATTACATTTACATTACATTTGACATTTTAGTCATTTAGCAGACGCTCTTATCCAGAGCGACTTACAGGAGCAATTAGGGTTAAGTGCCTTGCTCAAGGGCACATTTACGCCATTTAGCAGACGCTCTTATCCAGAGCGACTTACAAATTGGTGCATTCACCCTATAGCCAGTGGGATAACCACTTTACAATTATTATTATTATTATATTTTTTTTTGGGGGGGGGTGGTTGGGGTAAAGGGGGGTAGAATGATTACATTATCCTATCCCAGGTATTCCTTAAAGAGGTGGGGTTTCAAATGTCTCCGGAAGGTGGTGAGTGACTCCGCTGTCCTGGCGTATTGAGGGAGCTTGTTCCACCATTGGGGTGCCAGAGCAGCGAACAGTTTTGACTGGGCTGAGCGGGAGCTATGCTTGGACAGAGGAAGGGGAGCCAGCAGGCCAGAAGGGGATGAACGCAATGCCCTCGTTTGGGTGTAGGGACTGATCAGAGCCTGAAGGTACGGAGGTGCCGTTCCCCTCACTGCTCCATAGGCAAGCACCATGGTCTTGTAACGGATGCGAGCTTCAACTGGAAGCCAGTGGAGTGTGCGGAGGAGGGAGGTGACGTGAGAGAACTTGGGAAGGTTGAACACCAGACGGGCTGCGGCATTCTGGATGAGTTGTAGGGGTTTAATGGCACAGGCAGGGAGCCCAGCCAACAGCGAGTTGCAGTAATCCAGACGGGAGATGACAAGTGCCTGGATTAGGACCTGTGCCGCTTCCTGTGTAAGGCAGGGTCGTACTCTCCGAATGTTGTAGAGCATGAACCTGCAGGATCGGGTCACCGCCTTGATGTTAGCGGAGAACGACAGGGTGTTGTCCAGGGTCACGCCAAGGCTCTTCGCACTCTGGGAGGAGGACACAACGGAGTTGTCAACCGTGATGGCGAGATCATGGAACGGGCAGTCCTTCCCCGGGAGGAAGAGCAGCTCCGTCTTGCCAGGGTTCAGCTTGAGGTGGTGATCCGTCATCCATACTGATATGTCTGCCAGACATGCAGAGATGCGATTCGCCACCTGGTTATCAGAAGGGGGAAAGGAGAAGATTAGTTGTGTATCGTCAGCGTAGCAATGATAGGAGAGGCCATATGAGGATATGACAGAGCCAAGTGACTTGGTGTATAGGGACAATAGGAGAGGGCCTAGAACTGAGCCCTGGGGGACACCAGTGGGTGAGAGCACATGTGGTGCGGAGACAGCTTCTCGCCACGCCACTTGGTAGGAGCGACCGGTCAGGTAGGACGCAATCCAGGAGTGAGCCGCGCCGGAGATGCCCAGCTCGGAGGGGGTGGAGAGGAGGATCTGATGGTTCACAGTATCAAAGGCAGCAGACAGGTCTAGAAGGACAAGAGCAGAAGAGAGAGAGTTAGCTTTAGCAGTGCGGAGAGCCTCCGTGACAGAGAAGAGCAGTCTCAGTTGAATGACCAGTCCTGAAACCTGACTGGTTTGGATCAAGAAGGTCATTCTGAGAGAGATAGCAAGAGAGTTGGCTAAAGACGGCATATTTTAAGTAGCTCATCCTTCAACAAGTGAGTTTCTTGTAGGAACACAATAGACAAAGTTGTTTAAGCCTAGTAATAACCTGTTTTAAGCTTGGATAGTTTACAAACTCCACAGACATTCCACAAAGTAAATTTAAATGTTTCATTTGAAGTCATTTACATTTACATTTTACATCTTATCCAGAGCGACTTACAGTTAGTGAATACATACATTATTTTATCGAACCCACAACCCTTGCGTTGCAAACGCCATGCTCTACCAACTGAGCTACATCCCCTGCCGGCCATTCCCTCCCCTACCCTGGACGACGCTGGGCCAATTGTGCGCCGCCCCATGGGTCTAACCAAAGATGTAAACATGGAATAAGCTATAGCATAAAGGCATATCTAAAATATGTTTAGGAACCACAAGGACCACATTAATATTTTGTAGTGAGAAAATAAGTCTATCCTAACATTAAAACACTGAACCCCATTCCACTGTCTCCCTAACCGAGACACCCAACGCTTCCTCTCCCACCTCACCCTGATCGTAGAGTGTAGCTTGGTGGACGACTGATCCATTAAAGGGAGCAGTCTAACCTAAGCGACGCTAAACAAAACAAAGTATCTCCTGCCTTCTCTCGGCCATTACTTCTCACGAACAAAACAAAAGGCATATCTAGCAAGATGTTATGTGAAATATCACAACAAAAGGCCTATCTAGCAAGATGACGTGAAATATCACGTAGTATTTGTTTGAAAAGTAGCAAAGAATAGCTCCACCTTAAACAGTAACGCTAGTTAGTGAAGCCTGAGACTAACCGTCCAAAATAGTGGTAGATGATCCACAACACAGGGTCTGTTGCTAGTAGCTACCAAGTAACAATATGGCCCATACGTATAGCGTTAATGTAGTACACCATGATACGTTTATAAACCAAAAAAAAGTTCAAATGTGCTACGTTACCCAAACAGCCTTTGAAACATGAGAGAGTTGAATATGTGCTACGTTACCCAAAGGCCCTTTGCACATGATGTTAGGCTTGCACCTGAGTGTCAATCATTTTAGTCCAAGGATATGATTGAAAGGCCTCCATCATTCTTAATTGGAAGAAGTGTGGAACCACCAATACTTTTTCTAGAGCTGGCTGCCCGGACAAACTAAGCAATCGGGGGAGAAGGGCCTTGGTCAGGGAGGTCACCAAGAAGCCAGTGGTCACTCTGACAGAGCTCCAGAGTTCTGTTGGCGATAGGAGAACCTTCCAGAAGGACAACCATCTCTGCAGCACTCCACCAATCAGGCCTTTATGGTAGAGTGGCTAGACGGAAGCCACTCTTCATGAAAAGGCACATGACTGCCCGCTGGGAGTTTGCCAAAAGACACCTAAAGGACTCTCAGACCATGAGAAACAAGATTCTCTGGTCTTATGAAGCCAAGATTGTACTCTTTGGCCTGAATGCCAAGCTTCACGTCTGGAGGAATCCTGGCACCATCCCAACGGTGAAGCATGGTGGTGGCAGCATCATGCTGTGGGAATGTTTTTCAGTGGTAGGGACTGGGAGACCAGTCAGGATTGAGGGAAAGATGAACGGAGCAAAGTACAGAGAGACCTGAAAATAGCTGTGTGGGCGACGGTCCCCCATCTAACCTGACCAGCTTGAGAGGATCTGCAGAGAAACTCCCCAAATACAGGTATACCAAGCTTGTAGCGTCATACCCAAGAAGATTTGAGGCTGTAATCACTGCCAAAGGTGCTTCAACAAAGTACTGAGTAAAGTCTGAATACAGTATATATATATATTTTTTTAATTGTGTGCTAAAATGGTGTCATAAAACCTAAATGGTTCCAATCATTTTTCCTTTTTTATTCATCTTAAACACTTAAAATAAGGGCTGTGTTTCGTGTAGGCTTACCCTGGCGTGACTTTTAGCAACATATTCGTCTCTATTTCCTCTTCGATTAAAACTCTAATTATCATCAAAGTAGACATCATGCAAAACAACAAATCACTGCAATCTCCTGCACGTCATCTCTAGCTGACACCTTTGCTAACAGGTATTGTGTCAATTTAAAACTTGCACAAGACAGTTCACAGAATTGTCCATTTTAAATAAATGTAGCCTATTTATTCATTATTACATTTAGCTAACATTAGATAGTTAACCCAGAGATCCTTACCTTTGACTCGATTTGGCAATTTTGTCCAGATTCACCTTGTACTAGAGAGATTTACATGGTTATCAAAACGCCACACCAGGGTAAGCCTACACGAAACACAGCCCTTATTTTAAGTGTTTCTAAAATCCCCTATGGGAAAAATGAATGGTGGGAAAATGATTGGAACCATTTCCCTGTTTGACTGCAAGGTTTTATGGGTATTATCATTTATACTGTGGTACATAATTCGTGTGCAGCTACATGAAGCTAGTGAGGTGTGGATGAGCTGAGACATGTGGTAAGATGGCGGACAATAAAAAAGTGGAATGGGGGATGCACAAACCTTCTGGAAGATCTGATGAAGGAGAAGATGGTGGACAAGGACAAAGGAGAAAAGTGGAATATGTTTTGAATGAATATGGAATGGAAGATCACACAGAACTTTTAGAAGAGCTACAGAAGGAGAGTGAGGATGAATTAACTGTGGTGGCAGGTGCAGTGATGACCGCTGAGAAGGAGCTGAGTGTAGAGGGAAGCAGTGTGGTGAGGGAGGTTATCGTCTAGTGCATAAAGAGGGATACGTCCTCCAGTAGCTCAGAGATGGAACCTGGTGAGAGTGAGGATGAATTACCTGCGGTGAGGAACTCCGAGTTCGGGCCTCGTTCCAAGGATGATAAGGATGATTCTGGCCCAGTGGGAGTGAGATTTGTAGAGAGAATGGATCCATATGTGGTGTCAGATTAGGTGGAGAAGAGGTTGGGGACTGTTGAGTTGGTGAAGGTAACTGAGTGGACTCGTGATGATTTATTGTTTCTCCTCTGTCCAGAGGGAGCGGGCGCTGCGGATTACGTGATTAGAGACAGGAATTGTGACTTGAATTGCTCTCCGGAACAGGGTGGCATTGATAGGAGTGATAACAGGGATAGGTTTAAGTGTTGAGGATGAGCAGTTGAAATGGAAGATTCCAGGTGTCTGTGACACCCTCCGTTTGGTGAGTCGTAGATCCGGTGTAGAGCGTGGGGAAACAGAGAATACATTATTTGTCATGCTGGATTTTGATGCATAGTTTCTGCCAGATAAGATCAAGGTAGGAAGTGTCAGTTATCCCGTGAGCGATTTTGTTCGTAAATACTACAGTGTTTTAGGGGTGAAGTTTATGGGGCCTGTTGCAGCAGTGTGTAGGCGTGAGATGCCTAGATGTGACAAGTGTGCAGGAGGGCATGAGATGAAGAAATGTGTGGTATCGGTGGAGAAAGTTCTGTGTGTTAGTTGTGGGGGTGCTAACGGGCTGGAGATCTGAGGTGTCAGGTGAGAGAAAGGCAGATTGAGGTTGCCAGGGTTACAGTAGTACAGAAAGTGTTGTAGCAGAAGCAGTGAAGAGAGTGGTAGAGGAAGATGGGTACAGGGTGAGGGATCCTGAGAGGATTCCTGTGAGTAGGCAGAGACCAAGAGAGAGTGATGGGAAGAATATGTGCTTCAGTAAGGTGGGATTTTTAGCATTTATAGCAATGGTTGTCAATTGTACTGCAGAAATGGATCTCACAAATTACCAAAATGACAGGATACTTTGACACTGAGAATCTGAGCTCAATAAAAACGACCTTGTCTTGAATCCATCAATAGCCGAGGCCCCTAAGTGTGCAGAGAAACACATTGTACAATATGAGGAGGAAGATATAGTCCTAAAAAAGCTTTCCGGTTTCACTGACTCACCAATGATGTGCAGCTCACTCACCGGTCAAAAGCTTATCTCTCTCTTGCTTTACTTTTTTAAACAATGCTGTTCGCTCAATAGGTCTATTTGGAAGTTGATAACTTGGTAACATACAGACATTAGTATTTTATTTTCAGCAGGATCCATTTGCTTTACAACCTGTGTTTTCCAGCGATTGTATTAGAAATATTTGCTAAAGGCCTGTTTTGGCTGCATGCTGTTAACTGACAGATTTAACACACGTTAGGCATGCCTTGTGATTTGGCTACACACACATTTTAAATTAGCTATGGCTACTCTGTGGTGAAATTCTAGTCTTACTCCTGGTGTGTGTCACGGTCGTCGAGGAGTGAAGGAGACCAAGGCGCAGCGTGTGAAACGAACATGGTACTTTATTTAGTTAAAGCACAAAAAACAAGAAACACGACTAGTGAAGTCCACAGTCAACCTGACTGAAAACGGAAACAATAACCCACAATGCCCACAGGAAAACATGCAGTATAAATATGGCTCCCAATCAGAGATAACGAGCCGACAGCTGACACTCGTTACCTCCGATTGGGAGTCAATGACCAAACCTAGAAATAAACGTGACAGAAATGCAAACATAGAAAATCACCCAAAACCCAACAAAACACAATACACCCTGGCTCAAATACAAAAGTCCCGGAGCCAGAGTGTTACAGTACCCCCCCCTAAAGGTGCGCACTCCGGGCGCACCAGCATACAGTCTCGGGGAGGGTCTGGGTGGGCGTCTGTCCACGGTGGCGGTTCTGGCCCTGGTCGTGGTCCCCACCCCACCTTAGTCACCACCCCGCTTCCCTAGCCTCCTCCACATGACCACCCCCCAATTAAACCCCACTGGATTAAGGGGCGGACACCGGACTAAGGGACAGTACCTGACTAAGGGGCGGATCCTGGCTGGCTGGCTCTGGCGGATCCTGGCTGGACGGCTCATGGCAGGCTGAAGGATCTGGCTGCTCATGGCTGGCTGACGGATCTGGCTGCTCATGGCTGGCTGACGGATCTGGCTGCTCATGGCTGGCCGACGGATCTGGCTGCTCATGGCTGGCCGACGGATCTGGCTGCTCATGGCTGGCCGACGGATCTGGCTGCTCATGGCTGGCGGAAGCTCTGGCTGATCCTGTCTGGCGGAAGGCTCTGGCTGATCCTGTCTGGCAGAAGGCTCTGGCTGATCCTGTCTGGCAGAAGGCTCTGGCTGATCCTGTCTGGCGGAAGGCTCTGGCTGATCCTGTCTGGCGGAAGGCTCTAGCGGCTCTGGTCTGGCGGACGGCTCTGATGGCTCATGGCAGACGGGCGGCTTTTGCAGGCTTTAGGCAGACGGGCAGTTCAGGCCCTGTTGGGCAGACGGCAGACTCTGGCCGTCTGAGGCGCACCGTAGACTTAGTGCGGGTGGCCGGAACAGGCCGGACCGGGCTGGCGACGCGCACCGTAGTCTTTGGTGCGGGTGGCAGGAACAGGCCGGGTCGGGCTGGCGACGCGCACCGTAGTCTTGGTGCGGGTGGCAGGAACAGGCCGGGTCGGGCTGGCGACGCGCACCGTAGTCTTGGTGCGGGTGGCAGGAACAGGCCGGACCGGGGCTGGCGACGCGCACCATAGACTTGGTGCGGGTGGCAGGAACAGGCCGGACCGGGCTGGCGACGCACACCGTAGACCTGGTGCGGGTGGCAGGAACAGGCCGGACCGGGCTGTGGAGACGGATAGGAGGCCTGGAGCGAACAGCGGACACCACCCGTCCTGGCTGAATGCCTACCCTCACACACACTCTGTGTGAGGCATCAGCACAGGACGTACAGGGCGGTGTACCCCTGGCCTGGTGGCCTCCTGGATACTCCCCCTTTTCTCCTCCGTCAGCCCCGTCGTCCATGCCGTGTGCCCCCCCCTAAAAAATTTCTGGGGGTTGACACACGACCCTCCGACGATGGCCCTGCTGCCGCGTTGCTCCTCTCTCGCCAGGGCCTTGATCCTTCCCCAAGGTCCTTGCCTCCGAGCATGTCCTCCCAGGACCACGATGTGCCCACCTGGGCCATCGCCAGCCTCTCCATCTCCTTGCCCGGTGCCTCCTCCCATGTCCAGTCTCCCTGCTCCTGGACACGCTGCTTGGTCTTTCTTTGGTGGGTTATTCTGTCACGGTCGTCGAGGAGTGAAGGAGACCAAGGCGCAGCGTGTGAAACGAACATGGTACTTTATTTAGTTAAAGCACAAAAAACAAGAAACACGACTAGTGAAGTCCACAGTCAACCTGACTGAAAACGGAAACAATAACCCACAATGCCCACAGGAAAACATGCAGTATAAATATGGCTCCCAATCAGAGATAACGAGCCGACAGCTGACACTCGTTACCTCCGATTGGGAGTCAATGACCAAACCTAGAAATAAACGTGACAGAAATGCAAACATAGAAAATCACCCAAAACCCAACAAAACACAATACACCCTGGCTCAAATACAAAAGTCCCGGAGCCAGAGTGTTACAGTGTGGTATTGGGAATTATTTAATTTCTTTCTGAACAGACTGCAGAGTGCTGCAGGACCTCCAGCACACTTCCCATAGCTATTATTCTATTAGGAGATAAATGATGAAGTGCAATGCTGGAGAGAATAGAGTTGCTGGCTTATGTCTATAACATCACAGAGAGAGAAAGAGATCATAGAAAGTGAATGTCATTGTATTTCTGTGAGAGATACAGGCGTGCTTCTCTCTCTCACCACAGCAATGGCCACGCCTTGGTCTAGGCTACAATGTTGCGCAAACCATAAACCCAAGACGGCCCAACATAAACCAATTCTTAGAATATCATGCACATTTTCACATTACGTTTTTTAGGGGCATGACAATTACAGAAGAATCTAAATGTAATTACTCTGATTGCTTTTATTAGGATTTTTACATTGCAAACAGTGGAAATAATTTTTCTTCCCACAAGAGGTAGGCTACCTGATTCTGGCAAATGGGTTCCGGAACCATAGACTACAAAACTGAGAGGTACCGGAGGATCCAGCTCAAATTAAGCACCGCCCTTCTCATATAATGGGGTAGGGCCATCCCAAGGATCCCTGAACGCACAGACGGTTGCACCAATGATTTTTTATAACTAAACCAAGATAGACCACAGCTGGTCGTTTCCAAAGGGAACAGATGAGTCATAGTGGGCAGAGCCAAGCACGAGCTAGCGAGATCCTATTGGCGTGTTCTAGCACACATCTGCATATTTCTGTTAGGGAACGCCGCCTCTGTGAAGCGCTCGTGTGCAATAACTCAGTTCGCCTTTGCGTTCCTTCAAAATTACGTGATTTTAAGAAACATTTGCAACAGGTAAGTCCACAAAACTTAGTCCGCTCTGTGCATAACAGATTTTAGTTTTGGGAACAGAACTGTATTAAGATCAGATGTTTCATCGATTAGAACATTTGCAGAATATCGGCCAAAATCCATCTCCTTCCATCTTCTCCCACTGCCGGCCAGTGGGCTTCCTCTCACTACCATATTTGGTAGTGAGTGGAAACGCCAACCGGATGCTTCACAATTATACATCCAGTGAAATATCTGACTCATTGTTCTATCTGTGGCTGCACTGTGGTAGTGGGGGAACAGGAAGTTCCGGGCAGGCACGCACCATTCTTCAGTATAAAGAAAGCTAATTTTTAGTTTATATAATGCTTTTCCGAGCTAATTCCATCCAACAGTTTCTACCACTGACAATGCCACATATGTCTCAAGTTTTGAGGGAGCATGCAACTGGCATGCTGACTGCAGGAATGTCCACCAGAGCTGTTGCCAGATAATTTAATGGTAATTTCTATACCATAAGCCGCCTCCAACTTTGTTTTAGAGAATTTGGCAGTATGCCCAACCACCCTCACAACTGCAGACCAAGTGTATGGTGGTGTGTGGGCGAGCGGTTTGCTGATGTCAATGTCATGAACAGAGTACCACATGTTAGAGTCAGGGTTATGGTATGGGCAGGCATAAGCTACGGAGAAGGAACAAAATTTCATTTGATCAATGGCAAATTTAATGCACAGAGATACCATGACAAGGTCCTGAGGCCCATTGTCCTGCCGACATCACGTCATGTTTCAGCATGATAATGCAGGGCCCAATGTCGCAAGGATCTGTACACAATTCCAGGAAGCTGAAAATGTCCCAGTTCTTCCATGTCCTGCATACTCACAAGACATGTCAACCATTGAGCATGTTTGGGAGGGCTGGATCTACGTGTACCACAGCTTGTTCCAGTTCCCACCAATATACAGCAACTTCGCACAACTACTGAAGAGGAATGGGACAACATTCCACAGGCCACAATCAACAGATTGATCAAATCTATGCAAAGTAGAAGTGTCCCGGAGGAGGAGGAGGCAGCGGCAGATACCCTGTTCTCATGTAATGGGGTAGGGCCCAGTGATGCCAACTTAGCTATTTTGTTGCTAGATTTAGCAACTTTTCAGACTACCCTGGCAACCCTTTTTTTTCAAACAGCACTAGCAACAAATTTAGCTACTTTTAAAAACTTATTTGGAACTTTTTAGCAACTTTTGAAAAGTGACTCAAACACTAAAATGCACAAATTTTACCTCTAAATGACACTAAAACGATTTTATCTGTCACACACTCAGTCACAATACACATGGCTGGCTACAAAAGTGCATTGTGAGTGATGTCAGCAGCAGGCGCTCAGCTCGTGCACAGGCAGCAGCAGGCCAGCCAAGCAGCACAACAACCTGGAGAGAGCTGGAGAGAGATGCCTAGCGCACACATCATTATTTGAGTTAAGTTGCTTGTTCAATAAGATAGCATATATACCTTGTTATTAGCTTGTACCTATGATTGTTGATCAGTTAGGTAGCATGTTTACTAACTACCAATACACTACTAGTTAATAAGAATATAAATCAAATGTAATTGTTCCATAATGTGTAATTGTTTAATAATTCAATGTGTTGTGTTTATAAATAAAAAAATCTGATCATATAAATGTTATGTGTTTATATTACTTTTACAAATACATATATGTGATAATAAACAAACAAATCTAAACTAACAAATGTCAAATCATATTTGTCGCCGAGATGGCCAGTCAATTTGATTAACGTTATTGTGTATTCTATGTAATGATGCAGTTTTACGTTATTACGTAATGACTTCATCACGCAAAGACATCACAACGTTATTGAGCAACTTTAGCAACAAATCGACCTGCCTCTAGCAACTTCCGCTGAAAATGAGTTGGCAACACTGGTAGGGCCGTCCCAAGGATCCCGAAATGCACGGACCGTTGCACAGTAGTAGTGGGGAAACAGGAAGTTCCGGCAGGCGCGCCCATCCCACGTTCTTCACAAAAAGAAAGCGCCAGAACTGTGCAGTCAAGAAGATAACCTTGTGTCCGTTTCACTGTATTACTACAGGTATGTAATAGCACGTTTAAACTTTCTAATGTCGAAAGAACATGTCATACCATGTTTTGGTAACACATCCGTTAAGGTATTATCACGTTTGTTAAAGGTTTGATGTGTTTATTTTTGTGTCAAACCGAGTGAGTGAAAGAACGTGATAAAAACTATTTTACAAGTCACATAGCTAGAGATTTTTCGTTTGTCTGAGTGAATGTACATAATTTTTCTAATTTTTAGTTTAATAAATAATCAATTTAATTTGAGATTACTGAGTTCGTTTAGCAAATTATTACTTTTGTGTAAAATTCCCATGCTGGTAAAATGGCGACTACTCTCGGTCAGCGTCGATGGACTTAAGTGAGGACAGTGCGGGTGCATCAGATAGAGACAATTTCACGGTCGCACTACTGTTTTGAAGCTGAATGTAATGATTATCAGTTTTTTTCTACATGTGTACTAATATTCAGACACATTCACTAGTTGCTGTCTTTATCAATAAATGTTGCTATGGTGTGAACAGGAAATACAATTGTTTTGTATTTAATGTTAACACATTATTGGTGGTTTGTTGTGACCAAGTGTTGGTGCTAAACTGTGTGTTATTGGATGCTAGCATGCTAGTTAGCTATGGTGTCATAGTTAGCTAGCTGAATAAAGTGGGTTGAGTCTACTCCTTTAAACATTGAACCGCTGTGGTTCACAACAATTCTGATTTCTAAAGGTGGAAGTTGGGAGAGTTGTTTGCTCGGGTTGTTCAGTGAAACATTATAGTTTCTGAGGTGAAGTTTTTGGTGAGGGAGGCCCTGCTCTCTCCTCTTCCAGATGTTTTAGTTCATTTTCATTCCGATCTCCTCTGCATTATTGTAGCCATTTGCTAACCGCCTGTCAACTATGCCTCTGCCTATCCCTGTTCTCTCCTCTCTGCACAGGCTACACAAACGCCTCACACCGCGTGGCTGCTGCCTCTCTAACCTGGTGGTCCCTGCACGCACCCCACAACCTGGAGTTCCAGGTCTCAGGCAGCACTCTGGAACTGCCGTTCTGCTGCCAACAAAGCTGACTTCATCCCAGCCTATGCTAACCTCCAGTCCCTCGACTTCCTGGCGCTGACGGAAAACATGGATTACCACTGAAAACAACTGCTACTCCTACTGCTCTCTCCTCGTCTGACCATGTGTTCTCTTTCTCGCATACCCCGAGAGCATCTTGTCAGAGGGGTGGTGGCACACAGGAATCCTCATCTCTCCCAAGTGGACATTCTCAATTTTTTTCCCCTAACCCACCTGTCTATCTCCTCATTTGAAATTCCATGCTGTCACAGTCCCTAGCCCATTTTAAGCTAATATCCTTGTCATCTATCGCCCTCCAGGTTCCCTTGGAGCGTTCATCAATGAGCTTGACGCCTGTGATAAGAGCGCTTTCCTGAGGATGGCTCACCCCTCACAGTTTTGGGGATTTCAACCTCCCTATGTCCACATTTGACTCATTTCTCTCTGCCTCCTTCTTTCCACTCCTCTCCTCCTTTTGACCTCACCCTCTCACCGTCCCCCCCTACTCACAAGGCAGCATCAATACGCTTGACCTCATCTTTACTAGAATGCTGCTCTTCTACTAATCTCACTGCAACTCCCTCCATGTCTCCGACCACTACTACTTTTTTCCTTTCTCTCTCGCTCTCCTCCAACCACTACTCACACTATGCCCCTACACAGATGGTAATGCGCCGCCGCAACCTTTGTCCTCTCTCTCCCCCATACTCTCTCCCTCTTCCATCCTATCATCTCTTCCCTCTGCTCACATCCTTCTTCTTCTCCTCCAATCTCCTGATTCTGCCTCCTCAACCCTCCTCTCCTCCCTTTCTGCATCCTTTGACTCTCTGTGTCCCCTATCCTCCCGGCCGGCTCGGTCCTCCACTCCAGCTCCGTGGCTCGATGACTTCATTGCGAGCTCACAGAACAGAGCTCCGGGCAGCGGAGCGGAAATGGAAGAAACCTAAACTCCCCGGCCCGACCTTGCATCTTTTCACTCCCTCCTCTCTACATGTTCTTCATGTTTTTCTGCTGCTAAAGGCCACTTTCTACCACTCTAATTTCCAAGCATCTTGCCTCTAACCCTAGGAAGCTCTTTGCCACATTTTCCTCCCTGAATCCTGAATCCCCCCCCCCCCCCCCCCCTCCCCATCCTCTCTCTCTTGTCGATGACTTCGTCAACCACTTTGGAAAAAGAAGTTTGACGACATCCGATCCTCGTTTGTTAAGTCTAATGACACTGGTTGGTCCTGACTCACACTGCCCTACCCTATTCTTTGAACTTCTTTCTCCCTTCTCGCTTCTATCCAGATAAAATCCTGCGACTTATTGACTGCAGTCCGACCCAACAACCTGGCCCGCTTGACCCCATCCCCTCCTCTCTTTCTCCAGACAATACTTCTCCCGGTGAACTCTTCTCCACTACCTCACCTCGGCTGATCAACTCATCCTTGACGCGCTGGCCATGTCCCTTCCGTCTTTCAGAGAGCGAGAGGTGGCTCCCCTTCTCAAAAAACCAACACTCAGATCCCACTGATGTGTCAACACCTACAGACCAGTATCCGTTCTTTCTTTTCTTTCCAAAACTATTGAGCGTGCACGTCTTTAGAGCCAACTCCTTGCTATCTCTCTCAGAATGACCTTCTTGATCCAAAACCAGTCAGTTTTCAGAGGACTGGTCAATCAACTGAGACTGCTCTTCTCTGTGTCACGGAGGCTCCTACGCACTGCTTAAAGGCTCCTCTCTTCTCCTCTGCTTCTTGTCCCTTTCTAGACATGCTGCTCTGTCCTTTGATACTGTGAACCATCAGAGTCCTCCTCTCCAACTCCACCCTCTCCGAAGACTGGGCATATCCGGCGCGCTCACTCCTGGATTGCGTCACTAACCTGACCGGTCGCTTCCTACCAAGTGGCGTGGTGAGAAGCGTCTCCGACACCACGTGCTCTCACCCACTGGGTGTCCCCCAGGGCAGTTCTACCCTCTCCTTTTTTCCCTATACACCCCAAATCACTTGGCTCTGTTAAACCTTTCCCTGGCCTTTTCCATCATTGCTCGTTTAAAGATAAAAACTAATCTTCTCCTTTCCCCCCTTTTGGGGGAAACCGGGGGGCGAATCGCTCTCTGCTGTCTGGGGAGACAATCATTTTGGTGACGGATCACCACCTCAAACCCGAAAACCCGGCAAGAAAGGAGCCGCTCTTTTCCCCCCCGGGAAGGCTGCCCCCTTTCCCTTTCCCCCGCCACACGGGTTAAACCCCCGTTTTGTCCTCCCCCCGAATGCGGAAAAAGGGCCTAGGCGTGACCCGGGCCCCCCCCTGTCGTTCCCGGCCCAAAATCAAAACGGTGATCCGTCCTCAGGTTCATGTCTAAACTTTCCCGGGGAGTAGACCCCGCCCTTTCACCGGAAGCGGCAAGGCCAATCCAGGCACTTGTCATTTTCCCGTCCGGGGGTCTGCAACTCGCGGGTTTGGGTTGGGCCCCCCTGCCTGTGCCATTAAACCCCTACAAAATTTACAGAAGCCCCAGCCCGTTGGTGTTCAAAAACCCTTTCCCAAATTCTCTTTACGGCAACCCCCCCCCTCCGACACCCAATGGCCTTCCCGTTGAAGCTGCATTCCGCTCCCAAAACCCTGGTTTCTTGCCTATGGAGGGAGTGGGGGGGAAAGGACCTCTGTACCCCTTTAGGCCTTTATTTAGCCCTAAAAAACCCAAAAAGAGGCATTTTCGTTTTACCCCTCTGGGCCCGCTGGCTCCCCTTTCCCCTGGGGGAAACATTTCCCCCCTCCCGGGCCCCCCCAAAAATGGGTTTGTGCTTCTGGCCCCCCCCCAAGGGGGTGGAACCCCCCAAACCCCCACCCCCCCAAAGAAAAGCCAGGGGCAGCGGGCCCGTCACTCACCCCCTT
The DNA here is from genome assembly GCA_036851935.1 of Coregonus suidteri. Taxonomy (NCBI): domain Eukaryota; kingdom Metazoa; phylum Chordata; class Actinopteri; order Salmoniformes; family Salmonidae; genus Coregonus; species Coregonus suidteri. The sequence continues at coordinate 75,001,764 of CM072220.1, forward strand.
CCCGGGGACATTTGAAAAACCCCACCT
>CM072220.1:75002290-75057290 GCA_036851935.1 Coregonus suidteri
TAAGGGGAAAACAGAGACATATATAAGGCTACGCCCCAATTCTCCACCCTTTTTTAAAAAAGTGAACACAACATGAATTTAACAAGGGTTGAAAACCCTTTCTACCCAATGATTACCAACCCATTTTTTTTTTAAATCCAGCGGGGAAGAATGGGGGACGCAGCCAAAAGTCTCCCACCCCCCCAGCCTCGCCCCCCTTTCCCCCTACCATGGGGGGCCCATCCAGTAGAATTTTTGCTGGGGCTGTCATTGTGTTTGGTGTCCAACGGCGAAGCAGAGAATAGAACGCCCACCCGTCTAAAAAACAGACAGGAACAGTGGGCCACCGCCAGGAGAACAGACAGACGATGAGCGCGGAAACACCCCCACCTGTAGTCCTGTGGTTTTTAGAGACAATACCCCCGTGAACGCAGTGCACGAGACGATCAGTACCGGGCCCGAAGGAAAAGATGAAGAGAAAGGGGGTAGAAAGGAGAAAAAGAGGAAAGGGGATCAGACTCTCCTGACAGTGGATCAAAGGCCCCATCAGCTGGGAAAATTTTTTGAAGATAGCCGGGACCCCCTCTCTCCCACAAAAGGGGGGAAGGGGGGCGTCCCCGGTTTTGACCCCTTAACACTGGGTCCAAATTTATGCGGGAGAGAAACTTTCTCTCTCTCCTTTCGAAATCCGCCAAAGGAATGCCTTTGTGGCCCGTCAAAAAACTGAAAGTAAAAGTTTGGCACTGGAACTTTTTTTTGAATGAAAATTGTGATTGTCATGGGGGTCCCAAAAGAAAAAATCATTTAAAAATTTTTTATTTTTTGTATGTCATAAGGTGGTATCAAAAAATAAATGTAAATCGGAAGTGTAATTTCTACTTTTCAATTTTTCATCTAAATTTTAAATTAAATTATGATTAAGTATGAGAGTATTTGGTTAAGATAGCAATGTGATTTCAGCCTTCTAATAAGATAATTGTTTTCTCATTAGAACTTTTGCCCAGTCAGTAACACGCCCAAGTGAGCACAGACATTGTGTCGGCGTGATGGAACCCCCCCTTTTTACCCGAGGATAAAAGCCTTGGTAACTAAATATACATCAGACCAGGAAGCGTGGAGCTGTGGCTACACGGCTTTAAATGGTTAGACACAAACAGACCAACCGACGTACAGCGCGAGCTGAACGTTACAAATAGTTGAAACTCTAAGACCAGGAAACATGAGACATAGTCCACACGTTTGAAATGGTGAGAAACTCTGAAACTCTCAATCTTACACAAGAAGAAGAAACTCACTAGACCGTAGCATTACCAGTCTGCAGCTGGCATGTAAAGTAGTCTAGAACTTTGACTAAAGACACGAGGTGACAAGGACAATCCATCTCAGACAACCGTTGGTACATCTGAAGTATCTGTCTAACAACACTTCACTACCAGAGAAGCTCTACAAAAGGACATTGTGACTCTGGTGGACAACACCATCGACACCTTCCCATAGGAGTGATTGGTTTCAACAGAGAGACAACGGAGAAGACATTCTACACGTAAATACATTGCATTCTTATCCAAACGGCGGCGGTTAGGGTGATAAGTATTCTGATTACCGTGAGCGTAGTTTCCAAATGTATGTACGATAAGTTCGACTCTCTTTGTCCCTCTCTCTCTCCTTCTATGACCCCTCCCTTTTTGATAACAAAGCAGTCATGCTTTTGTTAGTCCGCTAGGGACTTTTCTCATGCATTAAGTATGTCTGTATTCTGTGTTATTATTTAGTTAGCTAGTAAATAAATATTTAAGCCAATTTGTGTATGTTGATTCATAAGTAAGGTTAGGGTTCTTGCAGGTTCAAGGATTATGCGACGTTCATAATGAGACTGATGAGGTAATGATTAATAAGTGACTGTTATTGGATATAATACATATATATATATATATCTTCTAAGAGTTTAATTCGGGAGATGGTAACTCGTTAAACAACTTCTTCCGTGGTGCCCCAAATCCTAATGAGTTAATTGTTACATGATCGCTATGTGCCGCTACCTTTCCAAGAAAGAGGACAAAGTCCCCCACGGTGTTGATGGTGGCACTCTGAAGCATTCTCTACCAGGATGACGAAGGCGTTGCACGCCGACGTACAGAAACTGGTGCTGTTGATCTCTGTGGCCGTGTACGCGTTCTGTGGTGAACAGGAGACAGGAGTATCATCAATAACAATGTGTGATTGCCGTCATCTTGGAATGAGTTCTCCATTGTAAATAGATTGTTGTCAATGATATAACATGTGTAATAGTAAGAATAATCAATGTCTCACATGAAAATCAATCTGATTCTGATAGAACACTTACTTGATTCAGGTATGTTAGACACTTCTTCAGGCTCCACAAGCAGCAGATGCAGGCTTTCAGCATACAGCGATCACAGGCATTTCCTACAAACAGAAAAATACATTCAGCTTTAGTTCTCCACCCATTGTCTGGTTTGACTTGACAAACTGGTGGTTGGTATGGCGAAAGTGAGTGTGTTTAAGCATAATCTGGGATATTCTTGCTGCTAATGGTCAAATCTTGCCTGGCTACCCAGACTCATTGCTCTGGCCAAACGCCACGCCCACAAACGTTTGTTTCTTATCGATAGAGCAGCTAAATAATTCAGTGTGAGTCGTCATTCAAGGTCAAATCTACCTAGACTGAGTTATTTGTTCATCCCCATGTGGAATTTGACTTCTGTTGTTTTTTATGTTTTTGAAAAACCTTCCAAACATCTGAAAATTCCTTGTTTAACATTTCTGATTCACACTTTTTCTACCTTGATCAGTAACAAAATAGAACACTTCAGTGGAGAGTCGGATTCCGCCCTCCAGCCCAACATTCCACGTGAGTACGCAGATCTCTCTGATATCTTCTTCATCAGAGGCTAAGTCTCCTCCTCACACGCCCTGGGACTGCACCATTGACCTGATGGCGGGACAACAACCCCCGAAGAGTCGCATTTACTCCCTTTCCAGGGCGGAGACTGAGGCCATGGAGAAGAATGTGGCGGAGACCCTGAAAACAGGGGTTCATCAGACGCTCTACCTCTCCTGCCTCCGCCAGCTTCTTCTTCATGGCAAAAAAAGACGGAGGACTCAGGCATGCTTTGACTACATGGGGCTGAACGCAGTCACCACCAAGTACCGGTACCCCCCCCTCTTGTTCCGTTGGCCATCGAGCAGCTATGAGGGGCCCGGTACTTACCAAGTTGGACCTGAGGAGCACCAACATCCTGATCCGAATCCGGGAAGGAGACGAGTGGAAGACGGCTTTCAGCACTACCTCAGGCTACAATGAATACTGCGTCAATGCCCTAAGGCCTCGCCAACCACCTTCGTATTCCAATCCTTCGTCAATGACGTGTTCCGAGACATGCTGAGTAAACAGGTGGTGGTTGTAAATCGACGATATCCTGATCTACGCGGCTACGTTCGAGGAGCACGTCAGGGACATCAGAGCTGTCCTACTCCGCCTCCAGGAACACAGCCTGTTGGTGAAGGGGGAGAAATTCGAATTCCACCAACAGGACCATCTCTTTCCTGGGATACACGATCAGTCCTCAGGGGGTGTTCATGGAAAGAGAAAAGACAGACGCTGTTAGGTCATGGCCAGTCCCAACCACCAAGGGCCTACAGAGGTTCCTGGGCTTTGCCAATTTCTACCGGCATTTCATCAGGTCCTTCAGCTCCATAGCCGCCCCGCTCACCTCTCTCTTAAGGGTGGGCCTCAGAAGCTGGCCTGGAAACCCTGATGCTGACGCTGCCTTCAAGAGGTGAAGGAGAGGTTCACCACGCGCCCATCCAGAATATGCCCAGAACTCCTCGTTCACTCCTCCACAGGGCCAACTCCCTTCCATGCGTCCTGGGGTACCAGCCGGCCTGGCCAATTGGACACCCTGTCAGACCGATGCGTCCGCTGTCGACGAGTGGTTCCACAGGGCCGGACAGGTCTGGGATGCCGCCATGTCCATCTCCAGAGGGCCATTAGTCGGCAGAAGGACCAAGACGTCTCCTCCCGTTGCTCCCCTCCGGCGCTCTGATTCGCCGGTCTACTGAGTCACCGGTCTGAGTGCACCACCTCGGCAACACAGGAATGGAAACCCAACACACCCTAATCACCTCCAGCGCACCTGTCCTCATCATCCCATCACCACCACTATATAGAGCTGGACTGTTCAGTCATTGTTGTGTGTAATTGTTAGCGTCGTGTCGTTTACTCGCTCCTTGTTATTCTCTTTTCATTGTTAAGTAAACCTTGACCTTGTTGATTCCTGCGTCTGTGTCCTGCTCTTCGTATCCTCAGTACTCGTCACAGAAGTGGGCCAGTCGCAGAATGAGGACATGATGGAGGTCAGGGTCATCTGGGATGTATTCCTGATATCCACCACAGGGTAGAATAAAATGGAGTTAGGAAATAGTCAAATGATACCGGACAGACCTGGATTCAAATAGTATTTGTTTTCTTTCAGGCACTTGAGCGTTTGACTGAGCCTGAGTAGATATGATGGTGAAAGCTACATATACGTACACATAACATACTGTTAGTTAGCTGTCTGTGAGTGCTGTTAATGTAGAGACTAATGACTACTTGGAAGCTCCATTTGAGGAGATTTGTGCATATAAGATGTCCTTTGTAAATGAGTTGTAACATGGAATGTTCCATTCAAGGATGCAAAGTTGTTCTTTACAACGTGTTTTGATTGGATGCGTAGCAACGACAAGGGGCCTTTCTGAAATGCTGACTCACGTTACTATGAAACAAAGAATGAATAGAGATCAGACATGTGAAGGGTTCATTCTGTTCCAGAGCAAAGAGCAGCACTGGGTAGGGAGGAGCAGGTCAACGTTACTTTACTTAAGTGAAACTGAAGTGTATAGACGTACCGTATGTTGCGCACACAAGTAAACTGTCTCAAACTCTTCTGAAAAAATCTGTTACGACAGCTACGCAGTCTCTGTTTTAAAAAGAATACTACAGTATATGAGTACCGAAAAAACTGAGAAAGCACCCACACTCTTTCACACACAGATACAGGTGAGTAGAGATTAACAAGGGCAGGTGAAGATAACTTCTACTGTGTGAATTCTTGCATTCTCCTGTTTTCTTTATCAACTACATACTCTCTGGTATGTTTAACTTTTTATTTTGAGCATTGACTAATTAAAACTGTATGTTGTATAGTTAAACACTTTAATCAAGATTTGTTAGTGTCTCTAAATGCCGTGTTGACAATGGAACTGAAACTATCGGGAGCTGACTCATTCCAGGAAATCATTTAAAGTTCCACCTTCCCTGTCTAGATATGGCTTCCTCCAGCAGTCTCCAGTCTGAAGAGCAGTTCCTGTGCTCTATATGTCTGAAAATTTTCACTGAGCCAGTCACTACTTCATGTGGACACAACTTCTGCATGGCCTGTGTCACAAAGTACTGGAATAGCAAAGGACCTGTGTCAATGTCCCACTGTGTCAGGAGACATTTTCCAGACGACCTAAGCTTCGTGTCAACACAACGTTCAGAGAGAGGTTGTAGAGAATTTTTAAAAAGATGAGAGAAAGAGGTAGAAATGGGTCCCCTCCTAAAACCTAAAATAGTGCCCTGTGACGTCTGCACTGGGACGAAGCGCAAGGCCCTGAAGTCCTGCCTGGTGTGTCAGACCTCTTACTGTGAGACTCACCTGGAGCCTCATCAGATAGCCTCACCCTTAAAGAGACACAAACTGATCGACCCTGTGGTGAACCTAGAAGACAGGATGTGTAAGAAGCATGACAGACTCCTGGAGATGTTCTGTAGGACTGACCAGACAATGTGTGTGTCAGTTTCTGCACTGAGGCAGACCACAAGACTCATGACACTGTCCTTCTATAGAGGAAGAGTGTGGAGAAAGGGAAGGCTCAGCTGGGGGAAAACTGAGGCAGAAGTGCAGCAGATTATCAAGGAGCGACTGATGAAGGTTAAAAGTATCATAACTCTCAGTAGATCTCAGCAAGAGAGGCGCAGAGAGAGAGATAGCAGAGAGAGTATGCAGTTTCACACGCACTGCTCTGATGTGCTCCATTATGAAAAGCAAGGGAGAGCTTGTTAAGGTAATTGGAGGAGAAGCAGAAAGCAGTAGAGAGGCAGGCTGAAGGGCTCAATTAAAGAACTTGGAGCAGGAAATCACTGATCTAAAGAGGAGATGCACTGATCTGAAGCAGGCTCTTCTCCCACAGTGAGGGACCACCTCCAACTTCTCCAGAGCTTCCTATCCCTAGTGTGCAACCCTCCACCCACCAAGAGCGTGGTCTGAGATCAGTGTTCACAGGGATCTGTTTTGTGGGGACTCTGAGGAGAGCTGTGTCTCAGCTGGATGGAGACGGAACTGACGATAAAGAGATGGAGAAGCTGCCTGGGAGTCAAACTGAAGAGGATTATCAGCAAGTATGCACTGGATGTGAAACTCTGGACCCTGATACAGCAAAAAAACCTTTCCATGCTTAGGCCCCTCTGATAATGATTGGTAAAAAACTCAGCCCCTCTCATCATTCTCCTGTCAATCACACACACTGATTAAACGATGGAGAGGGAACAGATAATTTATTAATTACATTCACAAATCATTAAATATATCAATTTAGAAAGTATTATATTAGTATTGACATGACACATGATTAGAATTCCATGGATGTCCTACTAAATCTCATCATCAAATTAAAATGGAATCTTCTTACTCTGTTAGGGACAGATTGAGTGTTGCTTTAGCAATATGCTTAGGGTCATTGTCCTGATGGAAGGTGAACCCCCGTCCAATTCTCAAATCTCTGGAAGACTGAAACAGCTTTCCCTCAAGAATTTCTCTGTATTTAGCGCCATCCATCATGCCTTCAATTCTGACCAGTTTCCCAGTCCCTGCAGATGAAAAACATCCCTAGAGCATAAATGCTGCCACCACCATGCTTCACTGTGGGGATGGTGTTCTCGGAGTGATGAGAGGTGTTGGGTTTGCTCCAGCTTTTTCTTGAGGGGCAAAAAAGCTAAATTTTAGTCTCATCGGGACCAGAGTACTTTCTTCCATTGTTTGGGGAGTCTCCCACATGCTTTTGGCGAACACCAAACGTGTTGCTTATTTTTTTCTTTAAGCAATGGCTTTTTTGGGCCCCCACTATTCCGTAAAGCCCAGCTCTGGGGAAATGTACGGCTTAAATGGTCCTATGGACAGATACTCCAATCGCTGTGGAGCTTGCAGCTCCTCAGGGTATCTTTGGTCTCTTTGTTGCCTCTCTGATTAATGCCCCCTTGCCTGGTCCGTGAGTATTGGTGGGCGGCCCTCTCTTGGCAGGTTTGCCTGTGGTGCCATATTCTTTCAATTTTTTAATAATGGATTGAATGGTGCTCCGTGGGACGTTCAAAGTTTCTGATATTTTTTTATAACCCAACCCTGTCTGTACTTCTCCACAAGTTTGTCCCTGACCTGTTGGAGAGCTCCTTGGTCTTCATGGTGCCACTTGCTTGGGGGGTGCCCTTGCTTAGTGGTGTTGCAGACTCTGGGGCCTTTCAAAAAAGGTGTATATATACTGAGATCATGTGGGCAGATCATGTGGGCCCCTTAGATCGCACACAGGTGGACTTCATTTAACTAATTATGTGACTTCTGAAGGTAATTCGTTGCACCAGATCTTATTTAGGGCTTCATAGCAAAGGGGGTGAATACATATGCACGCACCACTTTTCCGTTATTTTTTTTTTGAAGTTATTTTGGACTATTTTGTGTATGGCCATTACACGTTGTTTACACGTCAATCCGAGCATCCCAAACATGCTCAATGGGTGACATGTCTGGTGAGTTTTTCAGGCCATGAAGAACTGGGGATTTCAGCTTCCAGGAATTGTGTACAGATCCTTGTAACATTGGGCCGTGCATTATTATGCTGAAACATGAGGTGATGGCTGCGGATGAACAGGATCTCAACACAGTATCTCTGTGCATTCAAATTGCCATCGATAAAGGCAATTGTGTTCATTGTCTGTAGCTTATGCCTGCCCATACCATAACCCCACTGCCACCATGGAGGCATCTCACAACGTTGACATCAGCCAACAGGGCTCGCCCATCACGCTGATTTACAAGTGGTCTTAAGCAGTCGTGAGGCCAGTTTTAGAAGTACTGCCAAAATTCCTCAAAAAGCCGCCTTTGGCTTATGGTTTAGAAACTAACATAAACGTACTCTGTTAACAGCTCTGTGGACATTACTTCAGTACCTTAAGCCAATTGCACGCAGCCTCAAAACTTGAAACATCTGCCGCATTGTGTTGGTTGTGACAAAAACTGCATCATTTTAGAGTGTGCATTTTATTGTCCGTCATCACAAGGTGAACCTGTGTAATTATCATGCTTTTTAATCCAGGCTTCTTGATATGCCCATATTTGTCATGTGGATGGATTATCTTGGCAAGGAGAAATCGTCGCTTACAGTGATGTAAACAAATTTGTGGCACACAATTTGAGAAAAAATCAGCTTTTTTGTGCGAACCGAAATATTTTCACAGCTTTTATTTCAGCTCATGAAACATGGGACCAACCTTTACATATTGCGTTAATATTTTTGTTCAGTGTAGTTATTAGGTTGTGAGATGGGATCCTATCTGGGCTAGCTAAAGCCCAAATTCATGGTTAGTAGTCTGACAAGAAAAAATAACAGACAGAAATTTAAAAAACATCACAAATCTGAGGGCAGGAGGACCCGGTGCCCCGTTGGGCATGCCGTCGCTGCTAATCAACCACATCATTTCTGTCTCCGTGAATATTCAAAACAGACACATTCATTCAGGTGTCTGGTACTGTTCCTACCCTATAAGATCAGGGATGGACAATTCCTGTCCCTTGGGCCCCGGAGTATGGTGTCCACACTTTTCCGCACACTCTCTAAAACACAAGGCCTAATATTTCAACTGAGGTGCTTTACCAAGATGACATTGAAAAAAAATGGTTCCTGAGGGCTAGTTAGATTTTTGACTTAATTCGGCTTGAAACTTATGGCAAAAAAAAAAAACATGGCTGTCTCTATAATGTATATTGCACAGGGGCGGCCTTGTTCGATAGGGCGGATATGGGCGAGCAGCACTGCCAAACGGACAAAGGAAAGGGATTTTTTTTTCTAATCAATTATATCACGGCAACAGTCGTTATCAGTGTTGTAATTCTAAAGCGTCTGATCTGCCCACAGTGCCACACTGCCACTAAATGTCGAATCAGGCTAAAGTCGTGCTTCAAATGGCTCCCCCCCCCCTTTTGGGGCGATTTCAGTCAGGTTGAAAATCGCCCAGCAAAGTCTGTTATAGACTCCCATGTAAAATCTATTTTTTTCAAATTTCCGAGCTTTTCATACAATCTCTATGGGTGTCGGAGGGCTTGCACCTACGCGCTTTCGTCATACGAAACGTAAACCATGAACGTAACTTTGAAAAGAGCGGATTGTGTCTTTGAAAGAAGTTCCTTTTTGTCGGGCGAACAAATGAAGATAAATTGGCAACGAAACAATTAGGACCTCCCAGACCAAATTTAATAATTCAACAGGTTTATACTAAGGCGGAAAGTCCTACACCCGAGGTTTTTCCAAAAATTGGTACGAACGAAAAAAATTACATTGCCACTCACAACTGGATGAGGGATACAGGCTAGCTGTCCGCCGCCACAACGATGAGGTTAGTGTTGATAATCACAAGTTTACTGGAGAACTGAGACCAAGTAGAGACTTTGGACAGGGTGGATATGGTATAATGAAGGCAGTTTATCAGAGGTAAAGATATCTGGAATCGCGTGCACGGACCCGTTCGTCAAAACTCTTAGGGAGCTATACATTAAAGCCCCATTACTTACCATATCAGATAAGAGAAATTGCTGCAGCTACATATATTTTACATCTGGCCCTACATAGTTCACTATTGCATCACTTACCAAATATTACATGTGGTCATATATGCTTGGAAAGTGGAGATGCCATAAGAACGTCAAAAAAGTAAACATTGCTGGAGACACATTGCCGTTTTGTAGAAGACATCGCGTTTGCTAGCGAAGAGATTTGTTGTGGCAAATGAACTTGGGCTGGGAATTGCCAGGGACCTCACGATAAGATATATGCATTGCGACTGCGAGTCTCATGATTCTATACGTATTGCGATTCGATACTGTGATTTTATGCGCACCATATGTCTGTTGCAGAGGGATCAGGAAAGCCATGAGAACGAGTTTTGATCAGTCATGGAAATAAAAGTGCTGAAAACAAATTGGCTCCCAATGTGAAAAGATTGAGAACAAGCTATGAAGGAACAATAATGGTGTTTTGGTGCAGGTACAGCCAACTAGCGCTAAAATATTGCGATATTGTCAATACAGTATGTCGTAAAGTATCACTATGTAACTCGATTTCTTTCACCCCAATCCCTCAAATTAACGGTAAATAACTGAATGTTTGCCCCACATTTAGCTAAGATGATTAGCTAGCCAGCTAAAATGTTTTATTTAGTTAGCAGTCGCATCTACAATAGTTTACTGTCAATAACATGTCTCCAAAAATGACGTGGTGTCTCCAATTGTGTTGACATTTTACAATTGCGATGCGCATCCATGAGTATCCACTTTCTGTTAGCTCAGCTGGTAGAGCACTGCGCTTGTAACGCCAAGGTAGTGGGTTCGATCCCCCGGGACCACCCATACACAAAAATGTATGCACGCATGACTGTAAGTCGCTTTGGATAAAAGCGTCTGCTAAATGGCATATTATTATTATTATTATTATTATCTGAAGAGAGCCCCGAAAACATTGTGTGCAGACATTTTATGCAATAAATGAAGTAGGTTGAATCTAGTAGTTCTGATCTTCTGATTGGTCCTGATGAGTTGGGCGAGGTCCCCTCCAGGCTACTGTCACTGTTGCATTGGCTCTGAGTCGGTTCTCTGTCTTCAAATGTTCAGCCTAAGAGAGGGGATTTTTGTTGTGTGTGTGTGTGTGTGTGTGTTTAACAGTGATGATGTGTGTGTGTGTGTGTGTGTGTGTTTTAACAGTGATGATGTGTGTGTGTGTGTGTGTTTGTGTGTGTGTGTGTGTGTGTGTGTGTCCTCAGAGCAAGAAAACTCGTGAGTTGGAAGAACTGAGAGGCCTATGGCGTGGGTGTTGTCCTGGCCACCTGCTGACAAGGCTGACAAGATAGGACCCCTTTTGTCCATTGTTATTGGATAGGAACAGAACTATATAACCAGCTCCTGACCTAAATAGATCTTAGCACAACATTTTACTCAACATATCATATTCCATATTCACTATAACAAATATATTTACTACGACATTAGCAAGAACCGCCACATCCTCAGCGGCTAATCCAGTGTGTGAAGTTTTGCGGAGTGTTTGAGTTAGCTTTGCGAGGCAAAGATGAAACTGAGGGCTCCACCAACCCCTGGTAAGCCAACCACTTTTGAGATCAGTCAATAAATGCTTCTGGTATTGACTTATATGCTGCCCCTGTCTTCATGTTGTTGCTGGACATATCTTTTTTAAATGTGTGTAGGTCACCTAAATCATCAGAAAAATTGCCCCCCCCCTGAGAATTTTTTCAGGAGCCGCCACTGATATTGCATTATATTTTACAATCCAGTTGTGCAAAGCTCTTGGAGACTTATCCAGAAAGACACAGCTTTAATCGACTCAGGGGTGTGAATATTTATGTAAATGAGATATTTCTGTATTTCATTTCCAATACATTTGCAAAAAATTCAAAAAAACGTTGTTTTCACTTTGTCATTATGGGGTATTGTATGTAGCTGCCGTGAGAGAAAATATTATAATTGAATCCATTTTGAATTCAGGCTGTAAGAAAAACAACATGTGGAATAAGTTAAGGGGTATGAATACTTTCTGAATGCACTGGATATCTGCAAGAAAATGATAAATATGTGAATGTTTGAAAGGGGGTCATATAAACATTGCCTTATTTATATTTTTACAGACAATATTAAGTGAATTCTGTCTGAAATAGTCATGCTATAATGGGCATAGTTTCTCAGACCAAAATTTCCATTCTGGCTGAAACAAAAGCAATCTGATCATGCTCCAGTCAAATACAGCTATAGGGGAATGCCTATACATTGTCCAATCTCCTTCCACACATTGATTTTCATTCTTCGCATCTTTATTAGAAACAAAACAAACTTGCTGTTTCAGTGTCTTGTTGCAGGTTTTGTGCAATGTTCAAAAGTGTGTGTGATATTAGCATTAACTTGTGTGTGTGGTGTCAAGTGTGGATGGTCCTATGTATGCAAATAGCTGAGATTGGATATTTCAGCACCATGGACAGCAGCGGACATTAGGATAGCGAGATCTGTAATTCAGCAACACATGACACTGGATAGCGGCTTGTTCTGTCTCAGGTGAACTTGGCATTGGGGAAAATCCCATCTAATAGGAAACGAGGCATAGGAGGCAAAAAGACTGAAGGAGAAGTCTTCCACAGGAACTCTATGCTTAACTGTTCTGCCACATTCATTTCAAATGTTACATTTTTTCGATTTGTAAATAAAAGGGAACACATCTGCAAATAATGTAAATTGACTTTTCTAACTACACTGTACAGCTTTAGTGTGTCTGTGTGTCATAGGTACAACTGCAAGCAATTCGCTTCTCAAAATCCTTCTCAAATGGTCTGTTTAATGTGAGAAACTAAATTAAAAACAACCGTTAGACTAATACAATGCGTACTGTCACAAATTATTACTATCCAACAAGACAACGAAGTGATGGTCTTTACCCACCATGGAGACTTATAAAGGCTACTTCCCCCCACCAAAAGTTCCCACGCAGAGCGATGTTGTTTATACATCATTATGCATATGTAGCGTGGTTCGTTCTGCGTTGTGTACTTTTAATTAGGACACTGCAACAACTGGAATTCTGATGGTTGGATAATTTTTATTCGACCTGCACACGAAGAGACAAAAAAAATGATGTTAGCCCTTGGTGCAGCCACAGCCTCTCGGGCACCTTGCTAGTTGAAGGTCAGGCAAAAAAGAGAACAGGTGCTGCATGCACACATTCAGTGCCTAACAACACACTATACAATACAAGTAAAAAAATGATATACAACATAATTCTGACAAAATAAAAGACATACCTGTACACGAAGAGACAACACACAATAGGTTAGCCCTTGGTGCAGCCACAGCTCTCGGGCACCTGCGTGAGCACATAGAAACTCACTCAAACACTGACCCAATACTCCCGAGTTACAATAGGTACCCAAATTAGCGAGCTTGGTGAAAGTTGTTAACATAAATCTTTATATTGTCCACATTGTAACAAAACCTATAGTTGCGTAACAGCACTTTGTGTAACTTTACCACAGTTTTATATTGACAAATTACGGTGCCAAGGACAACATACCTTGCTAGTTGAAGGACAGGCAACCCAAAGAGAACAATAAGAGGGTACATAAATACAGATAACCCGCGATGGACCAAACCAAAATATACAAATCTTTTACAATTAGGTGTATTTACAATATAGATATATGAAAAGGTTTGTTACACCAAAAAATTTACATTAGCTATGCAGCTGTAATTAATAAAAACCACATTGAATTATTATTATTATTATTATTAGTAGTAGTAGTATTAACTTATTAACATCCCTCTTGACCTGGCCTAAGTTTGAACTGTCCTTGTGTGCAACTTGGTGCATAATCTAGGGGAACAACATCACACTAATACATTCACCCTACCTGTTTACACTAGATTATAAACACAAAACAAAACACATTACCTCGAAGGTAACAAAGCAAAGAAAGAAAAAAAAAAAAAACATTTCACACCACAGGGCGACAGAGTAACCCAGTGTAGTCCCTTAATTCTAGACCCACAAATGGTCGATCAGCTGGAAAGCTATCCCGTGAAGGATTAGGAAAAATAAGAGGTAGCTAATCCCTTATTCAACCCTATACAAAAAATGCCAAATACATTTTATGCTGATGAACTACACACAAAGTACATGAATTGTCAAAAATATTAGACAAACCCACAAATCACTCTAAGACCCACTTAGATTACCACATACACACAACAAAGAAAAAGGTTGGGGGTTGTGGGTTTGATTCCCACGGGGGGCCAGTATAAAAAATATATATATATTTATTCACTAACTGTAAGTTGCTCTGGATAAGAGCGTCTGCTAAATGATTAAAATGTAAATGTCACTGAGAAACCAAGAATTGTTCATTTCCTGTGTAGACATAGTTTGGATTAGCCTATTTCACTGGATTAATAAATCTACCTAGTCTAGTCCGAACACCCTCACCCAAAAACCTAGCAGGAATGTCACGGACAGCACCAACCGTGCTCAAAGGTCTAACCTCAGGTTGGGGAGTACTACAGATCAGCATATCCGGAGCCAGCACACTTTCAATTTCCGTCTCAACACTAGTAGTGTCAGACGACTGATCAGAATCCTGGTAGATTGTCACAGACCAGACTGACAAAGCATCTTCAACCAAGTTAACAACATCAGGCCACAGCACCATCCCAGCTGAGTGGAGTTTCACTATATCAGAATTCTTGTAGGTTTTTGGGGATCTCAGCCCCGAAACCTGAAGGATCTGGAGAAGTCTGTATGGAAGAGCGGGCCAAAATCCCTGCTGCAGTGTGTGCAAACCTGGTCAAGACCTACAGGAAACGTCCCACTATGATCTCTGTAATTGCAAAACAAAGGTTTCTGTACCAAATAATAAGTTCTGCTTTTCTGATGTATCCAATACTTATGTCATGCAATAAAATGCAAAATTAATTACTTAAAAATCATACAATGTGATTTTCTGGATTTTGTTTTACATTCCGTCTCTCACAGTTGAAGTGTACGTATGATAAAAAATTACAGACCTATACATGCTTTGTAAGTAGGAAAAACCTGCAAAATCGGCAGTGTATCAAATACTTGTTCTCCCCACTGTATGTACTGGATATCATTTTTTATTTTACATTTTTAGTCATTTAGCAGACGCTCTTATCCAGAAAAGACTTACAGTTAGTGAGTGCATACATCTTTTTATTTTTCATACTGGCCCCCCGTGGGAATCGAACCCACAACCCTGGCGTTGCAAACGCCATGCTCTACCAACTGAGCAACATCCCTGCCGGCCATTCCCTCCCCTACCCTGGACAACGCTGGGCCAATTGTGCGGCGCCCCATGGGTCTCCCGGTCGCGGCCGGCTACGACAGAGCCTGGATTCGAACCAGAATCTCTAGTGGCACAGCTAGCACTGCGATGCAGTGCCTTAGACCACTGCGCCACTCAAAAGGGTGCCAGCTTTTGCAACCCATCTCTGCTCGCATGCATCGTCTCGGCTTTGTAAGAATATATTTGAGTGGATTGTTGTCGGTCCACACAGTAAACTTATGCCCTTGCAGCCAATGGCTGAATTTATCATGAATGGCCCATTTCATGGCTAGAAATTCCAGCCGGTGAGCAGGATACTTGGATTGTGCATGATTAAGAGATTTACTAGCAAAAGCTATCGGCCTGGCTATGTCCTTCCCATCTTGCACTTGTGATAGTACAGCTCCCAAACCACTAGTAGATGCATCCACGGAAAGTAGAAATGGCTGAGAAAAATCTGGATGAACCAGCAGTGCCTGGTCAACTAGTGCTGATTTCAAAGCTTTCAAAAGCGAGTGTCGACATTCGGCAGTCCAGTCTGCAGCAGTGAGCCTGCGAGGGGACCAGGCCTCTTCCTACCCTTGCCTCTCCTAGGCTTCTTCTGACCTGTAGTTAGCTGAAACAATGGCCTAGCAACCATGGAACAATTCTCATGTAGTGCTGATAGTATACTACCATACCAAGGAAAGAACCTATTTTGATATGAGACGGTGTGACACCATCAGCTTCCATTATCTCACTCTCAGTCACATTCAAAATGGTTTTGAACTTTAGCAGGGTCAGTGGCTACACCCTCCTGAGAAATGATGGCCCAAAAACTTTACAGACCTCCTCAGAAACTTTGCACTTAGACGGAGACAGTTTAAAGGTTGTGCTCCTGCAACCGCTGAAAAACCATCTCAAGTCTCTGCAGAACTCTTCCTCCGTCTTAGCAAAAAACCATCAGATCATCCAAGTAACAAAGGAGACTTAGAACGTTTTGGTCACCAAAGAAAGATGGTCAGCATCATATTCTCATTAATTAAGTAGCCGGGCTGTTGCAGAGGCCCTGAGGTAACTGATTGTACTCGTGCAGACCTAAAGGGGAGGAAAAGCAGTGTATTTCTTGTCCTCTTCATGCAGTGTCACGTTGTAATACCCTGACGTCAAATCCATTGTGCTGAAGAAGGCATTACCTTCCCAGCGCGGCCACGGTACATCAGCCTGATGAGGCAGGGGATGAGCATCCTTTACTGTGCGCGGCATTTAAAACCACCTGAAGTCAGTACATAGGCGCAAGTCCCCATTCTTTTTCCATACCAGCACCAATGGTGAGGGCATACTCACTGCTGGATTTTCTGACGATTTCCTTTTCCTCATATCATCCAGTGTTTCCCTGAGTTTTTGGTAATGAGCTGGAGACAGCCTACGATAAGGTCATCGAAATGGGCGGTCATCAGTCAGCCGTATGCGAAGGCAGAACTCCTTTGCCTCGCCACAATCTAGGCTATGTCTAGAGAACACTGTGTCATACTTCCCAATTAAGTTGACAAGTTTATCTTTCCAGAACTGTGAAACTGGACCACTCCTCAACAGACAGGCCTTGAAGTCCAAGATTCCTCAGTGTACTGTTGCCATTATCTACACTGCCACCAACTGAACTCTTAGCTGTCAGACTGCCATGTGATCTGTCACATTGAGCCTTTGCCACATTCTGATGAGCTGCTTGCTGCTTGACATCATTAAAAATACTCCAATGCAATGCAAGGGTACACATCCGCCACTTTAGCATATCGTCTCAGGGTAACTGGCGATGTTGTTGGATTCACAATCTTCACAGGGAGCCATCCATCCCCCCCCACAGAGGCGTAACTACTCTCCCCACTAGTATGTGTCCATTCACACAACGAGACGTGCTGGGCTCGACAACACAACAGTACTGCCCACAGAGAGTTTTGTCTTGGGGGTAGGCGGCCCCACACCAGATGCTCACTCATGGGTTGGAGCGTTACTGCTCTCTTCAACTTAATGGTGCCCACTTTATCTGGGATGGAAGTCTCCTCTCCATCTCTCCAGATTTGACATCACACTGGCTAGAGGAACCTGGTGTACCCGCCACCCGCCAGTAGCTGTCATTTGATTTGAACTGTCTAATCAGAGACTTCAACACATTAGTGCCCACAATGAGTTCATCAACCTGCCCATCAACAATAAGCACTGGGACTACATAACAGAAGCCATAAAGTTGAATTTTTAAGTCACACATGCCCACTGGGCTAGTTTTTGTTCCCACCACAACCCACCAGGATGATGTCTGAAGGAGCTAGAAAGTTCCCCTCTACCACTCCTGCCTCCCTCAACCTAGGTACAATATCTGCGCGCAGAGTAGTAGCCATGGACCTACTATCTAACATCCCCTTCAGCTCAACTTTATCCTGTACTAGCACAGTGGTGTAAAACAAACTGTCATTCTGATTGTGTTCTGAAAAATGACTGTGTTGTTCTTGGGTACTGACTCACAAAAAGTAAGAATAAACAGATTGGATATCTAATCATCAGTGGAGGAAAAATAAGAATGCCCCACATTGACCTCCTCAGAACGGAGGCTTTCTAGTTTTCCTGAGACCTGCCAGTCTGTCCACATCCAGGGTTCTGTCGCTGCCCAGCCTCACTACAGTCAAAGCTCATGTGGCCCGGAGAAAAAGCACTTGACGCACAGCTGGTGCATCTGACAGTGAGCTTTGGTCCAGTGATTAGTGCTTCCACAGTCAGCGCACTCATGCTGACGTTTGTGGAACTGTTTACGGGGCCCTCTACATTTAACATGTTTAAGTCATTAAGCAGACGCTCTTATCCAGAGCGACTTACAGTTAGTGCATACGTAACTTTTTTTTTTTCATACCCCCCGTGGGAATCGAACCCACAACCCTGGCGTTGCAAACACCATGCTCTACGAACTGAGCCGGCCATTCCCTCCACTACCCTAGGCGACGCTGGTCCAATTGTGCGCCGCCCCATGGGTCTCCCGGTCGCGGCGGCTACGACAGAGCCTGGATTCAAACCAGGATCTCCAGTCCCCCAGGACTGTGTTGTGTTACCTGCTTGACAATAGTATTGATGTCCCCCAGGAGAGCAGCAGCAGGTTGCACGTTGTTCCCCATCTCCTCAGCACACAGATCAACCTTGACATTGACCTTGACATAAATAACGTATGTGGAACGTTACTACAAACATACCAGCAACGACACGACAGGGAAGAGCGCCGTGCGTGACACATGTAACAGCAGCTGGAGGAGTGGCCAAACCTCAAGCTAAAACACAACAGAAATAACCAGGCACCACCACATAATTCTAAGGCTGACACACACACGTTCCCTTTTATAAACCGGGTGACTCGAGCCCTGAATGCTGATTGGCTGAAAGCTGTGGTATATCTGACCGTATAACATGGGTCACGTTGAGGGAGGAGGTCAGAGGCCTGGCCGTGTGGTGCCAGGATAACAACCTCTCCCTCAACGTGACCAAGACAAAGGAGATGATTGTGGACTACAGGAAAAAAAAGAGGACTGAGCACGCCTCCATTCTCATCGACGGGGCTGTAGTGGAACAGGTTGAGAGCTTCAAGTTCCTTGGTGTCCACATCACCAACGAACTATCATGGTCCAAACACACCAAGACAGTCGTGAAGAGGGCACGACAAAGCCTATTCCCCCTCAGATTGAAAAGATTTGGCATGGGTCCTCAGATCCTCAAAAAATTATACAGCTGCACCATCGAGAGCATCCTGACTGGTTGCATCACCGCCTGGTATGGCAACTGATTGGCCTCCGACCGCAAGGCACTACAGAGGGTAGTGCGTACAGCCCAGTACATCACTGGGGCCAAGTTTCCTGCCATCCAGGACCTCTATACCAGGCGGTGTCAGAGGAAGGCCCTCAAAATTGTCAAAGACTCCAGCCACCCTAGTCATAGACTGTTCTCTCTGCTACCGCACGGCAAGCGGTACCGGAGGGCCAAGTCTAGGTCCAAAAGACTTCTCAACAGCTTCTACCCCCAAGCCTTAAGACTCCTGAACAGCTAACCATGGCTACCCGGACTATTTGCACTGCCCCCCCCACCCCATCCTTTTACGCTGCTGCTACTCTGTTAATTATTTATGCATAGTCACTTTAACTCTACCCACATGTACATATTACTTCAACTACCTCAACTAGCCGGTGCCCCCGCACATTGACTCTGCACCGGTACCCCCCTGTATATATAGCCTCCCTACTGTTATTTTATTTTACTTCTGCTCATTTTTTCTCAACACTTTTTTGTGTGTTGTTTATTTTTACTTTTTTGTTAAAAATAAATGCACTGTTGGTTAAGGGCTGTAAGTAAGCATTTCACTGTAATGTCTGCACCTGTTGTATTTCAATTTCCAATACAATTTGATTTGATTTGATTTGAAATGTATTTTGACTGTTCGAATTACGTTGGTAACCAGTTTATAATAGCAATAAGGCACCTCTGGGGTTTGTGGTATAGGGCCAATATACCACGGCTAAGGGCTGTATCGAGGCACTCCGCGTTGCATCGTGCTTAAGAACAGCCCCTAGACGTGGTATATTGGCCATATACCACACCCCCTCGGGCCTTATTGCTTAAATATAGATGTACTGTACAGCACTAAGACAGCCATGACATTATTTGGAGAGACCACAAAGACTTATAGAGAAGCTATATAATTGATAGACTAAATCCAATAGACTGAGTCAAATACCTTTATCCCTGGTTACAATGAAATGTAGTTCACTATGAAATTACCTGTGACTAGGGTTGCAAAATTACAGTTACTTTCCCAAAATTCCCAGAAATCCCTGTTGGAAGATTCCAGAAATCAGAACGGAATAAGCAGAAAATCTGGAATCCGAAAAAAAAGAAACCCTACTGGTGACCTTTGACCTAGCTGGATGACCTTTACTTGGGTGTCAAACCTGGGGGGAAGGCCAAAGTGCAGGATCCAGTTGAGTCTGGCACCAAGTAGGACCACAACATCAGACTGGAGCAGAGCTCTGCAGTCCCCACCAAGACCATAGAACCAGGAGGATAGGAAGAGGAGGAGGAGGAGGAGGAAGAGAGGAGGAGGAGGATAGGAAGAGAGGAGGAGGAGGATAGGAAGAGAGGAGGAGGAGAGCAGGGACAAAACAAAATGTAATGAAAAGAGGCTAGTTATAGGAGTGTGTAGTTGTTTGATTGACACCAGTTTACATTGACATGACCTGATCAGGAGAGACTAGTTATAGATAGGGATTTCAGGAGTTTCCTGGTCCGTTCAAATGGTCAGGGAAATTATTGGTCCTACTTATACAGTCAATGGTCTGTACATGAATATGATGCCAGCTGAGAGAAGGAGAGGCTGACCTGGAGCGGGCAGCAGCAACACAGTTGGGGTGATCGTCAGGCAGCACCCCTTTACCCATGGGGGTGGGCAGGAAGGGAAGGTCACACTCCTCCACCAGCTCCCTCAGAGCACCCTCTGCTCTTCAATGGGCTGCACCTGCAGAGGGACACAGACAGAGGGCACTGCCACACCGATTTCAACAGACTGGCCTTCACAACTGGGATGCATTCAGCTGAGCAAAGCGTTGTGCAACGTTCAGATAGAAATACAGCATGTAGAACGAACGTGCCTCTCGGACAGGTAGAATGAGAAATCATGTCAACAACATTTGTCGACTGAACGTGGCCCAGTTTTCAACTGAACCGTGGTACAGTGCTATATGTGTTACAGTGCGTCTCAGCTGGCTATTGATCTCTCTTGGACAGACGCACGTAACATAACTGGAAGTAGCGTCTGTCAACAGACTGGGATGTGACAACTTTGTTCCGGTACGCTGATTTTTCACCACTAATCATTTGGAACAAATCCCGATTTCGCAGGTGCTCGCATCTTTTCATTTCAGAACGGGAGGGGGACATATGGCCCATAAACTTGCCTGAAACTTGCAGAGAGTTTCCGTTTAGGGGGGTGGAGAGTTCGCAAGTGGCGTTAGTATCTTTCTCTTAACATCTCCCCAGACCTTATCCAAGTATCTGACGCAATTATGCAAGATTTTAGTTCTGTTTCCCCCAGATTATCTGGCTATTAAAAAAGCAATCCCTACCTTTTGCCAATGATGAGTAAAGGCCGTTTGGCTCCTTTCAGGACCGCCAGTGCTTCTGTGATCGCCATATGGTCAGCCATACTCACAGGAGGAGGTGGACTACAGGGCACCTCTCTGACAAAGGAAATAATAAATAATAGGTCAAACATTTAAACATGTTACCTAGCAACTTTATTGCATATGTAAATAAACCATGAAGGTCTATCGAGGCTTATTGCTATTCCTGATGAGAATATTTTGATATAGTGCTGATATTTTCTAAGTAATTTAATTTCTGGTTCACTTCAGACGTTAAAAGGTATAACAAGATAAAATAAAAATGACTACGGTGATGTGAATTCAGAGGTATACATATTCAACAGTAACACATTAGTATACATTTTAAATGGATGAAAGACAGTGATGGCCACTAACCTGGCTCTGCTCCTGTCCAATTTAGTATTGACCATGTCCCCAGATATGTCTACGTATACAGCACCTGGACGTCCATACATGCTAGTGCGTGCTGCCTTAGACAGACCAAACACCCTTCCATTCAGATCAATTAAGGCTGTGCTGTGCTCTTATGAAGCAGTTAAGGTACCTTGCTAAACTGGAAAATTATAGGTCAGAAAACAGACAATTGCAGGTGATACCAAATGATATGAAGAGGACTACACAGAGGGAGTCAGAGTAGACTGTATACCTTCTCTACCACTGAGGAGATCATATCCAGACTGCTAGACCTAGCAGAGAACTTACTGTACAATCTGCATGCCTCCACCTGACAGAGAAAGAGGACCACAAATAACAAATTATTTTCCTCTTTCAGCAATTAAACTGCTAGGCCAGTTTCCCAGACAGAGATTCTCTATTGAGTTTGCTTTTTAGGCCATGACTAGGCTTAATCTGTGTCCCGGGATACCATCCCCTAATGTTCAATAGTCAGAAATGTCATGGTTGAATCGGTACCTGTGGAAACTCTTGAAACGCCCCAGTGGTCTCTTGGTTTTGATCAGAGGAGCCTCCAATAACAATCACAGGCCTACAGAGAGAGAGGTATCACACAATGACATCAACTGACAAGCTGAGATAGTTTGGAGTCCTCAGATCATTTTTTGCAGTGTGCGGATAGCATCCCTTCTTTTGAAAGGACCACTGAACATGAGTAGTAGGGTCTTCTGTTTGTGGAGTTCTAGCATACCAGCAGTTCATGTTAGCGTTGGCCATTCCACCAAGTGAATGGATGAGTCCCGGTCCAGACACAACCAGACATGCACCTGGACTGGAGAGGAACAGACAGACAGAGGGAAAGACAGGAAGACAGGCAGACAGACACACAAAGGGTCAGACAGACAGGCAGACATAATTAGCAATGCAAAAAAAGCTATGAAACTGACCCTCACACACTACACGCTCCTGTAGTCTATGTAAGGGTAGTTAATATCACATGATTTGGGGAGAGCTGGTTTAGTAATAAAAAGGTGGCTTAGGGCTTGTTCATTGCGCATTCCCACATACTTGATTCCTGAGGCTTGAGCTGCCATAGCTACGTCAATGACTGGAACACCAACTATTCCAAACATATATTCTACATTCTGTAGAGAGATACATGTAGATACAGTATATTTACATTTAAAAAAACATTTTTAGTCATTTAGCAGACGCACTTATCCAGAGCGACTTACAGTTAGTGAGTGCATACATTTTCATACTGAATTGTATATGAATTGTTACAATGTAGTTTAGATTTTCTTTGCATTGACACACACATTGGCATGCATCAACAAGGGTGTTAACACAGAGCTGCCAACTCTCACGCTTTCGCCGTGTGACACACGTTTTTGCCTGTTTCACACGCACTCACGCCACACATCCAATTTCTCACGCAAAAAAAATCGGCCGAGACTCGTTCGTTCCTTTTTTCAAACTCCCCGACGGTAGATGGCGCTGATGAGCGCCACTGAACCATATGTGCTGCACCCCGAAGTTAGCGACAGAAGAAGAGATAACACTGCCGCGAAAGTCAACATGAGATGAAACGGTCACTACCTCAAGAAGTCTGATAAGAAGCTGAGCTGAGACTAGGTATGTAACAATGAAATGTCGTCCAATTGAATACTCACTCTCTTAAACTTTAAATCTTGAAATAAATTATTTTGTTTGTGCGTGTGAACATGATTTAGTGTGGTGAATGTAAACTCAGCTGATTTCGAACAGGTAAGATGTATTCCAAAGAATTTAACATAAATACAGGAAATGTGTGCAAAAGAAGTAGGTATGTTTTTGTAACTGAGAGTAGAGTTATTAAACCAACATGACCATTTTTATTGTTTAAGGTTTCAAAGATGTCCCCGTAAGAGACCTTTGCCAGGACCCCAAAAGCGAAACCTTTTATTTTATTTAAAGAACCAGCCAAGTGAGAAAAGACAGACAAACACACTGACAGAACAGCCAGAACGATTGATAGAAACGACAGGACAACAGACAGAGGAGCAACACAAAGGACAGAGAGAGCAGGAGACAGGACAGACTGACAAAACAAGCAGAGGAGCAACAGACAGGACAGATTGACGCCCCATGCAGAGGAGCAACAGACAGGACAAATAGAACAACCAACAGGGCAGATGGAAGAAGACACAGAGGGACAGAAAGAAGAGACCCCCCCAATCCAACAGCAGGGCCAGAAGAGTCGTGCTCTGGCTGGAGCAGCAACATATAGATCCATTTTCCAAAATGAGTGGACCTCTTCATGGCCATGTATTACCAGAGGGAGCGTCAACACGCACTACTGGTGTGCAGTCTGCCGTATTGAAAACTCATGTTGCCACCAGGGTGTGACAGATGTAGTGCGCCATATAAAAAGCAAAAGGCCACCAAGATAAGCAACGAGCTCTCCAGTCCACAGCCACAATATCCCAATATGCAATGGCCGTTCCATCTGTTGGGGGTATGTCTGCACAAGAGTTTAAGGTATGATATGTGTAATGATTCTGTCAAGGTTCAGTCATGAGTTTTGTGTTCTAGTTGATCACGGTAAAGTCATGGTTGATAGTTTTGACTAATTTGTGGTTTGTATTTCAGTGTAGTACAGTCCAGTTTTCTTTATTTGAGATCTTAGTTGCTGAATGTGTTTTTTACCTGTGCCCTATTATCGCAGGCGTCTATTTTAAATAAACTATGGTCTTTTGGGAGGATTAATAATTGTTTATTTCTTACAGACAAGAAGGGCTGAGGTCAAAATGACAGCTGGGTTGGTAGTTCACAACGTCCCCCTAGCCTTTGCGGACCACCTGGGGCCTCTCCTAAAATAATGTTTCGGAGATTCGAAGACAGCGCAGGAGTACAGGTGTGCCAGGACTAAGTCATCCTGCATTACCAATGAAGCACTCGCACCATATTTCACACAGGAGCTTGTGAAGGAGATGAAAAAAGCCCCGTATACCCTTGTTATGGATGGGTCGAATGACACTGGTATTTCACAAACTATTTGAGATTTTTCTCCTCTGCAAAACATCTGCTTTGTGTATTTTTAAACATCTAATAACATGAACATCTGTATGATTCTAACTTGTCATTATAGGAGTCGAAAAGATGAACCCGCTTACTGTCCGGGTCTTCATGGGCAGCAAAGTTGTCCACCAGTTTTTAAATATGTGCACAACAACTGGGACGAGATGTGGGACAGCAAGTGAGATCTTCACCAAAATGACCTCCACCATAGAGGAGCATGGCATCCCTTGGGAGAACTGCATTGGTCTCTCAGTTTACAATGCAGCTGTGAACATTGGACCACGTAATTCCATTGCCTCTAGGGTGCTCCAGAAGCATCCCAATACCTATATTCATGGTTGTTGTCAGAAGGTGTGCTGTGAAGGTGTGGTGCAGGAATCAAGCGCAGGACGCAGGAACTTAGTCCAATAGACTTTAGTGAACCAAAACTGAAAACGAGTCAAAAGAGCTTGGATACGAGCGATTACGCACGCAGGCGTAAAATCTAACAAAATAACAATAACGCACAAAACACGTGCGAGAACCTCTCCAACACAGAGGAGAGAACGAAGCACAGACATACACGACAGAAGTTCAATCACACACACAACACATGACAAACACAACGAGAACTTATAGGACAATAATGAACGCTAAACGATAACAGGTGTACAACATCAAGACAAAACCAAACGAACATCGAAACATACAACGGTGGCAGCTAGTACTCCAGAGACGACGACCGCCGAAGCCTGCCCGAGCAAGGAAGAGAGGCAGCCTCGGCCGAAACCGTGACAGTAACCTTACCGCTCCCCCCCCCCCCCGGCCTCGGGGACGACCAGGAGGACGCGGAGCAGGGCACGTCGGGTGACTACGGTGGAATTCTGTCAGGAGAGATGGGTCCAAACTGTCTCTCCTCGGCACCCAGCACCGTTCCTCCGGGCCGTACCCCTCCCACTCCACGAGATATTGGAGACCCCCCATCCGACGTCTCGAATCCAAGATGGACCGCACGGTGTACGCCGGTGCCCCCTCGATGTCCAATGGGGGCGGAGGAGTCTCTCTGATCTCATCTTCCTGGAGTGGACCAGCTACCACCGGCCTGAGAAGAGACACATGGAACGAGGGGTTAATACAATAGTCAATCACTAGGCAGCTGTAATCTGTAAGAACACCTCGTTCAATCTTCTCAGGACTTTAAACGGCCCCACAAACCGCCGACCCAGTTTCCGGCAGGGCAGGCGGAGGGGCAGGTTTCTGGTAGAGAGCCAGACTCGATCACCAGGTGCGTACACCGGCCCCTCACTGCGGTGGAGATCGGCGCTCGCCTTCTGACGACGGATGGCCCGCTGCAGGTGGACATGTGCAGCGTTCCACGTCTCCTCCGAGCGCCGCACCCACTCATCCACCGCAGGAGCCTCGATCTGGCTCTGCTGCCATGGTGCCAGAACCGGCTGGTAACCTAACACACATTGGAAAGGGGTTAGGTTAGTTGAGGAGTGGCGTAGGGAATTCTGGGCCATTTCTGCCCAGGGAACATACCGTGCCCACTCCTCCGGCCGGCCCTGGCAGTATGATCTAAGAAACCTACCCAC
Organism: Coregonus suidteri; assembly: GCA_036851935.1. Lineage (NCBI taxonomy): Eukaryota > Metazoa > Chordata > Actinopteri > Salmoniformes > Salmonidae > Coregonus > Coregonus suidteri. The sequence continues at coordinate 75,028,663 of CM072220.1, forward strand.
ATCCTGGTTCACACGTTCCACCTGCCCATTACTCTCTGGATGGTAACCCGAGGTAAGAATCACCGAGACCCCCCAAACGCTCCATAAATGCTCTCCAGACTCTGGAGGTGAACTGGGGACCTCGATCAGACACAATATCCTCGGGTACCCCGTAGTGCCGGAAAACGTGGGTGAATAGAGCTTCGGCGGTCTGTAGGGCAGTAGGGAAGGCCCGGCATAGGGAGCAAACGACAGGCCTTAGAGAACCGGTCCACAACGACCAGTATAGTAGTATTCCCCTGCGAGGGGGGAAGGTCAGTGACGAAGTCCACCGAGAGGTGAGACCATGGTCGTTGTGGAACGGGCAGGGGTTGTAACTTACCCCTAGGCAGATGTCTAGGCGCCTTACACTGGGCGCACACCGAGCAGGAGGAGACATAAACCCTCACATCCCTGGCTAACGTGGGCCACCAGTACTTAGCACTAAGGCAGTGCACCGTCCGGCCAATACCAGGATGTCCAGAGGAGGGTGACGTGTGAGCCCAATATATCAATCGATCCCGAACCTCGAGCGGGACGTACGTCCGACCCTCCGGGCATTGAGGAGGACTAGGGTCGGTGCGCAATGCCCGCTCGATTTCAGCATCGACCTCCCACACCACCGGTGCCACCAGACAAGACTCCGGCAGTATGGGAGTGGGCTCCACGGACCTCTCCTCCATGTCATACCGCCGAGACAGTGCGTCTGCCTTACCGTTCTGTGACCCAGGGATGTACGTGATCTTAAATACGAACCGGGCTAAAAACATGTTCCACCGCGCCTGGCGAGGGTTCAGTCTCCTAGCTGCCCGGATGTACTCCAGGTTACGGTGGTCAGTCAAAATGAGAAAAGGGTGTTGAGCCCCCTCAAGCCAATGCCTCCACACCTTTAGGGCCTGTACCATGGCTAACAGCTCCCTGTCCCCTACGTCATAATTTCGCTCCGCCGGACTGAGCTTTTTGGAATAAAAGGCACAGGGGCGGAGTTTAGGTGGCGTGCCGGACCGTTGCAAAAGCACGGCCCCTATACTGGCCTCTGACGCGTCCACCTCTACCTGAAATGGTAAAGCGGGATCCGGATGCGCCAGCACCGGAGCCGAAGTAAACAGGTCCTTCAGTCTCCCAAAAGCCCTGTCCGCTTCGGCTGACCACTGCAAACGCACCGGACCCCCTTCAAAAGAGACGTTATGGGAGCTGCCACCTGTCCAAAACCCCGGATAAACCTCCGGTAGTAATTTGCAAAACCCCAAAACTGCTGCACCTCTTTAACAGTGGTTGGAGTCTGCCAATTACGCACAGCTGACACCCGGTCAACTTCCATCTTCACCCCTGACGCAGACAACTGATAACCCAAAAAGGAGATCGACTCCTGGAAAAACAGACATTTCTCTGCCTTGACATACAGGTCGTGCTCCAACAGCCTCCTCAACACTCGGCGCACCAGGGCCACATGCTCGACTCGGGTAGACGAGTACACAAGAATGTCATCTATGTACACGACCACCCCCTGCCCCTGCATGTCCCTGAAGATCTCATCCACGAATGATTGGAACACTGAAGGAGCGTTCATCAACCCGTATGGCATGACAAGATACTCGTAATGACCCGAGGTGGTACTAAACGCTGTCTTCCATTCATCGCCCTCCCTAATGCGTACCAAGTTGTAAGCGCTCCTGAGATCTAATTTTGTGAAGAAACGCGCCCCGTGCAATGACTCCGTCATGGTCGCAATCAGAGGAAGTGGATAACTGTACTTCACCGTGATCTGATTGAGACTACGGTAATCAATGCACGGGCGTAATCCTCCATCCTTCTTCTTCACAAAAAAGAAACTCGAGGACGCAGGGGAAGTGGATGGCCGTATGTATCTTTGTCTCAGAGATTTGTCTATGTAAGTCTCCATAGCTCTCTTCTCCTCTTGAGACAGAGGATACACATGGCTCCGTGGGAGCGCAGCTCCTGCCTGGAGGTCTATCGCACAATCTCCCTGCCTATGAGGAGGTAACTGCGTCGCCCTCGACTTACTGAACACAATAGCCAAATCCTCATACTCGGGGGAATGTGCAATGCGGGCACCTGGTTTGGACTCTCCACCGAGGTAGCCCCCACGGAAACACCTAAACATCGCCCCACACACTGGGGCAGACCACTCCATCAGAGCCCTCTCCTGCCACGAAATAGATGGATTATGGATACTCAACCAGGGCATTCCCAGCACCACCGGAAACGCAGGAGAGTCGATCAGATATAGTTGGATAATCTCCTCATGACCCCCCTGCGTACACATCCTAAGTGGTGCTGTGACTTCCCTGATCAAGCCCGATCCCAACGGACGGCTATCTAGGGCATGAACGGGGAATGGAACGTCAACAGGAAGAAGGGGAATCCCTAATTCTAAACAAAATGTTCTATCAACAAAATTCCCAGCCGCGCCTGAATCTACTAGCGCCTTATGCTGGGAATGAGGTGCAACCTGTGGAAATAGCACAGGTATACAGAAGTGCGCAACAGAGAGCTCTGGGTAAGTGGGGCGCCTACTCACCTGGAAGGACTCCCCAGCACCTAGCCGCGGTGTGTCCTCCACGGCCACAGTTGGTGCAGGGGACGGCCCCCCTCGTGCTCCGACCCCTCCTCTCTCTAGCGCCAGCACCCCCGAGCTCCATAGGGCTCGGCTCGGAGGTGCTGGAGGATGGAATGGACGGACCCCCCTCGGAACGTCCGCGGGTAGCCAGCAGGGTGTCCAGCCTGATGGACATGTCCACTAACTGATTGAAAGTGAGGCTGGTATCCCTGCAGGCCAACTCCCGACGGACGTCCTCTCGTAGACTACAGCGGTAGTGATCGATGAGGGCCCGCTCATTCCACCCTGCATCCGCCGCTAGAGTTCGGAATTCTAAAGCGAACTCCTGGGCGCTCCTCCTCCCCTGCTGGAGGTACAATAGACGCTCTCCCGCCTCTTTCCCCTCAGGTGGATGGTCAAACACAGCCCTGAAGCGGCGAGAGAACTCTGAGCAGGTGATAGTGGAGGCGTCTATTCTCCTACACTCGGCGTTGGCCCATTCCAACGCCTTGTCGGTGAGACAGGAGATGAGGGCGGACACGCTCTCGTCGTGTCCCGAGGGCGCCGGGTGTACGGTGGCGAGTAGGGGTGTAACGATTCATCTACTACATCGATGTATCGATTTATATTCATATGATCCAACTACATCGATCTGTGCGCGGCGAGTTGGCCTTTTGGACAACATATATCGATCTAACATCGTTTTAAAATGTAATAAATAGATTGTATCGATACTAGGAAATAACCCATTGGATTTAAGCACGTCAGACTTTATATGCAGGGGTGCACATAACTGGTACGCAGATACGCAAGCGCGACAAATTACTACGCGCCTTTGCGTACTTGACCGATCTTCTCATCTAACCTTACACATGACATGTTGCTTGTCAACTACTGTCAGGGATGTCCAAAAAGCAACAGACATTAAGCAGCCTTTTTGGCGTTTCGCCACCTACAAAGAAACGCCAACTGGAGCCAGAGCCGAATAAAATACTTTTTTCGGAAAAGTGGCTCCAAGATGTGCAGTGGCTTGAAGCTAACGATGAGCGCACTGAAATGTGGTGCAAGATTTGCCGCTCAAATCCACATCTAGCAGACAAAACAGGTGCATTTTTATAAAGGCTCAAAGAATTTCAACCATCCTTTATTTGACCAACATGAAAAGAGCAAGGAGCACACGAATGTGGCGCAAGCCATTGCTAAAAGCTAGCCGAGAATAAATGCATAAAGCTAAACACGCACGTCCCATGTCTTCCTATTCTGAGGATGTTCCTTTACTGAATGCATTTTGATGGATCTGAGGACATCACAAAAACTGAGCAGGAAATAGTTTACATTGTGTCTGTGTCCAGCAACGGAGAGTTTACTTCGGACTTTATTGGACTGATTGAATTGGGTGCTGACCGAACAGACGGACTTGTGAGACTTTACGGGGCTGCTGTCAACGTAGGTATGGGTAAGTTTCATAATACCAGATGGTCTGCATGGAGGCATGAAACACTGTTAAAAATATCAAGACTATTGCCAGCCATTAAAATGCAACTGGTTACCAGGTATTTATTTCAGTCACACTGGTTGAATTTTTGGCTAAAAGGTTACTGAATCGATTTCAAGTCACTGAATCGTTTCGGATCGTATCGTTCTAAATGAACCAATATCGTCCTTGAATCGTATCGACAACCACGAATCGTGATACAAATCGAATCGTTGTTAAAACAAATCGTTACACCCCTAGTGGCCAGGTATAGCTCCACCTGTAGAAGGAAGCCCTGACACCCGGCAGCAGTCCCATCATATACCCTCGGGAGCGAGAGCCGAATTCCCCTGGGTTCCGGAGCTTGTATGGGCTGACTGGCCGATGGTGATGGCACGGAAGTTGGAGGGGTGGGTGTCCCTCTGGGCTCCCAGCGTTGAAGCGTGTTGATCACGTCCTGAAGGGCGGTCCCGATACGTAGGATCTGGTCGTTCTGCTCGCGGACCCGCTCCTCCAAAGACTCAGGTGCTGCTGTGGCTCCTGCTGATTCCATCTTTGGTGTGTGATTCTGTCAGTGGGTGCTGTAGGTGGGTGTGGTGCAGGAATCAGGCGCAGGATGCAGAAACTTAGTCCAAAAGACTTTAGTGAACAATCACTTAGAACACGAGCCAAAAAGCCCGGAGGTGAGTAAATACGCACACAGGCGTAAAACAAAATGCGCACTAACATGTAATAATAAATAATAATAATATGCCATTTAGCAGACGCTTTTATCCAAAGCGACTTACAGTCATGCGTGCATACATATTTTTTTTGTGTATGGGTGGTCCCGAGGATCGAACCCACTACCCTGGCGTTACAAGCGCCGTGCTCTACCAGCTGAGCTACAGAGGACCACACATGTGCGAGAACCCTCTCCAAACAGAGGAGGAAACAACGAAGCACAGACAACCAACAGTAGCGCAATCACACACAACACCTGACAAACACAACGAGAACTTATAGGACAATAATGAACGCTAAACGATAACAGGTGTACAACATCAAGACAAAACCAAATGAACATCGAAACATACAACGGTGGCAGCTAGTACTCCGGAGACGACGACCGCCGAAGCCTGCCCGAGCAAGGAAGAGAGGCAGCCTCGGCCGAAACCGTGACAACAATGTGATTTTCAGGATTTTTGTTTTGGATTCCATCTCTCACAGTTGAAGTGTACCTATGATAGAAATGACAGACGTCTACATGCTTTGTAAGTAGGAAAACCTGCAAAATCGGCAGTGTATCAAATACTTGTTCTCCCCACTGTATATGTATATAAAAAACAAAAAAATAATAATGTATGCACTCACTAACTGTAAGTCGCTCTGGATAAAAGCGTCTGCTAAAATTACTAAAATGTAAAAAATTTAAAACTGAGCCCTGGGGGACACCAGTAGTGAGAGCAACGTGATGCAGACACAGATCCTCTCCACACCACCTGGTAGGAGTGACTTGCCAGGTAGAATACAATCCAGGAGAGTGCAGAGCCTGAGATGACGAACCCTGAGAGGGTGGAATGGAGGATCTTATGGTTCATGGTGTCGAAGGCATACATCTAGGAGGATGAGAACCGAGGAGTGAGTCAGCTTTGGCAGAGTGGAGAGCCTCTGTGACACTGAGGAGAGCACCCTCAGTTGAATGAGCCACCTTGAAACCTGACTGGTTAGGGTCAAGAAGATCGTTCTGAGAGAGATTACAGGAGAGTTGGTCAGAGACAGCACACTCAAGTGTTTTAGAAAAGAAAAGAAGGGATACAGGTCTGTCGTTTTTGAGGTCAGAGGAGTAGTGTTGGTTTCTTGAGGAAAGTGTCTTTAGCAGCGGATACAGAAGAAGAGAAGGCAGAGAGCAGGGAGTGGAAGGATGATAGGTCCTCCGGAAGTTTAGTTTTCCTCCATTTCCGCTCATTTGCCCGCAGCCTTGTTCTGTTAGCACGCAGTGAGTCACTCAATCACGGAGCGGGAGGGGAAGGTCGGGCCAGCCGGAGGAAAGGGGACAGTGAAAGCCAAAGGGTGCAGAAAGGGAGTAGAGTAGGGTCCAGGAGGCAAAGTCAGAGTCATGAAAGAGGATAGGATAAAATAGGTGAGAGAAGCGGGAGAGAGAGAGCGAAGATTGCGGCGGTGCATGACCATCTGGGTTAGGGCTGAGTGGGAGGAGCATGACCATCTGGGTTAGGGCTGAGTGGGAGGAACATGACCATCTGGGTTAGGGCTGAGTGGGTAGGTTGGAGGAGAGATGGAGGCAAAAGGAAACAAAGTAGGGGTCAGAGACTTGGAGGGGGGTTGCAGTGAGATTAGTAGGAGAACAGCCTCTAGTGAAGATGGGGTCAAGCAGTGGGAGGGGACTGGGAAAGGGTGAGGTCAAAAGAGGAAAGGTGTTTCCAGTAAACCAATTTTCCTGATTGAAAAACATTGAAGAGAATTGGAATTAGAATGACAGTGTACTTCCTGAATTGACTGGAATTTAAATGGAAATGACACCAACCCTGGCAACTACACAGACTCATTTCATAGAACTTCAAAACACTGGCAGTTTGTCTACTTCACTTCTTTAGTCTACTCTCTGATCACTCCAGACAGCCCAGTTAATAAAACAAATGCTGACAATACTGGTGTCATCCATGCAAGTCTCAGTAGCATGAAATAACATCTATCTTATCATCGAAACAGTTCTATAACAACTTTTCATGCACAACGATAAAACAAGCTTTGTTGTGTTGAGTTCTTCAGGGGTGTCAGAATGACAGAATGAACTTATGGAGGTCTTACTATTGGAGATAACTCCTAGATGTAGATAGTACTATAGTGGCGGGCCCAACCCCAGACTTCTCTTTTATCAACCCAAAGGTTTTACTGTCTTCTCACAGGAATTCAGCCTTCTCTGTGTTGCTCCCCACATCCCCCTATTCTGAATGATGCATTATCTCACCATCCCCCATTCTGAATGATGCATTATCTCACCATCCCCCATTCTGAATGATGCATTATCTCACCATCCCCCATTCTGAATGATGCATTATCTCACCACCCCCCATTATTAATGATGCATTATCTCACCATCCCCCGTTCTGAATGATGCATTATCTCACCATCCCCCATTCTGAATGATGCATTATCTCACCATCCCCCATTCTGAATGATGCATTATCTCACCATCCCCCATTCTGAATGATGCATTATCTCACCATCCCCCATTCTGAATGATGCATTATCTCACCATCCCCCATTCTGAATTATGCATTATCTCACCATCCCCCATTCTGAATGATGCATTATCTCACCATCCCCCATTCTGTCACACCTCTGAGCTCCTGTTGTGATAACATACTGTAGGTCTGATATCTGATTGGACGTTAACTCAACTGTAATGTCATTGATCAACAAGTCCGATTTTTGAATCCAAACATGGTCAAATATTTATAAAAGGGTCTTAGCTTCAATGTGTCTTTCTCTTTTGTTCTTGACCTGCTGTGGTGAGAAATATACTGAGTGAACAAAACATTAGGAACACCTTCCTAATATTGAGTTGCACCCCCTTCTGCCCTCAGTAAAGCCTAACTTTGTCAGGGCATGGACTCTACAAGGTGTCGAAAGCCTTCCACAGGGATGCTGGCCCATGGACTCCAAATGCTTTCCATAGTTGTGTCAAGTTGGCTGGATGTCCTTTTGGTGGTGGACCATTCTTGATACCCACGGGAAACTGTTGAAACTGCGGGAAACTGCATTGCAGTTCTTGACACACTCAAAACCGGTGCATCTGGTACCTACTACCATATCCTGTTCAAAGACACTTAAATATTTTGTTTTGCCAAACACATTCACAAAAAATCCTTATTTAACCCGTCTCCTCCCCTTCATCTACACTGAAGTGGATTTAACAAGAGACATCGATAAGGGATCATAGCTTTCACCTGGTCAGTCTATGGCAGGGAAAGAAGCAGGTGTTCCTAATGTTTAATACACTCAGTGTAAACTGCCTTTCTCTCTACCCCTCTCCCATGAGCTATGGGCCACAACACAAGCTATGGATTCTCTCTATCCCATGAGCTATGGGCCACGACACAAGATATGGATTCTCTCTATCCCATGAGCTATGAGCCACGACACAAGCTATGAATTCTCTCTATCCCATGAGTTATGGGCCACGACACAAGCTATGGATTCTCTCTATCTCATGAGTTATGGGCCACGACACAAGCTATGGATTTCTCTCTATCTCATGAGCTATGGGCCCACGACACAAGCTATGGATTCTCTCTATCTCATGAGCTATGGGCCACAACACAAGCTATGGATTCTCTCTATCCCATGAGCTATGGGAGCCGACACAAGCTATGGATTCTGTCACGATCGTCGTATTGAATAGACCAAGGCGCAGCGTGATGAACGAAAAATGGTAAACTTTATTATCTTTAGTGATAATAGACCACAATAAACAAAAACAAGAAACGACTCGTGAAGTCCAAAACATGAACTTGACTAGAAACAAGATCCCACAAACTCTGTGGGGAAACAGGCTACTAAAGTATTTTCCCAATCAGAGACAACAAGCAACATGAATCAATTTGCCTCTGATTGAGAACCACACCGGCCAACATAGAACAGGTGTACTAGAATGTGAAACCAAGAACAAAACACATAGACTTTACACACCCTGGCTCAACATAATAGAGTCCCCAGAGCCAGGGCGTGACAGATTCTTTGTCTTTCTCTCCTGTCTGATCATGTTTTACTTAATGTTTTGTTAATGTCAGTACTGACTTGTAACTTAGGCTTTACGCCTTGGGCGGGAAGGTAACTGAAAGGTTGCTGGTTCGAATCCCGAGGCAGACTAGGTGAAAAATCTGTCAATGACTCCGTTGAGCAAGGCACATAACCCTAGATTTTTTTAAAAAAGTGACTCGTTCATTTTACAATGTCATTAAATCTATTTACCTTTAGTCTTCCACTATCAGACTTTGTTAATACATACATTGAAGTATTTTCATGAGTAGCAGGTGAGGTGTACTGTATATATGATCACTAAAGAACCTGCTCTTACCATGAGAAACAGATTTCCCAATCTTCTCCTCCTCTTCTTCATCTTTAATGTTGACATTCAGCTCCAGTGTTTGACTGCTGTCTTCCAGTTTCACTGATGCCATCTCTGGATCCTGCAGTAAACTGGGCTCCACTGTCACAATCAGGACCCAGTGACTGTAGGTTTGGACTCAGTGTGGAAGGAGAGAGGCAGGCTGGGTTTGTACTCACTGTTAATTTGTAAACTCTGGACAGATTTGAACAATTGCTGCCCTAAAATGCTGTGGTGCTTACTAACACAACAGGAAATATTGTGTTAGATGTGGGCCATCACATGAATTCTCAGCTCTTTCACTCTGAATATTCATATCAATGAATCACCCTCCAATGGACCATCAATACCAGAGTTCTACAATACTATTTACATAATCAACTGGACATTACAACAGCCTGAACCTCAATATCGTCCTGGGCATATATTGGACTCTAACAATGGGGGATGGAAAGGGTCTGTTGAAATGAATACTGTAGTGGTGTGAGAAAGGTAACACAAGCTTCCTCTCTGGTTCCACTCCCCAATAGTAAGTGGAAACACTTAAAAAAAAAAAAAAAAATACAAAAAATATATTTGTTGTTTTATTTAATTGTTACCTAAGAAGAAAACCTGTCTAAGTCCTTTATACTGAAAACATCTATTCATATGCATTATAGAAAATAATGGGGACTAGGAAATTGGATTGTCCCAATGGTGATGTGTAGAGGTGTATTGACATGTTTTGACTAGATAAATAATATAGAAGAGAAATTGGCTCAGTTCAAATGTTTCTAGTCAAAAATGTATATTTGGGTGCCGTGTTCAAAAGGCATATTTTGTATTTATATTGCTTTTTTAAATTTAACTTTTATATGAAATTTTCCCCAGTGATAAAACACAGTGCTAAAGGTTTTAAAACAGAGGCTGCTGTATGACTGTAGATTACATCACCATAATCAAGCACTGGGAGAAAGCGTTGCTTGAACAATCTTCCTTCTACTTTCCAAAGTGGAGCAGGATTTATTTCTATAAAATAGTTTTTTGGGCAACTGAGCAAATTGTAGGTCTTGTGAATGAAAACTTAAACGCTGTGAGACTTTTGCCTCACCCTCTGATGGACCATCAATGCCAGAGTTCTACAAGACTGTTTACATAATCAACTGGGCATTTCAACAGTCTGTCGCTCAATATAGTTCTGGTCATTTATTGTTTATCTTATTGTTTAAAATGCCAACTTTTTAGCATTTGTGGCACAAATCCATTGCAAGTCAATTGATTGAAGTACAGTAGATGAATAAAGCTACAGTACTGCAGCTGGTGACAAAGCTGCGTATATTGAAAAAGCTTGTTAGTGCATAGGTCAAATGTATCTTTGTGATGCTCATTTCAGGTATTTCTTCCAGCTTCAGACAAACACTAAATATTTCACTTAAAACATTGTTTTGTTGTATTTAATGATAGAGAAGAGAAGAGTTTGACCAACACAGATCATGTCCAATCTTTGAGGACATGTCTACATTGTTAGAGTGGTCACATGCCAATCTGTTCCATATATAATAGACAGTCTTTGGAACAGTGGAAAGCTGCATGCCCCCTTGGTTGTTGCTAAGCAGGCATTCTTCTTCTATGGTGTTTATTGGTGGTGTTCAGACCAACGTCAAAGGTACATCACTGCCACCTTCTGGGCTGGAGTGTGATAGAGAACTTGGAGCCACTGTCCTAGGGTGAGATCACAGAGTCAAAGAGAACTTGGTATGACTGTAGTCACATTACTCAAGAACTTCTCAACCATGAGAAACATAGATACGGTCAGATCTAATATGGAAGAAATTAATACAACCATAAGAACCATTCATACTGTCAGATCTAATAAAAGAACTGAATACAACCATAAAGGCACCATTCATACTGTCAGATCTAATGTGGAAGAATTGAATACAAAAGAGAAGGAGAGGTTGACCAGTACAAATTCATGTACTAATGTTATTTTTCATTGGCAGATCAATGCAGTTTTCCAAACATATTCATAATCAGTTTATATGTAAGATTTTAACTAACTGAACACAAATATAAACACAACATTCAACAATTTTACAAGGGTACAGTTCATATAAGGAAATCAGTCAATTGAAATACATTCATTAGGCCCTAATCTATGGATTTCACATGACAGGGCATCCATCAGCCAATAAGAATGATCTTTCCCCACTAAAGGGCTTTATTACAGATAGAAATACTCCTCAGTTTCATCAGCTGTCCGGGTGGCTGGTCTCAGCTGATCCTGCAGGTTAAGATGCCAGATGTGGAGGTCCTGGGCTTGCACGGTTACACGTGGTCTGTGGCTGTGAAGCCAGTTGGACGTTCTGCCATATTCTCGGTAGAGAAATGTACATTAAATTATCTGGCAAAAGCTCTGGTGAACATTCCTGCAGTCAGCATGTCAATTGCGCACTCCCTCAAAATGTAGACTTCTGTGGCATTGAGTTGTGACAAAACTGCACATTTCAGAGAGGCCTTTTATTGTACCCAGCACAAGGTGCACCTGTGTAATGATCATGCTGTTTAATCAGCTTCTTGATATGCCACACCTGTCAGGTGGATTGATTATCTTGGCAAAGGAGAAATGCTCACTAACAGAAATGGAAACATTTTGTGCACCAAATTTGAGAGAAATAAGCTTTTTGTGCATATGGAAACTTTCTGGGATCTTTTATTTCAGCTCATGAAACATGGGACCAACACTTTACATGTCAAGTTTATATATCTTTTTAGTATAGTGTTTAGAAGACAATTCTCTAAACACGTCGTCATTTCATTTTAATTGTCACGTTTGGTAAACAACAGTGTGTAGACTAACAGTGAAATGTTGACCAACAATAGAGAACACAATACAACAACTTTATAATAATAGGAAAAAAGATTGTAGCACAAGGAATTAATAGAACGATGAGCAATGGTAGCTTGGCTATATACATGGGGTGCAATACCTAGTCAATGATAGCTTGGCTATATACAGTCGTGGTCAAAAGTTAAGAATGACACAAATATACATTTTCACAAAGTCTGCTGCCTCAGTTTTGATGATGGCAATTTGCATATACTCCAGAATGTTATGAAGAGTGATCAGATGAATTGCAATTAATTGCAGTCCCTCTTTGCCATGAAATGAACTTAATCCCCAAAAAACATTTCCACTGTATTTCAGCCCTGCCACAAAAAGGACAGCTGACATCATGTCAGTGATTCTCTTGTTAACACAGGTGAGAGTGTTGACGAGGACAAGGCTGGAGATCACTCTGTCATGCTGATTGAGTTAGAATAACAGGCTGGAAGCTTTAAAAGGAGGGTGGTGCTTAAAATCATTGTTCTTCCTCTGTTAACCATGGTTACCTGCAAGGAAACACATGCCGTCATCATTGCTTTGCACAAAAAGGGCTTCACAGGCAAGAATATTGCTGGTAGTAAGATTGCACCTAAATCAACCATTTATCGGATCATCAAGAAGGCTTCAGGGTGCCCAAGAAAGTCCAGCAAGCACCAGGACCGTCTCCTAAAGTTGATTCAGCTGCGGGATCGGGGTACCACCAGTGCAGAGCTTGCTCAGGAATGGCAGCAGGCAGGTGTGAGAGCATCTGCAAGCACAGTGAGGCGAAGACCTTTGGAGGATGGCCTGGTGTCAAGAAGGGCAGCGAGGAAGCCACTTCTCTCCAGGAAAAACATCAGGGACAAACTGATATTCTGCAAAAGGTACAGGGATTGGACTGCTGAGGACTGGGGTAAAGTCATTTTCTCTGATGAATCCCTTTCCGATTGTTTGGGGCATCCGGAAAGAAGCTTGTCCGGAGAAGACAAGGTGAGCGCGCTACCATCAGTCCTGTGTCATGCCAACAGTAAAGCATGTGTGACCATTCATGTGTGGGGTTGCTTCTCAGCCAAGGGAGTGGGCTCACTCACAATTTTGCCTAAGAACACAGCCATGAATTAAGAACGGTACCAACACATCCTCAGAGAGCAACTTCTCCCAACCATCAAAGAACATTTGGTGACGAACAATGCCTTTTCCAGCATGATGGAGCACCTTGCCATTAGGCAAAAGTGATAACTAAGTGGCTCGGGGGGAAAAAACATCGACATTTTGGGTCCATGGCCAGGAAACTCCTCAGACCTTAATCTCATTGAGAACTTGTGGTCAATCCTCAAGAGGCGGGTGGACAAACAAAAACTCACAAATCTGGACAAACTCCAAGCATTGATTATGCAAGAATGGGCTGCATCAGTCAGGATGTGGCCCATAAGATAATTGACAGCATGCCAGGGCGGATTGCAGAGGTCTTGAAAAAAGAAGGCTCAACACTATATATTGACTCTCAGCATAAACTTAATGTAATTGTCAATAAAAGCCTTTGACACTTATGGAATGCTTGTAATTATACTTCAGTATACCATAGTAACATCTGACAAAAATATCTAAGACCAATACTTGTAGTCATTCTCAAACTTTTGACCACGACTATATACATGGGGTGCCAATACCTAGTCAATGATAGCTTGGCTATATACATGGGGTGCCAATACCTAGTCCTTGGCTATATACAGTGCCTTCTGAAAGTATTCAGACCCCTGACGTTTTTTCCACATTTTATTATGTTACAGCCATATTCAAAAATTGATTTAATCGTATTCCCCCTCATCACTCTACACACAATACCCCATAATGTCAAAGCAAAATACAGGTTTTTAGAAGTTTTTCCTAATTTATTTATAAAAAACGGAAATATCAAATTTACATAAGAATTCAGACCCTTTACTCAGTACTTTCTTGAAGCACCTTTGGCAGCGATTACAGCATCGAGTCTTCTTGGGTATGACGCTACAAGCTTGGCACACCTGTATTTGGGGAGTTTCATCCATTCTTCTCTGCAGATCCTCTCAAGCGCTGTCAGGTTGGATGGGGAGCGTTGCTGCACAGCTCTTTTCTGGTCTTGCCAGAGATGTTTCAATCGGGTTCAAGTCTGGGCTCTGGCTGGGCCAGATGAACCTTCGCCCCAGTCTGAAGTCCTGAGCGCTCTGGAGCAAGTTTTCATCAAGGATCTCTCTGTACTTTGCTCCGTTCATTATTCCCTCGATCCTGATTAGTCTCCCAGTCCCTGCCTCTGAAAAATATCTGCACAGCATGATACTGCCACCACCATGCTTCACCGTAGGCATGATGCCAGGTTTCCTCCAGACGTGACGCTTGGCATTCAGGCCAAATAGTTCAATCTTGGTAACATCAGAACAGAGAATCTTGTTTCTCATGGTCAGAGTCCTTTAAGTGCCTCTTGGAAAACTCCAAGCGGGCTGAACTCTGGAGCTCTGTCAAAGTGATCATTGGGTTCTTGGTCACCTCCCTGACCAAGGCCCTTCTCCCCCGATTGCTCAGTTTGGCCGGGCGGACAGCTCTAGGAAGAGTCTTGGTGGTTCCAAAACTTCTTTCATTTAAGAATAGAGGATGCCAATGTGTTCTTGGGGACCTTCAATGCTGCAGACATTTTTTTGTACCCTTCCCCAGATCTGTGCCTCGACACAATCCTGTCTCTGAACTCTACGGACAATTCCTTCGACCTCATGGCTTGGTTTTTGCTCTGACATGCAATGTCAACTGTGGGATGTTATATAGACAGGTGTGCCTTTTCAAACCATGTCCAATCAATTGAATTTATCTCAGGTGGACTCCAATCAAGTTGTAGAAACATCTCAAGGAAGATCAATAGAAACAGGATGCACCTGAGAAAAATTTCGAGATTCATAGCAAAGGGTCTGAAATACTTATGTAAATAAGGTATCAGTTTTTCATTTCTAATACATTTGCAAAAATGTCTAAACCTGTTTTCGATTTGTCATTATGGGGTATTGTGTGTAGATTGATGAGGGATACAAAATAAAAAATAAAATCAATATTACAATAAGGCAGTAACGTATTTTTTTGTTGAAAAAGTCAAGGGGTCTGAATACTTTCAGAATGCACTGTATAGACACTAACTATTTCACTTTAAACAGTTTGTTATATTTATGCACAAGAGAAGAAGAGGTTGCCCAGCACAAATTCATGTACAAACATGATTTTTCATTACATATTTGTAATTTAGCAGATGCTCTTATCTAGAGCGACTTTTAGGACCAATTGGGGTTAATTGCCTTGCTCAAGGCCACAATGACAGATTTTTGACCTAGTTGGCTCGGGATTCAAACCAGCGACCTTTCAGTTACTGGCCCAACAACTCTTAACCGCTAGGCTACCTGTTAAATACATAACACAATATGTGACATAAGTAGAATACAGAACACTTGAAACATTACAGGACATTTTTCATGATGGAAATTGAAATATTAAAATGTTATTGGAAAAAAAAAAAAGAGTTTTTGGGAAAACCATTTAAGAGCGGGAGTTATTATGCAGTCTGATAGCAGTGGGTAGAGTGGCGTTTCGCAGGCGTTTGTACGGGCAGTTAGACAGGACAGTTTGTGGCTGTTTCTCAGGAGCCTGGTGGTGCAGTTACCTCTTTTTTGGAGGGAGCAGGTCATTCAGTGGATGGTCAAGAGTGTGCATGTCCTTCACCAGGTGCACTGCAGCCTGTTCTCGCCTGCTCTGCAGTGACGGGAGCTGTGATTGGACTGCTCCACCTCTGGAGATGATCCTCAAGGCCCTCCTCTGCACCCTGTCTAGTTGGGCCTGCTGCTTTTTACTGCATCCAACTAACAGCACTCCACCGTATTCCAGACAAGGCCTGGCCAGTGTAGTATAGACTGTGACCAGAACTTCAGTAGGACATTACTGGCAATAAATGTCAAAAAGGCGTTTTGAGGCCTTTCTCACTGGCTGCTCCAGGTGTCACCACTGAGGTTAGAGTCTAGATAAAAACCAAGATACTTGGTTGTTGTTACCACTGGTACTTCCTGTCCTCCTAGGATTAGTGGTGCAGGTTGTGTATGGTCCTCTGACCAAGGGCTAAATGTGCCAGTTGCCATCACCCTCTGCCCTTTTTCGGGGGTGTAGCTGTGGAGCCAGGCTAGTAACCTTGGACACAGTTCAATGTCAGTCAGATGTTGCAGGAACTTTGCGTGATCTACTCGATCAAAGGCTTTGGACACATCAGCAAGTAACAGACTCACCATTGTTGGTTTTATGGAGTCTGTAGCTGTCAGCCAGGAGTGTGTGGTTTTCACAAGGGCGGTAGTAGTGCTGGACTTTGGGAGGTAGTCATACTGATTCGTTTACTCAGATAAAACTGTCCCCTGCCAGTAGGAGGTGTTAACAATGTGTTTGATGACAGGGGCTAGATCTTCTGCATGCTCTTTTAGTAGCCAGGCTGGAATGCCATCAGGCCCACATGCTTTATGTGGGCTGAGTCTGGTCAGAGCTTGCTTTAACTGGCAATGCTGCACAGCTCAACCCTGCCTTGTAGACATGGGCAGGGGGAAGATGGCAAGAGGGTGTGGTGCTTGTCCATGCCTCAGCAAAGAAGCCATTCAAAACAAAAGCCACGTCGTCGTCTTCAATTCCCTCGACCTGTATTCTCCCTCCTGATGTTTTCTTTGGTCCCAGTCCATTGTTAATGAAGTCCCACCATTCCTTAGGGTTTTTCTTCTTTAGGTCCTAGATTTCAGTTTTGTAGTAGCTTGTCTTTGCTTCCTTGATAAGCATTTGCACTGTGTTTCTGTATTTTCTCCATGTCATTGTTTCTCCCCATCTGTTGAAAATATTCTGTATTTTCCTGATGGCAGCCTTTATTCTTTCAGTCATCCAGTTCTTGTCCAGTGTTGTTGTTTTCTCATTTCTTATTGGCATGCATAAATCAAGTGCAGTTTGAATGCAGGAGTTGAACGTCTCCACCTTTGCATCGATGCTCTCCACCTCATATATGCCAGAACAGTCAGTACTGGCCTTACATCGTGCAAAGGTCTCCCTTCTGTTCTGGGTTACCAGATGTCCTTTTTTCCACTGCACCTCTCTCTCTCTCTCCTCCTGATGTGTGTTTGGAGAGAACAGCAGACATTTGTGATCACTGGATCTGAGAGGAGCAAGTACAGTGGGTTGTGTTGATCAGATCTAGGATGGAGTCCCCTCTGTGGTCTTGTCTTTGACCACTTGTTTCATGTCTGGATGGGAGTTTGTCAGCATCTTGATGGGCAGGTGATTTAAGTCTCCACACAGGATGAGACCCATTTGGGGAGAGGACATCCTGATCACATGGACAGTGATTATGAGATAATCCACAGTGTTCTGCTGCAGTGTTTTGTCATGTGCCCATGGTGGATGTTAGAGCACTCCACTACCAGAGATGAAACTGAGCTGGGGTGTTGTTTAGGACGGAGCTGAAGACACTCAAACTCTTCTTTCTCTAGGTCAGTTATTCTTCTCTTTGCCTGCATACTGTGATTCACATACATAGCCACGCCCCCTCCTCACATCCCCTCTCTGGACCTGTCATTTCTGAACAGCTGATAGTCTTTGTCATCAGAACAGCCTTAATTCGTCGGGGCATGGACTCTACAAGGTGTCGAAAGCTCCAGGGATGCTGGCCCATGTTGACTGCAACGCTTCCCACAGTTGTGTCAAGTTGACTGGTAGTGTATTTCTACTCTGAATAGCTCGTTCCATCTCCTACAACAAATGCACAATTGGATTGAGATCTGGTGCCTCGGAAGGCCACTGCAGTAACCTGAATTCACTGTCATGTTCGTGGAACCATTCCTGGACAAGCCTTGTGGCATGGGGCATAATCCTGCTGAAAAAAATGTATTTGCAGATGGATAACTGCTACCATGAAGGGATACACCTGATTGGCAATGATGTTTAGATATCCTGTGGCATTCAAACGTTGCTCCACTTTTATCAAGGGGCCCAATGTGTGCCATGAAAACACACCCCACACCACCATCCTGCAATGCTGACACACGGCATGGATGCATGTACTCGTGGTTTCCTCCATACCCTAGTCCTCCCTACCAAGCTACCTAAGCACAGCAAAACTGACAAGGTGCACACTGATCAGTAAAGTAAAGAGATGCTAACATTCTAGAACGCTTCCTTTCCTCTGCACAGTTCTCTCACAGTGAGAAACATAAGGACTACAATAGTGTTCTACGCTTTCTTCATTTGATCCAATCCACTACCACTTCTTATGTATACGTTGGTGTCTTTTTAAATTAGCCCAATCTGTAGAATCTCGTCTCAGTCAGTGCAGTGATAGGTCTTTTCTCCAGTGTGTAACGTTGGTGTGTTTTTACGTTGGCCAATCAAGAGAAACTCTTGCCATATTAAGAGCAGAAGCAAGGCTTCTCTCCTGTGTGTGTTCTCTGATGACCTTGCAGCTCAGCTGTTGTTTTTAGATCAGTGGTAAGGCTTCTCTCATTTATGTTTACCTTGGTGTCTTTTTAAATGGCCAATTTGAGAATAAATCTTTCCACAGTCAGAGCAGGAAAACGGCTTCTCTCCTGTATGTATACGTTCATGTTTTAGTTTTAAACTTGCCCCACAGTCAGAGCAGGAGTAAGGCATTCTCTCCTGTCGAGAGAAACTTGCCCCACAGTCAGAGCAGGAGTAAGGCTTCTCTCCTGTATGTACAAGTTCATGTTGTTTTAAGTGGCCAGGTTGAGAGAAACTTGCCCCACAGTCAGAGCAGGAGTAAGGCCTCTCCTGTATGCAGAAATTCATGTATTTTCAATTGGCCCAGTCGAGAGAAATTCTTCCCACAGTCAGAGCAGGAGAAAGGCTTCTATCCTGTGTGTGTTCTCTGATGAACTTTAAGCTCAAATGATGTTTTGAAGCACTTTACACAGTCAGAGCAGGAGTAAGGCTTCTCTCCTGTATGTATACGTTGATGTCGTTTTAAGTTGCCAGGTTGAGAGAAACTTGCCCCACAGTCAGAGCAGGAGTAAGGCTTCTCTCCTGTATGTATACGTTCATGTATTTTAAATTGGCCCAGTCGAGAGAAACTTTTCCCACAGTCAGAGCAGGAGTAAGGCTTCTCTCCTGTATGTATACGTTCATGTATTTTAAATTGGTCCAGTGAAGAGAAACTTTTCCCACAGTCAGAGCAGGAGTAAGGCTTCTCTCCTGTATGTATACGTTGATGTTGTTTTTAGTTGCCAAGTTGAGAGAAACTTGCCCCACAGTCAGAGCAGGAGTAAGGCTTCTCTCCTGTATGTATACGTTCATGTATTTTAAATTTGTCCAGTCGAGAGAACAGTCGAGAGAAACTTTTCCCACAGTCAGAGTTAAGGATCGCTCTCGTATGTATAGAGAACTTTTCCCACAGTCAGAGCAGGAGTAAGGCTTCTCTCCTGTATGTATACGTTCATGTATTTTAAATTTGCCCAGTCGAGAGAAACTTTCCCACAGTCAGCGCAGGAGTAAGGCTTTCTCTCCTGTGTGTGTTCTCTGATGAACTTTTAGCTCAAATGATGTTTTGAAGCACTTTACACAGTCAGCACAGGAGTAAGGCTTCTCTCCTGTATGTATACGTTCATGTATTTTAAAGTAGCCAGTCAGTCGAGAGAAACTCTTCCCACAATCAGCGCAGGAGTAAGGCTTCTCTCCTTTGTGTGTTCTCTGATGAAATGTTAGCTCAGTTGATGTTGTGAAGCATGTATACGTTTTTACACAGTCAGAGCAGGAGTAAGGCTTCTCTCCTGTGTGCACTCTCTGATGAACTGTCAGAGCCTTTGATGTTGTGTAAAATTCTTCCCACAGTCAGTACAGGAATACAGATTCTCTCGTGTGTATTTGTAGGTGTATTTTTAACTTTGATAGAATTGAGAAACTCTTCTCACAATGTGGGCAGTGGTGAGACCTCTTAGCTCTGTGATCTTCCTGCTGTTGCTCGTTGGATGTAGAGAATGTCTCAACATGGTATCCTGTGTGAACAACATCAGAAGAACCAGTGAGTTGGTGGATTATACATGTCAATCAAATATATTTTATGAAGATTGTCTACTTCACTTCTTTAGTCTACTCTCTGAGCACTCCAGATAGCACAGTGATAAAACAAATGCTGGCAATACTGGTGTCAAACCAGTGGCATGAAATAATATCTACCTTCTCATTGACAAATTTCATCGTGAAACAGTTCTACTGCAACTTTTCATGCACATTGGGAAATTGGAATGAATAACACAAACTTAATTAGATAGAATCTACTCTTACCATGAGAAACATATTTCCCAATCTTCTCCTCCTCTTCTTCATCTTTAGTGTTGACATTCAGCTCCAGTGTTTGACTGCAGTCTTCCAGCTTCACTGATGCCATCTCTGGATCCTGCAGTGCAAACTGGGCTCCACTGTCACAATCAGGACCCAGTGACTGTAGGTTTGGACTTAGTGTGGAAGGAGAGAGGCTGGCTGGGTTTGTCCTCACTATTGATGTTACCGGCCTCAGATTTAATTCTAGTCGTCCTGTAGTAATAATGAGAAACAGACACAAAAAGTTATTGTCTTCACAGTTCTGGCACTTTCTTTATTCTCAAAAAATATACTCATCTTGTTATATTATCTATCTCTTCAGTGCTTGACTTTGACTGAAATAGGTGCAGGTACTCATTTTGGGTGCCGGTACTGTTTATATTTAGGTGCAGGAGCTCCACAATACTGTTGAGCTAACATTCTATAAGAGGAACAGGAGCTCAAGCACTAGATATTTGAGGTGCCGGTACTTAACCTATAGCAGATTTTTCCTAAATTCACATATAGTACCAGTCAAAAGTTTTAGAACACCTACTCTTTCCAGGATTTTTCCTTTATTTTTACTATTTTCTACATTGTAGATTACAAAGATTCTACAAAGCTGTCATCAAGGCAAAGGGTGGCTACTTCGAAGAATCTAAAATATATTTGATTTGTTTAACACTTTTTTGGTTACTACATGATTCCATATGTGTTATTTCATAGTTTAGATTCTTCACTATTATTCTACAATGTAGAAAATAGTAAAAATTAAGAAAAACCCTTGAATGAGTAGGTGTGTCCAAACTTTTGACTGGTACTGTAAATGCATAAATGACAAAAGCCATTTAGTACAAGGTCACTGTTTGTTTTAGGCAGCACTATGTACTATTTTCCTGAATAACCTTGTAGTCACTGTATTATTTCAATCAAAAACCAATTGTATTTTCCATTCACACCATAGTAACATTTATCGATAAATACAGAAACAACTGAATGTGTCTGAATATTAGTACACATGTCGGAAACTTATAATCATTACATTCAGCTTCAAAAACAGTAGTGTGACCGTGAAATTGTCTCTCTCTGATGCACTGAAGTCCGCCGACGCACTGACCGAGTGGGCGGCGCCATTTTTACCAGCTTGTTAATTTTACACAAAACCAAAACAAACTAGGAAATCTTACATAAATGGATTCTTTATGAAATCACCTTGAGGAAATGATGTATATCCATTCAGACAAATTCAAAATATCTAGCTATGTGACTTGTACAATAGTTACCAGGTTTACTCAGTTTGACATAAAAATAACACATCAAACCTTTACCAAACGTGATAATACCTTAACGGATTTGTTACCTAGCATGGTATGACATGTTCTTTCGACATTAGAAAGCTTAAACGTGCTATTACATACTGATATTACGTCTTTTATAAAGTATTAGTTAATGTTTGGAATATTGAGAGCTGCATAAGGATTTGGAGGATGACATACATTCCATGTATTTATTTCTGTCACTGGTGGGTGCCAGAAGGTATGCGGGCCAAGATAGCTGGGGGGCCACTGGTGCTAATCTTAGAAGGAGTACGTGATGGAATATCCTGACTAGGGTGCAACACGATACCATATAGGGTGATCCTAAATGTGGCGAGGAGTGACACTCAATAATGGTTGGCAACTGTTGGATGGAATTAGCTCGGAAAAGCATTATATAAACTAAGAGGTTTTCTATGTAAGTCATTCAGATGACAATAGGCTACGCCGGTACCGCTTGTCATGTGAATCTTGTACTGTAATATTAAATACTTTGAACCAACTCTCCATCTAAGTGTCGAACTATTATCTTGCATACTGAATTACTTGATGCCAGAGAAACTCATCATAACACATACCTACAGTAATAAAAAGAAACGGACACAAAGGTTATCTTCTTGACATCACAGTTCTGGAGCTTTCTTTATACTGAAGAATGGTGCGTGCCTGCCTG
Organism: Coregonus suidteri; assembly: GCA_036851935.1. NCBI lineage: Eukaryota > Metazoa > Chordata > Actinopteri > Salmoniformes > Salmonidae > Coregonus > Coregonus suidteri. The sequence goes on from CM072220.1 coordinate 75,050,999, forward strand.
GAACTTCCTGTTCCCCCACTACCACAGTGCAGCCACAGATAGAACAATGAGACAGATATTTCACTGGATGTATAATTGTGAAGCATCCGGTTGGCGTTTCCACTCACTACCAAATATGGCAGTGAGAGGAAGCCCACTGGCCGGAAGTGGGAGAAGATGGAAGGAGATGGATTTTGGCCGATTAGAACATTCTGAAAATGTTCTAATCGATGAAACATCTGATCTTAATACAGTTCTGTTCCCAAAACTAAAATATGTTATGCACAGAGTGGACTAAAGTTTTGTGGACTTACCTGTTGTAAAATTTTTTTAAATCACGTTATTTAGAAGGAAGGCAAAGGCGAATTGAGTTATTGCCCACGAGTGCTTCACAGAGGAGGCATTCCCTAACAGAAATATGCAGATGTGTGCTAGAACACACCAATAGGATCTCGCTAGCTCGTGCTTGGCTCTGCCCACTATGACTCATCTGTTCCCATTGGAAACGACCAGCTGTGGTCTATCTTGGTTTGGTTATAAGAAAAATATAGTTTTGTAGTCGTTCTGGAACCCATTTGCCAGGATCAGATAGCCTCCCTCTTGTGGCAAGAAAAATTATTTCCATTGTTTGCAATGTAAAAATCCTAATAAAAGCAATCAGAGTAATTACATTTAGATTCCTCTGTAATTGTCTTGCCCCCTAAAAAAACATAATGTGAAAACGTGCATGATATTCTAAGAATTGGTTAATGTTGGGCCGTCCCGGGTTTATGGTTTGCGCAACATTGTGTGTAGCCAAATCACAAGGCATGCCTAACGTGTGGAAAATCTGTCAGTTAACAGCATGCAGCCAAAACAGGCCTTTCGCAAATATTTATAATACAATCGTTGGAAAACACAGGTTGTAAAGCAAATGGATCCTGCTGAAAATAAAATACTAATGTCTGTATGTTACCAAGTTAACAACTTCCAAATAGGCCTATTGAGCGAAAGCATTGTTTAAAAAAGTAAAGCAAGAGAGAGATAAGCTTTTGGCCGGTGAGTGAGCTGCACATCATTGGGTGAGTCAGTGAAACTGGAAAGCTTTTTTAGGACTATATCTTCCTCCTCATATTGTACAATGTGTTTCTCTGCACACTTAGGAGCCTAGGCTATTGATGGATTCAAGACAAGGTCGTTTTTATTGATCTCAGATTCTCAGTGTCAAATTAGCCTGTCATTTTGGTAATTTGTGAGGTATTAAAGAAGATTCTGTGAAAGTCTCCAGTCATCTAAAAATAAAAATTTTTCCCCCAGACTCTAGGTGTAATTATGTCATTTCATAGTGTTGTGTGACCCAGGGTAGAGTTAGTGGATAAGTGGCTTGGTGCCACAGAGTCTGCATTCCTTATGTCAAAGGAGATTACTGAAGTTGATCATAGAATAATTGATGGTCAAGATATAGTGACCTGGGGTAAAGGGCAATAACATCAGAGAAGGGAGTGCCCACTGACGGGTACCAGATGTTCGTGAAGAAACGTGTAGCAGAGAGAATATAAGTGAGAATATTTCATTTTAAGTTGGTTCGGAATGGTCTATGTCCTTCTTCTGTTATAACGAACCATGGTACCTATTAAATATTATATGAACTCCCCATCAAAAGTGTTTAAGTATATCCTTACATTCTTAATTACTTAATATCCTAGAAACGCATAACACTAGGCTACAAAAAATGTACTCCATGTGTGTAACTTCTGCAAGCGGCTCCACACCACTGCTCTATGCCCGTACGCGAAAGCCATGATAATGCATGCAATGCTTTGTTATAAAGGTTGTTTGTTTTTTTATCCGTTCTGGTACCTCAGAGCCCCCCAGGTCACCCCCCTCTCGGGCTCACTTTTGGTTCCGGCACCGGCACCGCCCAATTTACAAATGAAGCACTGGAGAAGTGGGTAGCTGCCGCTGCCTCCTCCAGGACACTTCTCCTTTGCATAAAGTTAATCAGGCTGTTGATTGTGGCCTGTGTAATGTTGTCCCACTCCTCTTCAATGGCTGTGTGAAATTCCTGGATATTGGCGGGAACTGGAACAAGCCGTCGATGCAGACCATCCCAAACATGCTCAAAGGGTGACATGTCTTGTGAGTATGCAGGACATGGAAGAATTGGGACATTTTCAGCATGTTCACTTGTGTACAGATCCTTGCGACATGGGGCTGTGCATTATCATGCTGAAACATAAGGTGATGGAGGTGGATGAATGGCAGGACAATGAGCCTCAGGATCTTGTCATGGCATCTATGTGCATTCAAACTGCCATCGATAAATGCAATTCTGTTAGTTGTCTGTAGCTTATGTCATCCCATTCCATAACCCCGATACCACCATGTGGCACTCTGTTCACAACATTGACATCAGCAAACCGCACGCCCACACAACGCCATACACGGTGGTCAGCAGTTGTGAGGCTGGTTGGGCATACTGCAAAATTCTCTAAAACAACATTGGAGGCAGCTAATGGTAGAGAAATTAACCTAACATTCTCTGGCAACAGCTCTGGTGGACATTCCTGCAGTCAGCATGCCAATTGCATGCTCCCTCAAAACTTGAGACATCTGTGGCATTGTGTTGTGTGAAAAAACTGCACATTTTAGAGTGGCATTTTTGTATTTGTTAGGGATCCCCATTAGATCTTGGCAAAGGAGAAATGCTCACAAACTAATAAGTTTGTGTCTGGAGCATTTCTGGGATCTTTTATTTCACCATGAAACACTTTACATTTTAGTCATTTAGCTCTTATCCAGCGCGACTTACAGTTAGTGAGTGCATACATTATTTTATGTTTCATACTGGCCCCCCATGGGAATCGAACCCACAACCCTGGCATTGCAAACGCCATGCTCTACCAACTGAGCTACATCCCTGCCGGCCATCCCTCCCCTACCCTGGACGACACTGGGCCAATTGTGCGCCGCCCCATGGGTCTCCCGGTCGCGGCCGGCTACGACAGAGCCTGGATTCGAACCAGGATCTCTAGTGGCAGACCACTGGCCTTAGACCACTGCGCCACTCGGGAGACTTACATGTTGCGTTTATATGTTTGTTCAGTGTATACAGTGTATTTTTTTTTTATCATACAAACTATCAATAACGAAATTCAAATTGAACTAAATCAGCCTGCTTTTCTGTTCTAATCAGGTCCATTCACAGCTCAGAAGGATCCTGTGAGGGCGGAACATTTTCTGGCAACAGTAGTCCTTGCAGGGCTTCTGCCGTGAAGTCTTGGAGGCCCAAAAACTTCTCCGCTGCAGATAAAATGATGTCCAGCTTCTTGGACTTCTTGTGCAGTACAATTAATAACTGTGGCTGTAAATACAAAAAAATCCACCTTCAAAATTAGTGTATCCAGATCTCCATACGGGTCAAGCGACGTGCATTTGCATCCTTCTTCTTCTTTGGGAATTGGTTGGCGGAGCACATCCAACTTTTAGGTTCATACACCGCCACCTACTGTACTGGTGTGTGAGGCCATTCACAGACTACATACATTAAATTCATTGATACAGTAATTAATACAAAATGTCCCTGCCAAGTATTAGCCCGCTCTAAAAAATGTTAGGGAAAATGTTCTTGGTTCGTGCAGGTGACTGACCTCCTCAGACCAATTGGCAGTACGCCCTCAACATTGTTCTGGGAACCAAAAGGGATATCTCAGTTTCAAGGTCTCAGCTTGGAGAGAAGAAGCCTTGTGAGGTATTGGTCGGTCACATGCAGGAACTAAATGTTAATGATGAATTAATTATTAATAAAGCTAAAATCATGCAAATATAACTTGTCTGTGAAAGCAGTATATAGGACAACTAACGGGACTGCCCCGGCAGAGCTCCCGACCGACGTGTACTATGGTGCTTTTAAGTTTGTTGGAACCTCTCCAGCTTGCTGATAAAAAATAATGATTAATTTAAGTTTGGCTTTGAGTCCCTTCGTGGCAAATTTCACGACAAAAACCCACCACCCCATTCCACTATTTAACACCATCTAGTCCTACGCCAGACCACTACCACTTAACACCCCCTGCAGCTGTTCTGCAGTAAATCCTCGCAATCCCAAGTACTTCTCTGCCGCTGCCACCACAGCCTCTATTTTCTGGGACTTTTGATCCATTTCTGCAGTACAATTGACAACCATTGCTATAAATGCTAAAAAACCCACCTTACTGAAGCACATATTCTTCCCATCACTCTCTCTTGGTCTCTGCCTACTCACAGGAATCCTCTCAAGATCCCTCACCCTGTACCCATCTTCCTCTACCACTCCTTTCACTGCTTCTGCTACAACACTTTCTGTACTACTGTAACCCTGGCAACCTCAATCTATTAATAATAATAATAAGCCATTTAGCAGACGCTTTTATCCAAAGCGACTTACAGTCATGTGCGCATACATTTTTACGTATGGGTGGTCCCGGGGATCGAACCCACTACCCGTTACAAGTGCCATGCTCTACCACCAGCTTGAGCTAGCTATAGAGGACCACAATCTGCCTTTCTCTCACCTGACACCTCAGATCCCCAGCCCGTTAGCACCCCCACAACTAACACACAGAACTTTCTCCACCGATACCACACATTTCTTCATCTCATGCCCTCCTGCACACTTGTCACATCTAGGCATCTCACGCCTACACACTGCTGCAACAGGCCCATAAACTTCACACCTAAAACACTGTAGTATTTACGGAACAAAATCGCTCACGGGATAACTGACACTTCCTACCTTGATCTTATCTGGCAGTGACTATGCATCAAAATCCAGCATGACAGATAATGTATTCTCTGTTTCCCCACGCTCTACACCAGATCTACACCTCACCAACGGGAGGGTGTCACAGACACCTGGAATCTTCCATTTCAACTGCTCATCCTCAACACTTAAACCTAACCCTGTTATCACTCCTTTCAATGCCACCCTGTTCCGGAGAGTAATTCAAGTCACAATTCCTGTCTCTAATCACGTAATCCGCAGCGCCCGCTCCCTCTGGACAGAGGAGAAACAATAAATCATCACGAGTCCACTCAGTTACCTTCACCAACTCAACAGTCCCCAACCTCTTCTCCACCTAACCTGACACCACATATGGATCCATTCCCTCTACAAATCTCACTCCCATTGGGCCAGAATCATCCTTATCATCCTCAGAACGAAGCCCGAACTCAGAGTTCCTCACCGCAGGTAATTCATCCTCACTCTCGCCAGGTTCCATCTCCGAGCTACTGGAGGACGTATCCCTCTTTTTACACTTGACGATAACCTCCCTCACCACACTGCTTCCCTCTACACTCAGCTCCTTCTCGGCGTTCAACACTGCACCTGCCACCACAGTTAAGTAGTTATAAATTGACACAATACCTGTTATCAAAGGTGTCAGCTAGAGATGACGTGCAGGAGCTTGCAGTGATTTGTTGTTTTGCATGATGTCTACTTTGATGATAGAGTTTTATAATCTGAAAGGAAATAGAACCGAATATTGCTAAAAGTCACGCCAGGGTAAGCCTACACGAAACACAGCCATTATTTTAAGTGTTTCTAAAATGAATAAGAAGGAAAAATGATTGGAACCATTTCCCTGTTTGACCGCTAGGTTTTATGACACCATTTTTGCAAAAATAATAATAATAAAAAAAACTGTATTCAGACTTTACTCAGTACTTTGTTGAAGCTCCTTTGGCAGTGATTACAGCCTCAAGTCTTCTTGGGTATGACGCTACAAGCTTGGCATACCTGTATTTGGGGAGTTTCTCTGCAGATCCTCTCAAGCTTGTCAGGTAAGATGGGTAGTGTCGCCGCACAGCTATTTTCAGTTCTCTCTGTACTTTGCTCCGTTCATCTTTCCCTAGATCCTGACTAGTCTCCCAGTCCCTGCCACTGAAAAACATCCCCACAGCATGATGTTGCCACCACCATGCTTCGCCGTTGGGATGGTGCCAGGATTCCTACAGACGTGACGCTTGACATTCAGGCCAAAGAGTTCAATTTTGGCTTCATCAGACCAGAGAATCTTGTTTTTCGGTCTGAGAGTCCTTTAGGTGTTTTTTTGGCAAACTCCCAGCTGGCAATCATGTGCCTTTTCATGAGGAGTTGCATCCATCTGGCCACTCTACCATAAAGGCCTGATTGGTTGAGTGCTGCAGAGATGGCTGTCCTTCCAGAAGGTTCTCCCATCACCAGAGGAACTCAGTGACCACCGGCTTCTTGGTGACCTCCCTGACCAAGGCCCTTCTCCCCCGATTGCTTAGTTTGTCCAGGCGGCCAGATCTAGAAAAAGTATTGGTGGTT